>JAOXOE010000602.1:23214026-23228634 GCA_028565055.1 Phoeniculus purpureus
TTCAAGCTTCAACAGGGGAGGTTTAGACTGGACATCAGGAAGAAATTCTTCATGGAGAGAGTGGTCAGGCACTGGAACGGGCTGCCCAGGGTGGTGGTTGAGTCCCCATCCCTGGATGTATTTAAAAGTCACTCACATGTAGTGTTGGGGAATCTGGTTTAGGGGTGACCTTGTAGAGTAGGGTTGATGGTTCCACTCAATGATCCCAAGGGTCTTTCCAACCAGAATGGTTCTGTGATTCTATGATTTGATAAATAAAAGCTCTGGACAGAACCTTCTTGACCCAGCAGGCACCATACAGGCTTTTCCAAACCCTAAACACATTCTGCTCATCACTGGTCTCTGGTTTAGAGCCCTCAGAGTGAGATCTAAGAAGGAAGGCAGCCCAAGTCAGAGGAGCACGCAGAGCACAGACCTCAGAACAGAGGGACCATCACCGGCAGCTTGTACTTACAACTGATAAAGAATGGTGGTTTTCCCCGCGTTGTCCAGCCCAACAATGATCACTTTGTGCTCTGCAAGAAAAATGTCACTGCTAAGTCAGGCAACAACACTATCGCGCTAACGAAATGAGGTTAGTGCTGCCTTGTCAGGCTCATTTCCTGAGCAAATAGTGCTCCAGAGCCAGACCCAAACAGGCCCTTTGCTCGTGGAGGTGCACAGACTCACACTCTGCTACCAGCAGATCGATCCTTCCCCATCTGCACAGCTACTGGAGCATTTTCCGATATATTCCAGGGACATTTTCCCTTCTAGGAAACCTCATACTGGAACCTTTTCCTGAGGAGAAACCTCTTCCTGGAAAGGGTCCTCAGTGCTTGGAACAGGCTGCCCAAGGAGGGGGTTGAATCGCCATCCCTGGCCATGTTTCCAAGCCATGGACATCTAGAGCTCAGGGTTCAGCAGCGGGTTAGGACAGTTGCGTTCAGGGTTGGACTCCCTGATCCTAAAGCTCTTTTCCTATCTGAACCACTTTATGACTCTTACACAAGTTACAGGATCATTTCCAAAGCCCCATTCTCACTGCAGCCTTCAACAGCTCCTCTCCTCTGCCAAGAGCTGTTGAAGCCCATCACAGAGCTGTTGGAGCTGGAAGCAGGGAGAGATCTCCCTCAGTGCCCTCTTTTCATTTCAGCAGGTTTTGAATCTGGAGAGCAGAAACACCTACAAACATCTTATAGCACACGCTCACCCGCTTTGGTTTTAGCTGAACCAACAAGCAACGCACAAAACTGTGACAACACACATGGAGCTCAACACCATCACACAGAACATGGGCCAGGCGGGTTTGAAACATCTGCAGAGAAGGAAACTCCACAACACCCCTGAGCAGCCCCTTCCAGGGCTCTGTCACACTCACCATGAAGTTCCTTCTCAGATTCATAGTGAACCTCCTCTGTTCCAGCTCACACCCACTGCCCCTTGTCCTATCACTGGGTGCCCCTGAGCAGAGCCTGGCTCCATCCTCCTGACACCTGCCCTTTCCGTACTGATCAACATTCACAGGGTCACCCCTCAGGCTCCTTTTTTCCAAGCTCAAGAGACCCACCTCCCTCAGCCTTTCCTCATCAGGGAGACACTCCACTCCCTTTGTGGCTCTGTGCTGGACTCTCACCAGCAGTTCTGTGTCCTTCTGGAACTGAGGGGCCCAGAACTGGAAACAACATTCCAGATGTGGCCTAATCCAGGGCAAAGTAGAAGGGGAGGAGAACCTCTCTCTGTCTACTAACCACCCTCCTTCTGATCCATGCCATGATGCCACTGGCCTTCTTAGCCACCAGGGCCCACTGCTGGCTCCTGGCCATCCTGCTGGCCACCAGGACCCCCAGGTCCCTTTCTCCTATGCTGCTCTCCAATTGTACCACAGCTGCTGTAAAGCCCAGTGCAAACAATTTTTAGGGCAGGATAGTGCTGCCTGCTCCCAGCATCCACAACTTTTCGTCATACAAAACTTGGTTCCAGCCAGTCACTCAAGTAATAGCTTTGTTTGAGGGGGTTCTCCTCCTCCCACTCCCCAGTGATCCAACATCAAAACCCATCGTCAGTCTGGCCCAGGCTTCAGACAACTGAAAACTAATTCCTTGAGCTCACAGAGTAGCTCACAGAGTAGTTGACTGATCAGAGAGAAGGAGGGGAGAGGGGTTAGGTGAAGGGGGGGTTCTGCCTTTGCATTTTATCAACATTGCGTGGTTGTGCAGAGCTGTCTCCATCAATTAGGATCTCAAATGCTAATTAATAACTTTGCATAACCGCACAATATTGTAAAACCATCTGCTTACCTGACCCCACACTGCTAGGAACTTGTGTTTCTGCTGTGATGATGGCAGCATTGTGGATGTGAGGAAATCACCTAGAGGAGAAGGGCTGAGGTGGGGCTGGATGCTCCAAGAGGAAAATGTTGCATCGGCACTAAGTGTTGGTGGGTGTGGAACTGGGTGACTAATGGAACCACACAATGGTTTAGGTTGGAAAAGCCCTTCAAGCTCATAAGTCCAACTCTGAACCAAACTATCGCAACCCACCACTAAACCCTGTCCCTGAGCTCCAGATCTTCACAACTGGGAAACATGGCCAGGGATGGAGATTCAATCCCCTCCCTGGGGGGCCTCTGCCAAGGGCTGGGGACTCTTTCCAGGAGGAAGCTTCTCCTCAGGGCCAACCCCAACCTCCTCTGGAACAACTTGAGGCCATTTCTCCAAGTCAACAGACCCATGTGAGATGCTCAAGTCCTCCCCAGGTTCACAAACCCTTACAAACACGGGTGAGAGCATCAGCTCTTTTTAAAGCTACTCCTCTCATTAGAGGAGGTGTTAGCAATACAGAGTCACTTACAACCTTTGCTCCACAAACAAGCAGCTCTGCCAGACACCGGGTTTTATCCCTCAAAACTGCTAATAAGGGAGAGGTTTATCCCATAAAACTTAATAAGGCAGATGTTTATATCCTAAAACTTGATAAAGCAGAGGTTTAGCCCTTAAAACTTGATAAAACTGATGTTTATCTCTTAAAACTTGATAAAGCAGTGGTTTATCCTTTAAAACTTAAAAAAGCAGAGGTTTATTCTTTAAAACAGTTAATAAAGGCCATGTTGATCCCATAAAACTTAATAAAGAAGATGTTTAACCCTTAACACTTGATAAAGCAGCGATTTATCCCTTCTCCCCCAGACACTCTGCGGGATGAACCTCCACACTACGAGGGGCCCCAGCTGAGCTCTTCCAGCACCTATTAGTAACTTAATACCCCTCTTCCACTGAACTAGCCTCTCCATGCCTGAGAGGAGGCCAATGAAGGCTGCAAACCACCTCCCGAGCCCCGGGGTGACCCCCGCGGGGAGGCTCAGGGCCGCCTCACACGGCGGGACCCCCCCTGCGGGCCGTGTGGAACCGCCACTATCTCCCCCCGGCCGCCCCGCCGCCTTCCTCCGGCCCTCCTGCCGCCTGCTGGCCCTCACCCTGGTGGTTGAAGAGCCTCCAGATCCTGGTGAGGAGGATCCCCATCCTCAGCCGGGGCCGCCCGGGCCTCGCCGGGCCCCTCGCAGCGCCGATCCCGCTCCCGAGGCCGCCTCAGGGCCCGACCCGGCGCCCGCGCTGCCGCTGGAGAAGCGGGACGGGGCCTGGCCGGGCCTCAGCAAGGTCGGACATCGCCGCCACCTCCGGCACCACCGCTGCCGCCGCCGCTGCTCCCGCCCCACCGTCACCGCCGGCAGCAGCAGCGCCAGGACCCGCGCTGGCACCTCGCGGCCACCGTCGAGGTGAGGGCGGTGCGTGCGTGACGTCACGGGGCGTGGGCTCGCGACCGCCGCCATCGCGCGGCTCCACCTCCAGCGGCGGGAGGGAGGGTCCTGCGGGGTCGGGGGGGCGGGCTCCGCGTGGCGTAGTGGTTGGGCGCCTCTGTCTCGCATTGCTGAGATCTTTCCCTGCAGGGCTGGGGCCAGTCTGGCCTTCTCAGACCAGCAGAGACGTGAGCTGGTGGAGAGGGGCCGCAGGAGGCCCCAGAGATGCTGCTCGGAGTGGGGGTACCTGCTGCTGTGGGACAGGCTGGGAGAGCTGGGGTGTTCAGCTGGAGAAGAGAAGCTCCAGGAGACCTTAGTGGAGCCTTTCATGGCTTCAAGGGGCCGATCAGAAAAATGAGGGGGACTTTTGAGCAGGAGCTGTGGGACTAAACAGAGGGAGATTCAGAGCAGAGAGAAGGGAGAAATTGCTGGTGCTGAGGGTGCGGAGAGCCTGGCCCAGGGTGCCCAGAGAGGTGGGAGAAGCCCCATCCCAGGTCATATTGGCCCTTGGGACTGTGAGCAACCTGCTCTGGTTGGGGATGGCCCTGCTTACTGCAGGAGGAGCTTTAAGGTCTCTTCAACCCAACCCAGTCTGTGATTTTATTTTGTAAAACATCCAGCCGCCCCACAGAGATAAGTTTCTCTACCCAAAACAGAACTGAAAACCCCAAGGATGTTTAACAAAGAGCAGGTAACCCATAGGTCACACAGACCTCTGCTCCACTGGAGCCAAAACATGAGCCATTTGCTGTCACGGGCTCTGTGGCCGCGCTGCTGGTTCATTTAAGGTGTGTGTGGGGGTATTAACCCCACGCACTGTTTCCCTTCTGTTACCTGCACAGAGCTCACGGCCAGCACCACCCACATTTCAGCCTCAAGGTCTTCACCAAGGGCCCTAGAGACACTTCATTCCTATTTTGTCTTGTAGTGGCATCAGTGCTGGCTGTGAATTTTGGCAGAGGGTGATCTCTGGTAGAAAGGCTGGGGTTTAAGTGCAGAAGGCATCTATGCAGCTCCACTTGAAGGCTTCACTCATGACCACAGCAATCCAACTGGTTCTGTTTCCGCTGACAGCTTGGCCAGGTGACCACTGGCATCATGCTCTGTCCCCACTTCAGATGGACAAGCCTGTTGAGGTGGAGAAGCTCTTATTGGGGTGAGATGCCTGACTTGGGATGGAGAAGCTGCTCTGTTCTTAAAGATCTATCCCTCTGGACATGCTTGAGCTGCTCAGAACTATTGGTGTGGCACAGCCCTGTCACTGCTAGTGCACAGTACAGGCTTTGCTCTGAATTCCATGTGGTCCTCTTGCCTGCTTCATGGCCCCCTGTTCTCCTGTCCTCTAGGACTCTGTTGCCAGCTGGCAGGGGAGATCCCGACATAGCAGGAACTCTCCCTCCCTACCTCAGAGCATCCAGAGAGGCAGCCTGGTGTCAGTAGGGTTCTGACAGGAGAGGGTGAAAGAGTTTTTGCCTTCAGCATAGAACACAAGAAGACAGACAAGTGAAGTGTCCTTTAAACCTTAAACCTTCCAGAATCGTGTGAAAACACTCCAGAGAATCTGGTTTTGCTCCGTTTGGTTGTCTGAAAGACCTCATGTTCTTCATGAGAGACTTGGATTAGGCCTCCCATGCTTGTGTCTGAGCTAGAACTGAATCAAAAAGGCTGCTGGTTCCTGTTGCTCTTTGAAAGAGGCAGCACAGAGCCCTCTACTACAGGTGGCATCTTGTTGTGTAGGTCCTCCACACAGAATTTCACTGTCTTCTCATAATGCAGCCAGTCCTTAAGACCTCTCTTCAGGCCTCCTCTGGCTAGGAACCACTTGTAAATTCAGGTGAGGTCAACCCAAGGAGCAGATCCAAAGACCATTCGTGTTTGTAAGAAGCCTTCACTCAGCGGTTGGCTCGGAGTAGGGAACGCTGAGCTATTCCATGTCTGTATTTGTGAGCTGCAGCTATTTAGGGGCAGAGAGGTTTAAGGCCACATATACCCCGCTAGCCAGGTGCCACCTCCTCCTTCAGAACGTCATGAATTCCCACTGAATATATGAAGCTGCTGCCACCACCTCTTGGCAAACAGCAGTGCTCCAAATGCTTTATCTCAAGCAAGTCTACATAAAACAGGAGCTGACTGTGTGCTCAGGCAGCCCAAAGACCAACTGTATCCTGGGCTGCATCAAGTGGCAGAGAGGTCTGGACAGGCTGGGTCAATGGGTGAGGCCAACAGGATGGGGTTGAACAAGGCCAAGGGCAGGGTCCTACCCTTTGGCCACAAGAACCCCCTGCAGCTACAGCCTGGGGGATGAGTGGCTGGAGAGCAGCCTAGCAGAGACGGACCTGGCAGTGCTGGTTGACAATGAGCTGAACAGGAGCCAGCAGGGTGCCCAGGTGGCACAAAAGGCTAATGGCATCCTGGCTTGGATCAGCAATAGTGTGGCCAGTGGGACTGAGGATGTCATTCTCCCCCTGTACTGGGCACTGGGGAGGTCTCCCCTTGAGTACTGGGAGCAGTGCTGAGCTCCTCACTTCAAGTAAGAGATTAAGGGGCTGGAGCGGGTGCAGAGGAGCAGTGAGGCTGGGGAAGGGACTGGAGGGAAAGGCTGCTGAGGAGAGGCTGAGGGAGACTGAGGGTGTTTAGCCTGCAGAAGAGGAGACTCGGGGGACCTTCTCCCTCTGATAGGAGGGACATGGGGAAACTGCTTTAAACTGAAGGAAAAGAGGTTTAGATTGGAACTTAAGAAGAAATTCTTCACTACAAGGGTGGTGAGACTCTGGAATAGGTTACCCAGAGAGGCTGTGGCTGCCTCCTCCCTGGAGATGTTCAAGGCCAGGTTGGATGAGACTTTGAGCCACCTGGTCTGGTCAAGAGGCAGCCCTGCTCATGGCAGGGGGGTTGGATTAGATGATCTCTGAGGTGCCTTCCAACCTCAGCCAATCTATGACTCCTCCTCCAGCTCTCCCTCTCCCCCAGAACCCTGAGTACAAAGAGACTTCAAAACCTTTTAAAGGATTCATAGCTTTTTTTTTTGTTTCTCTCTTCATTTATTAAGTAGAAAAATCCTCGCACTGCAGTTTGCTTGTTGTACATCTAAAGGCCAGAAACCAAACCCGTTAGAGATGAGGATGCTACCGGCATGCAGGCGGCGCTTTTCGCTTCAAAATGCTTCCCATCACAAAGAAAAAAAGGAACAACACCTTTTTTTGGGGGAGTTTTAATGAAAATGTGGAGTGTTTTTTTCCTTGGAAAAGCCACTAAAAGCGGAGCGGAGGGAGGGCAGAGCGGATCATGCAACACTCTACACGATTGCATAGTCTATTGTACCCAGCATGCCTTGTCGAATGCTACACATACAGGATCTAGAGGAGGAGGAAAGGAAAAACCCAACGGAACAGGGGAAATCTGCTGAGAAATGGGGATTGGGGGGGGAGTTGGGGGTTATTTTTCATGTCTTTACCAGTGCGACTCTGGACTGGCTCCCTGCGAGGCTGGAGGCAGCGATGCCGAGCAATCGCTGGGAGCCAGGTTGAGTGGGAAACGGTGATCTTCTGGGATTTGAGAAGCCCAAGGTCCATCGTTTGGGTTTAAATTTTCCACACGATCAGCAGGTTTGTCTAGAGCTCTTGGGTTGGGAACCCCTCTCTTCCCCATTTCCCCATCCCCAAAAGAGAGTCACTCCACAACCCCAAGAACTCCTTTACTGGGAGGGTTTCAGTGCTGACCCTGAGCTATGTGAAGCCCAAGGTCCATCATTTGTGGTCTAATTTTTCCACACCATCAGTGGGTTTCTGTAGAGCTCTTGGGGTGTGAACCCTTCTCTCCCCCATTTCCCCATCCCCAATATTACTCACTCTGTGATCCCAAGAACTCCTTTACTGGGAGGGTTTTAGTCCTGACCTGGGGCTACTGGTGTATGCTCATGGTATTGTAATCAGCTACGGGGCAAACCAGTCCCAAGTTGAGTTTATTCACATCATTTCAGCTTTGGGGATGGAATGAGCAGAAAAGAACGCAGTGGGCTTCCTAATTTTTAACGTGGGGTTTTTTTGGTCGTTAATTAATAGGGAAAGAATAAAGATCTTTGAGAAATCAGCCCCCACAGGCAAATCTCAAAGTTTGGAAACCGACTGCCCAGGCCTCAGACAGCAAATTCAACTGAGCTAAACCACAGCAAATCCACCGACGCTGCAGCAAAACCAGAAAAATCACCCTTTTCCTTTGCTTTTCCCCTCAAAACCACAACGCCAACTACCAACAGCAGAGTCCCCATAAACTTGTGCTGCTACAAATGGGCTTCCTTTGTTTTCCCCCCTTGCTCTGGTTTGGTTTTTACATCATTGACAAAATAGATGATTCCTTCTGTATTTAAAAATCTGTTTTCTCTCAATATCCGTGTTCTCCCGCTTCTATGGGGTTAGGGTCAGTATCAGAGCGGGGGGGTTGTGGAGTTAACGACACTGGTGTTTCAGGAGATAGCGATAAGGCGTGTGATGAGCTGTGTGCGACCTCGCAAAGAGCAACTCTGGGAGGAGACAGGGGCACAAACCCCTTGTCCACCGGCAGCAGGTGTCTGTAGGATCAAGTCCAGGCACTGCTGTGAGGGGAAAAGGCAACTCTGCGAAGCATCACCCAGAGCAGGCCAGTGCTGCTCCCAGTCTCCAAAGATCATTACACTCATGTTTTACAACAATTCCCACCTCCTCCTCCTCCACTACTCCACACCCCAAGTCACTTCAATTACAGTGACTTCTTAAAGGGTTCCACAGAGGACAGAAGACCTCTGACACCAAGCTCAGCTCTAAATCCCATCACCAGGGTAATTCCCTTCATGTGTATTTCACTTAAAATACCCTACACCTTTCTTTTTTTTCTACATAAAATAAATCAGACTTGAAAAACAACCTAACGAAGGTTATTGAAACAACTCTTCAAAGAATAAACCTTCTCTTTGGCTTTGGGGTTGTTTTAAAGAGAAGGGGGAACTGAATCCCTGCAGAGTCACTGGCTACACAACCATATCTGGCAGCCTTGTTACTCTGAGTAGAGCTAGAGGAGAGGGAACCTGGCAAACAAAATTGTTTAACGTATTCTTGAAGAAAATGTCTAACGTATTCTTGTGTTTAACGTATTCTCAAAGAAAAAGCTGAGGGATGAGAGCCCTAACTCAGCCACATCTGTAGGTTCTAGAGCAGAAGTGTAACAGCAGAACGGTCATGGCAGGAAAGAGAAGAGATCCTGGGATGGCTCAGACAAGCCGAACATTAGGAGCCTGCATGGACCCTGAGGGACTTGTGTCACCTCATTGCTCCTACAGCCACCCTCGTCCCTGTAACACTCCCTCTCGTAATTGCCCATCAAATCTTATAAAGATTAACCACCAAAACATCCACCTCAAGGGTAGCTTTCAAACCTGGAGAATGCACACTGACGCTTTGAGTGCGATCACTGGTGACTGAGTTCACCGAACACCAGAGCCTCCTCCGACCCCACTCAACCAGAGGGAGATGCGGTATCAGAAGCAGGCACTGTGCTCAGCTCAGGAACTGTGTGATCAGCACGAGGTAACAGCAGTTCTTTCAGAACTGCTTCACAACCACCAGGTTTCCACAGTAAGGGGCTTTTTTGGGATAAAATCCAGGTACTGCACTGCCAGATCCCAAGAGGAGGAAATGATGTTTGACAGAGTGACCTGTTCACACAGCAATCATTTAACCTGGCACAGGGCTTGCAGTCTAGAACCAGACCTACAACTGTTTTAGTTGAGTCTCTTTAACACCATCTGGTGACAAAATCAGTTAGAAAACATCAGCAGCTGTGAGCAGCACATCCCATAGATGTGAGCAGATGTGAGCATCACATGGGATAAATACTCACCTACCCAACCAGTATAAGAATCTGTACAGCTGTTCAACAGAACCTGACAAGGGATTTTAAACTAAAAAGTTTAGGGAGTGGAAAATCTGATGTTCCTAATGAGGAAAGGCTGAGGGAGCTGGCTGTCTTGAGCTTGGAAAAAAGGAGACTGAGGGTGACCTGATTAATGTTGATCAATATGTGAAGGTTGGGTGTCAGGAGGATGGAGCCAGGCTCTGCTCAGGAACATCTGATGATAGGACAAGGCGCAGTGGGTGTAAGCTTGAGTGTAAGCTGGAAGAGAGGAGGTTCCACATCAATATGAGAAGGAACTTCTTCCCAGTGAGGGTGCCTGAGCCCTGGAAGGGTCTGCCCAGGGGGGTTGTGGAGTCTCCTTCTGTGGAGACTTTGAAAACCCACCTGGCCATGTTCCTGTGCAACTGGATCTAGGGGATCCTGCTGTAGCAGGGGAATTGGACTGGATGATCTTTCGAGGTCCCTTCTAATCCCTAATGTTCTGTGATTCTGTGATTTAACAAGTGGCTTTCAGGTAGCTTCAGGGATTTTAAAACACTTCCAAATACTTACAAAACTTTTCATCCCAATGGAAATCTCAGATAACAAAAACAGCTTCTAAAAAGTCTGTGTGTAAGAGGCTTTTCTAGCACCCCCTGTATGAGCCTACACTCCTACACTCTCATAGAAAGCCTTACTGATGTTTTATTGAGGAGAAATGGGATGAGGGCTGGAAAACTGATCTTGATCCAGGAATAGATGAACTGAACAGCTATAGGGCCTAGAGAATAAATCTGATGAGGAGAGATTGGAAGAGTTTGGGCTGTTTAGTTTAAGGAAAAGGAGGCTAAGCAGAGAGCTCATTGCTTTGTACAACTATCTGAAAGGATATTGTACAGATGTTGGTGCTGGTCTCTTCTCACAGGTAATTAGTGACAGAACCAGAGGGAAGGGCTTCAAGCTTCTACAGGGTAGGTTTAGACTGGGCATCAGGAAGAAATTCTTCATGGATAGAGTGGTCAGGCACTGGAATGGGCTGTCCAGGGTGGTGGTTGAGCCTCCATCCACGGATGTGTTTAAAGGTCACTTAGATGTAGTTTTGGGTGATATGGTTTAGGGGTGACCTTGTAGAGTAGGGTTGATGGTTGGATTGGCTGATCCTAAGGGTCTTTTCCAACCTGAATGATCCTATGACTCTATCTAATGCTGCTGCACAGGAAAACACAACACAGGTGGCTGGTGGTGCTGCAGGTCTGCTACAGGCAGAATCAAAATCATTCAGTTCCATGAGTTAGTGTCTGGATCAACTATGGAAGCTTTTAACTTCAATAAATGAGCAATCTATTGGTATAGCTGCATTTAAAATCTATTTATCATCAAAGAATAAAAAGCAGGAAGTCAGACCTGCTGGATCACCTACAGCTGGTTCCTTACGTGACAACAGAATGGGTGGAGGGAGAGGAGAGGGGGAACTAATTCCATACAGGAATCAAGTCAACCCCACAGAACAAAGGAGCTCTGCAAGTCCTCTCCAGGCAGTGTCTGAACTCCCTCATGAGATGGTTCTTACCACAACAAAGCAGTTTGGCACTTTAAGTGCTGCAGGTGATCGGACTTGTCTTTTGGGAGGGTTTTTCCCTTTACTGGCATGACATGGAAGACTGGAAAACAAGGCTCCAAGAGGCTCCAGACATAACAGAGGGCTCTGCCAAGGAAAGCAGTAACCTCGCCTACTAGTAAAAAATACGTTAGGTGCTTCGCAGCTACCTGCCAGGAAAATGCAAAGATCTTCAGGTAGTTAAATGATCGGATCCCTACAGCTACTGGAGAATAAAGAGCTGTCTACTCTAGGTTTGTACATCTCAGCGCATTCCTTGCCATTAGCACTGCAATGCACAGGAACTAGGAACTCATTAAAGCTTAGAGAAAAGTAAAGAAATGTTGTGCTGACTGCCTCCTTTCTCATGCAGGTGCTGCATAGGTAACGAAGGGCTGCAAAATCCCCTGCAGAACGCTCCACTGTGCTGTAGCAGCTGACTACAGAAGATACCAGACAAGGCGGCCGATGCTGCCGCTCCCAGACCAGATCCCATCGCACTCCCTCAGCATTCAGCCTGAGGAGCTCGGGGTCAGGTCTGTCCTGTCCTCCCTGAACTCTGTTACTGCAATGGATGCAGAGATTTTCTTGGATTTGTGGGGTTGATTTTCTTGGTCAGTGGCCCATCAGAATCATCTCATGGTGCTAAAAGTGGTGTAAAAAATGAGCTGTGCATCTGCGATCTGGTAACAGACAGGAATTTGGCTGCACCAGGCATGAGGTGAAATCTCTCATTTTTAATGAGTTGAGAAGATCAACCAGACTCAACAGTGGTGGAAAACACCACTGTGATCTTTGCCAGCTGGTCCAGAAAGTAGAAGAAACCATAATGTTGAGACAATTCCTGCGGTGCATTTTGAGCCAACTGTTAGCAGGCTTTGGGATGAGAGTCAGCAAACGGAGAGGTGAAATGATCTGCAGTTTGGAAAAACCCAAACATCCAACATGAACCTGCATCACAAAAATGCACACTCAGCGATAATTCTGTCCACCTTAATGGAGGGGAACTTCCTGAGTCTCTGTAACTATCCCAGTCACACGGGACCTAAGGCTTCACCGATCGCATAAGACGCGAGGTCCAATCACATCAGTTGATCTCTTTACTGACACTCACGACTCAGAAGAGGTTAGGAAGTAAGGCAGCTGTATCTCCCAAGATTTATCCTCACTATCAGCTCTACGATTTCAGCTGGGAGCAGACTGGGTTTTTCCTGACCCTCCGTGTTTATTGCAAATGGATTCTGACCAACAAGTTGGTTTAATCACTCATTGCTTACAGATTGCTCACCTCACTCCCTTCCCTTGCATCTCCCTCCTCAAAGTTTAACCTGATCTTCTGGAGAGTTCTTGTGCGACGCTGGAATTCTCTGACAGACATTCAAAGATGGATTTGGAGAGATGTGATGTATAGGGAGGTACTGGGGGGGACTGGAATAGAAGTTCTCTACATACTGGGTAAGAAGAGGGTCATTGTTTTCCATTTAAAAAGGCAAAAGATTAAAAGTGGGAGAACAAAATGTTACGGATCCACTAACACTCCAGTCTGCAGGTAAATGAGAGGAAAGAAATCAACTAGCTTGTTCTCAGCCTGCAACCAACCAAAGGGTCCTTTCCCTCTGTCCATCCGGAGGTTTAGTTCCCCTTAGCCTGGCACATCCCTGCTGAGCCCTACAAAACCTGCCTGAAGGAAAGCGATCACTGTGCTGCAACTCTCAAGCCAGGTCTAAGTGAGAATTTGCAGGTGGAAAGGGTTTTGTCATGGCTGCGGCAGCCAGGGATGTCTGGCACTCTCGTTGGTTCAGTTTGCTTTGCCTGAGCAAACAAAACCAGCCAATAAATAAGGAAAGGAAGAGTTAGAATAAAGAAATCCTTTTATTCTAACTCAAAATGTTTAAACTGAGCTTCCAGCACAAAAAAAACCTTTCTGCTTTCTAATGGTTTGTAATTTTCAGGTCTTTTTCTTCCTTTTATATTTCTATTTTTTAAACTCTTTTTATTACTATAGGTTTTTATTTGTGTGTGTGTGTGTGTGTGTGTGTGTGTGTGTTCAACTGATTGCAACATGCTCAAGTCGACTTTCCAGTCAATTCACCCAAATTCCAACAGGAATTGGTTTATAAATTGGTTCCAAGCGGAACCGGTCACGTGGAATTTCCAGCAGAGGAAATTAGTTCGTTAAGTGCCTCGATGAAGTACCCTAAAAGTTAACAAACGGATGCGTCTCCGTATCGAAAAACAAGAAAATAGATCTATGGCTAGAAATGCAAATGCTGCGCTAAAAACAAACCAAACAAATGAGAAAAATCAAAGAAATCAAAGAAATCTCCCGGCCCCCTCCCCAAAACAACACCCCTCCCCCAGCCTATGTGAACGGGCAGAAACGCAAGGGCATGGCAACTTACTCTCTTCTTTGCCCTCTACTTAACATCAGGGGAGAGCAAAGGGCACCCTCAGACTGACCGCGTTGCACCCGCCGAAATCAAGATGAGTTTGGTTCTCTTGTTTTCTAGCTACGTTATGGCAAGTTATCAACCGATGGAGACTGGGTTTGCCCAGCGGCTGGAACTCAAAGCCTGTGTCGTGACTCATGGCTGTATCCTCCAGGGGATCCTCGGGTCCTGTGGGGTTTGTAAGCGTCCTGGTATGAGTCAGAGTATTCTTCTTCCACTAGAGGATAGTGATCTCGGCTGTGTTGGGAACTGGAAGACAAGCGGTTCCTGCTCTTCCGAGCCCTTTCATTGTGATAGTTTTCATCTGAGGTCATTAGACTTCGTCGCTCGATGGGAGAGTTCTCTGCCGAGTGGCTGCTGTGCCTCCCGCGTTGGCTCTGCGAGTGCCAAAGAACGCAAGAGTTAATGCACGCCCCAAGCATGCCGCCGCCCTCAGCTCGTTCTCAGCCTTATTCTGAGGCCTTTCAGAGTCCATCCACTTTTGAGTTACTCATTTTATATTATGCTACAGGAAGGGGTTAGAGGAATAGCCTGGTTCCTCGAGCTGAAAGCAGACCAAAGGCAGTATTACAGCGGGAATACACCTGGTTAACTGCTACAGGCCAGCTGAGCATGAAAAGTGAGCTGATGTATTCAGCATTTATCACTTTTCTCTGATCAGGAATGGAACATTCACGCTTCTCTTCCGCTTAGAAAATGCTGAGCATTGGCTTAACGTGGGTTTTAGAAAACATCAGAAGATGTCTGTTGCTTTGGAGTTGGTTTTGTCTTTTTACTGGTGCAGCTCTGAGCCCTATTTATAGCAGCTTTCCAGTCTCTGAAGGGGGCTACAAGAAAGCTGGGGGAGGACAAGGGGAAAGAGTTCCAGACTTGAAGAAGGGAGATTGAGGTTGGACATGAGGAACAAATTCTTTGCTGTGA
>JAOXOE010000602.1:23246656-23263593 GCA_028565055.1 Phoeniculus purpureus
CGTGCATGGACCACATCATCTTGGGATCATCCTCGATGTTTCGGGCTCCAATGTGGTGGCCAAGCTGCTTGCGGTACGCTGTTTTATATTTGTACTAATCAAATATAAAAACAATAATTATCCCCTTTTGTCAAGCTGTAATTTAAATCTCTCTTTTATTAAATAGTAATTAGCATTTACTTATCAATTTTAACTCCTTATGTATCTTTCCTGAATTTTTAGTGTTTTTACTGTATATCCTCAAGAGATTTAGTATTTATTTTTATGTCTCTATAGTCTCTCATTGAAAATTATTGCATGTGATTTAGTTAACTTTTTATCATTAAGACTCACACAACCTCTGGAGAGAGAAGTAACGTTAAAACCTAAAATCTTTCCTGCTTTTCAATAAAAATTTTCATCACAAAGTGTGTGGCAACTCTTTACCCCACTCTTACTTGCTCTCTGCAGGACTTACTTCACTAGCAATGTCCCTAGATGCCTTTGCTGACTTCAAGGGTATAGCATCAGGAGGAAGATCATAGCCTTTCTTCTTCAGCTCTTCGTAGCCTAACTTGTAACGTTTCTGTTGGAGAAGCATTCAAAGCAATTATTGGAAATAAACACAAAAAACATTGGAAATAAAACTCTAGATAAGATTTTTTCAACTCTACAGCTTTCCTCTCCTGACTATTGAAAATAAAAATGCCTCATTTCCTTCATCTAATGAAATTCCATAGCTTGCTTTGAGTAAAGTGTCTTGTATAACTAATTATAGAAACTATTTTAAAATCAGTATCTTTGCATTAATTAATCAGGAAACACAAAATCAAACTTTTCTTAAGATATTAATCGGAATGAGTCAGAATCTTCTGCAGAGATGAATAATACAACCCCTTGAATCTCTACTCCCAATTTCAATTACAAATACTTTTGTGTTCTTGAGTTGTTATGATAGAGCCGCTGGCATTTCCTTAACTTTTGCCAGCAGTTTACCTTTTTCCCATATGACCAGGAATTTGATGGAAATTACAGAATCCTTTGTAATAATTCAACATAATCCAACATTTTAACAACTGCTTCCACTTTATATTTTAGCAATTCCACTCCAGTGCTGAAGTACAGGGGGGTTAGGGGTGACCTAACCCCTAGTGCTGGGTCAAAGGTTGGTCTTGATGAGCTTGAAGGTCTCTTCCAACCACAGATATTCCAAGATTCCCCAACCTTCATAATTTTCACGTGAAAGGGTCACAGGTCTGCTTAGAGCTGCCCGAACTGCAGAATGACTCTACCACTTTCTAAACAAAAGGCACAAAGTGTATTTCCATAAATTCCATACAAGCAACACTGCAGAGACACACTTACATCACTTGTGTTAATTAAGTTTGATTTAGCCAGCAAAATTTCAGGAGTATCAGGCATGATGTGAATCTGAGTCTTGTCCTTGTTCCAAGCTTCTCTGTAGAGTATCTGAAAGGAGACACAACCAAAACACCTCATCTGCTTAAAACCTCATACGTGTAGCAGGAAAGTCAGTTCTGTTGTTCTCCACAATCACAAAGCAAAGACACTCTGTGCTAGCACTAGCAATGTAAAGAACACAAAAAGTCTTAAAAATAAAACAATACTACTTATTGTAGTTTGCAGATGACATAAGCTGGGCAAAATTGTTGATCCCTTCTTTCTCACACACATCAAACAGCATAATGATAATACATTTACACCCCACATAGCAAGTGTCTTATTTGCAGTCATTATTCAGTATGTTTGGGCTATTCAGTCTGGAGAAAAGGAGGCTTCTCACTGTCTGCAATTGCCTGAAAGGAGATGAGGACAGGTGGAGGTTGGTCTCTTCTCACAAGGAACAAGCAATAGGACAAGTGAAAACAGCCTCAAGTTGCACCAGGGGAGGTTTAAGTTGGCCGTGAGGAGAAATTCGTTCCTGGAAAGGGCCCTCCGGCCTTGGAGGGAGCTGAATTGCCATCCCTGGCCATATTTCCCAGTCGTGGAGATCTGGAGCTCAGGGACAGGGTTTAGCAGTGGGTTGGGACATTTGGGTTCATAGTTGGTACCGATGAGCTTAAAGGGTTTTCCTAACAGAAATTTCCTAATGGTTTAGATTATCTAAACCATTCTGTGATTCTACAAAGCCATATGGCACTAAAGACCTTCATCTTCTGCATGATCCATACTACTTTTCAACAAGTGAGCAGTAAGGCACTGACCGTAAACATCTGACAGTTGTATATTTGAAGTACATGTCCTGATCTGGAGATCTTTTGAATGAATGTATGTTAATGTTTTCATTTCATGAATCGCAAGTTCTCTCTCTCAAGATGCAACTTACATCACTTCTGTTTTTGGCATTAGATTTTGCCAAAACAATATCCATGGCATCTGGGATACTTGTGAACTTGATGGTGTCTGGGTGCTGCCGGTACTTCTTTTCACTCAGTATTTCAGAAGCTTTCTTATTCTTTTCAGATTCCAAAGACGCCAGTGGATTCCACCCAATGCCTTTGAGCCACTGCAGATCTGATTTATACGTGTTCTGTCAAGCAAATATAACCAACATCACAGTAGGGTATTTCTCTGTTCATTTATTAAACCACATTAAAAGACTAACTGGTAATTTAGCTTCAATCTTGTCTACACTGGCATTGAATTAATTAACCAAGATACTCGTCAATAAGCAGCAAGTATCTTACAAAAAACCCCTTAACTAACCCCAGAGGAAACTTACGTCACTCTGTAGCTCATAGACCCTCTTTGCCTCAGTGACATCAACCTGGTCTGGCAGACAAGTCCAGTGATGTAGTATCCGTTTGTAGTCAATATCACTGACCAGCTCCTGACATTTCTTAGCCAGCAGGAAGCCCAACATATCCACAGGCATGTTAAACTTTGTCTTCCACTTTTCAAAGTCCTTCTTGTACTCTCTCTCACTCTGCATCTTCGCTACTTGCATAGACCACAACATCTTGGGATCATCCTGTAAGCTGCGGAATCCAATGTGGTGTCCCTGCTGCTTGCGGTACCCTTCTTTGTACTTGTACTAGAACAGTAAAAAATGCATTATTGAGTTCACAGTAAAAAGAAGACAAGGACGAGATGTGTAAGCCAAATATCAGTATTTTCTTTCAGTTCAGTATTGTTCAGCCTGAAGAAGTGAAGGCTTCTGGGGGAGACCTCATAGCAACCTTCCAACCCCTGAAAGGCTGGGGAAAACTGTTCCCAGGGGCAGAGAACAATAGGACGAGGGGTCATGGTTTGAAGCTGGAAAAGGGCAGATTAAGGCTGCACAGGAAGAAAAAGGTCTGGAATCTGAGGGTGAGGGATCCCAGGAACAGGCTGCCCAGAGAGGTGGTGGCCCCATCCCTGGAGCCATTCAAGGTCAGACTGGATGGGGCTCTGGGCAACCTGGTCTGGTGAGTGATGGCCCCACTGGTTGCAGAGGGGTTGGACTGGATGCCCTTTGGAGGCCCCTTCCAGCCTAACACATTCTATGATTACTAATTAATAAGCAGCTTATTATGGCAACTCATATAAAGTTTCAGTAGCCCCTTGATTCCTGTGCCTTACTTGGTGTCAGTGAATGCTCTCCCTGGACAGGAAGAGACCATGTCTGTAGGTATGGCCTCCTCAGTGATCCAAATCCTACAGCCATACCTTTCAGAACTCCCAAAGGCTAAAATATTTTGAGGAATAAAACAATCAGCAATGAAAATTGCCGATGCCTAAGCATTCCCTACTGACTGAGAAAATGTCTTCCCTAAATGCAGGAGATTATTCATACTTCATGGATGGACCATAATCTTTGGCTTCATCGAGATACCAGAGCAACCCTTCTCTTCACTGAAAAGAAGACATCAGCCAAGAGTTTTGTCAGCAGTTTTGCTTTTCACTCTTAGCAAAGAGGTGAATCTCAACAGAGTGTGACTCTGCTGGTTATAGCAACTTGAGAGAGTTTGGTCATATTGAAACATTGCTTACGTCGCTTGCAATGTCCCTTGAAGCTTTGGCAGCTTTCACGGACATAGCTTCAGGTGTGAGGTCATAGCCTTTCTTTATCATTTCCTCCCAGCCAGACTTGTAGAGTTTCTAAAATTGAAAACAGTATTAATTAAAAAGTCTTAGTAATACAAATTATCATCTGTTTAGACACTCTGATGCTCCCTATTAGCAAATCCTGGTCACCTCACAGTCACCAGTTATGAGAGAAAGGCGATTAGATTGGGAAATGAGAAATGGGAAACTGGTAAGAGAGGAACATGAACCTTCCAAGTCTTAGGCTAGTGACTACATAGCTTTTATGTAACAGCAGCTGCTTCCTACGACAGCTTATGTTGAGGATTTGAAATGTATGTGTGGAATTTGAAAGACATACAAGTGAGATAACTGAAAACTTTTCAATTTGCTTAACAAAATATTTATGTCAAGTCACTTCTTCATTTTAATTAGTATGGCTGTAATGGAGCCAGTTAATAGTCAAATCCATTTCTACACCACTGATTCAAGTACCAGCACTTGCAAGTCAAAGGTTTGCCTCTGAGCCACCAAAAGCAAAACCCGAGTGTTTCATAGTAGCACAGTTGTCACTTGCTCACGTTCAAAAGGTGACAGAAAAGTCAGAATCACTGCATGTGATCCTCCATTCCGTTTCTTTCCACTGCTCTCCATTCCATTTAGACACACAGAATTATTCAGGTTGGAAAAGACTCTTGAGATCAAGCCCAACCTATAACCCAAGTTCACTGCTAAAATGACATCTTTTTCTAACATACACAATTACTTATTTTAAATCTGGAGCAGATATTAATCTAAAAGGTAATGAGATGGAATTAAAACAAACTCTACCTGACTGTAGTTCGTCTTGTTCTGTTTTGCCTGTAGAATGTCTGGTGTATCCGGCATCACATGAACCTGAGTTTTGTCCTTTTCCCAAGCTTGAGTATAAGCATGCTAGAGAAAATAAATAACATCATATCTCTTAATACAGACAACAAAGCATGGCTCATTCAGAAAAAAAGAGGAACATGTGAGTGACCGTTGTTTTTCCCCAGGAAACTGCTACATAAAAGTGGTGATGGGGACTGAGAGACCTTCCAGTGAAATGGGTTATAAATAAGCATCTCATAGAATCATAGAATCATCATGGCTGGAAAGGACTTCCAGCTTCACCAAGTCCAGCCCTCAGTCCCACAGCTCCCTAAGCACTAGACCATGGCTTTAAATGCTCTAGGTATTAGGTCTTTAAACACCTCCAGGAATGCGGACTCCA
Source organism: Phoeniculus purpureus (assembly GCA_028565055.1). Taxonomy (NCBI): domain Eukaryota; kingdom Metazoa; phylum Chordata; class Aves; order Bucerotiformes; family Phoeniculidae; genus Phoeniculus; species Phoeniculus purpureus. Next base: position 23,251,917 of record JAOXOE010000602.1, read on the forward strand.
CCACCTTCCTGGGCAGCCTGTTCCAGTGCCCAACCACTCTCTCAGGAAACAACTTCTTCCGGAGATCCAATCAAAACCTCTCCTGATGCAACTTGAGGCCACTTCCCCTCGTCCTATCATTAGGAATTTGGGAGAAGAGAGCAGCACCAGCCTGGCTACAACCTCCTTTGAGGTAGCTGTAGAGAGCAAGGTGGTCTCCTCTCAGCCTCCTCATTTCTAGAATAAATAATTCCAGTTCCCTCAGCTGCTCTCCATAGGGTCTGTTCTCCAGCCCTCTCCCTAGCCTCATTGCCCTTCTCTGGCCCCACTCCAGCCCCTCAATATTCTTCTGATCCCGTGGCACCCAAACCTGGAGCCAGCACTCAAGGTGCAGTCTCACAAGTGCAGAGTCCAGGGGTACCACCACCTCCCTACACCTGTTGGTTACCCCATTACTGATCCAGACTAGGATGCCATTGGCCTTCTTGGCCGCCTGGGCACCCTGCTGGCTCCTGTTCAGCCAACTGTCAACCCACACCTCCAGGTCCTTTTCCACCAGGTAGCTCTCCAGCCACTCTTCCCCAAGCCTGTAGTGCTGCTGAGGGTCTGACTAATTGTCTCCAGAAGTACTCACCTTGTTCATGATATTTGCATTCTGCTTCGCAAGGACCATGTCCATGGCCTCATTGTCTTTTGTAAAGGAGAACTGGCTGGGGTGCTGCCGGTATTTCCGATCGCTTGCAATTTCTGTGGCTTTCTTGGATTTCTCCACGTCCAGAGAACCAGCAGGACTCCAACCGATACCCTTGAACCACTCATTGTAATCCTGCTTGTACTCATTCTGCCAAATAGAATGCAAAAGGAAAGTTTAAGTTTTACAATGGGCTCAGGTCACATAATTTTTGTTGTTTCCAAACCACAGTCAGAATGTGAATAAAAAACCCAGGAAAACAAAGTCACATGGAAATGACGGAAAAAAGCCCCAAACTTACATCACTCTGTATCTGGTTCATGTTTCTGTACAGTTCTAAACTCATTGCGTCCGGCAGAAGCATGTATTGGTGGATCAGTCGCTTGTAGTTGGTGTTGGTGACACGGTCTTGTGCCTCTTTAGCCGCCACGATGCTGACAGCATCAGAAGGCGTTTGGTAATGAGTCTTGCCCATCTCATAAGCTTTCTTGTACTCGCGGTCAGACTGCATCTTAGCTACTTGCATATAATGGACAAGTTTGGGATCATCCTGCAGGCTGCGGAAGCCAACCATCTTTCCCTTGTCTTTTTCATAACCTATTTTGTACTTGTACTGCAGAGAGAACAGAGATGCTTTAATTCTGCTACATCTGTAGTAGCTGTATTAGCACTGCTTATCTTGTAGGGGAAAAAAATCTAACCCAAAGTTAGGTTAAAATTACATTTCCTTTATATTGTCAAGAAAATATCACAATATTATCACAATATAAGGTGGTGGCTCTGTCCAATTGCATTTAGGGTGCACTCTAAAGTGAAACTTGTTCTTAATAAATCAGTTTTCACTGCAATAGTTCATTCTGCTTCTGTTCAAGGTAAAATGGGCTTCAACTGCTTTCTGATCTCAGAATCACAGAATCCCAGAATGATTGAGGCTGGAGAAGCCCTTTGAGCTCATCCAGCCCTGATCAGGACCTAACATCACCACAGCAGCCACACCAGGGCTCTAAGGGTCACAGCCAGGTTGTCTTTCAACTTCTCCAGGGATGAGGACTCCACCAATGCCCTGGGCAGTTCAGTCCAGGCTCTGATCACCCTTTCCTTGAGGAAGGGCTTCCTAATATCCAACCTAACCCTCCCCTGGCAGCTTCAGGCCCTGCCCTCTTGTCCTGGTGCTGGTTGCCTGGGAAAAGAGCCTGACCCCCACCTGACTACAACCTCCCTTCAGGGAGTTGGAGAGAGCAAGAGTCCGAGTCTCCTCTTCTCCAGGCTAAACACCCCCAGCTCCCTCGGCCTCTTCTCATCAGAGTTCCCTCCAGTCCCTTCCCCACCCTCATTGCTCCTCTGGACCCACTCCAGCCCCTCAATCTCTTACTTGAAATGAGAGGCCCAGCACTGCCCCCAGTACTCAAGGGGAGGCCTCCCCAGTGCCCAGGACAGGGGTAGAATGAGGTCGCTAGTCCTGCTGGCTACACTATTGCTGATACAAGCTAGGATGTCATTTGCCTTCTGGGCCACCTGGGCACATTGCTAGCTACTGTTCAGCCGGTTGTCACCCAGCAGCACTGCCAGGGCCATCTCGGTCAGGCTGCTCTCCAGTCATTTATCCCCCCGTCTGTAGCTGCAAGGGGTTATTGTGGCCAAAATGTAGGACTCTGCCCTTGAAATGACTATGAAAGATGATGACAGAAAGTAAAGGGCAAAGGAACACCTGCAATCTGGCTTGGTGGAGAGAGTTCTTTGGAAAATAGTGCACTTTCTGTTCTTTTAATTTTATAACTCAGAGTTATTAACTCATCTTAGAGTTAATATGGGTATCACAAACACCAGAACCAAGCAACATTAACCCATTGTCTGGCTTCCACTCTTTAGCTTAGGGAACTATCCTCATGGTAGTCTGCACCACACTCATAACAATGATGATATCTGAAGACTAAATGTGAAATTAAAGCCCTATCCATCTCTTCCATTAGGTGCACTTTTTCCAATCATTCAAGAATTCAAGACACATTGCCAAATCTTTTGCAGTTTTTTGCTAAACAGAAACAGTAATTCAAATTCTTCAGCCCTTCCTCAGTCTCTAATGAATCGTGGACAATGAGCTACACTGACCCAAGTATCAAGTCCTTATTGCTTCACCTCGAATTGCTTGGAGAGAACTCAGAATGGAACCACCATGCTGAACTGCATTTTTTTTCCCCCCTAATTGTCCCTTAGATACCTCCTGACCTTTCTTATGAAGAAATTGTCTTTTAGCCTCACTAGAAAACTTATCAGAATACATATGGAATGTCTCAGAATTATTTACAAATAAAAGAATAAAGAGACTTCATACATTGGGCATAAAAAAATTGAGTTGTGTCAAGAAATGAATGGGCTTTTTTATCTGAAAGAGATCATTTTTCCTTTCAAGAACTTACATCACTAGCGATATCCCGAGAGGCTTTGGCAGCTTTAATCGGTATAGCGTCAGCTCTGAGGTCATACCCCTTCTTCCTGGACTCTTCAAATGAGTGTCTGTAATTTTTCTGCAAAAAGGAAGACAAGAAATCTTTAAAAAAGCAAAACACAGTATGCTCACCCAAGCAAAACTCTGCATTTTAGATGATAAGTTGAAACACAGACTATTAATATGTTTAACACTCCTTGAACAGCTGTTTGGGGCACTCAGGTGGACACTCTCTCAAAACTAACTCCAAAGTTAACTGACTACCATCAGTAACAACAACCTACAACAATCCAGCATTAAATGTCTTTCTCACGTGGACAAATATTGGTGAAAAGTCACCTCAGAAAGCATTTCATCTCTGCAGAAAGCGAGACAAGTAAATCCATTTCTGTGCACACTGAAGATGTGCAGAATTAATGAAGAATACTTAGCATAGGCAGATTTACCAGCTGGTTACTGAAAACCTGTCTGTAATATTCCCTGTATTGGAAAAAACATGTTTGAGCTGCAAGGATTTGGAATCCAGTAGCAAATTTTGTTGATGGGGAAACAGAGTAATAAATAGTAGCAAACATGGGTAATACTCAGACGCAATGAGTTATCAACTGTTATATTTTAATGATCTATGTGGTCACTTCATAACCTGACTATAAAAATTATGTCTTTTTTTTTTATTGATGTATTTTGTTATTATTGAGGCTGGAGACGCCTTCTGAGCTCATCCAGCCCAGACCAGGGCCTAATATCACCCTGCTGGCCAGACCAGGGCATGAAGGGCCACAGCCAGTCTGGCCTTAAAGACTTCCAGAGATGGGGACTCCACCACTGCCCTGGGCAGTCCACTCCACTGTCTGGCCACCCTTTCATGAGGAAGAGCTTCCTAATATCCAACCTTTTGGAGAAGGAAGCAGGAAAAAGGAAAATAATAGCTGTGGAACTAGTACAGGTTAGCAAAAAGAAAATTAGAGACTTTCCTCCAACGGTCACCTCACTTATTCCTAGTAAAATGAAGAGCAATGTCATAGTCTTATGAAGAGCAATGGTACTCACATCACTTATATTAAATGCATTAACTTTTGCTAAGACAAACTGTGGAATGTCTGGTGTGATGTGAACTTTCTTCTTATCTTCTTCCCAGGCTTGTTTGTACTTGTGCTGGAAGGATTAAAAAAAAAAAAGAGACAAAGATATCAATATAGCCAACAAAATTACATAATGCAGTTAAAAAAAAAAAAATCACATTTCCCATCTGAAATACAGACCTCTTTTAGAACGTTGCAGCCACTAATATGGTGGGAGCACTCATCTTTTTATTTTAAAATAAAGTAAGAGCTTCTCTTAGAGGAAATATAGCTAAGGAAAGTGTGGATAAGATCATGTAACTACAATGCTCATGAGTTCTAGAAATTTTGAAGAAGACCAGTGGATTATATTCGTTCAGTAGGAGAATTGGAAAATCAATACATTATTATAAAAATACTCACATCATGCAACAATTTCATGTTAAGCTAACAGGCATCAGACAAAGCAGATGATGCATTTAAAAGCTGAAACCCTACCTCTGAAAGAGATCCCTCCAATGTCTTTTAGCCTCTAAACAGCTAGAAGTGTGTAATCAATTCTTTTGGGTAAACTTTATTCATTAAATGTAACCCCCTAAGTCTGTCTTGACATTAATTTTTTGCAGTATTAGGGTTATGCTTTGCTTTCAGGTGCCTCAAAGGTCCATTATGATGAAAAGTAAGTATAGTCAAGCATGTTCATTAGCCAAAACAGATCAACCCCAAAGCTGTGCTTACAGTAAGACTGACTATTCATAAAATCATTCAGGTTGGAAAAGACCTTTGGGTTCATTGAGTCCAACCATCAACCCTACTCTACAAGTTCACCCCTAAACCAGATCCCCCAACACTACATCTAAGTGACTTCTAAACACACCCAGGGATGGGGACTCAACCACCACCCTGGGCAGCCCATTCCAGGGCCTCACCACTCTCCCCATGAAGAATTTCTTCCTGGTGTCCTGTCTAAACCTCCCCTGTCGAAGCTGTCACTAACTACCTGTGAGAAGAGACCAGCACCAGCAATGCCCTTTCAGACAGTTGTAGAGAGCAATGAGGTCTCCCCTTAGCCTTCTCTTCCTCAAATTAAACAGCCCCAACTCTCTCAATCTGTCATCAGATTTACTCTCCAGGCCCTTCACCAACTTTGTTGCCCTCCTCTGCACTCGCTCCAGCACCTCAATGTCTCCCCTGTACTGTGGTGCTCAAAACTACACCTCAACCCAAACCTTGTTCAGGCGTCATTTATTTCTTACTTCTGAAAGCTTAAATCAACATTTATGAACATTTTCTTACCTCATCCATGATTTTAGCATTATTTAAAGCTAAGACCATGTTCATGGAATCCATAGGAACAGAATACTTCAACTTGTCTGGATGCTGGCGATACTTCTTCTCACTAACAATCTCCATCGCTTTTTTGTTCTTCTCAGCTTCCAGGGAGCCCAGTGGCATCCAGCCAACCCCCTTCATAGTTTCATCATATTCTGCTTTGTATTGATTCTGCAGGCAGGAGAAAAAGGAAATCAAACAAGCTTCCTTTAGCTCCTTTCCTTTTCTTCTGGAGGGATGTCTTCTTGAATGCACAAGATAAAACTATTAATGGAAAGCAAATTTTTGCCTGTGCTGGTGAAGACAGAAACACTGCTCCTGAAAAACCAGATGGGACACGAAAGCAGCATAAAACCATTTTGGTTTATGCATTAAATTACTTCTTTCTGAGCCCAAATTCTTTAGCATTAGGTAGAATTTAGCATTTCAGAAGTAAATCAGAAGAATACAACAGCTACCATTGACGAAGGTCTCCATTCACTTCATTTAAGTGTATAATTGAGCTAATTTCACTAGGACCACTGATGTTACAGGATAGTCAGCTAAGCATCACTGCTTTCACAATGCCAAGGTTGAAGAACCTCACACTTACATCACTTTGTAACTGCATCATGTTTTTGGCCAATTCAAGGCTCATGGCATCAGGCAAAACGTTGTAGGTGTGAATCAAGCTCTTGTAGTTTGCATTTGTAGCCACTTCCTGAGCTTTCTTGGCTGCCACCACACTGAACATGTCAACTGGAGTGTGGAAATTAGTCTTTGCCTTCTCGTAGTCCTTTTTGTATTCACGATCCGACTGCATCTTAGCCACTTGCATGAAGTGCACCAGCTTGGGGTCGTCTTCCAGGCTGCGGAACCCAATGTGCTTCCCTTTCGCTTTCTCGTAGGCCAGTTTGTATTTATACTGTCAACAAGAGACAGGAAGAATAGTAAAGTCAAATCAAGACAAAATTCTCCTATCAAGTTCAGTTTTACTTCTAAAAAATAAAAATCATTTGTTTTCATCACAAGGCCTTCAGTTTAGTCAAACATAGTTGGTCTTACAACTAGCCCACTGAATATCAGGCAAGCGAAGCTCAGGATCTTGCTGAACAAATTGCAAGAAAGCAAAATTCAGTCTTCTCCTACTGGAGAGCAAGAATGGATTGAAACCTGGACAACTCAAGAGGCTTAAAAATGGTATTTGTGTACAACTGAGTGCTCTGAAAACATTCTGCCTTTGTAGCCACTCTGAGTAGACTCACACATCCAAACTTACATCGCTCGCAATGTCTCTGGAGGCTTTGGCTGCTTTTATTGGAATGGCATCTGGCTGCAGGTCGTAGCCTTTCTTCTTGTCTTCCTCCCAGGCAGCTTTGTAAAGTTTCTAATAGAAAATGTAAAAGATAGCTGGTATTATGAAGGCAGAACTGCTCTCTGTACTTCAATATTGTCCAAAAATACATCAGAATGACACCAATTTCTGGTCAGAGCAAGGTAACTCACGTCACTCATTGTGATCTGGTTCACTCTAGACTGCAGGATTTCGGGAGTATCTGGCATGACGTGGATGGTGGTCTTCTCTTTGTTCCATTTATCAGTGTAGAGCCTCTGCAGTTAAAGAAGTGATATTCTAGCATTGGAAAGACGATGCATTCCAAAAACAAGAGCTTGCTTTTGCTTCCCTTATTTGCACTAAAGAATATTTTACAATAAAGCACCACATTTAACTTCACAAATAAAATTGAAAGACTAAGTTCCTCCTCTTCCTTTAGTACTTGGAGAAATTTGCCAACTGTGTTCTGGTAGTAATTATTGAAACTCAGAATGTTCAGCCTGCTTTAACGCAAAGCATCAATAGGGCTTTTTTGCCACATCCTCCTTCCAAGCAGACACGGAATTAGGGTCAGTGGTGATAACTAGGGGTGAATTTAAAGGAAAGTTGTACAAAACTGACAGTATTTCAGGTACTTTTTTTCAGCTCTGTCTCATTATTGCTGTAGAAAAAGAGCAAAGGTTATGAAATCTAGCAAAGATTTCGAGATGCATCAGAAGTGTGTTCAGCAGGTTGAGGGAAGTGATTCTCCCCCTCTACTCGGCTCTGGTGAGACCCCCAGCTGGAGTACTGCATCCAGTTCTGGAGTGTTTACTACAAGAAGGATGTGGACATGCTGGAGCTGTTCAGAGGAGGGCCACGAGGATGATCAGAGGGCTGGAGCACCTCTCCTATGAGGACAGACTGAGGGAGCTGAGGCTGTTCAGTCTGGAGAAGAGGAGGCTCTGAGGTGACCTTATTGTGGCTTTCCAGTATCTTAAGGGGGCCTACAGAAGAGCTGGGGAGGGACTTTTTAGGATATCAGGTAGCAACAGGGCTAGGGGGAATGGAGCAAAGCTGGAGCTGGGTAGATTTAGACTGGATGTGAGGAGGAAGTTCTTCAGCATGAGAGTGGTGAGAGCCTGGAATGGGTTGCCCAGGGAGGTGGTTGAGGCCCCATCCCTGGTGGTGTTTAAGGCCAGGCTGGATGAGGCTCTGTCCAGCCTGATCTAGGATGGGGAGTCCCTGCCCATGGCAGGGGGGTTGGAACTGGATGATCCTGTGGTCCCTTCCAGCCCTGACTGATTCTATATCTATAGTGACTTACTGTGGGGAAGGTACTTTCATCTTAAAGCCTGTGTTGCAGGTGCTTAGAACTTCTAGAAAAACAATACGGATGTGTTCCAGTGTGACTTGGTCTAGGTGATCCTGCTGTGGCTGGGGGATTGGACTAGATGATCTTTTGATCAATCCCTAATGATTCTATGATTCTATGATGAATCCCAAAACAATTTGCCACTGTAGTGTCTAGTAGTTTGGCCACTGTAGTATCTGTCTTTAGCTAGAACATAGACTGCCTTCACTGGTGCCTAATTTACCTATTACCTGTAATTACTTAGTTCAAGGAAGAATGAGCGATCCAGACTGCTTTGTATGTAGGGCTGTTACATACTTGTTCTCTAAAGTGAAAGGACAGAAGAAATGCCAGTGTCTACTTTAGGAAACTATGCTGTGCAATTTGAATACAGCCTTCAATCATTTGCAAATAATTTCCTTTTTTTACCATTGTGGTCAAATGTCCTGGTAGCGTTCTGTTAATAATATTTCTCGAATGTCCTATTGCTTATAATAAAATGAAGTCAATAATGGTGTAAATCTATTTTTTTCATTTTTTCTTTCCCTTTTCCCCTTTATCCCCTTTTTAACTGAAAAAAGCTGTGTGAATCAAAAAAAAAGTGGTTTATTTTCTTTTTCAATAAACTCTTTCAGCAAATCAAAATAAGGTATTGCCACTAAATGCTGCCAACTTTGTAATAAGATTTAGTAGCTTTCCAGAGAGCTACTTGCAGTTCTAATAATAATTTTCTTTAAGTGTTTCCCTTTAGAAAATATCATCTTTGTTACTGAAGTTGCCACATGTACATATGGACTTTTTTTTTCTGAAAATATTCTTGGGATTTTATTATCATTAATCTTTTCAGAGGGTGTATATAATCTATCTCACAAGCCATCAGAATTCCCAGAGGGTAAATTACTCTAGAGGTCTCTGTGCCCTCATACTGTATCAAATTGACCTGCTTCTTGTTTGCCATTTTTGTGTACTACATTGCTTATTTAACAAGAAACAGAATGATTGTGATGCTGAGAAGGTCCTTTGATAGTAGTTTTGACACTCTGCCTGAATAATGACCCTCATTATGGAGCCCATGACAGGCTCTGAAAGTACTGATTTATGAATACATCACAGGTTCAGCATTGGAGCTCCCCCTACTCACTCCTGATATAGGACTAGATATAGATACAGCCTTTTGAAATACAGTGCAGATGAGATAATTGCTTGATTATGACCATTCAAAGAACCTCTTTTTCTGATTTAACAAAGCTCTGTCAGTTAATGTTGATTGTCTCCCAAGTTATTAGAAGCCTTTGACAAAATGTTTGTTAGGAAAACCTTTTTTGTGTAGGATTTCCAGCCATGTCTTAAACAACAGTGAGGCAGAAGTTACACGTAGTCTCTCTTTTTAGAAATGCTTTTCTATAGTAAACACTCATTAACAGTTGATATGATAATAGACTGTTAGAAGGAAGCTTAGCTGAGAGCTAGAAGTCTCTGTCCTTGCTAAAGCAAATTACAAGACTCTTTGTAAACACATTTTTGTGAGGATTCTTATTGATTTATTGTTTTCTCTGTAGCAGTTATTTAAATAAATGTAGCTAATTTAGTTCATTTGGTGCACTGTATAATTTTGTTCTTTGTGTGATGAGGTTATATGTAAAAGCCTGGAGGAACCACATCCCCATTAATCTTTTTACAAGTGCAATAAATAAATAAAGAGTCATGGTTCAATTTTGCTAGTTAGGAGATTTTAAAAGGCGATGATAAGAAACTGATTTGTTCTTGTTCTCACTAGTCTTCATGTTCTTCTTTTGAAAAGATAGTAAATATTCGTATTTAATGTGGTAGTGTTACGTCACATGGACAACTAAATTGGGCTATGAAGACATGTATTTGAACTTACACCTAGAAGTGTTTTTCCCCACAAAATTTTCATTTTGGAACATGTTACCTCCTACCTACCCTGTAGGATTTCCTCACAGGACTTGAAGGCTGCTGTGGTGCTGAGTTCTCTAGTGCTTGCACAGGGTGTTGAAGCTCCAGTGCAAGGGTCTTCCCAAAGAGTGAGTGGAACTTTTTTCTTCAGTTGTAGAGTCAGGTCTCAACACCCTAAGCAGTCAGGGAGAGGTTCACTTGATATGTGTGGGAAGACAGGAGAGAAGCAGTGCATAGACAATAGATACGTCATGTGTAAGACTGACTGGCAAAGAGAGGTGAGCTGTCCTCCGTAACTTCAAAGCCTACCTGTGGTCCCCTTAGCCTAAGTGGCATGTGTTCATTTGTATGTAGGAATGCTAAACCAGATCTTCAGGAGAAGAAGGTATTAATTTGAATGTGCTGAATTGAAAATGCATGCTAGACTAAGACAGCTGCACTGAGTTAATCCTAAAAATGTAAAGGTACGGTGATGGCTAATGATGTTTGGAGGTGTATAAAAGCACACGCAGGTACAGGGCTGGCAGGCTTATATGACTGAAATGGAAATGGATGGGGTCACCTGAACTTGAGCTGCCTTGAACTTCATGTTTTCTAAAAGTGACAAAAATCATTTGGATCCGTCAGTTTATTGAAAAACACTACAATGTAGGAGCAACATATCACGTTACTAAACAAAGTCATCTGTGTTAACAGCACTGCCATTGCCATCTGTACATAGAGTACCTGTACATAGAGTCTGGTAATTCCTTAATGGGTTTGATTCTTCGTTCACTCTGCTTTTTCTATTCATAAGAAATTCTGGAAAAAAAGATAGTTGCTTGGAAGATGTTTTTGCTAATTAAATGAAGGTCATTTTTTATGCCCACGTCATTTATGAAGTTGCACCACAACTGTAAACAGACTGTTAAACAGTCTGTTTTAAAGTGGTGGTTTAATATATTTTTGTCTGGTTGGTGGCATTGTTCAGGAAGTCTGATGATTAAATATATTAAAATTTGTTTCTGTGTGCTTCATAAAGTGAGTCTGTGAAAAAAAAAAACATTTTTTTGAAAACTTTGTCTATCTCTTGCAAAGACAGCAAAGCTAATTTTTGACTTTGTTGCTCTCCTGCTTGGTAAAGCTCATAGCAGAGTATTGCAGTTCTGTAAAAGTATTTCAGAGCACAACAAAACCTTCTAGACTTTAATAACTGTACATGACTGATCTGTCCTCTCTGGCAAGGTTAACTGTTTCTCCCAAGGAGTTAAGTGGCATATAAACTATTGTTCACACCATTTGTGCTAACAGCCTAGCATGACCTCAAATCCTGTAGTGGTCATACAAGGTATCCTGTACAATACATTTATCAACAAAGGTAAAAGGACCACAGGGGCAGTGCTGACTTTAAGTGTATTAGGGATCTATAAGGATAAATGTCTAACCTCACTCCACAGAAAAAAAGTAATTACTGTACCATTGTTTCTGTAGTGTTAATATTTTTTCATGGTTCTTTAGAAATATAAGCTATTTAGTTCTTAGGTTTGACATCTGTACTGCATTATATTTTATACAATGCATCTAGACTAACGAACGGGTAGAGCAATCATATAACTGCGAGACC
>JAOXOE010000602.1:23272046-23304372 GCA_028565055.1 Phoeniculus purpureus
CAAGGCCCGCCTGGATGCGTTCCTCTGTGATCTGTGTTAGATAGTTTTGTCCTGCTCCGGCAGGGGGGTTGGACTCGCTGATCTCTTGGGTCCCTTCCAACCCCTAACATCCTATGATCCTATGACCTCCTGCATCCCTCAGTTGCATTTGCCTCAACACTGCAGACATTCAAGGTTAGGCTGGATGAGACTCTGGGCAATCTGGTCTGGTAAGTGATGGCCCTGCTTGGTGTAGGGGGGTTGGGACTGGATGCTCTTTGGAGCTCCCTTCCAACCCTATGATTCTATGATTTTATTCTGAGCGTCCCTAAAATGCATGGACAAGGACTGATGCTAGGGTCTGTCAGTTATGTCACACAGTTATGGAGTTGAACGTTGAATGCTGTTTGTGAACACTGAATTCACTGACAAAAACAGAGTTCTGCCTTTCACCTCAGATTTTCATCTCCATTTTCATCTCAATACTTGAAGACAAGAACTGACTTCCAAACAGTTCTTGATATAAGCTCTTGTCTTTACTTTTACCTTCCCTTTCCTTAGGTAGCTTTTCTCTAGCTCCAAAAGTGAGGTTTCTATAGAGGGAGGAGCTCCATATGTACTCACATCACTCAGCTGCCTTGTCACTTTCTTGGCCTGTTCCACATCAGGTGGATCTGGCAGGGAAGTAAATTTAGATTTTCGCTCGTCGTGGCCTTTTTTGTAGACAATCTGGGGATGTGCAAGAAATAAACATTTACAGTAACAACCCACTTCAGCATCAGCACATTTCCCCTTAACTCTGCTACTGCAGCATAAATCCTTTAAATCTACACACACGGACTAGTGAACTTCCAGACATCTGCAAAATTCACTGAAATATTAAAGCGAGACCTGAAATCCTTGGTTGAAGAGTTCTGTGTATTGAACTGTCAGCACATCACAGAGCCTCAGAGATTTCTGACTTTTCTTATCTCTGTTTTCAGAGAAACAGATTTGTAGATCCACACCAGCCAACCCAAAGTGTTCCTCCATGCATTTTGAGAGGCATCGTGGTCTCGTTACAGACTACCTCATAAGATAATTAATAAATTATTTCATTTATTTATCTCTAATCCAGCACCCAGCTGCCCACAGATCTAGACTCTATATTTGAGCAGGTAATTCTCTACTGAAATGGCTACTGCCAGAGTTATCAGTGCACTCCTACACATTTTTATCCTCTGTTCCATTACGCAGTTACTGAGTCTAGTCAAAGTCCACCATGACGTCTACCAAGTCACACTGTAAGAGTGACCAGCCTCTGATACTTACATCACTCAGTGACTTCTGAGCCTGTGCCACCCTTCTGAGTTCCGGACTGTCATTGTAGGGGTAGAATAATGATTTGTCTCCTTCCCATTCTTCAGTGTAGAGTTTCTATAAAGCAGGAAAAATTCCCAAATACTCCTTATAAATTAATCTGTGACTTGGATTACTTCTTTCTCTTTGATTTTGGTTTTTATTTCTTACCTTACTGAACATTGCTGTGTTTTTTATTGCATTCACAAGCTCTGGAGCGTCAGGGGGAAGTAGGTACTTGTCCTTATTCTCCTCCCAGTTCTGTTTATATAATACCTGGAAAGAAAGATCATAGAATCATACAATCATTGTGGCTGGAAAGGACCACCAGCATCATCAAGTCCAGCCCTTGGTCCAACAGCTCTCTAACCCCCAGACCATGGCCTCAAGTGCTCTAACTACTCAGTTTTAAAAAACACTTCCAGCAATGGGGACTCCACCTGGGCAGCCAGTTCCAGCACCCAACCACTCTATCAGGAAACAACTTCTTCTTAAGATCCAATCTAAACTCCCCTGATACAACACGAGGCCATTTCCCCTCATCCTATCATTAGGAATTTGGGAGAAGAGAGCAGCACCAGCCTTACTACAACTTCCTTTGATGTAGTTGTAGAGAGCAACAAGATCTCCTCTCAGCCTCCTCTTCTCTAGACTAAATAACCCCAGTTGCCTCAGCTGCTCTCCATAGCACCTACTTGCCAGCCCTCTACCCAGCCTCATTGCCCTTCTCTGGCCCCACTCCAGTTCCTCAAAGTCCATCTTATGCTGTGTTGCCCAAAACTGGATCCAGTACTCAAGGTACAGTCTCCTGAGGGCAGAGCACAGGGGCAAAGATCAGCACTATGGTTATGCTATCATTAAAAAACCATTTACTTTTGTGAATCAACTACCTGCTCTATTCTCTTTCAAGCAAAAGGCTCTAAGCTCTGATATCTGAAACCCTTCCAGGCAGTCAGAACTTACTCACCTTGCTCACTTGCTGGGACACTTTCTTTGCATGTTCTATGTCCTTGGCCTTTTCATCGACATGGCAAATAGTTCTAGCAGCTTCACCAGCCATGCGGTATTTAACCTACATCAGTGCACAAGGAAACACAGTTACTCCTACAGCAAAAACAGACAGGTTTTTGCAGAGTATTGACATTTTAAGACTTAATACTGTAACATCCTGACCCTGAACACAATAATTCATTTAGGACTTTCCTTAGAATTCCTTAGAAACTGACCCTATGGAAACAAATGGATTTTATGAATCAATTGAGAAAGACATGAAGCTTTGGGACAGTTTTCAAGAGATGGGAATCCAAGTCAGTGGGACTGCCCAGTATCTCTTTATGAAACTGATTTTTCAATTGCTTTATGGAAACAAAGAACTGTTTGAATATATTTTTAAAACAAAATTCTAAGGTTATTAACCCAGTGTATGACTTAACAACAAATCATCAGGCAGATCAGTCATGATGGCTGCATGACATAGTGTATGGCACCATCAAATTCAATGATCATCTCTATCCTCGCCTGTGCCTGCAACTTCTGATTAGAAATGTTCATACCTCTTGAGGTTCAATGACACAAAGTTATAAGACTCAACTAGAAAGGGTCCATCACACCACCCTTCCTGAAAAGCCTAAATTCCCACCTACAAGACAGAACTCAAATTGTGACATACTCTGCATTTCTTGGTTTTATAATCTAGTAAAGATCCTGCTAAAAGTTCCTATCGCCTTATCACAACATCATCAAACAATTATCATTTCTATTTAAGTTCTAATTGCATCCAAATTTACTTCTTTACCCCTCAGTAACTATTGTTCCTTATGACAGTTGGTAGCTACCTCGCTGAGCTGGTCTTGCACTTTCTTGATTCTCCGAATTTCTGGGGTATCAATGGTGGAGGCATAAGGCCTTCCTTTTTCCTTCATAAATTTTTCTTTGTATTTGTTCTGAAAGAAAACAAAAGACAAATACAATGAAGACATAATCTCATAGGTGTAGCAATGGTTATTTATCCGGTTGATGTAGGAATTGGGGCAGATTATCAAATAAAAATTGCCATTAATCAATTATATCTGCAGACTTGTGGAAGTTTAGGCTGGCCATGAGAAGGAACTTATCCTGGAAGGAGTCCTCAGCCTTTGGAACAGGCTGCCCAGGGAGGAGGTTGAATTGCCATCCCTGGCCATGTTTCACTGTTGTGGAGATCTGGAGCTAAAAGAGAGGGTTTAGCAATGGGTTGGGACAGTTTGGTTCAGAGCTAGACTCAGAGAGACTGGAGGTCTTTTCCAACCTAAACAGTTCTGTCCTTTTTTAGCCAACTGACTCTCTCCCGTCAGACATAAGAGATAAAACCCATTTTTACCTTTCAATTTCAGCCCAGTTTAGATCAGCTCTGATCATACTCCCTTGGTAACTATTTACCACTATTTGTTTCAGCAACCAAGGATGAGGAAAATCTTTGGGTGAGGGTAGCAGTCTGCGATCTCACATAACTCTAGAACAGTGAAAGCTGCAAGGTAACGTACAGTAAAATCCAGGCAAAGGGATTATTAATACACACCATGAAATGAAGGACACCCTGGTAGTGTGAAGCTTTGCAGTAACATCAATTAAATACTGTCAAAGCTGGCGTGGCTCAAGGAATAGAAGAGCATGGGACAATTTACCTCACTGAACAGGTCCTTCATTTTATTACTGTGCTGCAGATAAGGTGTCAAAAACTTTGATGGATCCACTTTTGTCCGTATTGTCTTCTTCCTGACCGGAGCTCCTGTCTCCGAAGCAGAAGGTTTTTCATGCTCTATTGTGTAAGTGGTAGTTGTAGGACCCGAGAAATCTGTTGTAACAGTCTCAGTGATCTCAGTGACCACCTGGGAATGAAGGAAAAACAATTACTTGCTTGATAACTATAAATAATTATTTGACTATTGGTTATGACCTCCTCTGTCTAGTAGAAGGATGATAAGTTCTTATCCAGGAACCAACTGCAAGGCAGAAGATCAGTGACACTCATCCTACTGGGATTACTCAGTACCTTTACTATAGATTGCCCAGCCTAAAAAAAAAAAAAACCCACAAGGAATTAACTGTCTGGCTGATTTCTATATTAAACTCAAGTGATTAAATTAAAAATACAGGGAGTCTTAGGAAACATAATACTTGGAATAAAACACACCCACACAGTGAGAGGCTAAGCTTTCGGTTCTGCGTAAGCTTATGCCATGAGGAACGTTATTAGTCACACAGCAGAGATTTGCTGTGTCTCTAGTAGACATATCCTACATATTATCATAAATACATAAAGTATAGATACAAATACAACTGATATTATAAATTAATATATTGCTTTATTCATTAGATAAAGATAATAAATTCCAAACTACGCTAACAACTACCTGGTGACTCACGTTTCTTACCTGTCACATGAAAAAACACCTGCAAACCGCTGTTTTTTAGCGAGATTATACACAGGGAAATGAATTGAACTGATACTACAAAAGGGTTCCAAGCAGAACCATTTTGTATGTGTCTTCATAACAAGGTTTTTGCATCTAAACGCCAGCTGTTCATATGAACAGACCTAGGCACACTCACGTCCTCGAGAATTCTGCTCATCTTTAACACTACTGAGTGGATTTTGCACTAATTAGATTTCTGACAATATTTCACAGCTAAGTTCTCTTTATACTGTGTTTCAGGTTATGGGGACAGGCTGAGGGAGTTTGGGCTGTTCAGCCTGGAGAAGGCTCCAATGGGACCTTAGAGCAGCTTCCAGTACTTGAAGGGGCTTCAGGAAAGCTGGAGAAGGACTTTTTCCAGGGGATTTTGCTGCTAGAACAAGGGGGCTTAGT
Organism: Phoeniculus purpureus; assembly: GCA_028565055.1. Lineage (NCBI taxonomy): Eukaryota > Metazoa > Chordata > Aves > Bucerotiformes > Phoeniculidae > Phoeniculus > Phoeniculus purpureus. The sequence goes on from JAOXOE010000602.1 coordinate 23,277,212, forward strand.
TCAAGCTCAAAGAGGGAAGATTGAGATGAGATCTGAGGCAGAAACTCCTCTCTGTGAGGGTGCTGAGGCCCTGAAAGAGGTTGCCCAGGGAGGTTGTGCCTGCTCCATCATCACTGGCAGTGTTGAAGGTCAGGCTGGATGGGGCTGTGGGCAACCTGGTCTGGTGAGAGGTGCTGCTGCTCATGGCAGGGGGTTGGCACTAGGTGAGCTCTGAGCTCCTTTCCAACCCAACCCAATCTAAGACTCTATGACTCTTTTAACACAACCTGATGCTGCATTTTGTCAGGGCCTGTGCAAACAGGGTAGGAGCAAAGGGAGAACAGAAAAGAGCAGAGAGTCCTCTTCTGATGGACACATCCACATCTCCTTCTAATGGGAAACCAAAGAATGGCAGCCAAGATACTTAGAATAGGTTAGGAGTCTTCTACACCATCCCACAAGAGAAGAAGCAAAGACTTTAGAAACAAATTCAAAAGATATTTGTGTGTTTAGTACGAAAAATTAGTCCTCAGAATACAAAAGGCCACTGCTTTAGCATTATGCATTACATATCACATGTGAAATGCGTATATAATGCATTATATGCCCGTGTATATACGCACAGAACGGCATATATACACCACACGCCATGTCACAGGGACCTTTACCTCATCTGGTCCACCCTCCTCAATAATTGTCTCTTCAATGTAGTACTATGAAAAGAAGGAGAAAAATAAATCATTGTTAGGCCAGACCACACGAAAACACCAAGTTCTAGATTCCACAAAGCTGTTTCAAGAGCGTGTTTCTGAAGAAATAGGACTATAGGTCCCCACATGTACCAATGAAGTCATGTTTGCATCCTTGGTAATTCTGATCATTTCTAAAACTTTTTGCATTAACCACTGGATTTTTTTGCGTAGTCACCAAATAAACACGTATTTCAGGTACGATATACCTTTACCTGGAAGATGAAGGCGACAGCCTCACTAAAAAAAAGAATCAACATTCAGAAAAACTGGATTTTTCAAATATTTGATAATAAGCTGAGAGGAGTAGTAGGTTTCTCTCTTGAAGGCTGTCCTCAGCATTGTTCCTACCTGCAGAACCCTGAAGGACATCACTTACTACTGGCTGCCAGCTGGACTTTGTACAACTGATCACAGTTCTGAGCTCAGCAGCTCAATTTTCCACCCACTTTATTGCCTGCTTTTCCATCCCACATCTCGCACGTTTGGTAGTAAAACGACCAGGAGACTGTTTCAGAGTTGTTCCTGAAGAAGGCAAGGTGTGCAGTATTCACTGGTGTTATATGAAACGTTCACTGGTGTCCCTCTCTCCACACCAGCAGTGAAGTCATCATAAGTTTGATCAGATGTGATTTGCCCTCAATTAAACAATGTTCACTGCTCCCCATATCCTTCAACACTTAGAAATGGCTTCTAAGAGGCTTTGCTCCATTGTCTGAGGTGAGGTTGACCAGCCTATGGTTTCCTGGATCTTCTTTCTTGAAGATACACATGATATCCATTTTTTCATTCATTAGGAGCACCCCTGCATCACCACAAGCTTTCAAAGGTGACAGTGGCTTCACAATATCATCAGTCTGTTCCCTCACTGCCGCTGAATCCATCCGTTCTGGTCTCACAGAACTGCCTGTGGATTAAGTCATCCCTAACTCTGTCATCCTCTGCTGTGGCTACTTCTTCATTCTCATATCTCTGCTAGGAAGCTCAGAGATCTGAAAGACTATAGGACAAGCATTATCAAACCTGAGGTGAAAAAAGACTCTGAGGAAACTGTTCTCAATCACCCAGCTCCCCTGGGTTCCTTTGTCCGTCACAGTTGCTTCCTACAGGATCTTCCCAAGATGATCTTCTGCTTTTCTGAATTCCAGGACTGAAATTCTGTTTATCTTGTTCACTCCTCTCTGAACCTTCAGATCCACTGCAGCCATGGCTGCCCTTGCCCTTGGCATCTTCCACTAGTTCTTTCTTGTTTGTGAGGAGCACATCCAGCACAGCATCTCCCCTAGTTAGTTCATCAAGAATCACAGAATCACAGACATTTAGGGGTTGGAAGGGACCTCAAAAGATCATTTAGTCCAACCCACAAGACATTTAGCTTAAATACTTCCCAGAAAATTCCTAGGTTGTTTACATCCAGCCCCAGGCCCCTTCCAGCAGACACTGGCGTGGTTAAGGCCACCTCAAGGGCTGTGAGACTTTCTCCAGCTGCACAAAGAAGTTCCCCTGGCACTACAGTAATCTTGAAGAAACAGATCAGCAGGTAGAGCCCAAACCTTCCTCCTGTTGCCTCAAGCCATGACCTTCTCCATCCTGCTGGGTGCCATTCTTTCCTTGCCTTACTTTACATGAAGGTGTGCCAACCTCTCCTTCAGAACTTCCCCGAAGCTCAAAGCTTGCTGATCTTTCAGCAACCTCTGTGCAGGTGGGTGAACTGCCCAGAACCCATCTCCCCTGGAGAGGCAACGAGAGCTTCATTCCCTTTCAGCAGCCAGAGGCCGTCCCTGAGGTGCAGCAAATGGCGGCCACAGGAGGGCATCGTCCCTCCTGCCTCAGCACTCCTGAGGCACAGGCCTCACCCAGCTCTGCCACCTCCTCCTCCCCCCTCCTCCTGCTTTTCAGACATTAAAGCTGTTGCTCCATCCGACAGCAGCTGCCTTATTCAAAAGGAAAAGCAGACAACTTAAAACGTGGGGTTTGCTGGTGAAAAAGGCCCAATAAGGGTGAGCTCAGGGCCTCACCCCAAAATGGCGGGAAAGGAAGGCCCTTTGAATCCAGCCCTAGAAACACCCTCTCCCTAAAATTTCAGCCTTTTCCCCAAAGTTGTTCCTCAAAGATGGCTTCATGAAGCAGCGTGGACTTTTCTAGCTGTCACATATCAGGCTGTTATGAGGCAACTTCTGCTCACTGACCCCACACCATGTTAGGCCCCCTAAGCACCAAGTTTGACCAGGGCAGTGGTGGAGGCCCCATGCCTGGAGTGGTTGAAACAAGATCACAGAATCACAGAACATTAGGGACTGGAAGGGACCTCGAAAGATCATCTAGTCCAATCCCCCTGCCAGATGCAGGCCTGGTACTGAGGGACATGGTTTAGGGGTGACCTGGCAGTGCTGGGCTGAAGGTTGGACTTGATGATTTAAAAGATCTCCTCCAGCTAAGGAGATTCTGAGGCTCACAAAGCCCTGAGTACCTGAAATTTATTCAATATGAGGTTTTTGCACATCACAAATGGCTGAGATGTCCAAAGCAGGATAATAACCCTCAAGAAAGAAAAAAATAGTATCTTAAATATATAGGCATCTCCTAAATGTCCTACAAAATAGTATCAGCATTTTCTCAGCTACTCATTCACCTGTAATTTTCTACTCTCTCAGGGAATTAATATTTGATAGAACTCTCAAAATAAGATGGGGTTCATATAGAATCATCATGACTGGAAAGGACCTCCAGCATCATCAAGTCCAGCCTTCACCCTAACATCTCCCTAACCACTAGATCATGGCCTCAAGTGCTCTAGCTACTCTGAATGGGGACTCCACCACCTCCATGGGCAACCTGTTCCAGTGCCCAACCACTCTCTCAGGAAACAACTTCTTCTTAAGATCCAATCTAAACTCCCCTGATACAACATGAGGCCACTTCCCCTCATCCTATCATTAGGAATTTGGGAGACGAGACCAGTGCTAGCTTGGCTACAACCTCTGGTAGCTGTAGAGAGCAACAAGATCTTCTCTCAGCCTCCTCTTCTCTAGACTCAATAACCCCAGTTTCCTCAGCTGGTCTTCACAGGGCCTGTTCTGCAGCCCTCTCTCCAGCCTCGTTGTCTTTCTCTAGTCACTCTCCAGCCCCTCAATGTCCTTCTGATCCTGTGGCGAGTATATGTCTACTATACAAGTAGAACTCAAGATAAAAGAAGTTTGGAAAGCCTTAAGCTGCCTTAAAATTGTACCAGACGCTGTTTTCCTTGGTTTTTTTAACTTCTCACTGTGGATATCTCAAGAAAAGCTCCTCAAGCAGCACCAAGGTCTGTCTGGGGAACAAGGTTACAGGAAGGAAGTCATTGAAAATTAAAAACAGAGAAGACAAAACAGGGAAGACAAGAAGCCTGAAGAACCATCATTCCAACAGCAACAAATAAGCCCGAAGAGCAAATAAATACTGAGAGCACGTAGGAAGCATAAAGGCAGATATAAATCACACAGTAATAGGAAACTCACTGAAGGTCTGGTGTCATTGCAACTAGGAGGTACATCTTTAAAATGGACTTTATGAACAGCAACACTTATTTTCCAAAGCACATTTCACTAATTCAGCTGGAAACCCATTTTACTTTACTCCATTCACTATTTAAATGAAGAAAATCAATAGAAAGTCAGTAGTCAGGGCTCAGTGGCTGAAATCAACAGTCGATTGAATATAGAGTGGAGATAAAAAGTTGTGGGGTGTCTACATTTGTACCATCATCGTCTTCTCCTCAAGCCCTGAGCAACTGGTTACAAACCCTTCTGTCTTTCATGAGACATCATTTAATTTCAGAGTAGCAATAAAGCAGAAGATAAAGCACATTTGTCATTAACCCCATAGACTGCTGCAACAGCAAAGTCACTACTCCAGTAAGCTGGAGTTCCTGAGGATTCTTTTAATCGAACTGCTGAGACCAAATAACGAGTTGAAGGGTCCTATGGCAAATGAATCCCTGAAGCAGCTCCACGGACATCTGTGGGTTTTAATCCAGCTTCATCTCTGCAGTTTCTAAGCCTAGACAGGTACCTCAGTTGGTGAGTTTCTGCACTGCAGTGGAAAGTGGCTTCCAGAGTCCCCTACCTCTAGAACAGATTGGATGACAGAGAGCGAGCCAGGAGGGAAAAGAGCTGGCCCACTGCATCTATAATTACGCAGCAGGGTAATCACAGAAGTTTGCGATGCGGGTGCGGAATGGCTGCAATTCCTATTTAAACTGGGAAACTCTGACAGGAACCAGGGAGACTTTGCTCCACTGAGCGCAGCTTTGCTGTTGGGGTTTTTTAATATGGATCAAAGGCACCTAACCAGACTCTCATCTCCAGAGAACAACCAGCAAGCAGTATTTTATGTTTGTGAGGACTCTCTTATTAAAGTGATCCATCCAGTCATTCACTAGGCAGGAGACAAATCTTTCCTCTCTCAGATTTCCTTCTTACCTCCACGACCTCCTCATATTCTTCTTCCTCCATGTTGAGGGTTTTCTTCTGTCTCTCCCCCACTCACTGATCAGGCAGCAAATGAAAAATGAGAACATACAAGATGATTATTAGTCCAAGAGGGCAAGAAAAGCTACTAGTCAAGTTCATGCAGTTCCAGGGGCCATGGCTACTAACTAGTCAGATTATTACGATGCTGTTGGATAACCAGAGAATTAAAGTGGGGTCTGGCATCACTTTGACCAGCAAGGGAATTGGATCAAGTTCCAAATGGACCAATAAAATCACCAGTTTGGACAAATATTTTATTATACTTTTAGAAATAATGAGAATTTTTAAAGAGAATAAAAATTGAAAAGGAAGAGATTTCTTGAAGTGCAACTTCTTTTTCATTACAGTAAACACTTGAAGTATTTGTCTGTCTTTTGTGACCATTCTATACCAGTCCGTTCCATTATTCCAGCTCCTGTTGGAATGAGAGATTTCTCTCTATATTCTACTATATTCATTCATAATCACAGAACATTAGGGATTAGAAGGAACCTCGAAAGATCACCCAGTCCAATCCCCCTGCCACAGCAGGATCCCCTAGATCCAGTTGCACAGGAACATGGCCAGATACGTTTTAAACATCTCCAGAGAAGGAGACTCCACAACCCCCCTGGGCAGCCCCTTTCAGGGCTCCGTCACCCCTCGCTGGGAAGAAGTTTCTTCTCATATTTGTATGGAACCTCCTCTGTTCCAGCTCACACCCATTAACACTCATCCTATCACTAGATGACACTGAGCAGAGCCTGGCTCTGTCCTCCTGACACCCACCCTTCACATATTTATAGACATTCATGAGCTCACCCCTCAGTCTTCTCACAGAATCATTCAGGCTGGAAAAGACCCCCGGGATCATTGAAGCCAACCATCTAGATGATCTTTCTGCAAGCTCAAGAGACCCAGCTCCCTCAGCCTTTCTTTATTAGGGAGATGCTCCACTTCCTTCATCATCCTCGTTGCTCTGCTCTGGACTCCCTCCAGCAGCTCCACATCCCTCTTGAACTGAGGAGTCCAGAACTGGACACAGGACTCCAGATGTGGTCTCATTAGGGCAGAGTAGAGGGAGAGAAGAACCTCAGAAAGGAGGGAGAAGCATAGGATCAGAGACTGGTTTAGGTTGGAAGGGACTTCAGAGGTCATCTAGCTCCATTCCCCTGCCATTGGCTGGGCAACCTCTCCATAGACCTGGTTGCCCAGTGTTTAAAGTTGAGGGTGATGCTGCTCCGCCAGTGATTCCTCACTGAGTCTTCATCAGGTTGTTTCATCCCGATGAGGCTGCTGGGCAAGGTGTAGTGGGATTAACAGGAGAGGAGCAAAAATAAGATGAGATGAGGAGGTTGTGCAAGTGGGGTCCTGGCTCTGGGAAGCCCAAACCTCTTAAAATCACCTTTATTCACCCCAGAGTGAGCACAGCTGGAACATCTGGGGAGATCAGGCTGCAGGTACACCCCTCTGGCTCTACAATGGGAAGAGGAGCTTTTGAACAAACAAGCATCCAAATACAAGAAGAAAAACCCCGTAAGGAGCCACAGCCCAGCCCTGCCTGTCCCTCCACATCCCCCTTGTCACCCCCCACCAGCCAAAGGCCCAGGGGGCTGCACCTTGATCAGCAGCGCCAGCCGCTGCAGCGCCCAGCTGCTCCAGTATCTGCCCTGACATGCGGGAGGGTGCGGTGGGGTGGGCGCTGTGCTCCCCTGAGATAGGGGCTGGGCACCCCACACGCACCTGGGGTGTTGCAAAGCACCCACATGTGTCCCAGGGAGCTTTGGAAATGGGTGATGGCCAGTGGTCCCACTTGTGCATCCTGGGCTGCATCCAAAGGAGGGTGGCCAGCAGATGGAGAGAGGGGGTTCTGTCCTGGAGGACTGTATTCACAGTTCTGGGGGCCCCAGTACAAGAACCTGGAGCTGTTGGGGCGAGGCCAGAGGATGCCGTGAGGATGCTCAGAGGACTGGAGCCCCTCTGCCCTGGGGACAGGCTGAGGGATTTGGGACTGTTCAGTGTGGAGAGGAGAAGGCTCCAGGGGAACCTCCTAGTGACCTCCCAGCCCCTGGAAGGCAGGGAACAAGAGGATGAGGGGTCCTTGTTTGAAGGTGGAAAAGGGCAGAGGGAGGTTGGACAAAAGGAACAAGTTGTGGAATCTGAGGGTGGGGGATCTCTGGAACAGGCTGCCCAGAGAGGGGATGGAGACCCCATCCCTGGAGCCATTCAAGGGCAGGCTGGCTGAGGCTGTGGGCAACCTGATCTGGTGAGTGCTGGCCCTGCTTGGTGCAGGGGGCTTGGACTGGATGTTCTTTGGAGGTCCTTTCCAATCCAACACATCTGATGATGTTGCTCTGGGTGTCCCTGGAGCTGCTGTCTCCAGGCACCCAGAGATTTTAACTTCCTCCCAGATTTCCTACAAACTGCAGGAACTGGTGCTCAGAGGAAACTTTCCCGCCATGCAAAGCACTGGGAGCAACCCAGCCAGAGCCTGGACTCATTTCACCAGCAGTGGAGAAGCTTTTACTCCCACTGGTGGTACTGGTAGCAGTGGAATGAAAAATATTCATGAATCACTAATAGTTGTGAAGAGCCTGAGTCTGGAAACAATTAGCCCAACCCTCACATCCCTCCTAGTCCTCACTTTTGTGCTGCCCCCACACTCAAGACAATTCTGGGCTGATCTTCTCTATTTCTGTCTATTTTTCAGCATTTCTAACACTCAGTTGGTCCAGGTTAGGCTCTGACCAGAGCTTGCTGGTGACACCGAACCCACATTCAGCCCCCAGCAAACCAACCCCCAATGCAGCCTTTGATTTGCAGGTTTGATGGCTTTTGGGGGGACTTTGTGTTTTCCCCACCCCTGAGATGCCTCTGCATGTGCCCTGGTCTCTGTAGATAGCAGCAGCATCAGGAACCAGCTGCTCCACAGATCCTCCCAGAGGCAGAAGCTGCAGCAAGTACTTTTGGGTGGGATTCACCTTGGAAAGAGATCGAGGGGCTACCCACAGCCTGTTGGGAGCTGGGATGGGTCCCACCAGCCTGGTGGTTGAACATTCATCATGTTGAGTGAGGAAAGGGAAGCACTGGTGGACTCCTCACCCCATGGGACAACAGGCTCAGCACCTTCACAGGGCAGAGGTTGGCTCCCTGCTCTGCTGACACCCTTTGCAGCTCCTGCTCCAGGAGTCCCTGTTTCTCCTGCAAAGCCGGAGCAGGCTAAGAGCTCCTTCTCCCTGAAGGTCCTTGCCAGCCCAGAGCAGGAGTTTTCTAGCCCAGGACTCCACATCAGTACAGTACATCTCAGTACATCCAGCACATCTCAGCAGGCTAAGAGCTCCTTCTCCCTGAAGGTCCTTGCCAGCCCAAAGCAGGACTTTTCTAGCCCAGGACTGCACATCCAGCACAGCTCTCCCTGCAAGCCCAGGACTATCTGCTCCACCTTGGTCCAAACTGATGAGGGGTCGATTCCCACGGCCTGCAACGAGCTGCTAAAGAAGCCCCAAATCTTGGCTATCCAGGAGTAGAGTCACTAGCAAAGCCCTCACCTCCGGGCAACCTGCCGTCGCTCCACAGGGCACCCTGCTGTGGTTGAGCCGATGGATTTCTGCATCACTTCCACAAGAAGTTCATTAAAACCCTTCAACCACAGTGACCAAACCACACTGGAGACAACCCCCTTCGCTCTGAGCTGTGGTGAGACCTGGGGGGAAGCATCGCCCTGACCCTGCCCTGGTCATTCAGTGGTGAAACCCAAGGTGTGAAACCCCCCCCAGTGCCAAACCCTGGTGTACAAAACCCCGCACGAACAACCTGGTGTGCAAAGCCCTGTGTGTGAAAGCTGTGTGTAAAACCTGTGTGGAAATGCTGATGTGTAAAACCTTGTGAGAAAAACATAGTGTGCAAATTCCTGAGTGTAAAACCTGGTGTGCAAATCCCAGTGTGCAAAACTTCTAGTGGAAAACATGGTGTGTGAAAGGCCATGAGTTAAAACCTGGTGTGCAAAACTGGGTCCCTGGTGGCTCGGAGCTGAGCGGGAAGAGAAAGCCCCAGAGCTTCTGAGAAGTGGTGACAGCGTCTGGAGGGGCCGAGATCAAAGTTTCTCCTGTCAGAAGAGAAAAGAGGAAGAGGAAATGCGGCAGAAGGGAGTCGTGTGAAAGCCCACTGCCTTCCACCTTCCCCTCGCCACATCTGCTTCTCACAGCTGGACCAGACACTGTCCTGCCTCTGCTGCTTCACCCCAGGCCAGCTTTCTGCTCCGGTTGTGATTGTGGCTTCCAAAGTCCAAGAGTGGGACCAGATGCTCCATCCTGCCTCTGCTGCTTCACCCCAGGCCAATTCTCTGCTCATGATGCAGTTGGGGCTTCCAACCAGATGCTGCTGTGGAAAGTTCCTTCACTTCAGGGTTTGCACTGTCCACAGGCATCAAGCTGGGACATCCAGCATCCCAGTGACCACAGAGGGATATGGGGGATGGACAGATGGATCACAGACTCACAGAACATTAGGGATTGGAAGGGACCTCAAAAGATCATCCAGTCCAATTCCCCTGCCAGAGCAGGATCTCTCCTTGAGAAGAGAAGGCTCAGGGGGGACCTCACACCATGTCCCAGCACGTGGCTGCCACGAAGATGGAGAGTCCCTTGGCACAGGAAGTCTGATGGAAAAGACGAGGGGAGATGGATACAGGTTGCTCCTGGGCAAATGCCCTTTGGAATTCAGAGGGAATTCTTTCACCCTGAGAGCTGTTAGACACTGGGATGCTTTTTCCAGGGAAGGGATGGGTTCCTCAGCTATAGATAGTCCTCAGGTTCAGCTGGGCAGGGTGCTGGGCCAGCTCAGCTAAACTGTTCTGGGCACCGCAGTGCAGGGAGGTCATTGAGGGGCTGGAGATGGGGCAGAGAAGGGCAACTGGGCTGCTTCAGGGTCTGGAGAACAGGGCTGATAGGGAGAGGCTGAGGGAGCTGGAGAAGAGGAGGCTGAGGGGAGACTTCACTGCTCTCTGCAACTACCTGAAGGGAGGTTGCAGTAAGGCAGGGGTTGGCCTCTTCTTCCTAGGGACTGGCAATAGGACCAGAGGAAATGGGGTCAGGCTGTGCCAGGGGAGGGTCAGAAGGGATCTGAGTCAAAACTTCATCCCAGAAAGAGTGGGAAACCCTTGGAACAAGCTGCTCAGGGAGGGTGTGGAGGCAGCATCCCTGGAGATGTTCAACAACTGGGCAGCCGGGGTGTTTGAGGAGATGGGGTAGTGGTTGGGGGTTGTAGGGTGGGCGGTTGGACTTGATGATCTTGAAGGTCTTTTACAACTTTGATGATTTGACGATTCTATGTATTTCTCTAATTTAACGGATTGGACTCGATGATCCTTGGGGTCCCTTCCAAACTGGGATCCTGTGCAATAAGGACATGCCAGCAGCCAGCACCTGGGTGACTAGCTTGGTCCCAGTTCCCTGCTGGTGAGCATACGGGGCATGAAGTTGAAGGCTGCAGCACAACGAGGAGCAAAAGCCCTCTCACCTCCAGCCTTTCCACCAGAATATTTCTGACATTAAAACCTTTGTAACTGCGCGGATATACCTGCTTCCAGTTCTCCCCAGTTGCTGCAGCGCTGCCCCTCAGTGGTAGCAAACTGGAGGGTTTCGAGTTCCACCAGCAGAACTTTTCAGTACCTTCCAGGCAAGGAGGGGCTGTTTGATTTCATTGAGCTGATTTAATTTAATTTAAGCAGATTAATGTATTTATTATTCCCATTATAAATATTTATAGGTTTATTGGAGCCACTACGGGACCGCTGCCTATTTCTAATGCATAAACATGGGCGTGATTGTGGTTCTAAATGTGTATTTAACTAAGTAGTTAGGAATGAATTAGATATTTATTTTTATATAGTCATGTGTTTTTATTACTTACTATTCTTGTACTCATTATTTGCTATTATTTATTTATTATTTGCTATTAATAGGTGTTATTGTATTTTAACTATATCATTATATTTTATAATTTTATGAAATTCGTTATATCTTCATATATCAGCTGTATAATAATTATGAGTATGATTTATATTTAATAGTATCCCTTTAAGTAGATCACAGAATTACAGAACGTTAGGGATTGGAATCATAGAATCATTAGGGATTGGAAGGGACCTCGAAAGATCGTCTAGTCCAATCCCCCTGCCAGAGACATTTATTTATAAACAGAAACTACCTGTTTCTATTAATAAATCCATATTTCTAAGTTTTCAGAACCTCTATGCACCCAGATTTACAACTCTTTCTCTCTATTCTCACTATTTTTACTCTATTTAGGAGAGCTGGGCAGGAAGGAATTTCATGAACTACATCAAGATCCAGTGTAGAGTCTGGCATGTGGGCAAGAATAACCCCAGAGACCAGTATAGGTTGGGGATTGAGCTGCTAGAGAGCAGCGTAGGAGAAAGGGATCTGGGGGTTGTGGTGGCCAGGAGCCAGCAATGGGCCCTGGTGGCCAACAACACCAGTCGCATCTTGGGGTGGATTAGAAGCGGGGCAGTTAGTAGATGGAGAGAGATTCTCCTCCCCCTCTACTGTGTCTTAGTGAGACCACATCTGGAGTGTTGTGTCCAGTTCTGGGCCCCTCAGCTCCAGAAGGACACAGAGCTGCTGGAGAGAGCCCAGTGCAGAGCCGCAGAGATGATGCTTTCCCTGCTGAGGAAAGGCTGAGGGAGCTGGGGCTATTGAGCTTGGAAAAAAGGAGACTGAGTGGTGACCCCATGAATATTGATCAATACGTGAAAGGCGGGTGTCAGGAGGATGGAGCCAGGCTCTGCTCAGGGACACCCAATGGTAGGACAAGGGGCAGTGGGTGTGAGCTGGAACGTCAGTCTGAGAAGGAACTGCCAGACACGATCCCTTAGATCCAGTCTCATAGAATCAGTTCAGGCGGGTTTTAAATCCGTTTATCCTTATTATCACTCTACAAACCTCAACCCGCGCTGCTGCCCCTCGCCCACTCATTCAACCGCAGCCCGTTCCCTGGCCACGCCCCTCCCTTGGCCACGCCTCCTTCCCAGCTAACTCCTCCCCTTTCCCCGCCCCCGGGGAATCCCTTTTCCCCAGCGCCACGTGGGTGTTTTCGTGAGTGCTGCATCACATCCGGCCGCGGTACCCGGAAGTGGCGTGGGGAGGCCCCCGGTGCGATGCGGCGGGCGGGGAGGTGAGGAGCGGGGCCGGGGCTTGAGGGGAGTGGGGCCGACGGAGTAGGGCCGCGGTTGGGATGGAAGCGGCTGGAGGGACCCTGCGGGGCAGGAGCCGCCGCTGGGCTCTCGGTGCCGCTGTGTGTCCGTGCAGCGCGGGGGGAGGCCGGGCCGTGCGGCCTGTTCGCTGCCGGGGACGTGGGGAAGGGCCGGGAGTTCTGCAGCCCGCTGGGCCCTGCGGGCAGCTGCAGCCTGGCACCTGCCCGTGACCTCCTGCCCCCGCCCCGTGCGCGTTTGTAGGCACCGCTGAGGGAGGGCGGCTGCGGTTTGGCACCGGCAGGGACTTCGTGGCACCTCGGGCAGGTGATTTCGTAAGGCTGAGGCGTGTGCGGGGAGTCTGAGAGAGCGGAGAGGGAGCGGCAGCCCCCGTCCCGGGGTGTTTTATCGTTATTTCCGCAGTCTTTACGTTGTGGGAGACTGGCTTAGAGGGGGTAGCGGAGCTGCAGATACTCGGCTCATACGGACTTTGTGTAGCTGATTGTGCTGTGGTCTGCGCTGAACCAGCAGGTTGCCCAGGACTGTGGCAGTCTGGCATTGAAGGTGTTGGAGGATAGGCTTGTTCTGTGTAATTCTTGTACTGGGGAACACCAGGCAGACCCCAGCATTCCAGATGGAGCATCACCAGAGCGAGTAGAGGCATGCTGCTGGCACCCCTTCAGCCTGCTGGCAGTGCTGTTTGTGATACTGGCTAAAAATCATCTGTATTTTCTTTTTAACTCAGGAACAGAAGAGAGATGGCTTTGCTAATGGTCAATGTGCCTTGTCAGTCTGAGGTGACTGGCTGATGCCTGAACACCAGCTGGTCTGTCTTTCTGCTGGTCATAGCCCAAAATGGGGAGGTAAGAATCCCAAGGAACTGTTGAATTAAATGGTGGTGCCTCTTGGGCAGGGAAGCATCTCATTAATTCATGGCTCATGATTAATTCAAATGTGGGAATCCTGTTTTGTCTGCTTTTTGAGGCCAGAGAGTGAGCAGAGCAAAGTAAAAGTTCCATGAAGACTGTCCTTTGTTTTGGAAGGTTTTGTGCTGCTTCTTGCTAAGGAAGTCCATTTATTGAGGCAGACTGTTCTCTTTGAATTCTAGGATCAGCATCTCCTGTTTGCTTCCTGCTTCTTGGCACTTCAGTATCTCTCCAGTGGGATGTCCACGTATCCTCAACACCACTCTGAGGCAGATCGTGGTGATAGGAGTACTCGCTGCTGCTGTCTCTTTGCTCTACTACTCCCTGGTGGTCATCCGCAATAAGTATGGGCGTGCGTACAGGGACAGGAAATTCCACAGGTGAGACTTGCACAGATCCTGCTGGAGAGGGATGAAGTTAATTTGGGCGTGAAAGAGAAAACAGTGACAGGTTGCATCTGTATCAATGGGCTGAGGCCAACAGGATGGAGTTTAACAAGGCCAATGGCAAGGTCCTGCCCTTTGGCCACAATAACCACCTGCAGCTGTGGATTGGAGGATGAGTGGCTGGAAAGTGGCCAGGCAGAGAGGGACTTGGCAGTACTGGTTAGCAACTGGCTGAACACTAGCCAACAGGGTGCCTGGGTGACCCAGAAGGCCAATGGCATCCTGCTTGGATCAGCACTGGTGTAGCCAGCAGGGCAGGAGATGTCATTCTGCTCCTGGACTGGGCACTGGGGAGGCCTCCCCTCGTGTACTGGGGGCAGCACTGGGCCCCTAACGTTAAGAAAGAGATAGAGGGGCTAGAGTGGGACCAGAGGAGCAATGAGGCTGAGGAAGGGACTGGAGGGAAAGGCTGCTGGGGAGAGGCTGAGGGAGCTGGGGGTGTTGAGTCTGGAGAAGAGGAGACTCAGGGGGCACCTTCTCTCTCTCTCCAGCTCCCTGAAGGGAGGTTGGAGTCAGGTGGGGGTCAGGCTCCTCTCCCAGACAACCAGTGCCAGAACAAGAGGGCAGAGCCTGAAGCTGCCAGGGGAGGGTTAGGTTGCCCAGAGCCCCATCCAACCCTAGTCACTGCTAGGGATGGAGCAGCCACAACCCCCCTGAGCAACCTGTTCCAGGGTCTCAGCAGCCTCACAGGGAGGGATTTCTGCCTAAATAACTGCTGATGGGCACATCTGGCTCAGAGAGAAAACCGCGGGGTCCCATTTATGGAAGCCCTTGTCCTGGTTTGAGTCTGGTGTTGAGAGAACCATCCATGTGGAGTTAATCATCACAGTCAGGCCTTGTTTTCTAGATACCTTGCCCGAGTAACTGATACAGAAGCTACGGACACAAACAACCCCAATCTGAACTACGGGATCGTTGTGGACTGCGGCAGCAGCGGCTCTCGGATCTTTGTGTACTGTTGGCCAAGGCACAACGGGAACCCACATGATCTGCTGGACATCAAGCAGATGAGGGACAAAGACAGAAAACCCGTGGTCATGAAAATTAAACCAGGTACCAGAAAGAAATGAGTTCTCAGTGCAGCTTTCTAGTTTCTTATCCTGACTGGGCTTTTTCAAACCTCTTCTTTCAAGTGTGTGTGGGTAAAGGACAATTGTCTGATCACTTGGTTCTGCTTATTAGTGAATTAATAATTGGTTTTTAATGCAGCCCTTCACAGACACAGGGAGTCTGTCAAAGTCAGGATGATCAGATGTTGGATTCCTTCTGTTTTCCTTGTTTCTTTTGCTGATTTCCTGGGTTTTGGCTTTGGGTTACACAGAATCATGGAGCATTAGGGGTTGGAAGGGACCTCTGAGGAACAAGTCAAAGCCCTCCTGTCAGAGCAGGACCAAAACTAGGGCAGATCACTCAGAAATACATCCAGACAGGGCTGGAAAGTCTTCAGAGGAGGAGACTCTGCAACCTCTCCTGGGCAGCCTATTCCAGGGCTCTGTAACTCTCACAGTAAAGAAGTTCTTTCTAATGTTGAGATGGAACATCTTGTGCTCCAGCTTGAATCTGTTGCCCCTCATCCTATCCCAGAGCACATGTGAAAAGAGGTTGTCCCTGCTTTCTTGATGCCCAGTCCTCATGGATTTATAGATGTTAATGAGATGCCCCTGGAGTCTTCTCTCCAGACTGAAAAGCCTCAGGTCGCTCAGCCTTTCATTGTAAGGCAGGTGTTCCAGTCCCTTCATCGTGCTTGTAGCCCTCTGCTGGACTCTCTCAGGTAGATCTCTGCCCCTCTTGAACTGGTGAGCCCTGAACTGGATGCAACACTCCAGGTGAGGTCTCAGCAGGGCAGAGTAGAGGGGGTATTTGGCTTCTTTTCTGTGTGTTGGCCCCAGAGCCAGAGTTCCTTCCCTCACCTTTATCTGTTCCACTAGGCATTTCAGAGTTTGCCAGCTCTCCTGAAAAGGTCAGCGATTACATTTCTCCACTTCTGAGCTTTGCTGCTGAACACGTGCCGCGGGCAAAACACAAAGAGACCCCTCTGTACATCCTCTGTACTGCAGGAATGAGGATTCTGCCAGAAAGGTTATTTCTTCTCTGTGTTTGGCATGTAGAATGGGGATCCTGGTGTGGCTGCCTGCGTTTAATTGTTGAAAATACCATTTTGCAGCCAGCAGAAGGCAATACTTGAAGACCTCCTCACGGATATCCCCGTGCACTTTGACTTTTTGTTCTCGGACTCACACGCAGAAGTTATTTCAGGGAAACAGGAGGGTAAGTTAATGCTGGAAAGATGATCTTGGAAGTGCTTATTCACAGAATCACAGAACATTAGCGGTTGGAAGGGACCTCCAAAGGTCATGCAGTCCAATCCTCCTGCTACAGCAGGATCCCCTAGATGCAGTAACAGAGGAACATGGCCAGGTGGGTTTTAAATGCCTCCAGAGAAGGAGACTCCACAACTCCCCTGGGCAGCCCCTTCCAGTGCTCCATCACCCTCACAGTGAAGAAGTTCCTTCTCAGATTGATGTGGAACCTCCTCTGTTACAGTTAACACACATTGTCCTGCCATTGGGAGCCCCTGAGCAGAGCCTGGCTCCATCCTCCTGACACCCACCCCTCACATATTTGTCAACATTCATGGGGTCACCCCTCAGGATTGCTTTTTGCCAGCTCCCTCAGCCTTTCCTCATCCTCCACTCCCTTAATAATATTCCTTTCAGGGTACGGCTTGGATAAGGTTTTTAGTTGTGTTTTTCAAATTCTTATGTGTCTAAGAGATCTTATTCCTCTGCAGCAACCTGTGAAGATCATCTGCTGTGATCTTCTGGCCGGTCTGAATGTTTTCTTGAGCAGGAATTTCAGTTCCATTTTCTCTGACCTCACTCTAAGTATTTTGTATAATATGTATTTTAATTCACTATGTAGAGAAAACCCCATTCCCTTTTGGTTTTAAGAAGCTATGTAGCAGATACCCCTGGTACTTCTGGCAGGGGGATTGGACTGGATGATCTTTCAAGGTCCCTTCCAATCCCTAATGTTCTGTGATACATCCCAATCTGTTTCCTTCTGCTTGTAGGGGTGTACGCATGGATCGGCATCAACTTTGTTCTGGGAAGGTTTGAACATACAGATGATGGTAAGGACCTGTTTTGACAATTCTATAGTCAAGTTGAAGGAACACAGCCATCACAGAACCACAGAACATTAGGGATTGGAAGGGACCTTGAAAGATCATCCAGTCCAATCCTCCTGCCACAGCAGCATCCCCTAAATCCAGTCGCACAGGAACAAGTCCAGGTGGGTTTGAAGTGTCTCCAGAGAAGGAGACTCCACAACACCCCTGGGCAGCCCCTTCCAGGGCTCTGTCACCCTCACTGGGGAGAAGGTCCTTCTTACATTGATGTGGAACCTCCTCTGTTCCAGCTCACACCCGTTGCCCCTAGTCCTATCATTGGGTGCCCCTGAGCAGAGCCTGGCTCCATCCTCCTGACACCTGCCCTTTCCATATTGATCAATATTAATAGTGTCACTGCTCAGTCTCTTTTTCTCCAAGCTCAAGAGACCCAGCTCCCTCAGCCTTTCCTCCTCAGGGAGATGCTCCACACCCTTCATCATCTCTGTGGCTCTGTGCTGGACTCTCTCCAGTAGCTCTGTGTCCTAAGACTGTAATTTTAAAGAACTTGGTAAAAATCCACTGAGTCTCTTGTAGCAGCGGGTGTGGTGCTTCAGACTTTGCAGAAGGGAGAGGAAAAACTAGTTTATTGCATTGTCTAGACCTTTAATTTTTGTTTAGCAAAACAAAACCTGTGTTGAGGTCACCTTTTTTTTAGTCCTACCCATAGGAAAAGTTTGGCTGCTTTTTCCTTGTTCTTCAAGGGCCAGGATATCTGTGCTTGTTCTGAAGATAAACATTGACAAATTTCTTTTCCTTCCAATTTACAGACATGTTGGATTGATGGATTTCCTGCAGTTTCATGGAACTGATGGGTTTGGTAGGATTCAGGAGATATTTTTAAACCGTTAAAGGAAAATATGCCAGTATTTCCTGAATTGGTTTCTCCTTGTCCCATAGTTTACATGAACCGTTCGGCAAAGGGAAACAAAAGCTGAATTTCGACCAAATCCAGACCAGTTCAGAGCTTCTGGTGGAAACCATGTTGGGATTAAATGATTTCCTTTGGTTTCCATCCAAAACCAAGCTGAACGTGGATTTCTGGGTTGAGTTTCACTTTGAATTTTTGGGTTGATTCAGTTATGAAGAATAAAGTGAAACCTGGGAGGTTCAAACCCTCATTGAATGATCCTGAAAGATGATCTGCAAAACTCCTTGCTTGGGAGTCCTATTTCATACCTTTGATCTCTGTGACGCTGGTAGAAGCACTTGCATCTCTTCCAACCTATTAAATCCAAGCCAGTGAAGCCACTACATTTTTATGTAGAAACTTTGATATCCAAGGGACAACAACATCCAATCCCTGTCACCATCCTGGAGGCAGCGGGAATGGAGGAAATCACAAAGTTCACCCTTCTCCTGGCAAAGAGTCCATCAAAGCCAGCAGGTAAACCATGAGCACTCTGTGACCCTACTGTGAAATAGAGAGCAGACAATTAGAGATCCTACTAAATTCTTCCTCTAGGAAGAGGAAAGCCTCTATCTTTCTCAGTTCCCAATCTGTGCTGAAATGACAGGCAATGCTGTTTGGGCTTTTGATCATAATCAGTATGATCCCTGAGATCCCAATTTTGTGGTGTGGCTGTCCCGAAACAGCAATAGGAGCAGTAGACCAACTGTGAAGCTGCCTGGCTGTCCTGGCATTTTATATGGGGTGCAATCCCAAATCCCATCTTTGTGAGAAGAGATGGTGCAAGAACTTCCTGCCCCACCATCCTGGATATACATAGGTTGTTTTTTTTTAACTGAAGTAATTTCACAGAATCACAGAACATTAGAGACTGGAAGGGACCTCAAAAGATCATCTAGTCCAATCCCCCCTGCCACAGCAGGATCCCCTAGATCAAGTTGCACAGGAACATGTCCAGGTGGGTTTTAAATGTCTCCGGAGAAGGAGACTCCATAACTCCCCTGGGCAGCCTCTTGCAGGACTCTGTCACCCTCAGCAGGAAGAAGTTGCTTCTCATATTGATGTGGAACCTCCTCTGTTCCAGCTCACACCCACTGCCCCTTGTCCTATGATTAGACGACACTGAGCAGAGCCTGGCTCCATCCTCCTGACACCTGCCCTTTCCATATTAATCAACATTAATGGTGTAATTCTTCAGTCTCCTTTTTTCCAAGCTGAAGAGAGCAGCTCCTTCAGCCTTTCCTCACCAGGGAGATACTCCACTCCCTTCATCATCTCTGTGGCTCTGCACTGGACTCTCTCCAGCAGCTCTGTGTCTTTCTTAAACTGAGGGGCACAGAACTGGCCACAAGATTCCAGATGTGGTCTCACCAGGGCAGAGTAGAGGGGGAAGAGAACCTCTTTCAATGTGCTAACCACCCCTCTTCTGATCCACCCCAGGATACCATTGGTCGTCTTGTCCACCAGGGCTTATTGCTGGCTCCTGGCCATCCTGCTGGCCACCAGGACCCCCAGGTCCCTTTCTTCTACACTGCTCTCCAACAGATCAGTCCTCAACCTATACTGATACCTGGGGATTTCCATGATCCAGTTTAAGCTTACCTGCACAAGGTGGTGTGATGGAATTGAAGAGGTGTTAAATGCATCGGAAGTTGATAGAACCATTTAAGTTGGCAAAGACCTTTAAGATAGAGTTCAATGATTAACCTGAGACTCTGAGGGGATCTTATAGTGACCTTCCAATCCCTGAAAGCATCCTGTCAGAAGGCTGGGGAAGACTGTTCACAAAGGTAGAGAACAATAGGATGAGGGGTCATGGTTTGAAGCTGGAAAAGGGTAGAGTGAGGCTGGATAGGAGGAAAAAAGGTCTGGAATCAGAGTGTAGGGGGTCCCTGGAACAGGCTTCCCAGAGAGGTGGTGGAGGCCCTATCCCTGGAGCCATTCAAGGTCAGGCTGGATGGGCCTCTGATGGGTTACAGATGACCCTTCTTGTTGCAGGATATTGGACTAGATAACCTTCTGAGGTCCCTTCCAACCCAACACATTCAATGATTCTATGGTTCTGTGATGCAAACTTAGGCGCTTTTGTGGGGAGAAGCCTTTGAGGCTACTGTTTCTCCCAAAATACCCTCAGGTACTCCTGTTAGACTCTTCTTGTGGATGTGTGACACATGTCTCTCAGTTAACCCATCTTTATGGAGCTCATATTTCCCGCTCCCTCATGTTTTTATGTTCTTCTCCCTCTTCAAATCCTTCCTGCCTTTGGCTGTCTGTGATTGAACTCCCTGAGGTCTTAACAGTCTTGGAACCCCTCCACTCCTATAACTTGATTTTACTACTTAGAAGAAAGTTTGATACCCCCACCCCAAAAAAACACCCCACTTATTCAGCCACCAACCAGCAAAGAAGCAGGATACAAGGAGACAGGATTCTCCTCCTTCAGCTATTCCTGGCTTGGAAGTGTGTTTCATTTCTGTGTCTGCACAGCCCTTTGTAGCAGCCATCTGCCTAAACGTCGCTTCTACTGCACATTATAGGCACTAATGAGAAAATGATTCTAAATTGCCCCTGGGGATGGTTGTGATTAAACTATTTGCCTTCACTTCCTCTACTAAATTAAAGCAACCAAGAGGAGGGAGAGGATTAAAAACAAAACTCAGAGGCTCAGTCTAGAAGGCATTTGGAGTAACGGTTTGGGAGTGGTTCTCGATTCCTCACAACGTTTTTTCACTTCTAAACCTGGTGGTTGGCTCTGATATTTCACACTGCCACTTGAAGATAAAGCTGTGACCAATCTGTGACACGGAGCAGCGTTTTGGAGGGCAGTGATTTTCGATGTTGTCCAACTAATCCGTACCCCTGATCAGCTTTAATTGCACACAACCAAAGCCGCTAAAACCCTCACTGCCGCTGAGCAGCAGCTCTGAGGCGTCAGACGTCTGTGTCTTAAAAAGAGCAGTTCAGAGGCCTCATTCAGAGATTTTTATTTAAACTCTTAAATCGTTTGAGCTTTGGATGAATAAACAAGTCCCTGAAATGCAATCCATTCTTGCTGTACAGAGGTTGCAAGTGTTTTTTCTCAGAGAGAGAGGAAAAAAAACAACCCCAAAATGTCATTTGTGTTTCCTTTGGCTGTTTTAGGGCATCAGTATTTGGGGAGCTGGGAGCAACGTTGCGTTGAATGTGCATGTGCCTGGATCAGGAATGGTGTTGCCAGCAGGCGCAGGGAGGTGATCATCCCAGTCTACTCAGCTTTGGTGAGACTACATCTTGAGTGCTGTGTGCAGTGTTGGGCCCCTCACTACAAGAGCGACATTGAAAGACTGGAGAAGGGACAGAGGTGGCTACCAAGCGAGTAAAGGATTTGGAATGTGTGTTGCATGAGGAATGGCTGAGGGATCTGTTTAGCCCGGAGAAGAGGAGATTGAAGGGAAACCTTATTGCTCTCTACAACTACTTGAAATGAGGGTATACAGAGGCAGGGACTGGTCTGTTCTCCCTAGTGGCCAGTGATAGGATGAGGGTAAATGGCTTTAAGCTGCTCCAGGGGAGGTTCAGGTTGGATGTGAGGAAGAATTTCTTTCCTGAAAGGGTTGTCAGGCACTGGAACAGCTGCCCAGGGAGGGGGCTGAGTCTCCAGGGAGGGTAGATGTTGCACTGGGGGACAGGGTTTAGTGGTGCTGGTAGGGCTGGGAAAAGGTTGGACTTGATGATCTTGCAAGTCTCTTCCAGCCAAAACTGTTCTATGGTTCTGTGATTCAGTGGGAGCTCGAGCCATGATTGTCTGTGGCTGTTGACTTGCACGATGGATTAATTAAACGTGTGCAAACTCCACAAGGCAAATAGCCTGGTCACACAAAGCTTCTGAGACAGCAGTTAAAGTATCTGAAATGGAGCTCACGTCTCTTTGGTGGTCCCAAAGTCACTGCAAGGTGGTCCTCATCATCTTCACACTCTCAAACATGGACACTGTCTCATCCCCGTCATCCAAGCCAATGTGTTGGGGACAATTGCTGCAGATGCTTTCTGCAGTCCTGTCATGGTCTCAGTGATGGAACCACTCAGAGATAACCTATCTGACATCACAGCACAGCGCTGTGACTTCTCTGGTGCCTAAGACATGCACTTACCCAGCAGAGCAGCACCTAAGCTGTGCCAGAATTTTCCTCACCAAGCCCTTCACATGCCTTGGTGGTTTCTCAAAGACTCAATAATTCCAGGTGAGAGAGGAACATGCTTTTACTTTCCCTTGGCCGTGTAAAAGGAGTAACCGAGTCATTCAGATGCAGTTATCTGGTGACATCTGAAGCTGGGGGAGTTTTGTGATGATGTTAGGTCATAGGCTGGACTTGATGATCTCAGAGGTCTTTTCCAGCCTCAATAATTCAGTGATTATGTGTGAAAAATCTCCTTTTTTTCTGGAGAGACTACTCCAGGCTTGAAAGTTCTCTGCAGTGCCAGGCATGGTCTTCACACTGGGATTTTTTCACACTGATTAATTTGAGGTGGGCTATATCAGGGGACTGAGGATCACACCACTGAGGCCCCAATATGTGCCAAGATTATAGGTGTCTAATTAATTGGTTTCCTTCAAAGAAGCCATTTCTCATAGAATCATAGGATCATTCCGGTTGGAAAAGACCCTTAGGACCATCGAGTTCAACCATCAACCCAATTCTACAAGTTTACCTCTAAACCAGATACCCCAACACCACATCTAAGCATCTTTTAAACATCTCCAGGGCTGGGGACTCAACCACCACCCTGGGCAGCCCAGTCCAGTGCCTGACCACTCTCTCCAGGAAGAATTTTTTCATGATGGCCAGTCTAACCCACCCCTGCTGGACCTTGAAGCCCTTCCCTCTGCTTGTGTCGCTAATGACCTGTGAGAAGAGACCAGCACCATCATCTCTGCAGTGTCCTTTCAGATAGTTCTAATGAGCAATGAGGCCTCTCTCCTTAGCCTCCTCTTCCTCAAACTAAACAGCCCCAACTGTCTCAGTCTCTCCTCATCAGATTTATTCTCCAGAATAAATCTTGATCGGTGAGATCATCTTGATCATCATTCTCCAGAATAAATCTTTTTTACTCCACATACAGCCAGTGGTGAGAGAAAAAAAGCCTCTGAATGTCTTGCAGGGAACACTAGTACCCATAAAGGGCTCAAACTACAAGTCTCCACCCAAGATAGATGGGTTTTACCCTCAAAAGTGCTCACCATTAACTACCTAAAGAAATGTCAGCACTGGTGAGGCCACACCTTGAGTCCTGGGTCCAGTTTTGGGCACCTCAGTGCAAGGGAGACATTGAGGTGCTGGAGCGGGTGCAGAGGAGGGCAACGAAGCTGGGGAAGGGCCTGGAGAATCAATCTGATGAGGAGAGATGGAGAGAGTTAGGGCTGTTTATTTTGAGGAAGAGGAGGCTGAGGGGAGACCTCATTGCCCTCTACAACTGTCTGAAAGGACACTGTAGAGATGTTGGTGCTGATGTCTTCTCACAGGTCATTAGTGACAGAAGCAGAGGGAAGGGCTTCACCAGGGGAGGTTTAGACTGGCCATCAGGAAGAAATTCTTGATGGAGAGAGTGGTCAGGCAGTGGACTGGGCTGCCCAGGGTGGTGGTTGTGTCTCCTTCTCTGGATGTGTATAAAAGTGGCTTAGATGTAGTGTTGGGGGATCTGGTTTCGGGATGAACTTGTAGAATTGGTTTGATGGTTGAACTCGATGGTCCTAAGGGTCTTTTCCAACCGGAATGATTCTATGTGAAGTGTCTACAATTTGGGTTGCTTGTCAGGAAATAAAACCAAATGTCATGCTCTTGGTTAGCAGGGATAAGGTCAAGGGAAAACTGAGTGATTCAGATGCAGGTGTCTTCACTACCAGGTCACAACCATGGAGTCTGACTATGTGAGGCGATCCTGCTCTGGCAGGGGGATTGGACTAGATGATCTTTCAAGGTCCCTTCCAGTCCTTAGTGTTCTGTGATTCTGTGTTTCTGTGCACATGTGTAGGTGGGAGTATTGGAGGAAGGACAGAGAGAGGGGTGGAAAACTCTTGTGGAGACATGCATCACCACCGAGGAGCTGTCCCCTAAATCACCTGGCCTCTTAGAATCACAGACTGGTTTGGGTTGGGAGGAGCTCAAAGCTCCCCCAGTGCCAGCCCCCTGCCACCTCTCACCAGACCAGGGTGCCCACAGCCTCATCTAACCTGGCCTTGAACACTTGCAGGGATGGAGCAGCCACAACCTCCCTGGGCAACCTGTTCCAGGGCCTCAGCACTCTCATAGGGAGGGATTTCTGCCTCAGATCTCATAGAAATCTGAGAATCTGAAAAATCACTTTGAGCTTGAACCCATCCCCTTGTCCCAGCACTAGAGCCACTTGTAAAAGGTCCTTCTCCAGCTTTCTTTTGCAGAAGGATTCTGACTTTGGTGTCAGGAAGGCATTTTCAGCTGACCCCATACTCAAGCTTGAAGGAAGAACTTTCTTTGTTTCCTCCTCACATTTCTCCCCCTGCTCTAACTGGAATGTTATGTGTTTCTTAGCTACTGGTCAGACTGGTGGTGCCTGCCAAGAAGCTTTCAGGGAATTTCCTCACCATGTAACACATTTATGAGTCATATGAAAATCTGGGAAATGATTCAACCAGCTGTCTTTCGTCGACTCAAAGATTTTTACGACACCTCAGTGCCTCATCTTTGATTGGAGCCAGCAGAATGGTTTATTGTAATATCAAGTGGTCTCATGTTCGCTCGAAGGATGCTTTCTACCAACAACAAGCCCCACTCTGTAAACCTCTTGAAAACAGCCCACCGTTAGGTGAGTGATGCTCACAGCTACTCTGTTTATTTCCTAGGAACTGGTGAATGTGGCTGGGCTGATGCTTCTCTCCCAGATGGCTTGTGGATGTGGCTGTCACTGAGCGATAGGGCGCAGCTTCAGGTACAGAGAGAGGCTTTTGCAAGAGATGAGGCTTGCAAAAGCTTTTCTTCACTTTCTGAGCACATTTCATTGACTCGTAGAATGGTTTGGGTTGGAAGTGACCTTCCAAGTGCCTTCTCCAGTCCCACCCCACTGCAGTGAGCAGGGACATCTCCAACCAGAGTAGGTTGCTCAGAACCCGAAGATCCAGCCTGACCCGGGATGGTTCCAGGGATCGGGCTTCCACTACTTCTCTGGGCAACCCAGCCTAGAGCAGGAATTATTCCTCCAGTTAAGAGATAAATGGCTGCAAACAGAGGAAAGAAAGGGAATTTATTGTTACACAGGTAACCCGACACTCTACATTAAATATCCAAATGAATTTCATTATTGGAACCATGTTTCCAGCACGAGTTTCCATGTCTATGAAAGTAATCAGCCACACAAATAACTGCTCACAGTAGCCCCAAATCCTTTGTTTTAGTCACTCAGTTTCACTGTCAAAATGCTTGTGGGAAGCCTCGCTGGAATGAGTGCACCTCCTCTTGCAGGTGTAGTGTGGCTCTGCATACCCTAAACCATCAGCATCTGGGGAATCCACTATACAGCTTGGTAATGGGCAAGAAAATGCACTTTAAACATACAGGATGAGTTAAGGATTCAGTGGAGAACAGTGTTACTTCCATTTATTGAGAGTCACAGCCTGTACTTAGTGAACTGAACTGTCCAGGGATTTAGAGCAGCTGTACTGGTAGTGCAAGTGTCCAGGTAAGCAGCATAAATCCCTGCCAAAGATTCCATCCATATCCCAGATACTCCTAGACTGGCTCAAAGAATCAAAGAACATTAGGGATTGGAAGGGAGCTCAAAAGATCATCCAGTCCAGTACCCCTGCCACAGCAGGATTCCCTAGATCCAGTCACACAATGAGGAACATGTCTAGGTGGGTTTTAAATGTCTCTAGAGAGGGAGACACCACAACCCCTCTGGGCAGCCCCTTCCAGTGCTCTGTCACCCTCACCAGGAAGAAGTTCCTTCTCATATCAATGTGGAATCTCCTCTGTTCCAGCTCACACCCACTGCCTCTTGTCCTATCATTGGGTGCCCCTGAGCAGAGCCTGACTCCATCCTCCTGACAGCTGCCCTTTCCATATTGATCAACATTCATGGGGTCACCCCTCAAGCTCCTTTTTTCCAAGCTCAAGACATCCAGCTCCCTCAGCCTTTCCTCAGCAGGGAGATGCTCCCCTCCCTTCATCAACATTGTGGCTCTGTGCTGGACTCTCTCCAGCAGCTCTGTGTCCTTCTGGAACTGAGGGGCCCAGAACTGGACACAAGATTCCGGATGTGGTCTCAGCAGAGCAGAGTAGATGGGGAGGAGAACTCCTTTTGATCTACTAACCACTCCACTTCTGACCCACCCCAGAATGTGTTTGCCTTCTTGGCCACCAGGGCCCATTGCTGCCTCCTGGATCACATGAACCTCTTGTTTCTCCATCCATTTCCAAAGGATACCAAGCTGGGAAAGATGGAGAATGAGGGAAATAGAAACCTGTGACTATTTTCTGCTTGAGAATTCCTCTTTCACCGATCCATCCCCTTCCCAGTGAGCAGCACAGAGGCCAACAAGCAGACTTTGGCAAAGATTCTGGGCTTGAACCTCGCAGTAGACACTGAGCGCCTGTAACATTCAAAACAGGCCCTCTCTTTCCTGACCTTGCTGATTTTTATTGCTTATCTGGGTCTTCATAATCATTTTAAGATGTCTCCCTTTACTCACCATAAAACAACCATGAATTTCTTTTAAAGAGGTAGATAATGAACCTCAGAATGACTTGTACATGAGCCGGAGCAGACAAGTGGGGAGTATGAGGTTAGTGTCATGAAGGATAACGTCTGGCAGCTGATCTGAGTGAGCTGCTAATGATTGTAATTAGCTTTTGGAAGCACAACCCAACCATTCTGAAGCTGGTGCCCTGCTGCCAGTGAACTCATAGAGTTATTCAGGTTGGAAAACACCCTTGAGATCATAGAGTCCAACCATCAACTGACTCATTGGAAGATGGACAGCATCAAACATTTGCTGTAATAAGACGTCCTATAATTTGTCTCCTGCTGAAGAAATCTGTAGCTGGGAGCTTTTCCAGCTGAGGACCTCCAGCAGGTAACACATGTGGTCCCCCAGCACGTGGAAATTAATGAGTCAGTGTTGAGACCTGGCAGGTCTCAGGTGTAAATCTGAAAACCAGCTTTTCCTCCTGGCAAATCATTTCACCTCCTTCTTTCACAGAATCACAGAACATTAGAGATTGGAAGGGACCTCGAAAGATCATCCAGTCCAATCCCCCTGACACAGCAGGA
>JAOXOE010000602.1:23311644-23334822 GCA_028565055.1 Phoeniculus purpureus
TGTTAGTGGATCTAGGGGATCCTGCTGTGTTGGGGGGATTGGACTGCATGATCTTTCAAGGTCCCTTCCAATCCCTAGCATTCTGTGATAGTGTGAATAAAGAGCAGCAGTCTCTTTGAACACTCTCACTACGGATTCTACATTGGTTTGAAATGGCCTGGGAAGATTTTGCTGTAATTTTGTGTTTTAAGAGGGATCTCCTGATTAGTTTGTTTTTATCGATACAAATTGTCACCTGGCTCTGTATCTTTTGTCCCTTCTTGGCTCTTAAGAAGTCAGGTGTGTCAAGGACAGAAGTGTATTTTGTCTTCAGCTCGTTGCCAGCAGCTCTGTAAACCAGCTGTAAAAAAAACAGGTCCGTGAATTATTTCTTTTGTTATCCATCTTCAGTTATCAACTGAACAACCACAGCTTTGCAATTATAACAACTTAAGTATTGCAGAAAAAACCCAACAGTGTCTGAGACAAATTATAGCTGGCAGAGATGTGCAACCTTTGTCAAGAACTTACTTCACTCAAGTGGGTTTTCAGTTCCTGAACCGCTCTGTACCCAGGAGTATCCAGTACCACTTTGTATTTAGGCCACATCTTCTTTGCAGTACCAGTGTATAAATAATTAGACTGGGAAAAGAAAAGTAGTATTTCTTAGGATACTTGAATTTTTAAATTATTTTATTATTTATGAGTTTATTAACTTATAATGGAATCATTTTAGTATCTCATTAATTATCTTAGTAGTGCATTGTTTTATTAGTTATTTTATTGGTGCATTTTATTCTTGGTAATAAATACCATTCTGCAGTGTAGTCTAACAGTGCTTGGAAACAACATACTAGCTGTATGGCAAGGAATTGATGAGGTTTTACTCTTTTTCACATAGTTAATGTTTCTGGAAGTACTTAGTGTGGCTATAACTAAATAAATACATTTCTAAACGTATTAGAAATGTATGAATGTATTTAAATGTACAAATATACCTAAATAAAAACCTTACCCAAAGCTTACGCAGGTGACGAGCACGGACCATGTCAGGAGTATCATACAGGAAGCACCCCAAGCCCTTCAACCACCTCAGGTCCTCTTTGTATTTATTCTAGTGAAGAAAAAAATCACCCATTAACTTTTGGGATAATTGAATTAATCAGTCCCTACCCTCCGTGACAAATGAGACTAAAGTGTAAGTGATAAAAACCACACTCAGATTTCAGTATGAAAATGTTAGGTCTGTTGTATTCTTAACAGAAGTCACTTACATCGCTTGTGATGTCCCCAACATAGCGGCAGTGCAAGACCTCAGGAGTATAGGGCAAGGAGATCAAGTGTCCCTGCATCTTAAAGAAGTCTGACTTGTAGATCAGCTGAAAAACAAAGAGAATATAATATTTCACATGTCTGGTCTTGCCAAGTACTTCAAATCTCCTCTGGGTTGTTTCATTTTTCTGTTAGGAAGACACCTACATCACTGACAGCTTCCTGCGTGGCTCTGACTTGACGGATTTCTGGTGTGTCTGGAGTTGTATGAATCTTGTCCTTGTTCTTGTGGTATGTCGCTCGGTACAACCTCTGTGTCAAAGGAGTTAAAACAACACATTAAAAAAATGGCAAGCAGTCTGGCAGAGCGCAAATGCTTCGCTTTAAGGGCAGGTATTGCAGTGTGCCCAGGTGGCCAGGAAGGCAAATGGCATCCTGGCCTGGATTACAAACTGTGTGTCCAGCAGGAGTAGGGAGGTGATTGTACCCATGTACTCGGCACTCATGAGTACTGGGTCCAGTTTTGGGCACCTCAGTACAAGGCAGACATCGAGGTGCTGGAGCAAGTGCAGAGGAGGGTAACGAAGCTGGTGAAGGGCTTGGAAAATAAATCTTATGATTTATAAAATCTTATTATTGAGAGGGCTGTTTACTGGAGGAAGAGGAGGCTAAGGGGAGACCTCATCGCTCTCTACAACTATCTGAAAGGACACTGTAGAGATGTTGGGGCTGGTCTTTTCTCACAGGTAACTAGCAACAGAAACAGAGGGAAGGGCCTCAAGTTTCAACAGGGGAGATTTAGACTGAACATTAGGAAAAAATTCTTCATGGAGAGGGTGGTCAGGCACCAGAATGGGCTGCCCAGGGTAGGGGTTCAGTCCCCATCCCTGGTTGAGTTTAAAAGTCACTCAGATGTACTGTTGGGGGATTTGGTTTAGGGGTGAACCTGTAGAGTAGGGTTGATGGTTGGACTGGATGATCCCAAGAGTCTTTTCCAACCTGAATGATTCTATGATTCTAACTACCAGAGAAAAGAGAGCAAACATCCTATTGTCTACCCAAAGGCCAAGCTTTTCCATAATGGTTTTGATAGAAGCATCTCTAATATATGGAGAATCAGAGAGTCTAATCTGACAGACATGTGGACATGTGTTAAATTTTTGTCCTAATAAAGCCAGTGATCAAAGAATTAAGTAAGTATATAAAATCATCATGGCTAGAAAGGACCTCCAGGATCATCAAGTCAAATTTAAACTATCAAGACCCAACATCACATAGACACAATGATTTCTCTGTGACTTACCAAGGAGCAGCACACTGGTTAATACAATTAAGTATCAACTGATTTTATGTTACGGTAACAGGATTACAGGATTAGAGCTATCAAGAAATTTTAAAAGCCCAACTTCAAGCTGGGATGAATGATCTCAGGTACTTTTACAAGCCTTTGCAGTAATAAGATGAGGGGAAAATAGCTTTAAGGTAAAAGAGGGTAGATTAAGATTAGATATTATGAGAAAATTCTTTACAGTGAGGGTGCTGAGGCCCTTGAACAGGTGGCCCAGGGAGGTTGTGGCTGCTCCATCATCCCTGGAAGTGTTCAGTGCCAGGTTGAATGGGGTTGTGGGCAACCTGGTCTGGTGAGAGGTGTTGCTACCCATGGCAGGGGGTTGGCACTGGGTGAGCTTTGAGCTCCTTTCCAACCCAGACCATTCCGTGATTCTATGATCCTATGAACTGTTGCCATTCTGGATGGATATTTGACAAACTGTTCTAAAATGCCTCAAAGAACTAGAATTTTACAACCTTATCAGTCCTTGTATACTCATCACTCATATTTTGGGCACTACAAATCCAATTGAAAGCAAATACATGTAATTAACGTACCTCATTAATGACTTGATTCACCTTCTTCACATTTTCAAACCCAACATCTTTAGGTCCCAGAGTGTAACCTTTAGCTTTCATGTGCTCATAGGCTTCCTTATATTTCAGCTACAAGGTGGAAAAAGGAATAAAACCACGTAGAAACTGAACTTGATTGTGATCTCACTTACACAGCAGTTCCAACAGTAACCTATGCTCTCAAACAGTGCTCATGAGGGAAGCTCAACTTCCAACTCACGTGGTAGAAGGGCTCAAAACTTTACTTACGTCGCTGCCAATATACTGGACATGTTTAGCATGTTGGAAGCTGGGAGTATCTGTGGGAAGGCTGTATCCAGTGGGCAGAGCATTGATACCAGCCCAGCGATACAAATTCTGCAAGAGAGGAGAGAGAAGGAATTTGAGACAACTGTGTCATATCTGAGAGGTTCCATCAGCACCTCTTTGCGGCAGCTGGCGCATCTGAAAGCTAAAGGTGGATATTAACTTCTAAAGAATTTGGTCTGTGAATACCAGAAGCTCTGCAGACCCCGAAGTTTCATACTTACTTCACTCTGTATTTTGTTTGCGTTGTACGCCCGCTCCAAATCGATCGTTTTGTCTGTGGGAATCATTTTGCCTCTAACATTGTGTAGATATTCACCACGATAGACAGCCTGAGAAAAAGGAAAAGTGATTAAAGGAGAAGTCACAACTGTGTTTCAGTCTCCTTCTCTGGAGACGTCTAAAACCCGCCTGGACATGCTCCTGTGCAACTCGATCTAGGGGATCCTGCTCTGGTAGGAGGATTGGACTAGATGATCTTTTGAGGTCCCTTCCAATCCCTAATATTCTGTGGTGTTTCTCTCACAGCACACACTGTTTGCATCCACATGGGGATTCGTCCCTAAAAATGCGTGAAAGCTCTTTGGATTCAGGCAATGAGTGATTTCAGGCACAGGCAATGAGTTATACGTAACCAGCAGTGATGAAGTTCTTGAAATTATTTTTAAAATACTAAAAAATAACGTTTCTAAAACTCATGAGGCAATGGCATGCGCATATGCAATGCTGGGGGTGAAAGGTGCTACAAAAACTTACTTCACTTAAATTCAAGCCACTGAGGACATTCTGGACGTAGACAGGGGTGTCCATGACTGCAGTGAATTTACTCTTCATCTTTTCTGCTTTAGATTTGTATTTAATCTGCAGAGGAAAATACAAGAGCTCTAATTACTAAGGCTAGTCATTGTTATTTGAATGTATTGTATTACTATATTTATTGTATTTACTATTGATTTTATTACTGATCTATTAGTGAACATTCATATGGCTGAATGAATGAGCATGGCATCTTATTAGTTACGAGCAGCTGATAAATTTTATCAGGGATTGTTAGGAAATACCAATACTCATTCATAAAAGAGGCAAATGTACCAAGTGATAAATATCCAACATACTTCTGATACAGAACTTCAGATGAGACCCACACTCTCAAAACCCAGAACAGTTATTTTCCCAATTTAATTGCTTCATGCTAAATTAAAGATAGGTCATAAGACCTTGAAAGGAGAAAATATAATTATAAACCCCAACACTAAAATACTTTGTTTTGTTTCTTAGAATGAATTCTGCATCATTTCTGGTCGACTTGAAGGTTTCTGAATGAAGAATTACTGTTTTAAATTATTTTCTGATTAATGCTTTGATTAAATCTATGATTAATGTTTTCCTGGATGGGATGGGACCTGACTATATCTACAGCAGAGTCTCAACAAACCACATAGGGAAGGATATGCCAACATTTTCCAGATTGTATGTATTAGAAGAAAGTTACTTGAAAGGAGACGACCTTGCTCTCTCCAGCTACCTAAAAGGAGGTTGTAGTGAGGATGGTGCCAGTCTCTTCTTGCAAATCACTAGTGATAGAACAAGAGGAAGTGGCCTCAAGTTGCATCAGGGGAGGTTTAGATTGGATCTTAGTTGGGCACTTGAACAGGCTGCCCAGGGAGGTGGTGGTGTCACAGTATCACAGTAATCATCCCTGGAAGTATTTAAACAAGTAGCTAGAGCACTTGAGGCTGTGGTCTAGGGGTTAGGGAGCTGTTGGTATGAGGGCTGGACTTGATGATCCTGGAGGTCCTTTCCAGCCATGATGATTCTACAATTCTATGACTTCACCTTATTAATACAATGGAATTTAAAAATTAAGAAGCAGAACCAGTACATCCACTTACATCACTGCGAAGATCAGAGGCATGTTTGGCATGGAGAATTTCTGGAGTGTCCCAAACAAAGCAGCCAATGCCTTTCAGCCAATTAAGATCATCCTTGTAAATCACCTAAAGTAGGAGAGCACAAAGAAGCTGTCTGTAGGGTTTCCACTATGATCTAATCTCTTATTGCTAAATCTATCTGACACACAACTGTCAAACGATGGTAGGTAAAGTTTCCAGTACTTTTTTTCATTGTTTAAAAAAGTCAAAACAATTCCTTGGGGAATTTGAATCTTTCTTCTCCATTGCTTCAGGTTGGCCAATAAGTAAAAAAAAAATCTTAATGATCATTAAATAAACTGGGTAATTCATTACTTCACAGTGCTCCAACTACACAGAGAATTTTCTCTAACCAAGTGTAAGTGCAAGAATCATTGTGAAGATGATTCATGAACTTACATCACTGAGTTGATCAGTCACTTTTCGAACGTGGGCATTGACTTGGAGATCTGGTAGACAGATCCATTCGTGGAGATGCGTGCGATAATCGATTTCACTGATTTTCTTCTGTGCATCCTTAGCAGAAATGATGTCGACCATGTCTGGGATAATGTGGACTTTGGCTTTAGTCTTTTCATAGCCTTCCTTGTACAATCGCTGCCAAGGGAAAGCAGTACATTAATTATGTTGATAAACCATTTGAAGCAACTATTGTCAACAAATTCAAAGCAAAGTTATTGTTCTTTTCATGGGATATTAGTCAGAGAAAAATAACTCAGGCTATGATTAAGATTTACAGGGAAGTTTAGGTTGAGCACCAGGGGAAAACTTCTTCCTGGAAAGGGTCCTCAGACCTTGGTGTTCCAAGGCTGCCCAGAGGAGGCATTGAATTGCCATCTCCAGATGTGTTTCACAGTCATGAAGACCTGGAGCTCAGGGACAGGGTTTAGCGGTGGGTTGGGACAGTAGGGTTCAGGGTTGGACTTGATGAGCTTGAAGGGCTTCTCCAACCTGAACCATTCTGTTATTCGGTAACATTACAACTAAGCCTGCAGGCAACTTAATGGTAGAGCTTGAAAATACATTTATGGATGCCTTACAGAATTTAGTAAACATCAGACACTGCCAAATGTGGAAAGGTGGCATCTGAATGAAGGGATGTGGATTCCTTTAGCTTCCTCCGAAAGAAGTGCAGTTTTATCAGGAAAACACACCAGAAAAAAGCACTTACATCAATATTCAGCTTGCCAACCCTAAGGCACCTTGCTGTGTTGGGGTCATCCTCAACCCCCCTGGGGAGCGTGTATATTGCTTTAAACTTGTCGTACTCTTCTCGGTATTTCACCTAAGTAAATGCAAAGAAAGGCAACAAATAACCCACTCCAATGAGTCAACTATAATTATGAAACAACAAGCATCAGTAAACAAAATACTTAGTTGAGTCCAACAGCAGAAAAATCCTTTAATGCAGGATGTTTTTTCTTTTAAATGGTAAAAAATTAGCTCATCATAACTATTCAGCTGACTAGAAATCTGTAAAACTAAGTGGATGTAGAATAAGCTCTTTAATCATTGTTTCAGTTCTTTGATTTGAAGCTGTCTATGAAGCCAGTGATCTCTCCTACACCTCACTTCAGTTAAGCTTAGGATAATGCTCTTCATTTAAAGATATCTGATGTTTTCAAGACCTGGATGCTTTAGACTAACAAACCCTCTAACCATATTTCTAACCAATTTCTATTGCTACAAAACTTCATTTTTGTTTCATGAAAAGAAGCAGTAAAGGACTTTCTAGCTGTTCTCCAAATTATTATCATAGAAAACTCATCTACAGACATTACAAATGGAAGAGAATTAAAAAGTCATTTTATACATAGAGTATGCAAAGCAGGAAGGATTTCAGTGATAGAATTGATGAGCTGATTAAAAAAAATAATCAAAGTATTTTATTTACTTACAATACTGGCATTGTGCTTCAACTCTTTTGCACGTGCCAGGAGTACTGCATCAGAGGGCAATATATAGCCAGTCGCTTTCACTTTGTCCCAGGCTTTCTTGTAGAGGTTCTAGAAAGAAACAAAAAGTCCCTGTGAGTGGAAAAATTGATCTCCTGGTCAATCACCAGTGACCAATAGAAAGGAAAAGCCTTTCTGTTTAGACTGATGTGTCATAATGATTAATATCAAAAGGCTGTACAGTAGTTTAGCCCTGACTGTGCACTGAGAGACTAACAAACACACTTTCTAACTCTCCATACCCATCCTCATACAAGGTCGTCATTTTGCTCGTTAGAGAACAAAGAAATAAAAACCCCATCTAATAGCACCTTAAGAGAAAGAAAAGTGTTGAAGCACTTACATTGCTATAGAGGTGTTTCAGATTATTAACTCTCTCAGAATCCACTGTCTCAGTCACGGTTGTATACTTGTCCTTAGTTTTGTGATAATCTTCCTTGTATTTAACCTGAAAAACAAAGATGGATCTCAATAGCTTCTCAGAATGTGCTCTTGAGCTAACCTGCCTATACCTGAATGGTATTAAAACACTACAAAGTCATCTTGAGTGTTTTAATCATTTTGTGTAGTCAGGTTTTTCTGAGCTCCTGCGATTCCTTAATGTTTACTATTGTAGAGCTGCCCTCAAGGTTTTGGAGTTCTTGTCCATTTTTAAGGCTATGAAGAGAAGCTGAAGGATTCTTTTAATTCTGCGTTCATCACTTATAGCAACTTTCCAATCTGTGAAGGGGGCTACAAGAAAGCTGGGGGAGGGTTTTTGACATGGGCGCATCGTGAGAGGACAAGGGGAAAGGGTTCCAGTCTTGAAGAGGAGATTGAGGTTGGACATGAGGAACAAATCCTTTGCTATGAGGGTGCTCACATCCAAACTGAGGCAGTTGTCTCACTGCCTGCAGATTCATTAATGGTTTTGTTAAACCCTCTTTTTGTGTCTGACGCTCTTGGTTGAAATATAGTCAGGGTCTATATAGTCAGGGTCAACCACAACATTAATAGTGACCCAGGTGGGACGCATAAGGATCCAGAGAAAGACCTACACTACACTACTATTATGACACTACAGATGATAAATTTTAAGCCTTTTTGATATTGATAGCATGTTCATCCTCCTGAGTCATGATCCTGAAGTCCAAAAGATGGATTCTCAGCAGGAGCAGAGGAGAAAGGTTGAGTAGAACAAGTTGGCAGACTCACCTCACTGGCATTTACAGCACTCTGCACCGCGGTCACATAGACTGGTGTGTCGGTGACAACACCAAAGTTCTGAAAATTCTCTTTTCCTGCTGCTGTGTATTTTATCTAATGAAGGAAAACAAAACATTAATGCAGGGAAGGACCTGGAAATTCTCTGCCAGCTTCTTTTCAAACCACTTGTGGACAAGTCCAGGATTACAGCCCACTTAAGATCAACTTTAAAAGTTACAGGCAATTGGAAATAAGTTATAGCAGCTGAGAGAACTAGGGTTATTTATTTTGGAGAACAGGAGGCAGTAGCTAGATCACTTGAGGCCATGGTCTAGGGGTTATGAAGATGTTGGGATAAAGGCTGGACTTGATGATCCTGGTAGTCATTTCCAGCCATGATGATTCTATGATTCTAAGGAACTAAGGGGTAAGGAAAATTTCACATCACTGTGTAGCATCTAGTAGGCTACACGTACAATCAGCAAGGCAAGAGGCACTATTTTCCAACTGTAAGTGTCCCACCGAGGTATGCAGTGCCCATAGTGGCACACAGAAAGACACCTGCTATCTTCTCCCTGTTAACAACCATGACTCTGCCATCATTCCATTCTCCTAAGTTTTCTGATCTTTCAATAACAAAAGTGACGATGCTTCTACAGACAAAACTGATTGGACTGTAATAGTTTGAACAAAATACTTTTGCTGATATGACAGGAATTACTCTCTTCTGCTCTGGACTAGGGCTGGCACCAGTCTCAGTGAATCATAAATGGAAATAAGTAATCTTAGAAGTGTTTACTGATTTGAGGAGACAATGCCTACCTGGCTCTGGAGGTCGTACGATTTTTTAGCTTGCAGGATTTGTGGAGTATCCCAGACATAACAACCAAGTCCCTTCAGCCAGTTTAAGTCATCTTTATACACCACCTACATGGAAGAAAACAGACTATCAAGTTCAGACAAAATTTGCCTTCTGCTTGCAGAAAGTCATGTTTATTTCTTCTCTACATTCAGTATCCTCCACTTGATAATTTGATACCTAAGACCATGTTTTGACAGGGCTGTAACACAGCCCAAGGATCAGAGCTCTGAGCAGAAACCACAGTTTCTGCATATTGTAAGGAGAAGTCTACATAATTCATTACACAACTCACACCCATAGAAGCAAAGGAGACTATCTCTGACCAGAAATATCCAGAAAGAAAACCCAGAGGTAATGAGAAAGTCTGTAATAAAACGAAAACTCATCTAAGTCAACTATCCATTCAACTTACAGCCTACCACGGAGAGTCCATTATTGACAACAGTCTGTCCACAGAGAGGGAGAAATTTATTGAGACAGGCTGCATAGCTCTATCTCCCTCCTGGGGCCTCCAAAAGCGGGCTGTCTCTTATACTGTGCTTCTGCATCAAGCATTTCCACCTGAAGCAAAACCCTTGCTGCCATTTGATCCATATTCTCTCTCAAAGTTGCCTGCCTCTGGGAAGACAGCCAGGGAGTGTTTTCCTCCACATTCCCCCCCGAGAATTTGTACATTGGCAGTCTCTCACCAGAAAAATGCATCATCATATGTGTCAACCTCAGCTTTTAGCACTTCAGACCGTGGTTGTTCATTTCATATTTAAATACTACAGAAAATATCAAAAAGTCCTTCCTATTTAAATATCTTGGGGAAAACAATTATCTGAATGGCTACAAAGACATCAAGCAAATAAATGAAACACATACATCGCTCAAAATTTCCTGGGCTTTTCTGGCCTGAATAACATCATTTTCCTCAGGTGAGCAGCTCCACTGATGGAAGTAAGTTCGGTATTCGAGGTCACTGAGGATGTACTGGCACTTCTTGGCCAGCACGTGGTTCATCATGTCACTTGGAATATGGACATTTGTTTTGGTGTCTTCGTAATTCTTTCTGTATGCCAACTGAAGAAATGGGAAGACAGGAGGGATGGTGAGAGGAGACAACAGTCTGTTTCTGTGGGATTTTGAGTTTGAGAGGCAATAGAGACAATAGATAAGTTAGAGACCATTTGAAGTGTGAGTTCTCGACTTAGTGGCTAAGACCCTTCAGGATTCAACAAGATGAAATCTTAACTTTGATACTGATCACAGTTAATTCTGATGAGGTTCCTGAAGGACAACACTGACCTTCTTCCTTTGCAGTTTTGACAGCTGGTGACAAGATGAATAAGATGTTGAGATAAAAAAAAAGAGTCATATCCTACAAATATGTTTTAAATCAAGTTAAATCTCCCTGTTTGAATATAGAGAGAATATTTGGGATTATATTAACTTTATGGTCTGCATGACATGCTGAAATGCATAATAAACATGAACTCACTATTCCAGCTCTTGAATTCCTACTTCAATTCAAACCTGACTATTTTATATAAAGCATGAGCCATGCAGCATTTCTCAACACTCTGATTCTTAAATTGAGACAGAAGAAGGTGTTTCCCCATATTTTCATGTCTAATATCTAAAGAAATCTCTTCTTAATCTGCTAAATTCCAAGTTTTAATTATTCAGTATAAAAAAAAAAACCACTCAGGAAATATAAAGTGGTCAAATCCACTTTTACTGACGTTATTAAGCATTGAATTATTTATGTTTTAATATGTAACACTAAAATAAATAAAGAAAATTACTACAGCAAAAATAATTCTCTTCTTACCGCGCTCCTTATTTTCTGGAATTCCAGCGAGTGAATGACACTGGGGAAATCGCCAATCTCTTTCCCAGCTAGGTAATGGCCTTTCAGCTTCTCATATATTGCCTTATATTTAAGCTGCAAAACATTCATGAGGAAATGTTAAAGTTGGTTCTACCAGCAATTAAGGAAGAAAAAGAGGCAGAATGAAAACTTCCTACTCACCTCACTATTTATGTGGTTTGCATGCTTTGCTCCTACGAGTGGGACATATTTGGAATCCAGAGTATAGCCAGTGGGTTTGCTTATCTCCCAGGCACTTTTATAGAGTTTCTAAACAAAGAAAATACTTTTGACCGGGTCTCTGCTTAATACATTTGGAATTCAACATTTCTCATCCAGAAGAGTGATAAAAAAATACCTCAAAAGTCTTGTTTGCAAACACAGGACAGAACTGACATCAATAATAACTGTATAGATGTACATTCAAAGTTGTGAAAACTCACCAAGCAATGTTATTTTTGATTACAAGATCATTAACTGTGCCAGTGGCACCGCATTTTATCAAATATTGAAGACATTTACCTTCCGACTAAACTACAGAGCATCTACTCAATGCAAATGAGCAGCCACATTTTCAAAGAAGAGTTTTCCTGCTAAAATTAGGGAGGTTACTCAAAAGTAACTGCTTCATAATGCAAATCATCTGCAATCTGCCTCTCTTAATTAGATATAAATATCATCCATGGTCTAGGGAGATATTATAGGATAGAATTATAAAGTGATTTGGTCATATAAACTCTACTAGTATTGCTACACAGCAGTACTTTAAGATCTGTTCGATAAGGCAAGACTTTATCCTTATCCTAACAAACTAAACTGAGGAAAACTGAACAATGAAACAACTACCCAATTTTCCCAGTGCCACCCAGTAGACCAATGGAACAGAACAGGAATAGAACAGTTTTCTGAACTGCAGTTTGCATTCTGTGGCTTTCAAATCAAAAAAATGAAAGTTTAGGTAGGTATTTCTCGACTCTTACATCGCTGTACAGCAAGGACATGTCTTTGGCATGGTTCAGTGCAGGAGTATCGTCAGACCCAATGTACTGGCCTTTCTCAAGGTTAAAGGTTTCCTTGTATTTTAGCTACAAAAGAAGACAAACACTGTATTAATTCCATGGGACAAATAGATTATCCCATCCATGAGAAGTACACATTCATCTGTTAAGTCATCGTGTCTTCAACAATGTTGTGTAGAACATTCCGACTACTCTAATACTCAGGGAAATGCCATTGCTATGTCACACCACAAGATCCATGCTATGCTCTAGTGCAATCAAATATTGATCAGCACAAATAGGTTAAGAGCAACACCAGGAACTATATACCAGGAACTAGCACTATACAACTAAGTGTTTGCGAAGAACAGGACTCAGTTTTTAACTGCTATTAGCAAAATCTGTGTAAACTCTAAGTATGAGACATGCCACAGTCTTCTACAGGAAAATGCAAAATGATATTAGGTAAATGGATTGTGTTGTTTACTTATATCAACAACTGACCCCAGTAAACATCTATTCTTAATGAAGCTTCTCTAGGGGATCCTGTTTTAGAAGTAGGGTTGGACTTGGGGATCTCCAGAGGTCCCTTCCGACCTCCACAATTCTGACTTTAGGCTAAACACAGTGTAGTTTACAAAAGCAATTAAATCCATGACTAACCGCAGTAATGTACATTTCTGTTTAGAAAAATAAGGACTTACATCGCTCTGATTGACACTGTTCATCTTTGCCAAAACAACATCGGGAGTGTCAACCACGCTGGTAAAATTGGAGAAGTTAGCAAGGGCTTCTTTTGTATATGCTCTCTGCAAAGAGATGAAATGCTTTTTTAACCGCCACGCATGAGAAAGGTCTACTCAGATAACTGCTAAAAGAATTTTCTCTTACCTTATTTATCAGCTCCTGTGCATTTTTGACTTTCTTATGTTCCACTGAATCCAGAGGAATCCAACCACAGCCACGCAGCCACTCCAAATCAGATTTGTAAATGTTCTAAATCATAAAAGATAAAGACAGAGGAAAGAAATTCTTTAAATCAGCATATTGTTCTGTCTTAATTATCATGAACCTCAATAAAAGAAAGATATTGAGGTGCTGGAGTGGGTCTAGAGAGCAAAGAGGGGCTGAGGGAGCTGGGGCTGATTAGTCTGAAGAAAAGGAGGCTGAAGGGAGACCTTATTACTGCCTACAGCTACCTGAAAGGAGAGGGTGGAGAGAGGTGGGGGTTGGTCTCTTCTCGAAAGAAACAAAGGACAGGACAAGAGGAAATAGCCCCAAGATAAGGAAGCTGAGGTTGGCCTGAGGAGAAACTTCTTGCTGGAAAGGGTCCTCAGCCCTTGGAACAGGCTGCCCAGGGAGCGGGATGAATCACCATCCCTGGCCATGTTTCCCAGTCGTGAAGATCTGAAGCTCAGGGACAGAGTTTAGTGGTGGGTTGGGACAGTTAGGTTCATTGTTGGACTTGATGAGCTTAAAGGTCTTTTCCAATCTAGATGATTCTGTGATTCTATACTTAAGACTAAACTGAGAGGAAATGGTAGAGTATGCATGTTCTATCACTTACATCACTCTGCAGATCATAGGCCTTCCTCGCCTGAATACAGTCATTCTGGTCTGGATGGCATGTCCATTGATGGAGGTACTGGCGGTAGTCAACATCACTAACCAAGTTCTGACAGTCCTTCGCTGCTACAACCGACATCATATCCGCAGGAATATGAATCTTGGACTTTGTCTTGTTATAGTCAGATTTGTACAATCTGTCATTCTGGATCTCACCAGCGTGCTCAAACCACACCAGCTTTGGATCATCTCTCATACTGGGAACTCCAACATAGTGACCTCTTTGCTTGACATACTCAGCTTTGTATTTGAGCTGACAGAGAAGGGAGAAACGTGTGTAAAATCACCATTGATTACATCTGCTCTGTTTTTAAGGTCTGCAAAGCCTTCAACGTTTTGAGGCTTCCAATCACTTGCTTTCCTAATGAGACAAATTCTTACCTCACTTTGGACATCATTTGAATGTTTGGCATGAGAGATCTGCACAGTGTCAGGAGGTAAGAGGTAACCAGTGGCTTTCTCTTTCTCCCAATTTTCCTTGTATAAATTCTGTGGAAAACAAAAGTGAGGAACTCAAATCTACTATAATGATTCCCATTTGTAAGTAACTGAGGTTAAAGTGTAAGGATGGTAAATCCCTCCTTTAGGATTCTTCTCAATAAGGGCAGTTCTCTTTAGTCAAAGGAGTTTTTAATGTGAGGAGAAACTATCAAGGAAAGATTACATACCTGGTTAAGAATTCTGGCTGCCTCTCGGGCCATGTCTAGCTGTGGTGTATCTGTCAGAGTATAATTTGACTTGACCTCATTCCATGCTTTGTGGTATTTAACCTAGAACAGAGAAATGAATGATGGCCTTGTGTTAATTCTATGAATTCTACGAATTTAACCTAGAACAGAGAAAGAAAGGATGGCCTTGAAGCACCACCACAAAAGTGTGAACACACAATACTAAGAGTCCTATCTTATGCAATAAATATTTCAACACAAATTTTAAGGAAATTATTCAAGACAAGGGGCCAGTTGACAGCAACCCACCAGCATTGCCAGTGTTTACTAGTGTTTTACTCCTATTTAACTAGGAGTTAACTAAAGAGCATAAAGTTGTTTAGACCTTGCCACAGCACAAGTGACTGTTGATGTTCGTGTTGTTAATGATATCAGCCAAGACTCAAAGAAGGACTGGTTGCAGAACTAGCATTGGGTTTTGACATCCCTAGGAATGACATTACTCTGCATGAGGAGCTTCCTCCCTCATGAGGGATGGAGCTAGCGAATCCCTGTTCATCTTTATGTCATACATTAGCAAAAATTCCCAGAGATTGAGAATGCGTTTTTTCCTTCTTTTCTTAAAAGCTGAAAAAAGTAGCCTTTAATTAATTAAAAAATAATTAATTTGTTCATCTTATTAATAAAAAATAAAATCCCACCATGTGAGTGAATACAGTAACTTACGTCACTAAGAATTTCACCGCTGTTCTTTGCTGTGATATAATCAACTCTGTCCGCCACTGGAGTAAATGGAAGTGTTTCGGCTTTCGTACGATACTTTTTCTGTACAAGAGAAAATACTGGAATAATTACTGGAATTATACTGGAATAACAGTCAGATTACACTGGAGTATTCTGTAGCTAATACAGCTAATTCTGAATACACAGACAAGACAAAGTTTGCACGGAAAGGCAAAGTCCCCACACACAACAAATGTGGCAGAAACACTTCAGCTGTACTTTTTATTTTAAAAAACTCTTTTTTAACCATTAGAGAAACCTTTGTACCCTTCAGAAAATTTTTAGTATTAAAAGACATTTTGTTACCTCACTCAGGAGATCTCCAGCATATTTAACATGGTTGATTCCAACGGAATCGTTTGGCAACCATCCAATCCCGCGTAGCCACTCTAAATCAGATTTGTAAACTGCCTGGGGAAACAAAATAGGGGCCATGCTGTTAGTGATTGTTCCCAGCACAATACTTCCACTGGCAGTATGTAACAGTGGCACATAGTAGTGAGAGGACAAGTGGCAATGGCCTGAAACTGGAAGAGGCCATTTAGAGATTTAGCTTGGATATTAGGAAAAATTTCTTCATTATGAGAGTGCTGAGGCCCTGGAACAGGTTGCCCAAGAAGGCTGTGGATGCCCCATCCATCAAAGTGTTCAAGGTCAGGTTGGATGGGGCTCTGGGCAACCTAGTCTGGTGGGAGAGAGAGATGTCCCTGCCCATGGCAGGGAGTTGGAACTGGGTGATCTTCAAGGTCCTTTCCAGCCTAAACCATTAGGAATAGAATGATAGAATCAGCAAAGCCAGCTCAGCAGAAGACTCCTACTCACTTAGTGCTGAAGCAGACTAAGAAGAGACAATTCCATAAGAAGTTAGGCCAAGTCTTCACAGTAACTTACATCACTCTGAAGATCGTAGGCTTTCCTAGCATGTATGACATCATTCTGATCCGGAAGGCAGATCCACTGATGCAAGTAATGACGGTAATCAATGTCACTGACCAACGCCTGGCCTTGTTTAGCTGACACAATGGATAACATGTCCAC
This sequence comes from Phoeniculus purpureus, assembly GCA_028565055.1. Classification (NCBI taxonomy): domain Eukaryota; kingdom Metazoa; phylum Chordata; class Aves; order Bucerotiformes; family Phoeniculidae; genus Phoeniculus; species Phoeniculus purpureus. The sequence goes on from JAOXOE010000602.1 coordinate 23,328,008, forward strand.
TGGTAGGTGGCACTGCGTCTTCCATTTGGCAAAGTGTTTCTTGTACTCCAGCTCACTCTGAACTTTGCCTATGCCGAGGGCAAACTGCATTTTAGTATCCTCTTTCGCATTTGGAACTCCAACATAGTGTCCTTTCTGCTTCTCGTGGTCCAGTTTGTATTTATACTGGGTAAAGAGAAAAGATCACAATTACTAAGGCTTATCATGAAATAGCTCCTCAGGCATGTCCAGAGCTAGATGCCACTGCTGGTACTTACATCACTAGCAATTTCTCGAGAAGCTTTGGCTGTTTTGATGGGGATTGCATCAGCTCTCAGATCGTAAGTCATCTTCACCTCATCCCAAGCTTCTTTATACCGTTTCTGAAAAGACAGCACAATGTCACACGTATGCCAAGAACGCTGCTGTTTGCTGTCACCGAAACACAGTTTCCTACCACTAGTTTCCTGAAATCCTGCGATAATCTTTGTGCATTACTCCTGATGCAAGTTGTACTGCCTTTCCAATACAAACACATTTGCAAACACACAGAAGGGTGTTTGGAAGAGTTGAGAAAATATTTCTATGCCTTGTGCCCTCACTCACTGCAATTAAAAAATAAAATAAAATAAAGAGACAATCTCTTTTCATTTGTGCTCTGTAACGGGACATGGGGCAATGGGTGTCAGTTGGAGCACAGTAGTTTCCATCTCAATATGAGAAACAGTTTCTTTTCTGTAAAGGTTACTGAGCACTGGAATGGGCTGCCCAGGGAGACTGTGGAGTCTCCTTCTCCAGAGGCTTTTAAGGTCCATGTGGATGCGTTTCTGTGTGATCTGTCTTAGGTTTTGTGATTCTGCTTGAGCAGAAGGGTTGGACTCGATGACCTCTGAAGGTCCCTTCCAGCCCAAATGATCTGTGTATCTGTGTAAAATACTGTGTCAGTGGAGCATGATAATGCTAGTTTGTAAACAGCTGTATGCATGAATTTATCTGTAAATGTCTAAATATTTGGAGAAGAGACTGTCACAAGCCTTGTCTGAGGATGGACCTCAATAAGATTGCTGTGACTTAATCTTCTGACTTTGTAAGCAACATCTCAGAAGATTAAAATTCACGAGAGGCATATCCTATTTTACAGGAGCATAGAGAAGAGACCGATGAGCATACCTGGCTGACATTAACAGCGTTGGTCTTGGCTAGGTTGATTTCAGGTGTGTCTGGCATAACATGAATCATAGTCTTGTCCTTTTCCCAGGCTTCTTTGTATTTGGGCTGTGAAAATAGTTCGTTTCATGACACTGCAGTTACAAAATTTCACTCATCAATAACACAAAATCCCACAAATAAAAATAAATAAGCCCAAATAAATAAAATGCTTGGAGAAGCATTAAACTGGACTTAAAAATCCCACTGATCTGTTTTATAATTAGCAGCAAGATTTCCCTTTAACTGTTTATAGCCTTGAAGCAAATTTGAAGACCCTGTAACGTACAATGCTGAGTTGTTCGGCATTTGTTTTAGCCAGAAGAACTTCCGGAGAGTCAACAACACTGGTGTATTTCAGGCTATCAATAGGTGTTCGGTACACGTTGTCACTCAGGAGGTCCTGGGCCTGCTTCACTCTCCTGACCTCCGGAGAGTCATTAGGCAACCAGCCAATTCCACGGAGCCACTCGAGATCCGCCTTATAGACAGCCTGTAACAGACATGGTCAGAAAAAGAAAAGCTTGGTTAAAAATAACTGACTTCATTATTTCAAATAATAAAAAGTGTTTTAGAAAATATCAAATCAGCTCAAGCTAGACCAGTCATTTTCATACATGAGAGATATTCAAAGTCTTAAGTAAAATAAATTTGAGAAACAGGTTTTAATTAGTTAACTCCTTACAAACATTGTAAACCTTGTAAAGTTAAAGAGAGGCAAAAGAGATCCAAGGAACTGCTGTAAATGACAACGGGCATTAAGACTTTAAAAGAGTCTTCCTGTCCCCTCAAAATTGCTTAATTCCTCTACTCTCTTCAACAATTTGTAAGTCCAAACAAAAAAGCCAAGTTGCCATCTTACATAGTTCTCTTGCAATTAAATTCATTTCCAGGTTGACTCTGATAAACTGGAGTAATGAAAGGTACCCGATTCTAAATTAGCAAACAGAAGTTATTTCAGAATAATGCCATGAAATCAGGAGACAAATCCTTTGTCCTCTCCAAATCACAGTACTCCAAAAGCACGTGCAGCATAGCAGATACCGTATTACACTTTTATACAGCTCAGAGGCAATGTCAGAACGTTTTCAAAGATAAATAAATGCAGATAATAGCGGAAACTCAAGAGAACAGTCTATAAAAAACCTTTCTGACTGTATACTACCTAAGTGTCAAAATAAGTCTGCAATAAATTAAACAACAACACTAGCAAGTACCAGATGTCTATGCATACTCACATCGCTCTGTAGGTCATAGGCCTTCCTTGCCTGGATGACATCATTCTGGTCAGGCAGGCAGGTCCACTGGTGCAGGTACTGCCGGTAGTCGATGTCACTCACTAGTGTCTGGCACTCCTTGGCTGCCTGCAGCGCTATGGCATCCACCGGGATGTGCACCTGCGTCTTGGAATCATTGTACGCCTTCTTGTACAGTCGGTCGTTCTGCAGCGCCATGGCCCGTGCAGCCAGCGACAGCTTGGGGTCCTCCTGCGCTGTTTTGCACCCAATGTAGTGGCCTTTCTCCTTCTCATGTGTTTCTTTGTATTTGTACTAGAAGGGCAGAAACAACGACACATTTGTCACCTAAATGTGATTAAGGAACAAAAAGCTTCCATCTTCCTAAAGATTTCTCAAAGGTTCTACCTCAGCACAGACAGAGCTGCAGTCCCCTCAAAAGGCAAGTCCTCAGGCTCTCCAGAACGTCATTTCACAACTCACCCACTGCTTAAAATATCTCTGATTTTTCTTAACATCCAGAAACAATAAAAAATAATAGTGTAGCAGACACCTGTGGTCTCTATATGACTCCCATGAGCACCAACCACATTTCATGTCTTTAGGGAGAAAATAATAGTGATTACAGGAACCGCAGGAATTCAGAGGGAACCACAACTGCTGCCCTGCTCTAAACAGCTTTAAATTGTCATTTGATGCCTGAAAAGTCTCACTTTGTCATCAACACTCTGAGCAATCTCAGTCTTATCACATGCCCTTGTGTCCAGAGAGCATTTTGCATTGAGCAGCTTCAAGCTGTAGGAAGGAAGATGTGCTCTCAAAGGGCTTTAAAAGGAGGAGGACATAAAAACATCAAAAACATCACTTCTTGCTGAACTGAACCTCATTCAGTTTTGCTGAGCTGGGCATGGAAGAGATAGACACAGTAACCAGATGAGAATGCTTGTACCTCACTAGCGATGTCTCTGGAAGCCTTGGCCTGTTTGATGGGAATGGCATCAGCTCTCAGGTCATAGCCTTTGGCCTTGGACTCATCCCAGTCCTTCTGATAATGTTTCTGCAAAGAAAATTCATCAACCTCGTTACACACAGTCAAAAATGAATCTGGCAAGTGTCTCAACAGAAAACTCAAGACTTAAAAATTGAAATAGGGGTAAAATCTGAACCACAGAGGCAGCTGAAATATTGCTGATAATGGATTACTATCTCACATCTGTCAGACTGTGATTAACAGCAAGCAAGATGGCTCAAACCAAAGCAAAGAGAAGAGAATCTGTGAGCAGGGTAATGGGGGAGACCTGCATGTGATGGGAGAAACCAGCACTGTGCAGAGAGCAGGCCTGGGAGCTCTGCCACTCTATCTGTAAAAAGTATGCCTGAGCACTGAGAGCTCTCTCTCAAGGACTGACTGGTCATTGTTTTGTCTGTTGAAGGGAGGAAGAACACACCTGACAGCGAGTATAAAAGGGAGAGATTTGAACGGCACGAGGCTGTGGTTTTTACTATTAGCTCCCTCCAGCCTGCAGCCAGGACAAGAGACTGCTAAAGACCATCAGAAGAGCTTGTTGCTGCATCTTGGACCCTTCCCAGCCTGTAGCTAGGATCGGCAAAGTTGGGGAAGTGAAGATCACCTATCAACACCACCTCACCCCTCACCAAGAAACTAAGACAGCCAGAGATCTGTGGAGCCAAGGAGTGAGGCAGGGAAGAGGTAAAGCTTTCAGTCCAGAGCAGTGATCTGACCTCTTAACTATCTTCTCTCCCTTTCCCCTTTTCCTCTCCTCTATTCTCTGAGTTGGGCATATAGTAAGTTCAGTGACTTCTGTACCCTTTGAGTCCAATATTGGGTAATTGTGGTAATTCTCTGTGCTGTTGCGAGTTCAGAATCTGATAAACTTTGACTTTCGTATGGACTTATGGAGTAAGTCTCCTTAATTCAACCCCGAGAGAATCCATGCATCTGAGTCACTCCCTTTTCTTAAGATCGGGACGTGACACCATCTAACTAGCTACTACTGGCCACATGCATGAGCCACTGCACAGATACCAAACAGACAGTCCAACTGACAGACCACACACCTCCATGACCAGCACAGAACTCTGTGTGACCCTGCAACAGTCAGAGGTTCTGCTCACATACACCTCACAGCAGGGTCAGAGCTACTGGAGACAGAACATCTCAACTGTTGACAAAACATATCCAGACTGCTTCCAATTTATGAAGCCTCCTGACAGATGCTAGAAACATCTTTCTTTACCAACATTTTTTAGTCCTACCAAGAAAGTGAGCAGAACCAGAGTGGCTCAGTCCATTCATGAGGCTGAACAGACACCAAAGTGGCTTCATGTGTCTATGAAAACCCTACCTGGCCAGAACATCAAACCCAAGAATATGAAGACTCCCTCTTTAGTGATAGATTGGTCCACAGAAGTATGGTGAGCCCAGCGGGTAGCATTGCCCTTAGTACAACTAAGGTGAAACTTCAGAAATGGGATACTATTGTAGATCAGACAATAAGAATGTGAGGAAAAAAGAGTAATGAAAGCACAAGCAAGGCAATAACAGGAGAAGTGAAAGGTCTCTTGGTCTATCAGTGGAAATATTTAACACCTGATTCAATCACATCAGGTACTTTTGAAAAATATTTAACATCAGGAAAGGTTGGGAATGAATGCAGTTTCCAGGCAAAGTCCTGCTGAAAATGAGAAACAAGAAATGTTTCAAGGGTTACAGCATCTCCAGTGTGTTAGTCCCACCAAACTAGTGAAGTGAAAAACCAAAAACCAGGAAAACATGCCGGGGTTGATGAGTCTACAGACACCAACAACATCTCCATGGGAAGTATGTGGCAGTTTTTGTCAATGGGACGAGGAGCTGAGTCTCAAACATCCAACCTATGAAGTCAGAGAGGCAACTCCATGAGTTAGCTCCACCGGGATTCTCTGCAGATTAGGATGAAAGGCAGCAGTGCTGGATGTTCCATGGGAACAGTTCCATCACTTCCACATTCACATGGGCTGAGAGAGCCATTGTAGGCAGAGATTCCAGATTAGAACCTTGAGTGTCCTTGCTTAACAAATGCCTGGTTCCAGAACATTGTTCCATGGTTCATCAACAACACCATCTGACTACAGAGACCCAAGACTGTTTGCAATTCAATCACATCAGAAGGTGTTAGAACATCACCATCTCCAGCAAAATCTAAAATGCACAGGCCAAAATCTTTAAGAGCAGCGGTCATACGCTTCATTTTGTAACACTTCACACATAGAATGATCGTATTCTCTTACATTGCTGATGGTGATAGCATTGAGTTTGGACTGCAGCATGACAGGAGTATCTGAAGGCATGGAAATCTGTGTCTTGTCTTTATCCCAGGCTTCATGATACAGGCGCTAGAAGGAAAAAGAAGAGCAACAATGAAAAAGGTTCCAACAGCAACAGTTATTTGGTTATTCTGATCGGAAATATTTTTCAACTACTCATCCCCATGGGAGAAGTTCTACTCTCCACCCCAAAAACACCAAATGTCATCTTGTAAATGAAAAGCGTCTTACATCACTGAGCTGTGCAGCATTGATCTTGGCCTGGACAACATCTGGGGCATCCGTAATGCTGGTGAACTTCAACTGCTCTGGCCGCGTGCGGTACAACCTGTCGTTCAGGATCTCCTGGGCTTTCTTTGCTTTCACCACATCCACAGAACCTTCTGTCAACCAGCCAATTCCTCGTAACCATTCCAGGTCTGACTTGTACACATTCTGCAAATAGAATTGTAGAATAGTAGAGGTTGAAAGAGAGCTCTGTAGACCACGGATTACTGACATTGCAGAGACAACTCTATGTGCAGTGAGGTTTTGTACAAGGCTTTCCCCAAGTTCCTCCTTGTACAGTTACACAAGAACCGATCAATGAGAAGGTGGTGTCCAGGTCCTATCCACATGCAGCCAAACCCCTGATTTGCATAGCAGTGAAATCACTGGTCTTTTAAAGGTACCTGGCACACACAGACAATGGTACAATCTGCACACAAACATTTAATATCAGACCTCAAAATCATCAGAAACACACACTTCCCTTTGTCAAAATGGAAATGTTCCTGTAATGTTTAAGGGTCCCAGGATGAAAAGAGCATGGATTGGAAAGAATCATCCAGAGGAATTCAAATTAACACATCACGACTGACTGCAGGGTCAAGAACCTGCATTTGAAAGACTATTTGCCCTCTCAACAACAAAAACAGTCCCAAAAACCTGCAAAAAAGTCTTTATACAGTCCCTCTCACTCACATCACTCTGTAGGTTGTAGGCCTTCCTCGCCTGGATGACATCATTCTGGTCAGGCAGGCAGGTCCACTGGTGCAGGTACTGCCGGTAGTCGATGTCACTCACTAG
>JAOXOE010000602.1:23335969-23354593 GCA_028565055.1 Phoeniculus purpureus
CAGGCTGTCCTTCAACACCTCCAGGGATGGGGACCCCACCACTGCCCTGGGCAGTCCAGTCCAGGCTCTGATCACCCCTTCTGTGAGGAAGGGCTTCCTAACATCCAACCTAACCCTAGTCTGGCAGCTTCAGATCCTGCCCTATCATCCTGGTGCCGGTTGTCTGTGAGAAGAGCCTGATCCCCACCTGACTCCAACCTCCCTTCAGAGAGTTGGAGAGAGGGAGAAGGTTGCCCCTGAGTTTCCTCTTCTCCAGTTTGAAGGAATTCCTGGCCTTTTGAGAATGGAAGGAGGAGTTCTGTCGCTGCACTGGTGCTGGCAGCCAAGGAAGGGTGTCAAGGATGGGTGTCTGGTGTCAGTACACCATCGCACCCACACAGCTCTCCAGCCCAAGAGGCCACCTGAGATACCACTGCAGCACCCACTGCAACAGGACCAGTCCCGTTCCCTGTGTCACTCTGCCAAAGGCAGCCTAAGTGGCCTGGCCCAGCAATATGGTCTCACAGATCCCCCTGAAAAGCCAATGAAAGCTTCACCTCTAATCACAGAGCCATAAACCTGAGCATCTTCACCAAAGGACGTTAAGCTCTTAATACTGTCTGGATAGAGCCCACAGGCAGACAAACCGGCTTGTAGAAAGGACTGAAAGTTCTGGATCAGATCGTTAACACCGAAGTAGTTTTGGTTTAGAAGAGCGATTAATTAGCAGAAACAAATACATCGGGTTCTTACAGTAAAATCTGCTTTCAGTAGCTCGTTAGATGGTTACATCATTAGCACAAAGAAGAACAAAGACAAGAAAAAGTCAATTTGAAGGTACCGAGCTAATGATTTCTTGATTGCGTTTGACTCTCTCCATCTCTGGAGTGATTGGTGTTGGGGTCACTTTCCCCACGTTCTCTTTGTACAAAACCTACAGGATACAAGGGAGTATCCAAACATCATCAAACAGGCACCAGCAGCAACCAAAGCCACCCACCCCCAACCAGCCGACACTCCAGCTTGAGTCACTACGTTTAGACAGGGTTAGACTTGGGCCACAGGGCTCTTTCTTCCCAGAAGAAGCAACAGCAGCTTTGCCCATTAATCTTCCAGATTAATGGCCAAGAGCACGATCGGACCCTGGTGGAACCGACCCGGCGCCAACACACACTCGTAGTAAGAGAAGGTTAAGAAGAAAATCCCAGAGAAACAATACCCACCCCCCAAAAAAAGCTCAGACTTAGTTCTGGTAGAGCCCTGCCCCAGCCAGCATTAAGTAGAAGATGTTAAGGACAGAGGTAAGAGGTTCGACGTTAGGAAGCCCTGCTGCAAGTTTTGTTAAACCACCCCAGTCAGAGTTTTAGGAGAGGGGTTCCCTGCTGAAGGAAATACCGAGCTAATGATTTCTTGATTGCGTTTGACTCTTTCCATCTCGGGAGTGACGGGGGTGGGGGTTGCTTTCCCTATGTTTTCTTTGTACAAAACCTACAAGACAGGAGAAAGGAGCCAGAGAAAAGCAACAGTCAACATCAGAGTCATCCACGGACAAACTCAAAGCCCAAGGCTTCGCTTTTCTGGTGCCTGTTTGCTCAAAGTCTAGGAGTTACCCTGATTGTTTAAAGCGGGCACGCTGGGGTGTTCCACCGGAGGGTTAGGCTTTGGCTTTACCGGGTCTGTGACTATGGGATCACTCGTGATAAATAGTGTGAGTGGGGCAGAAACGAGGCCACGAAAGCATCGCCGGAGGGGCTGGGGATGTTACAGCTGCGGAAATGATCGTTTTATCACAAACAAAAGAACGCCAGCACTGCAGAGAAAATGAGTGGGGTCTGTTATGTGCTTTTAGGATTAGGGCAGGGCATTAAATTCACTCTTAAACGCTGAGCTCTGTAGCAAGTTAAAGGAGGAGGAATCACCCACGTCAGCAGCTTCAGAGGGGCATCGTTACTTTGGAACGAGTTACAGGGGCTGCTCATTAAAGCTGTTAAGAAGTTCTGTTAAAATCGAGTCAACGGGATCTATTTGTTCTTAGCAAAGTACCGAGCTACAGATCTCTTGATTGCGTTTGACCCTCTCCATCTCTGGAGTGACAGGAGTGGGGGTCCCCATCCCCACGCTCTCCTTGTACAACACCTGTGTGGCAACAAGAAGCATCGAAAAAAAACAAAACACCGGGATCACAACTCAGGGATTATCACATTCGACATCACCTCAAGTGTTTAGGGCTGCTGGAGCTCAGGCTGCTCCAACGTGCCCTGAAACGCTACCACTGGCAGCAAAGGAGGCTGCATTGCACCCAGAAGGGTCTGAAAGCAGAGGGGTGGAGGGTTTGAGCTTAGAAGGTGCAACAAATCCAATCAAATACACGTTCATGGTGAAAGATTTCGGATCACCAAGAAAGTCAGACCCTCCCTCTTCTATAATAGGAGACCAACAGGATTTAGAGTTCAGTGGGATTTAGGGTCCAACAGGCTTTAGGGTCCAGCAGGATTTGAAAACCCCAAACATACATAAAAGTAAAAGGAAGTTGGAAGAGGGAAAAAGATGGTTAAAAGTATTTAGGATCATGTAAATAATTGTATGGAGGAGGAAGGGTTAAGTCAGGACCACAGGAAATACAGCGCAGAGAAGAAGGAGGATGTTTGTATGAGTCGATTACATGGAGGTGAGGAGCGCTGGGCTCGCTGGTTTTTAATAAAGGTTAAACAGTGGAGTTAGAGGGGCTGCCACTCCTCCTCCACAAAATACCGAGCTAATGTGTTCTTGATTGCGTTTGACTCTCTCAACCTCGGGAGTGACAGGTATTGGGGTTCCTGTCCCCAGATCCTCTTTGTACAACACCTGCGGGGTAACAGGGCTGGATTAACAAGAGGGAAAAGGGGAACAAACGTGGCAGTAACACACAGTTTGGCTGAACCAAGTCACTCCCAGCCAAAGCTTGGAATCAAGGAGGAAAATTCAAATGCTCCTCAGAACCCTACAGCTCAACACCAGCACTGGGCCCAGCTCTGGAGAACCTCCTCTGTCTGCGTCCCAGGAGCTCGACAGAAATGTATCTGTGCATCGCTGGATGGTCCAAGGCTTTCCAAGGCAGAAGGTTGTTAAACACAGCTCCGAAAGAACGAACTGTTTCATTTACTCATCCCATAAACACCACACAGGGTCACTCAGTGTCTGTCAGAGCGCTGTTACACCAGGGGCATCTCCAGAGCTCTGTATCAGGCACTGAAGAGTTTAAAGCAAATTCTAGTAAGGTTCTCATAGACAAAGTGAGCTCTAATAGATAAAGTGAGTCCTAATAGATAGAGTGAGTTCTAATAGATAAGGTGAGTTCTAAGAGGTAAAGTTCTAATAGCTAAAATGAGTCCTAATAGATAGAGTTCTAACCGATAAAATCCTAATAGATTTGGTGAGTTCTAATACATAAAACTCTAATAGATGTGTTCTAATAGATAAGGTGAGTTATAATAGATAAAATCATAATAGGTAAGTTGGGTTCTAATAGATAAAACCCTAATAGATACAGTGAGTTCTAATAGATAAAATCCTAACAGATAAGATGAGCTCTAACAGATACAGTGAATCCTAATAGATACAGTGAGCTCCAACAGATAAAATCCTAATAGATACAGTGTGTTCTGATAGATAAAGTCCTAATGGATTATCTATTAGAAATCAGTTCTAATAGAAAGCAAAGAAGTTCTAATAGAAATAATGAGTCCTAATAGATAAAGCTCTAATAGACACAGTTCTCATAAATTTCTCATAAAGTTCTCATAGATAAAACTAGTTTTAACACATAGAAGTCCAACATATAAAGTAATTTCTGATACATAAAGTAAGTTCTGATGCATAAAATAAGTCATAATCTATAAAATAAGTAATATCAGGAAAAAAACCAACCCCAAACAACCCACCACGCAAAATAGAACTGAGGATTGCTGTGATTAAGAACAGGAAAAACAGAGTAAAAAAATGAAGCTGTTAAAGGAATTAAATTTTTTAAAAAATTAAACAAAAAATTATATTTAAAATTAAAAATTACGTTAAAAAATTAAATCAAGAAGTCTCAAAGCTGGAATTCAAAGTTGTTGTTAAGATGATGCAATAAAAAAGAGGAAGAAGAACAGTGTCAGTAACAATTAAAAAGGAAAAAAATCAATCTCAAAGGCACTGGGATATTATTGTTCAGGTTAAGTTGATTATAAAGTAACAAGATTATTTGCTTTTGGTGTTAAAAAAGTAATTTAAAATCGATTTAAAGGGAATTTTCTGCATTTCAAGTGAAAAGATACCGAGCTAATGTGTTCTTGATTGCGTTTGACTCTCTCAATCTCGGGAGTGACAGGGGTTGGGGTTCCCGTCCCCAGATCCTCCTTGTACAACACCTGTGGGGTGACACGTCTGGGTTAATGAAGGGGAAAGGAACAAGAGAACGGCAGTAACACCCCGTTTGCCAAGAGAACACACTGAATGCGAGAGACTTCTGAGAGAAACACAGGGACTACAAAACCCATCAACATAAAGCCCTAACTAAACACTGAGGCACCGCTATGGCTTCTACCAGAACGTCAGAACCCCTTCTCCTGGCTGGAAGTGCTTCTCAAGGTGGACATCCAGAACCAGTGAGCATTCAACAAGATTAAAATCTTAGCTAAATGGTAATAAATACATAAATATCCTTTTATATTTTTTATGTATTATATTTATATATTAATGTAGACAACATTATATAAAACATATAGTTATATAAATATATAAATATTAAAATACAAATAGACTATAAACATATCTATATATTTGTATGGTTTTAGTAGGTATTTATGTATCTCACTGCCTTTTCACTAGCAGTAGGGTAACCTTTTCCTGACCACACTTGAGTCACTGGTCCTAACACACCTTCCTAATGGCTTTTGCTGTATCCCCGTAACTTCCCAAAGAGCCACCCACTCCCCATGTGAAACATTGTCCACTTTATCGTTAGAAAGTCCAGTTTGTTGTTCCAAGGACATGGAGACATCGCCACACCAAAGCCCTGCGTGTGGAATTAGAACTACAGGACCCTTTCCTCACCCTTAGAAACATCCTAACACTATCTAATAATTTTAACCTGCAGACCTGTGCTATCAACCAACCAACACAACCCAAGCAGCTCACTCCAGCTGCAGCTTAAGGTAAATGTACTGTTAAGGACTTCCTAAAGGAGGAAGGCAGCAAGCACAATGGGGAAGGAACAGAGAAATCAGCTGTTTCATTTATAACCCATCCTTTCTTCTGTTCTTTCATCCATCCTTCCACCCATCCTTCCATCCTTAGAATTATAGAATCGTGAAGACTGTAAAAGCCCTTTAAGATCAACCAGTCCAATCGTCTGCTCTACAGCCCCCAACCACTAACCCAGCTCCTCAAACACCCTGGCTGCCCCTTTCTTGGACTCCTTCAGGGGTGGTGCCTCCACCCCATCCCTGGGCAGCTTCTTCCAAGGCCTCCCCAGTCTTTCTGGAAAGAAGTTTTTCCTCAGATCCAACCTGACCCTCCCCCCTGGACCCATTTCCTGTGGTTCTGTCGCTAGTCTCTAGGGAGAAGAGGCCAACTCCTGCCTCGCTCAAACCTCCCTTCAGGTAGCTGTAGAGAGCAGTGAGGTCTCCCCTCAGCCTCCTCTTCTCCATGCTGAACAGCCCCAGCCCCCTCAGCCTCTCCCCATCAGCCCTGTTCTCCGGACTCAGAACCAGCCCAGTTGCCCTTCTCTGCCTCCTCTCCAGCCTCTCCATGTCCTTCCTGCACTGCAGTGCCCAAAACTGCAGCCTTCCCTCCTTCCTCCATCCATCCATCCTGGCTCGTGTCAAAGCACCGTTATAACTGAGGGCACCTCCACAGATCTGTCTCAGGCAATACTGGGTTTAGTTTTCCTATGTAAAACCAGGAAAAAGCCCAAAGAAGCAGCAAGGATCGATTAACAAAAGGAAAAGCAGACATTAAAGGAGGAGAAAAGTATGTTCAGAGACAAAAGAAATACAGGATCAATAAGTCACAATTAGTGGGATGGTGAAAACAGATTGAGTAACAATTATGGAGGAGAAAAAGATCAAAACATGGGACACGGGATCATCTTTTGGGTGTGACTTGGTTACAGGGAAACACAAGGGGGGTTTTTTTGTGTTAAAATTGTTTCCAAGTAGATTAAAAGGGAAAGTCTGCTGCTTTTCAAATTCAAATGAAAAATACCGAGCTAATGTGTTCTTGGTTGCGTTTGACTCTCTCAATCTCAGGAGTGACAGGGGTTGGGGTTCCCGTCCCCAGATCCTCTTTGTACAACACCTGCACAACACAGGGAGGCGTAAAAACTGTTAAAACCAACAAAAAACACCCCCGATACCCATTTGATGGAGGAAACACACATCAATTTCACAACCAGGAAGCAGGAAAAAATTAGGAAGCATAAACTAATTAATTATTGGGATACACTGAGAAGAATTCCAACAGCTGGAAATGCTGCATCCTAATTCCTAGCCCAGAGTAACAAAGTGTTAGAGGAATGGAATTAAGCAGAAGTCTTAAAAATGCTAAATACCTTCAGCTCCACCAAGAAAAAGGCTTTCAAAATCACAAGCCAGGAAGCAAAAGTTATTGAAAAGCCCTTTTAAAAATAAATACATCAAAATTCGTAGCAGAAAGGGGATGAGTTTCTGTTAAAGAGAATCTAGATTTCTCAGGTGTTAAATAGTTATAGGGACCTCTTTTTTTTTCCTTAAAATGACCAGAAAAAGGTACCGAGCTAAAGTTTTCTTGGTTGCGTTTGACCCGCTCCATCTCAGGAGTGACGGGCACCGGGGTTCCGAGCCCCAGCCCTTCCTTGTACAACACCTGTGAGGCAACGGGGAAGTAGTCATAAAAACAATAAAAAATGAGGAAGGAAAGAGGAAGACAGGGAGGAGAGAGAGGGAAGAGAAGTCATTTAATCCTGTGACCCTTCAAATGATGAAGAATAGAGTTTTGTCAACCTTGCTCCCTACAAGAAAAAAGAAGTCGATGACAATTATCATCTTGTAACTGTGGGTGCACAGAGTGGTTTGTGCAGACACAGCTTGAGCCAAGAACTCTTTGCAAAGGGGTTTCCTTACTCAAAACAAGGTCCTGCGTGAGCAGCTTTGCCTCTGAGATATCTAAATAGGTTCATCAGCCTAAAGAGAGCTGTGAGGACCTCAGAGACAATGAACGCACAGAATTGTTCCGGTTGGAAGAGACCTTTAAGACTATTGAGTCCAGCCATTGACCCAAGCAGGTCACCACTGATCCTGGTCAGCAAGCCACAACAGTAAAAGACTGAACAGTGGCTTGTCTGAACTGCCCTATGAACCCCAAATCAGGACTGGATTTCCTGCCCATCATGTCTGAACTGGGTCAGGGTGGGGCGAATTGATTAAAACAGAAATGGAGAACAAGGTGACACCACGGTAGCCCACTGACTGACACGAGTTAGGAGTAGAAACGGTCCAGATAGAAATGCATCACAACAGTAGTTTTTCCTTATCTAGGGAGTTTCAGCCCTTGTTTTCACGTTGCAGTGACATGAAGATCCCACCCAGACTACAGAATCCTGTAGGACAGAAGAAAGGACCCACACAGAGCAGAACCAGGAGAGGAGAAATCACATGCTAGTTGTGTTAGGGTTGATTTGCTTTGAGGAGGGTAAGAGTTTGGTTTTCAACTGCAGCACAACCCATGAAGCTGCAGATGGAGGAACGGATTGACTTTGTTATCGGAGGTGACATCATTCAAACTGCTACTGCACTGGGAGGAAAAATAAAGCTTGAAGTAAATGAGGTTAAACATGTCACAACTGGAACAGTTTAACGACCACTAAGTTAGACTGAGTGGAAAATTAAGATTGAATGGTATCAACGAGATTTTAGCAGTTGGATTAAGAAGAGTTGTCCCAAGTCCAACAAAGAATGGGAAGAAAAAAATTAATAAGAAGGAGTTAAAGGGGTTGGGATTTTCATTTGGAAGGGTGGATAAGGTTGGAGTTGGCAATACCGAGCTAACGTTCTCTTGGTTACGTTTGGCTCTCTCCATCTCTGGAGTGACTGGTGTCGGGATGCCAGTCCCTAGTCCCTCTTTGTACAACACCTGTGAGGTACAAGAAAGTTTCCAGAAGAAAACCCCCAACCCAACCCCACCCCAAGCACTCAACACAAGCCAAACCATGAAATCTGGCTATTTTGTGAGTCGTGTTTAGCGTTAGGGTCACTTCTGAACTCATTTCACTCTTGTTCTAGAGGCAGTTATTAAGGAGGAGGCTGGAGGTTGATTATTCTGTACATATACAACTAAGGTAATAAAGGGTTAATGACAAATGTGGAGAGAAACCACATCTTAATATCAAATGTTTCTGGTTTGGGGTTGTAAAAGAAATGGGTGTAAGGTCAACAAAACCACCCAAAAAAGTTAAAGCACAAACAGGTGGAAAATAAAAGGGTTAAACATATCATCAGAGAAGAAGAAGGGAGCAGGGTGAGATTCTAACCCGCCAAAGAAAACCAGATTATTTGTTAGGATGTTACGCAAAACTCAGCTGTTATCACTGTATCGTGGTTGCTTAAATACCGAGCTAATGTGTTCTTGATTGCGTTTGACTCTCTCTATCTCTGGAGTGACAGAGGTGGGGGTACCTGTCCCTAGGTCCTCTTTGTACAACACCTGCAGAACACAAGCACCCAGCAAGGTGAGAAGATTGCAGTTCCTTCCACAACAGCTACAGTCTGTCCAGGTAGATCATTTGTAAAGATCATCTGGGATTACACACCAATCAATTACACTTAGCTCCATTCATCCTACTCCATGGACATCTCTCTCTGTGCAGCCAGCAGCTCAGCACAGCCCTCTGTTGAAGCTCAGGAGGACATTTCATTGTGGTAGGACACAAATGCAAATGTCCTTGTGCAGACTAGGTGTATTTTGATTTTCACCCTTGTTTTAGGAAGGGTAATCATGTTATTTCCCAGGCAGTTTTTTTTAGTGCTAAACCTCTAAGAGAATTATTTAATACAAAAACATTTAGGTTTTGGTCTGTTTCTTTGTGATGTCTACATCTATTTGTTTGCAACATGGCTATCTCATTACATTTTAGCTAAACATTCGGAGCTGAGCTGTTTTATTATGAAGTTTATCTTATCCTGTCATTGATTTTTTAAAATAGGATAGATGCCTGGGTTGGTTTAAAACTTAACCTTGGAGAAATAAATTAAAAGTAAAACTAAAATTGAAAGTAAAATAAAAATTAAAAGTAAAACTAAAATTAAAACAAAAATTAAAACTGAAATTGAAAGTAAAACTAAAAGAAACTAAAATTAGAAGTAAAACTAAAATTAAAACTAAAATAAAAATTAAAATGAAAATTAAAACGAAAACAGAAAGGAAAACTAAAACTGAAAGTAACACTAAAATGGAAAGTAAAAGTAAAATTAAAATTGTTGCAAGAAGCCAAAAAGTATTTTTAAAAAAGGAGATAAAAATATTGTAAATTAAAATGTGCTGCTGGATGTCATTGAAACAAAATAAAAAATGAAAAATAAAGTGATCCCAGCAAGGGAAACCAAACTATGTAAAAATTAGAAAAATAAATGAGATTGGTTTGGAATAAGAATTGTGCAGAAATGGGCAGTAAAACACTTCGGTATCAAATGGCCCAGAAGGAAGATGGTGCAAACTGGTAAGACCTTTATGATAGGGGTGTCGTCTATGTATAGGGAAAGAGAAAATGTCACCCGTACCGAGCTGATGTGCTTCTGTGTCTCCTTGACGCGCTTCACCTCTGGGAGATCAGGAATGGGGGTTCCTTTCCCAATGCTCTCCTTGTACTTGATCTGCAACAGCACAGACAGGACAAAGTAAAGGGACTGGCATTAAAGCAGAGACGATGGGTGGTTGGATCTTCAACACGCTGCAAGAAGAAAGAAACGTAGATCCTTTATTCCTTACAAATTCCTCTAACCCTGAGGTACTAGGTGTGTTCTGAGAGGAGAATGTCAGGGAACCTTCTCTTGGGAGTTGCAGCTCTGCCATGTCTGCTCAAGAGACTTCAATAATAATCCAGTTTAGGGTAAAAAAAGAAGAAGAGGAGGCTTGTTTGAGCCACGATTTATCAACTGAAGCATCGGATCTGGGTACCTAATGTCTCCCAGGAGCTTGATTTCAGCAAGATCAAAATCCTGATTCATAACAACTCCAAAGCTTCTTACGCTGAGTTGCAAACCTTCAGGATAGTCACAATACTATTTTTTATCAGGAGTAATTATGGCTACTTTTTCTTCGGTGATACTTAAAATAATGGGTGAAAATTTTCACTTTTGAATCAGGAACCTAGTTCAATCTGTGGATACAAGAGCAGCACTTGGAGAATGAACAAAAGTGATCTTGTTGGCTTCAATGAGCAGAGAGCTGCCCTCAGAGCATTTCTATCATCTTCACAGCCTGTCAGATGGCAGCTGGTGCGGAGATCCCACTGAGAACGGCTGATCCCACTGAGTTTTCTTAAAATGGGAGTAAACACCCTTGGAGCTGACACTACCTGGTCTTTCTACTGATGAAAGAAGAACTTTGGATTTGTATATTTCTGTCGTATTGGAAGGTGGGAACCATCACACAACATTCACCATCACGGTGCTGTCTGTAGATCTACTGTAGCACAACCCAACAGCATCTCACCACAATATGTTTAACTCACTACACGTGAACCAATCGGTTGGTAACTTGTGCTAAAGTGACATCAACGTTCAAAAGACCCAGGAAAAATATTTAAAAAGGAATGTAAGATGCAATTATTCCAACTTGAGTAGAGCATCATAGTTTTTAGTGTGATAAAGAAGCTGCCAAAGCATGGATTAGGTCAGCGCACAATGAACAGCTGGGCACCAGGGCTGGTTGGAGGCCAGGCACCAGGGGTGTACCCCAGTGATCAATACTGTGGGCCAACCACCTCCATAGTGACCTGGATGGTGGGACAGAGCACACCCTCAGCAAATTCACATATAGCACAAAACTGAGAGGGTTGGTTGATGCAACCAAGGGTTGTGCTGCAGCCAGAGAGGCTTCAAATAGGGGTGGAGAAATGGGTTGAGAGGTTCCTTGTGAAAATCAACTGCGGAAAAGGCAATGACCTGCAGCTAGGAACGAGTTACCCCCGGCTGGGGTTGTGTGCCGGCAGCTATGACTGATCTCCTGTGACAAGGCAACCCACCTAGCAGATAAGGCAAAGGCTGTGGACACTGTCTTCTCGGAATTCAGTAAAGGCTTTGACAGCATCTCCCACAGCACTCTAATGGGAAAACCGGCTGCTCATGGCTTAGACAGGCTACATTCTGCTGGGCTAAACACTGTCTGCATGGCCAGACCCAAAGAGTGGGGGTGAATGGAGTTAAATCCAGTTAGCAACTGGTCACAGGTGGTGTCCCCCAAGGGCTCAGTATTGAGGCCACACCTGTTTAACACCTTGACTGATGATCTGGATGAGGGAACTGAGAGCACCCTCAGGATATTTGCAGAAAACATCAGGCAGGGTGGGTGTGTTCTGCTTGACAGAGACCTAGGGGTATGGATTGATCATTGGCTAAACATTACCCAGCAGTGAGCTCAGGCGGCCAACAAGGCCAATGGCATCCTGACTTGGATCAGAAATAGTGTGGCCAGCAGGAGTACAGAAGTGATCTTTGGTATGAGAAGAGGCTTAGTGTGCTGGGACTCTTCGGCCTTTAGAAAAATAGAATCAGAAGGAACTTAGCAACATGAGAAAGAATCAAGAGGAAGGAGCCAACTCTTCTCAGCAGTGCTCAGTGATGGGACAAGAGGTAACTGAGACAAATTAAACCCCAGAAAAATTCCATCTGAACATAGGAAACCTTTTCTCTGAGGGTTGTCAGGCACTGCATTGGGTTGCCCAGAGAAGTTGAGGAGTTTTCACCCTTTGAGATACTCAAAACTCAACTGGGCATGGTCCTAGACAATTTGGTCTGGGTGAGCAATGGTGGTGGAGTTGGTGAGCTCAAGAGATCTCTTCCAACATACATCGTCCTTTTAAAAGAATGGAATGAAAATTATGAGCATTCAATGTTTTAGAAATGGGTTGTAAGTGGCAAAATGAATGGGAATCATTAGAAAAATTAGGAAACCCCTCCAAGAATAGGCAAAACCTTTTAGGAAGTAACCCTCAGGGGGATGGATTATTGCCAAACCATGGTTAGCAGCATTTAAAGGAATGAGATATGGGGAAAAACAAAAACACAATAAAAATCAATCCAGTTTCAAGTTGAATTAGCACTGATAGAGCATTAAAAAAAACCCAATTCTTTTGTACCGAGCTGATCGCGTCCTGTGTTCGCTTAACTCTCTGCATCTCTGGTGTCTTTTCAATAGTAGTCCCTGGTCCAGTATCTTCTTTATACAAAATCTTAATATTTAGAACAAAGACAACAAGGTTAAGTATACAGAACACAACATCACTTCCTCTAGAGAGTCAGTGCAGTGTTTTGTACACAGCAGCACTGGGAGCCAACTGGAGGGATCATCACCAGTCACTGCTGTCCACACGAGGGCCATTTGTGCAAAGAAGGGTGGGTTGATCACTTACATTTGTGTTTTGATAAGAATTTGCATTTTAGTTTGTATTTTAATTAGAGTATCAAGTCATTTGCAGACTAATTTTAAGATTGAAGACTTGGTAGTTCTGATTTGGTTTACTGTGTTTTGCACAAATGTCTTCCGCTTGGTTACTTACTCTGCTACTGGTATTAGTGGCAAAGAAGGCTGACTGGAGGCACTTAGAGGTGACACCCATAATGCCAAATGCAGGCAGACAGCTCACTCTTCACTAATAGGAGACAGTTGGCACACAGCAAGAACATACCACGTACAGGGTAACAGGACAAGAAGTCAAGATAGATACTAGGAGCCTCAATTAAACCACAGGGTTGAGCGTTTAGCTCTGTCACAGCTACTGACAGTGGAAGAGTTTAATCAGGGCGCTCCTCAAAAACCAGTAGATGAAAAAGAGTAGCAAAACTCAGCTAAATCTATTTAGAAAAAATTACTTCTACTCAGAAAAATATGAGTTTTGTTTGAAAAAGTTCTTCAACACACTGAAGTAGATTAAGACCGTAAGTACCTGTAACAAAAATGGTTGGGTTTTGACTTAAACTGTAGTTTTTTGGACTGAAAAGAGAATATTACTGTACCGAGCTGAAATTCTTCTGGTTTTCTTTCACACGCAGCATCTCTGGTGTGTCCTGTACAACTGTGACCTTCCCTTTGCTGTTCTGGAGGTCCCACTGATACTGAAGCTGTGGAAAAAGTGGCACCATGGTTACTAACATTATCATTTAAATCAGCAATTCAAGATCCTCAGTGACATTCAGTGATAGAAATCACGTTGAATCTAAGTTAATTCAATCTCAACACTGAAATTTGAGAAAAGAAGTTCTACTTGATAGTTTTGGTGTTCCCTCACGTACGTACCGTGCTGAAGTTCTTCTGATTCTCACGGACTCGCTGCATTTCTGGGGTGTCTGCTACAGGCACGTAGTGGGGCATGGTCCTCTCTGCATCTTCCTTATATTTTTTCTGATAGAAAACGCAAAATATATCCTCTTAGTAGGAATACAAAAGCAGTGATAAACAAGCTGGCATTCCTTATGCCCATCTTCATGGAAATGTGAGTGCTTTTGGGTCTGATGAATTCAGATAGTGCCTGTGTAAGGTTTATTTTAAACATTAGGTTATGAAAAAGTAGGAAAATAAAGCTAAATTGACTTTGAATAAAATTGTCTTTGGTGCTGCAAATTCAATCCGAAAGGTTTAATTTTATTAAGTATTAAAATCAATTGGATATTGAAATGGAATTTCAGAATAAGAGATGCTGCACCACAGCTCTAGAGAAACTTGTTTCACTGGTGGATCTCCTGTGACAGGCTGCTCCACACCAGTGTCCACTCAAGGTTCCTCCATGAGCAAGGATTGAGTCGCTTAACCCAAGATACCTGGCTCGAAAGGTTCTTGACTTGCTGGGCGTGAATAATCTCTGGAGTATCGACGACACTGGTGTAGTTGGCTTTCTCCATTTCTGCCAACTGTTTGTATTTGATCTGTTGGGGAAAGCTCACATTTAGGTGCCTTAATCAGATCCGGACAATGATTTTCATTTGCTTTCATCAGAAAACAAAATATGTTAATATTTTTCCATTGAAGAGGGTATTTGCTCTAATAGGAGACTTTCACACAGACCTGGCTGGCAATGTCGGTGGCATTCTTTGCTCTCACAAAATCCGGTGTCTCCAAAGCCAGTTCTGTCAGCCCTTTGCCTTTGATTTCTAATTCTAAGGCTTTTTTGTACTCTTTCTGCAGATGAAGACAGCAGACAGATATTTTATCAACATGAATGCAACACCTTCAGCAACTTCATTCCTTTAACAACTTAAGACAGTTTCATGGCCACACCCAGGACTACTAATAATATAAACCCAGTTCAACACGCCACTGGTGTCATTAAATATCTACTTTATCATTTAAATCTTTAGAACAGCCCTACTGCCGTAGTAAATGGAGCACAGTTCAGACTAGCTCTATTAAGGTCACTCTTACTCCTCACATCAGTAATACCAAAGTGTCTGTTTCTTTAGGTGACCAGTGATGCAGCAGCCACTCTACCAAAAGAATTCCAGCCTGCTTTGGCCTCTTCCCATTGACCCAGCCTGTCCAGATCTCTCTTGATCTTTAGTCTACAGCTTGACAGGTCTGACTTATCTCAGCACCTACACCCCACCTATACTCCTGACAATAACTGTGAAGCCAAAAAGGAGCTCACTTAAAAGTTCAGGCTCCCAATTTCACTTTTGGTCACCCACACAGATTCTCTTTATTCTCTCTACTCAAGAGTTTCATAGAATTGCGGACTGGTTTAGGTTGAAAGGGATCTCACAGACCATCTAGTTCCAACCCCCTGCCATGGGCAGGGACACCTCTCACCAGACCAGTTTCTAAGGAGTGACAAAGTCCATACTAGCCATTGTACAGCCACAACCAGTGATCAGTTGGAGGCCGTTACGTGCCCCCAGGTATTTTCCAAACAGCCTTTGACATACCTCGTTCAGGATTTGAGTTGCATTCTTTGCTCTTAACATGTCTGGAGTCTCTTCTAAAGCTGTTAGTCCTTTACCTTTGACACCTTCTTCCAGATCCTTCTTGTACTCTTTCTGCAGAAGGAAGAAAACGCAAACCGCGGAGCCAGACTTGAGAGAGTCTTACACTCCACAGCTTCCTTGCAATAATTAAAGATAGAAAAAAAATCCCAAAAGCTCCAAAAGAAAACAAAAAGAGGTTTTTATAACCAATGAAGAATAATGTCTGGGGTTATGTAAGAACAACCACATCAGGAGAAAGGATGTAATTACTGCTCAGGATAAACTGCAAAGGCACACACATACCCACCCCGCTGTGGAACAGTTAGGCTGGTGAATATCAAATTAAGAATAATCACCGTTAATAATTAAATCAATATCTACAACGAGTTAGACCAATGTGTTTGTAAACATGCTTGGTGTGAAAATGGTTAGGAATAAAAAACAACCCGTGGTGAAGAAGAAATGCTGCTGAGAAGACTTAGTGGAATTATTGAATTGAGCAGAGGGAATAAGCACAGAGTAGCCGCTACCTCGCTCGCTATTTTGGTTGCATATTTGGCATGTAACAGGGTTGGTGTAATCTCCAAGCCAGTAAGGTTTCTGCCCTTAATGGACTCTTCAAAGTCCTTCTTATATTCTTTCTAATAAGAGTAAGAAGACAAAAAAAGCAGAATAGCAAATATTTATTACAAATTACCAGGAGGATAGAGCAGTGGTTTGGTATCAGCATCACTACGACAGTCTCTTACAGCCTGGGCACCTAAAGCAATAAATCCTACACAGCACAAAGATGACCTGATCCTGCCTTTTAAAAAAATACATGTTTTTCTATTTATTTGTATATTAAATGCTCACTGGATCCACTGAAACGCAACTAGTGGACCTAGACCACTGTTTTTCAGTGTTTTCAGATGCAATGGAACAAGATTACACTTCAAACAAACAGAAAAGGATTGCTTGAGGAAGAACAATGACAGGTCAGGGAAGAGCAATGTGACAGCAGAGACAAATAAATGGGTTTCTCCAAAGCAGAGTTCTATATTGCATCCAGTTCTGGGCCTCTCAGTTCCAGAAGGACACAGAACTGCTGGAGGGAGTCCAGAGCAGAGCCGCTAAGATGATGAAGGGACTGGAACATCTCCATGATGAGGAAAGGCTGAGGGAGCTGGGTCTCTTGAACTTGAAGAAAAAGGAGCCTGAGGGGTGACCCCATGAATGTTGATAAATATGTGAAGGCTGGGTGTCAGAGGATGGAGCCAGGCTCTGCTCAGTGGCATACAATGATAGGACAAGGGGCACTGGGTGTGAGCTGGAACATAGGAGGTTCCACATAAACATGAAAAGGAACAACTTCATGGTGAGGGTGCCAAAGCACTGGAAGGGGCTGGCCAGGGGGGTTGTGGAGATGTTGAAACATCTGGAGATGTTGAAAACCCACCTGGCCATGTTCCTGTGTGACTGGATCTAGGGGATCCTGCTGTGTTGGGGGGATTAGACTAGATAATCCCTTCCAATCCCTAATATTCTGTGATTTCTGTGAGGTGAAAACAACCACCAGCGTATTTCCTTCATGCTGGGCTAATGAACACACCCCACACTCACATTGCAGAAGCTGAAGTATTTAACGTTACATGTCTTCCAAAGCACTGAAGACTTGCACTAAGCTCCATTTATCAGTAGCTTCTTGATGAAAAGTGACAGTCCACACACTATGTCATGACATGGGAAAGCTTCATGAATTTTAGAAGGTAGTGTTTTATAACCAGTATAAAGAGTTGTGACATAGCTGTACTTTTCCAGCCTATCAGCAGGCATGAGGTGCAAGCAGAATTGCCTAAATCACTGTGAAATTTGAACTTAACAAATAAATCCTGAGGTTAAACCTAGCAGTGTCGAGTTTAACCTACCTCACTCTGCATGAGCTGAGATTCCTTTGCAGTAAGGTATGTTGGAGTCTCAAAGTCCAACATCGGCTTCCCTTTTTCCTTCTCATACTTTTCTTTGTATTTCACCTGAAAAAGAAAGAATTCATCCTATTAAATTATCAAAGAACTCACTGATTGACTAATCAGTGCCTACTCTGCTCAACAGACCTGCGGTGACAAGGAACTCTCTGATAACATTTGTTCTGCTGAAATCCACCTCTATGACCATAACGTGTAAAATCAAAGGCCAGGCTTGTAGCAAAATGAGTCAGGTCTAAAACTCTACTAACTGACTTCCCGTTGCAGGGGATAAGTGGTGTCAGCTCAGATCTAAAGGATTTACTGATCATGTGTAAAAAATTCTAAGGTGACTGTACTCAGGGTGCTGATGAGCCAGGCTGAGTTCAGCAGTGATGGACTGATGGGATGTAAGCAGCAGAGCTTGAAAAGATGCGGTTTAGCCACTTGCTGACTAACTCTGTGCCTTCTCCCAGCCTTTAGGGCATCAGTTCTCAGACTGCTGCATGGATGAGATCCTAATCTCAGACTGGAGCAACAAACATTGACTTAAACTTGAGGTACAAACTGATTAAGAACCATCTCTCAGAGTCCTTGGCTTTGTGACCTTTTGCTCTTCGATCCCCTACAGTAAAATAATTGCTGTGGCCCTTTGTGTTCTAGCAGTAATTTCTCTGTCCACAGTCAAAAATAGTCAAAAATAGAATCTGGAATAGAGAGGATTAGAGGAAATCAGAGCATTTCTGGGACTGCTAGGGTATTCTCTGAATATTTCTGCAATGAATCACTGTTTTCTGTGTTCCACAGAATATTTCTGTATTCCACATCACATCGTACTGTGTAAAAAATACCTGTATACAATAGAAATAAGGAAATTGGAGACCTACCCTAGTAAGAGAAACTACAGGTATATTGCACATCTGTCCTACACTTACAAATAAATGTGCAAGCATTCTTCATGGATCTGCTTATTCATGTTATAAAGCAGAGACTGCTCTATACAGGAGAATTTTCTGGGATGATTTCAGTGATGGAGACTGGCACTGAGTGGGGTTAGTGAGAAACACATGAGCAACTTACATGGCTCTGGAGTTCTGACGCCTCCCTTAGATGAACCTGTTCAAGATTATCTGGCACCACATGGTAGTGACCCTTACTCTTCTCATATTGCTTCTTGTACTGGTACTGAAGGGAAGGGGTCAAAAATCATCTCAACAAAAAAAAAAATCCCTCAGCAAATTTACTTCACACTTCAATGGAACATCAAAGAGAAATTAGAAATATTAAAAAATAATAAAAAGCAAAACAAAACCAAGAGGTTTAATGCCCAGTATCAGAAATCACTTCTAAAGATGTGGGCAAACAGCTGTTTTCTGCCCATGTGAATGGCAACAAAGATTGTTTTTTCAAAACAATATGAAAATATGTAAAATAACGAGAAAGAAAGAGAGGGGGGAATAAAGAAAGAAAGAGAGGGGGAAGAAAGAAAGAGAGGAGGGAAAAAAAGTAAGGGGAAGACAAAAAAGAGG
>JAOXOE010000602.1:23363918-23379541 GCA_028565055.1 Phoeniculus purpureus
AATTCTTCCTAATATCCAACCTGAACCTCCCCTAGCACAGCTTAAGGCCTTTTCCCCCATCCTATCACTGGCCACTAGGGAGAACAGACCAACCCCAGCCTCTCTGCAACCTCTTTTCAAGTAGTTACAGAGCGCAATGAGGTCTCTCCTCAATCTCCTCTTCTCAAGGCTGAAAAGCCCCAGATCCCTCAGCCATTCCTCATACAACACCTGTTCCAAAATCCTTAAGGAAGGTAGTTTTGACAGCGTAAGTGTCTTCATTCTCAACTTCTTTACCTTCCTTCAGGCTTTGCACCGTAGTGGCAGTTTCATCAACTCATTGCTGCAACTGGAGGAACTTGGATTTCGAAGTGGCTCTCCAGTGGTAAAGAAAATAGCCTTCATTGCATGGAAGAGTCTAATAGATAATTTTGCTCTAAATCCAGGTAGATTTTAAAACAAAGTTAAATGTAAATTGTTTTGAGCGCTGTCACTGTACATAACGGAGAGATTATTCTGTCTAATAGTGGTCAATACCACTGGCTACACATGCAGTAGATGCGCAGAGTATACATCGCTAAAATTCATGTTTATGTGGTTTCTTGAAGAGAAAGGGACAGTTTGATGGGTAGTTCTACCTCGATTTTCCTGCTGGGAGAAATTAACAGGATAAAACTGACAAACTCTTGTATTGTAATCCATTTAATTGATCCAAACACAGAATCACGGAGTTGTGTCATTGGCCTTTCGAGCCACCTGTGCACCCTGCTGGCTTCTGTTGAGTCAATTGTCAACCAGGGCACCACTTCTCTCTCTGCCAGGCTGTTCTCCAGCCACTCAACCCCCAGCCTGTAGCTGCACGGGATTATTGTGGCCAAAGTGTAGGACCCTGTCCTTGACCCTGTTAAACCTCATCCCATTGGCCTTTGCATGTTGACTCAGTTTGTCCAGATCTCTCTGCAGCATCTTCCTTTCCCTCAACTTGGTGTCATCCACGAATTTACTAGGGGTAGACTCAATCCCCTCATCCAGGTCGTCAATAAAGATGCTGAATAAAGATGCTAGGCCCAATACTGATCCCTGGGGGACACGACTGGACACAAACTGGGTGGGGCATCATTCACAACCACTCCCTGTGTCTGGTCATCCAGCTAGTTTCTAGTTTTTAACCCAACAGAGGGTGTCCCCATCCAAACAGCAGCGAAATAGAGAATGAAAGGTTGTGTAGGTTCCGATTCGTAACTGCGTGGAGACCTGAACCAATATTTTCTGTCAACTTCACTCAAAACAAACAATAGGTTGTTTTTGTGTCCTGCAGAGAAAGTTAAATGTGGTCACCTCTTAGTTTAGTTGAATGAAGTTTAAATCATTATTTTTACTTGTTTCTTATCTGGTCATTTGGTCATCTCTCATCTTAATTTCCCTTGGATTGATTAGCAAATCTATCAGCAGACGAAATCCATTGTGGAGTCGGTGTTCGCTGCACATGTTTCAGTGTGACTAACAAGAATCACACGCTGCAAAAGCCATCCCTGTCCACAATTCCTTATGGATTGCTGGGCACGGGTTCTGGTGCTGTTGGGCTGGCTGGAAATCTTCCTAATCTTGAACACTTAGTCTTGAGCAAATACCTGTTCCAGATGTGCCATGCCATGTTACTTCTGCTTGAGCAGCACAGGGATCACTTGCAGCCTCAGAGTTCTGTGATTTCACTTTAGACTCGGTATTGGAAAGAAATTCCTGCTGTTCCCAGGGTTGTCATGGACAATTAGAGCAGTAAAATAGGCTGAAAGGTTGGTGCATTTACTATGGATTTTAGTTTTGCTTGTTGCCCTTAATGGATTTTTAAGCTAAAAATGTTTTAGGAGAAAACCTAATGCTTTAAAAACGTTCCCTTTTTGTTGTTCTCTGAGCTAATTATCTGTGTTGCTATAAATCTGGTTGGGTTTTTTTTGTCTGCAAGATATACTGTGCAGTGCTAAAAGGCTGAAATTGCTGATGCAGCCCCTGAGCTCCATCCACGTGAGGACAGAGGCTTTGGCACTGACTAAACTGGAGGTGTGGTGGTATCTGCTCATGAGGCTGGGCCCTCAGCTGCCTGCAAACTTTGAACAGGTAACTGAAAACAGTCACAGCATAGTCATGTAGCTGATGTGGGGTGTGTGAAGCCACATACCCTCTTTGCTGAAACTTGGGGGAAACCTTGGCTCTTATGGCTTGGAGTGTCAGACCCGTTCCCACTCTCTTTGCAGGTTTGTGTACCGTTAATCCAAAGTACTTTAAGTCTCGATTCTCCTGCTGCCTTGCAAGGAACTCCTTCACGTCTGCCAGCCAACCAAAGTTTAGTCTCCACAACCCCTGCACAGAAATCAGGTACTAAAGCACAAGCCTGTTTGATTCTGCCACTCTCTTCTATAGAGATGTAGCTTTCTTGTTGCCAAGAGGGCCAACAGCATCCTGGAGTGGATTGGAAGGGGGATGGTTAGCACATCGAGAGAGTTTGTTCTCTCCCTCTACTCTGCCCTGGTGAGACGACATCTGGAGTATTGTGTCCAGTTCTGGGCCCCTCAGTTCAAGAAGGACACAGAGCTGCTGGAGAGAGTTCAGCACAGAGCAATGAGGATGATGAAGGGAGTGGAACACCTCCCTTCTGAGGAGAGGCTGAGGGAGCTGGGTCTTTTGAGCTTGGAAAAAAGGAGACTGAGGAGAATGATGTCTCTAAAGAAGTGTCGTAGAAGCCTCCTAGATGAGTAGATCTACTCCTTTATTCTCTTTTTAAAACTGAAGCTCATCTTTGTTCTGTGAAATCAAGACTGAGGCAGGTCAAAATACTTCACAACAAGATCTCTTAAACTTTGATTCATAGAATGGTTTGGGCTTAACTGTAAAAGTTTCTAATGAAAGCGCTTTCACAGCAGTTGAGTTATTGTAGAACTAGTGTGTAGAGAGTCACAGATGATTTGGAGAACCACAGCTCTTGCAGAGACTCGTTGCCAAATCAAGCATGTGAGGCTTTGCAGTCTTTGGAAGATACTTTTAATTTCAAAATACATGGTGAAGTTAAACCCTAGTTGATAGGAGTCTGTGTTAGACACCTGTCTGGCTCTTAGAGTCCCTTTTACCTCATTTTGTGATGAATTCTTTTCATGTTAGCTGCTCTCTTGGGCCTTTACTGTGCCTACAACCAGGTGAAAGGATGAGTCAGTGTGGTTTCGCTCCCTGGTTGCAGGTGCAGGCTGAGTCAGTGTGGTTTTTCTCCCATCCTTTAGGTCCTTTCCCGTTTGCAAGTCCAGCCACGCCAAGGATCAACCTGAATTATAGCACAGCAGCAGTGGTGGCGATTCCTTCCATCCAGCTTTTGGGAATTGAAATGCTGCTTCACTTCTTGATGGGACCAGGAGTTGTAGAATTTGCTAAGCAAAACAAACTTGTGCTTAGTTTAGGTACCAGAGTTTTATTTCCTTCTAATGTAAACAACTTCTGCATAGTCAGAAACTGGTGATTGTGTTGGATTTAAAGTTCTTTATTACAATAAAATGCTTTAAACATTTAAAACTTAAATATTGCAAAGATTTTAGGAATACAAATACAAAATACTGTAGGAATATAATGAAAATTGATATTAGAAATGGGGTTTATGTTAAATTGCTGTAAGTACATATAGATATCTTGATTTCTGTTTGATTATTTTTAAGCCTTGTCTTACCAGTAGACTCCAAAACTTTATGGAACCTGTGTTTTTTGTTCTCCTAGAGCCTCTCCAGTACCCACTGATCAGTAGCCCTTCTTTTTTTTGTAAGCACGCCAGCACGTTTATAAATGCAGTTCAGGATGGCTTCATTGCGATCGGAAAAGAAGTTCCTGGTAAGAATTTAGCAGTGGCATTTGCTTTTCTGGATAATAAGATGGGCAGGGGAAGCATAAGAAATACGCAGTTCCTCTAACATTCCAGTGTTACGTCAAACCAAACTAGTGTGACTGGCTTCGTGAGTTTATATTACTTCTGATTTAGGTCAAAATCAGTTGTTTAATGCAATTTGCACCAAACTGCAGTTGAAAATCCAGTTTGTTTTTATTAAACCTGAATAAAAATACTGTGCTGTCTTATAGATTGTATGCTGAACGTTATATGGAAGGACATAAATGGACATGTGAAAACTGCTACTGAATCAGGTAAAAAGGGGTTTTTTTGTTGTTGGAAGGGTTTTATTCAAGACTAAACCTTAAGTAATTGCTGGTAAACCTTGGCCTGGATCAGGAACAGGGTAACCAACAGGAGTAGGGAGGTGATGGTGCCTCTGCACTCATGAGACTGCACCTGGACTACTGGATCCAGGTTTGGGTGCCACAGGACAAGAAGGACATTGAGAGGCTTGGAGCAGGGCCAGAGAATGGCAGCGAGGCTGGGGAGAGGGCTGGAAAACAGGCTCTGTGAAGACAGGCTGAAGGAACTGGGGTTATTGAGTCTAGAGAAGAGGATGCTGAGAGGAGACCTCCTTGCTCTCTCCAGCTACCTCAAAAGAGGTTGTGAGGCTGGTGCTGGTCTCTTCTCCCAAATCACTAATGATAGGATGAGGAGAAATGTCCTCAAGTTGTGTCAGGGGAGATTTGGATTGGATCTTAAGAAGTTGTTTCCTGAGAGAGTGGTTGGGCACTGTAACAGGCTGCCCAGGGAGGTGGTGGAGTCCTCATCTCTGGAGGTGTTTAAAAATTGAGTTGCTAGAGCACTTAAGGCCATGGTCTAGGCATTAGGGAGCTGTGGGATTGAGGGCTGGATTTGATGCTGGCAGTCCTTTCCAGCCATGATGATTCTATGATCATCAGTTGTCTTTGAAACAACAGCTGATAATTTTCATGATGCCTTCATCTTGTTGTGACAGCTACTACAAGATCGTGGGGAGTTGGTATTGAGAATGTAATATGTTGCTCGAATCAGCATTAAGTCTTTGCTGTGTGACTATGGCTACTGTTTGTTCTTTAATGAAATACTACGTCATTAATATGTCTTTACAGATGTGTAGTTGTTTCCTATTTTAAAAAAAAGTGTAAATTTCTTTGCAAAGGCTTTGAAAGTCCAGAGTAGTCTTAATTTATCTTAAGTTTTTCCTTACTGAGTGCAGTGCTTGGCTGAAAGCAAAATTCAACACCCTTTCTCAAAATCAAGGCTGTTAGTGATAGGAAGGTTTTTCCACTTTAAATTAAAAAACCCCTAAGTTCTATTGCTAACCCCTTGTTACTTGTAGAATAAGAAGTGGTATCTGAATCTGTGAAGATACGGAATCTGTGAAGTATTTGGGATGTGTTTATAAATATACACAGAGCTCTTGATACTCTAATATGTTAAGATACTGGGAGTTCTATGTGACTGTCACAGTTACCGCTACTTTATTCTGCTCTAACTATAAATGTTTTATTCTAGGGAATAAGAAAGAAAAGCAGGGGTCTGAAATTCTGACTACATTGCTCCAATCCTTAAAAAACATTGTTAGATCAAATTCTCTTCCTCTACAGAAAATACTGGTAAGTTGGGAGGATTGGTCTGGATTTGAAGTCTCAGTTTTCTTAGTGGTTTAGGACAGTTCCTTTCACTAAATGGAAGATACTGTTGCAATTCTTCTCTTACTTCTCCCATTTTTTAAAATATTATTTAAACTGTTTAAAACTCCTGTGAGTTAAAATTATTGACATCCATTTTCCTCTTTTCGCCTATTTATTCCTTCATTTTTCCTCTTCTCCTCTCCTTTAGTTGCTCATCGGGACTACTGTTAAGGAACTGCCTCCGAAAGTTTTAGGATCACCAGCTTACCAGGTTGCAGACATGGATCTTTTAAACGTGAGTCTGACTTCACCACTTTAGTTATGCTGAAAGCTGTTAGGTGTCCTATACACACAATCACACAGAGCAGTAAGTTATGAGATCCAGATCTTTCCGAATCTCCTCAAGAAAAATAAATAGTGGGAAGCAAAGCAGAGAGAATCAACGCTAGACTCGCTATTGCAAGTAAAGATCAGAAATAGTTATCAACTAAAGCCTGAACTTGCTGGCAGAAAAAAGTGCTGATACTCATTAGTAGTGAGAACTGCTCTGCTCTTCTCTGGTCTAATGAGCCTAACTGAAGAGCTGGAAGAGAGAGTCTAGAAAATAACCACAAAAACACCCCCAAACCTGTGAGAAAAGCCTGAAATGATACTGAATTTATTTGTGGGAAAATAGAGAACTTCATCTGCCAGAAGTGTCTGGAGAGCTCAACACTCAAAATTCCTCCCAGCCTTTTTTCCCCCAAAACGTTTTAGTTACATGTGAAGGATTTTTTCTGACTAGGTACAAGAGTAAAAAGGTTTTGACAACATTTGATAACCACAGACACACACAGAGATTGCTGACTTAGAATTACTTTGTGTGCATAGACCCACATGTTAGACAGCTATTCCTTTTGATCAGTGTACATGCTGTTTTGACCTCTTAAATTTATCTTCCTAGGGAACCCCAGCTTTGTTCCTCATCCAGCTGCTTTTCCATAATAGCCTCTTGGAATGCTGTGTAAAGGACGAGAGGTATGTCATGTTTCCCATGAAGAACCCTGTAGAAATCAGCTGAAAAAAGTGTCTCCTTACAGACTTAACTCTGCTCCCTAGGTTCTTTCTAATTCTGGAAACGCTTGTGGGTTATGTTTTGTCTGGCCCGACGTCTCCACTGGCTTTCAGCGAGTCTGTGATCTACATTATTAATCAGAGTGCAAAGCAAGTGGAGAAGAAGGAGCATCTCTGGAGAATGTGGAGTATTGTTGTTAATCCACTAACTGAATGGATTAATCAGGTATGGTGCCTCTTGTTTCTCTTCCCCACCCACCCTCCAAAAAACACATAGAAAAACCTTTTCCTGATTTGTTTATTTTAAGGTATTTTTAGGAATTAAATGTTTTTGAGTCAATAATAAAACTAAATGAGCTTTGGCATGAGTGAAATGTATGTAGCATGTCCTGCACCTCTAGTGTGAACATTTGAGGTGGGGTAAGGCGAAGGGTAGAAGTGGAGGAATGATCCAGAAGGATTTGAAGTGATTCCAGTCATAGAAAGCATAGAATAATTCGTATTGGAAAAGACCCTTGGGATCTTTGAGTCCAACCATCAGTCCTAATCTACAAGTTCACCCCTAAACCAGATCCCCCAGCACTACAGCTAAGTGACTTTTAGACACATCCAGGGATGGGGACTGAACCACCACCCTGGGCAGCCCATTCTAGTGTTTGATCACTCATTCCAGTAACAGTGATCACCCTAAGCACAGTGCCTGGTATAGCTTTGGGTATAAACATATTTATAGTTTTCCTTCAAGCCTTTATTCCTTGCCATAGTGGAACCCTGCCCTCTAGAACCTCTGAACTTCTAAATACCAGGTGGCTTGTTTTGTTTAGGTGAAAAATCAATAAATAGCAAGTGAAAGCAATAAGCATTTAGGACTCAATTAGAACAGTGTTTCTTACTGTTAGACGTTGACTGGAAACTGTAAGGAGAGTCATTCAGCAGGTTCTGCAGGTTAAATACAGAAGCACATTGATTATAAGGTAGGAGTAGTTGAACTAATCAGGATTCATGAAGAAAATGTGGTGCTTTAAGTAGGTCCGAGTGAAAAAGACACATCCTGGAGTGGATCAGAAAGGGGATGAGAGGTTCTTCTCCCCCTCTACACTGCCCTGCTGAGACCATATCTGGAATTTTGTGTCCAGTTCTGGGCCCCTCAGTTCCAGAAGGACACAGAGCTGCTGGAGAGAGTCCAGCGCAGGGCCACTACAATGATAAAGGCAGTGGAGCATCTCCCTGATAAGGAAAGGCTGAGGGGGCTGGATCTCTTGAGCTTGGAAAAAAGGAGCCTGAGGGGTGATCCCCATGAATGTTGATCAATATGGAAGGAACTTCTTCATCGTGAGGGTGCCAGAGCCCTAGAAGGGGCTGCCCAGGGGGGTTGTGGAGTCTCCTTCTCTGGAGACGTTTAAAGCCCACCTGGATATGTTCCTGTGCAACTGAATGTAGGGGATCCTGCTGTGGCAGGAATATTGGACTGGATGATTTTTTGAGGTCACTTTCAATCGCTAACGTTCTGTGATTCTGTATTGTGATTCTTGGGACAAATTTATTTTGGAATTTAGAAACAACAATTTTTATCCCTTTAAGTCAAAGGATCAGCTTGAAGTGTTGAGAACAGCTAATCAGGAAATGCCGTGGGCAGTTCAGCTCACTTACTTCAGATCTTGCTTACAAAGTGAATGTATTTAGAACAGACCTACTTGGACTCTAAATCTTGCGCCTTCATTGATCAGACAAGTGTTTTCTCGTTGCAGACAAACGAAGTAAACCAGGGTGATGCACTGGAACACAACTTCAATGCCGTTTACAGTGCGTTGTTGCTGCCAGTGTCACACATCTTCCGCACTCAGGATTTCCCCCAGGTAACAGTGACTGCATAAATGTTGTTTAGAAACATTTTGGGTTTTATCAAAACTGTGAAGAGCTCTCTGATCTCAGGAGTAGTGTTGGTTACTAGTACTTATCCACATTGCTCCAGGGTTGCAGTTCTGGAGTTACATAGGTTTTGATAGGAAAACTTGCTTAAAGCTTTTATCTTTATAATTCATTTGCTTGTCTCTTTCTCTTCTTAAAGCCAACAATGAAATCCTTGTTGCACACTTGGTCAGACCTGTACAGAGCATTTGCTCGCTGTGCTGCTTTAGTTTCAACAGCAGAAGAGAACCTGTGCTGTGAAGAACTTTGTGCCAAAATAATAGCTGGGCTAGAAGGTGAAGCTCCAGTAGTGAGTATAAACCGGTGATATTGAACCATATAAACACCTTAATGGATTTATTTGAGATTAGATAGAAGAACCTGTTGTAAACTCTTGCTGTAAAGTTCTTTGCGTGAGTGTCCTGGTTCAAAGGCCAAAGGCGGAACCCCCATAGGGCAGATACTTGTTAATAGGAGAATTTTAGAAGAAGAGATCGGGTGACTTTTAACTTTAAAGCCTGAGAGATCAGGCTATAGCTTTAATGGGGGAAAATAAAAGGGATAATGAGAGGAAAGAGGGTACTAGAGGAGTAAGAACTAATGTACAAAAAAACCCAGTACAGCTGGAGCTGGAGTCTGGAGGGGTGCCAGGCCAGCAATGATGGCGAAGTGCTGGGAGAGGGGAGGAGGAGAACCGGTGCAGCAGGGGCAAAGGGGTGCAGCCCCGGAGTAACTGGGGCTAGTGAGAAGGTTGCAGCTCCAGAGCGGAGCTCAGAGTGTGTATTTCAGTGAACTAGATGGTCTTTCAAGGTCCCTTCCAATCCGTAATGTTCTGTGTTCTGTCAACATTTGTTTAGAGCATTAAATCCTTTGTGCTGCAAAACTGACTTCAAAAATACTGTGGAAAAATAAGTGAGAATGAAAAACAGGATTTGAAAACATGTAATTTTGAGGATTAGGTCATTGAGTTCCTTTGGATCCTGCTGTATGCGAAGGATAAACTTGAGTTCTGAATATCTAACACCTTCTGACAGCTGACTCTTACTGGTTTGCTTCTTTAGATGGTAGATATTTGTATAGAATGATGATGTGTGTATTGAAAAGTACAGATTTATCCAAGTCCTACCCCACAGTGGTGACAAATGTCACCCCTTTCAGAGCTGTTTGCATTGGTTTTCTTTGGATCTTCGCTGATGACTTCTTTTTTCCTCCTCAGATGCCCTCAGTGATGGATGGTCTCATCTGTATTCTATCGATTATGGTTGACTGCATCAACTTTGCACCCTATAGTACTAAGTATCAGCCAAAAACTAGATGTAAGGATCCTTTAATGTGGGAGGGGTTTGTGTCTTTCTCTCAGAGCTGGGTGAAAATGGGTCCTGTGGGTGCAGCAGCGATGACTGTAGGGTGACAACAGTCTGTATGGGCCACACACAGAGTATAAAAGCGCTGAAGGGATTTATTAAAAAAGAAATCATAAAAAGGAGCTGAAAACACCATCTAGACTGTGTATTTGAGCATCAGACCCCTTCTGATCTGACCAGTTACTGGGTAGCCTGACAGTGCACCTGAAACTGATGTAAACGTTGAGGCAGCTTGACTTCCAGTTCACAGTTCAGTATGAAAACTTTAAGTGTTTCTCATTTCTCTGCCCTATATGAGTGTGTTAAAGTGGTAGAGCCACGTGTTGCCCTGCTGAAAGAATAAAATACTTGGATTGAAAATGTTGATGAGGAAAACCATGACAGAAACCTCACTTACAAAATAAATAAGCTAACAAGCTTGATACTTCCCAATCCCTCTTTCTGCCTGCTCCAGAATTTGTGTGTGAGCTGGTACTTGCAGAACAGTTGTGTCTATTGAAACAGGCATCGAGAAAGAGATTGAGGGGCTGGAACGGATCCAGAGGAGCAATGAGGCTGGGGAAGGGACTGGATGGAAAGGCTGATGAGGAGAGGCTGAGGGAGCTGGGAGAGTTTAGCCTGGAGAAAAGGAGACTTAGGGGGGACCTTCTCCCTTTCTCCAACTCCCGGAAGGGAGGTTGTAGTCAAGTGGGGGTCAGACAGACAGTGTCAGGATGAGAGGGCTGGGCCTGAAGCTGCCAGGGGAAGATTAGTTTGGATGTTAGAAAGCCCTTCCTGATGGAAAGGGTGATCAGAGCCTGGACTGGACTGCCCAGGGCAGTGGTGGAGTCCCCATACCTAGAAGTGTCCAAGGCCAGCCTGGCTGTGGCCCTTAGTGCCCTGATCTGGGTGCTGTGGTAATGTTAGGTCCTGGGATGGGCTGTATGAGCTCAGAGGGCTTTTCCAGACTCAATAGTTCTGTGATTCTAATGCCTCTTAAGTTATCTCTGAGGTACCTAGTCAATATAGAACCAACCATAAAAATAAACCAGAGGTGTCCAGTCTGTAGCATAAACAATTATGCATAAATTAAAAATGCCTTCTCTTGGGTCTGGTTTGAACTAGTTGTTTGTAGATTGGGAATCAAAGTTTGATTCCTCACACAGACAGAAGGTTCAGATGCAAAAACAATGTTATCTTCTTAGCCCAATCTGTAGGTATCTCTGGAGCTAAGAAGAAAAAGGAGCCCCTTGGAAAACTTTCCTCTCTGTTTAAACTCCTGGTGATGTTACTGAACTCCTTCCACCTGGACAGTCCTAAAGAAACCTCCGATCTGTTGGTCTCTGTGGGTCCTTCGCTTATCACCGTTCTTCACAACATCATCAGCCGTGTTGCGTTGCCATCGGTGATCGGGAACATGTTGGCGGTGTTTTCAAAACCCCTGGCAGGGTTTTATGACAAAACGAAGTGAGTATTTTCAGAAGGGTTGTAAAACTGGGTTCCTGGTGTTGGGGAAATTCTGTGGCATGTAGCAAGCCACATGCTGGAAGGAGCTCAGGGCTTTGCACAGGTCTGGCACTAAAACAGGAAGAATTTTCAGCTCCTAAGCCTCTCATCTTTGAGTGCACCAGTTATTTTGAAGGTGCTGCTTTTGTAGTGCAGCCAGATGCTGAGGCCAAGCACTGAGAGCTTGCTGTTCTCCACGATTTTGTGTAAAACCTGGGTGCTGAGCCTGAGACTCCCCAGGGTACTGGAGTGGCCTGACAGCACCTCACAGGCTTTGCTGTGTAAGTTTTCACTGATTGGAGGCTTCTCTTCTCATGGAATTATGAGGGGCTTGGTGGGAGGGGGCTGGCAGTCTCCAGTTTGATGCAAGAGGTGAAAGAAACACAGGACAGCTTGGAGTGTTTGGGAGGAGGGAGGATGGGACTAGATGATGCAACTTGAAGCACTGTTGCTACCCCTAATTTAAAATTCTAATCTAAAATTCATCACGATCTGCCTGGGAGGCAGGGATCCACCTGCTCCTGTGTAAAATCCAGTGTAAGGCCACCTCCCTCTCCTGTCTCAACTGCCTGTGTCTGAGCTCTGCCCTTCTCAGAATTCTTTGAAGGAGAAGTGAGCATTAAATCCTTAACGATTGACATGAAATTGCTCTTTTCTAATGGAGGTATTTGTGGGGTCTGAGAAATCTCTGTGCAGAGAGCGATGAAGTTAACATTCACTTCATTCTTACAGCTGGGATAAATGAGGCAGCAAAACATGACTTGATTTTGCTTGTTTTAACAGGGTTGCAGAGGTATCTCCAGTACACAGTTACCTTAACAACAAGGTAAATCTGCAAGAGAAGTAGTTGAGGTTTGGGGAAATACGTGGCACTAGAGTTTTTCCATTCAATCCCAAAATTGTAATAAAGGTAGAGACTTAATTTGTGAATTACCTGGTTTTTACTAAAAAGGCAGCTGAGCCTAAACTTAACCATTAAGAATTTTATGTGTGCTGTGGGGTGTAAACTTGTTTGTTCAGGCCATCTAATCTTAGAGGATAATAATCATAGAAAGCCCAGGGTTGGAAGGGACTTTAAAGACCATCCAGTTCCAGCCCCGCTGCGCAGGCAGGGACACCTTCATTACAGCAGGTTACTCGGGCCCCAGACAACTTGGCCTTCAACACTGCCAGGGATGGGGCAGCCACAATTGCCTTGGGCAACCTATTCCAGCATCTCAGCACCCTCACAGCAAAGAATTTGTACCTTATGTCCAACCTCAGTCTCCCCTCTTCAAGTCTAAAACCCTTTCCCCTTGTCCTCTCACTACCATCCATGTCAAAAGCCCTCCCCCAGCTTTCTTGTCATCGCCTTCAGAGATTGGAAAGCTGCTCAGAGGTGACCTGGGAGCTTCCTCCTCTGCAGGCTGAACAACCCCAACTTGCTCAGCCTGTCCTCATAGGAGAGGTGCTTGAGCCCTCTGATCATTTGAGTTGCTCTCCTCTGGACACCTTCCAGGAATTCTGTCCTTGTGATGTTGCAGAGTAGAGAGGGAGAGGCTCCTCCCTCAACCGTTACAGCTTTTCTTGCTGCAGCTCAGGACATGGTTGACTTTCTGGGCTGCCAGTGCACACTGATGGCTCCTGTTCAACTTCTGCTCCACCACCATCCCCAAGTCCTCCTCCTCAGGGCTGTCCTCAGTCCTTTCTCCTTCTGGTCTGTATTGGTGCATGGGATTGCCTTGACCCATGTGCAGACCCTTGTCCTTCTTGAACTTCATCCAGTTATAATGTTTTAAATATTTGAATCGTTTAAATGATTATGTACAGTATTTGAATTAAATAAAACCCAGTGTTTTCTTCTTCCCTCTCACAGCTGGAAAAGCTCCTGGCTGAGATCATCCAGTGCTTGCAGTCCCACTGCACTGGCTCCTACGACAGCGAACTGCTGGAGCAGCTTTCCCCTCTGCTCTGCATCATGTTCGAACACAAGAGCAAACAGATCCGCAACCAGTGCGCCCACTTCTGGAACACCACGTTTGCCAAGGCTACAGCCTTGACCTACCCCGAGGAGCTCAAGTAAGGCTCTTTTAAAGTACATTCTCAAAGGTTGGTTGTAAAGGAACAGATCTCAGGTGAGGTGCAAATGAATGGGGTGGTTCTGGGTACCATTTATGTTCTGCTCTTGGTGCAAGCTGGGATATCTGCTGCTTGTCGTGTGTTCCTTCACCCCTCTGTAAGGTTTCAATTCTTCCTTCATTGAGCAGAGCTGTGTTGAGCCAAGCTAAGAAGAAAATCCCACTCTTGCTGCCTGGCTTTGAGAGCATCCAGATAGGTGAAGACTACAGTGTCCCATTCTGTGATACAGTAAGTGTTCGATTGACCCCAACAGTTGGATCTGATGATCTTAAAGGTCTCTTCCAACCAAAATGATGCTGTCATTCACTGTGGGTCGCTTCAGGTTGTCCTTAATTTAATTTAGAGGAGAATGGGAGTGTGGGACAGTTTCATTGTAGAAATCAATCCATCTTTGGATGGATTTGTGAGCTTGGAGCTTCTTCATGCAGCTCATTCTGTGGTTTGGTTTTTTTTTCCTCTGCTTAGCTGGAAAATTCACAACTGGATGCAAAGATCAGCGGAATGGATGTAAAGCTGGGTCAAAAACGAGACTCTATATTGACAAAGAAGAGTGAATTAAAAACTGAAATCAAAGACAAGTCCAGTGACATACAGGTGACACCTGCAAAGGTATGTGAGGTACTTGGGTGGGTGTAATCAAACCTATTATCTTCTGCAGCAGAAGACTCTGTGTGCTGCTGGAAATTCTCAGTAAATATTAGTGAACATTGGGATTTGGAAATACTTCTCTGTATAGTTTTGGGGATGAGTGGCTGGAGAGCAGCCTGGCAGAGAGGGACCTGGCAGTGCTGGGTGACAGCCAGCTGAACAGGAGCCAGCAGGGTGCCCAGGTGGCCCAGAAGACCAGTGGCATCCTAGCTTGGATCAGCAACAGTATGACCGGCAGGACTAGGGATGTCATTGTACTGGGCACTTGGAGAGGCCTCCCCTTGAGTCCTGGGGGCAGTGGTGGGCCCCTCACTTCAAGAAACAGATTGAGGGGCTGGAGCAGGTGCAGAGTTGCAGCAAGGCTGGGGAAGGGACTGGAGGGAAAGGCTGATGAGAAGAGGCTGAGGGAGCTGAGAGTTTAGCCTGGAAGAGACTCAAGGGGGACCTTCTCAGTCTCCAACTCCCTGAAGGGAGATTGTAGTCAGGTGGGAGTTAGGCTTTTCTCTCAGGCAGTCAGTGCCAAGACAAAAAAGCAGGAACTGAAGCTTCCAGGGGAGGGTTAGGTTGGATGTTAGGAAGCCCTTCCTCAATAGAAAGGGTGATCAGAGCCTGGACTGCCCAGGGCAGTGGCAGAGTCCCCATCTGTGGAGGTGTTGAAGGCCAGCCTGGCTGTGGCCCTTAGTGCCCTGGTCTGGCTACTGTCGTGATGTTAGGTCCTGGTCTGGGCTGGATGGGCTCAGGGGGCTTTTCCTACCTCAGTCATTCTGAGATTCTGGGTTAAGAAACCACTGATTTACAGTCAGTCAATAAACCCTCAGGAGTATTGGGATACCTTCACCTCCTGCCTGCAAGGGGATTTATGCCTGATTGTTTGAGAACTGTTCTCTTTGGGGTGGCTGCACCTGAATGGTGAGAACCACCACAGTTGCTGCTTTTGGGTTTCTAACCCACATTGATTGTTTTCTTTACGTAGTTGAAGCTGGAGTTTTCATCTTTGAAGACTAGAAGCAAGAAACTTTTGGAAGAGGAAGAATCCGTTGATTTTGTGGTTATTCCTCCTGAAACAAAAGCCAGAGTACTGACAGAACATCAGAAGGAAGTGCTGAGGTCCAAGAGGTCTGTCCTTTATTCTGTTTTAATAGTAAAAACCTCAATATAGCAGTATTTCCAGACAGCGCTTCAGTTCCTCTGCCTCACTTAAGTGCTGGAGGCACTTAAGTTTAGTCTGCCCTGCAAAGTAAAGTTTAAAATTAACCAAGTTCCTTGCTTTACCATGTGAAAGATCGTTTAAATCTCTGCTGTGCTTTTCCTGTTGCGATTAAATCTGTTGTGTTATATTATCTGGAATTCAGAAATTTCACAGTGGGAAAAGGAGACTGAGGGGTGACCTCATGCTCTTTGAGCAAAAAGTGGTGATAAGATAGAAGAGCCAAGTGTAAATGTCTGCTCTGCTTCTGGAGAGGTTTCTGGAGATGATTAAGGGACTGGAACATCTCCCTGATGAGGAAAGGCTGAGGGAGCTGGGTCTCT
>JAOXOE010000602.1:23379641-23414050 GCA_028565055.1 Phoeniculus purpureus
ATCCAGTCCAATCCCCCTGCCACAGCAGGATCCCCTAGATCCAGTTGCACAGGAACATGGCCAGGCGGGTTTTAAACGTCTCCAGAGAAGGAGACTCCACAGCCCCCCTGGGCAGCCCCTTCCAGGGCTCTGGCACCCTCACCAGGAAGGTCCGTTTCATACTGATGTGGAACCTCCTCTGTCCCAGCTCACACCCACTGCTCCTTGTCCTATCATTAGATGGCACTGAGCAGAGCCTGGCTCCATCCTCCTGACACCCACCCTCTACATATTTATCAACATTCATGGGGTCACCCCTCAATCTCCTTTCTTACAAGTTAAAGAGACCCTGAGCCCTTCCTCATCAGGGAGATGCTTCATTCCCTTCTTCATCTCTGTGGCTCTGCGCTGGACTCTCTCCTGCACCTCTGTGTCCTTCTTGAACTGAGTGGCCCATAACTGGACACAAGATTCCAGATGTGGTCTCCCCAGGGCAGAGTAGAGGAGGAGGAGAACCTCTCTCAGTCTACTAACCATCCCCCTTCTGTTCCACCCCAGGATGCCATTGACCTTCTCAACTCATTCCATTGGGTTGCATGAATAGTCCAGGTCTTACTAAAGATGAGATGGAATTCAGCTGATGGTGGAAGTGTGTCTTTGGATTTGTAAAGTTCAGCCCTTCTGCGTGTTTCTGTCTCAGTAATTTCCTAGATAATAAAATCTAGTTGCTTGAAGCAGTAATGTGCTTCACAAAATCACAGAACATCAGGGATTGGAAGGGACCTTTGAATAAATTAATGTGTCTGAATGCTTCTGTTAAAGCAAATCTAAATCAATGTAACAAATATGAGCTGAAACACTACTAACCTGTCTGATATCCTGACGTTCAAACACTGATAGATGACTTACAATAAACATTCACATTTATAGCCCCAAATTCTGAGGTATAAAACAAACCACAAATATTCAAAACTTGTCTTTTTAAGCATAAATTTTACCTGGACTGCATGTGCATTCAGCAATGTTTGGGTAAATAGACGTAGAGAAGCTAGGATAAATCAATAACAGCAAACATGCTTCACAGTTACAAATGCTTCCTATTTACTGCTAGTGCCAAAATATATATAAAACTCAAAGCCAGATATTCAAGAGACAATATAAGTGTCAAGAAAAAAAGGGTGAAGAACATAATTATGCAAATGTGAAAAAAACCCCTGGAATTTCCATGGATATAACAGGTTATGAAGCACATGAATTAAACAGCAGGTACCTCAAGCATGAATTAAATTATGAGAGGAGAAAAAGAAAAATAGATGGAAATAAATCAAGCATTTTACTGGAAGGAAAAACAACAGATGGCAGAAGAATTCGAGATAGGTACCGGATATGTGCCAGCAGATTTAAAGTGCAGTAGCAGTAACCTGCATATTGACAAGGAAAGAGAGAAGAATGCTGACACTGACAGTAGATGCAGCACAGTTTGGGGGTGGGGGTGAGGGTGATGGTAGTAATGTGTAAAAGTGAGATTGTTTTTAATCACAGAATATTAGCGATTGGAAGGGACCTCAAAAGATCATCTAGTGCAATCCCCCTGCCACAGCAGGATCACTTCACTCGAGAAGTTATACAATCAGAATCACTCTGGGATGGAAGGGGCTACCTGATCATCCAGTTCCAACCCAAGGGCAGGGACACTCCACCCTAGACCAGGCTGGCCAGAGCCCCATCCAGCCTGGTCTTAAATACATCCAGGGATGGGGCCCCAACCACCTCCCTGGGCAACCAATTCCAGGCGCTCATCACTCTCACGGTGAAGAACTTCCTCCTCACATCCAGTCTAAATCTACCCAGCTCCAGCTTGGCTCCATTCCCCCTAGTCCTGTCGCTACCTGATATCCTAAAAAGTCCCTTCCCAACTTTTTT
Source organism: Phoeniculus purpureus (assembly GCA_028565055.1). Lineage (NCBI taxonomy): Eukaryota > Metazoa > Chordata > Aves > Bucerotiformes > Phoeniculidae > Phoeniculus > Phoeniculus purpureus. The sequence goes on from JAOXOE010000602.1 coordinate 23,381,544, forward strand.
GTAGGCCCCCGTCAGATACTGGAAGGCCACAATAAGGTCACCTCAGAGCCTTCTCTTCTTCAGCTGAACAGCCCCAACTCTCTCAGTCTGTCCTTGTAGGAGAGGTGCTCCAGCCCACTGATCATCCTCGTGGCCCTCCTCTGGACGCGCTCCAGTATGTCCACATCCTTCTTGTAATAAGGGCTTCAATTTACCAGTGGCATATCTCCACTTTTTGTGTTGTCTGCTTAGTGACTACCTTATGGAGCTGAGTTACCAGCTTGCGATCTTCCAGTCACTCCCTGCATAAGTTAGTAGAGTGACATTCCTATCCAAGATGGTTTGTACAAGAATCTGTGTGAATTTGCATTGTGAAAATAATTGTTGATCACAATCTGAGAAAATAAGCATGACTGCAGATTGTTAAAGCAACACTCTTAAAGCTGTAAAGTCAGATTCTCAAGAAATCTTAAGATAGATGGCTGCACATCTTTAACAAGCATGTGCACAGGAAGTCAAACTAATGCTTTCATTATGACGTAACATCTTTTTCCACAGAAACCCTGCATATTCATTGTGTAGGCACTGGTTTTCTTGGTATGCCCTGAGGTTCCTGCTTGCAGGAGGACAGTATTAAAGCATTTAATGTGCCCTCCTTAGATGGATAACTGTTCCAGACTTTACTACAGAGAGAAACCTGGAAAATTGTTTAAATCACAGTGCTCAGTGCTGGCGTTTTTCTTTGAGCATTAACGTTGATGTAGTTTGAAGGCAGACTTGGAAAGCTTCTCAGCCTTTGTAGATGTAATTAGAATCAGTAAAGCAGAGAGACCATGTGAAGTTGGAAAATGCAAAGCAGAAAATACTGTGAAGAATTAAGTGTCTTGAATTAGGTTTCTGAATTCAATAAGTGCTTTAAACTTGCTATGTTTTAACCAATACTAATATTGCAGGTAAATTGTGAGTTCCTGTATGTTCCTTAAGCTTCTTGACAAAGAAACACTTTGGATCACTTGGTTTTCAGAGGAGTTTTTGTCTAATGTTAAATGGAGAGGAAGATTGCATGTTGGCATATTTGCATTTGTAATATATGGACTAAAAGAACTGATTCAAAAGTATATCTAGCAGGAGGTAAAAATACAGATTCTTAGAGGGGAGGCCAGAAACTTGAGCTTGGGAGGTAATATTCTTAAGTGTGGGAGGTTTTTTTCATTTTCTGAAGTATGAAAATCTGTATGTCTTGAAAAACTTGTAAGAACAGGTGGGCAGACTGAGGGAGCACAGGGCAATGACCCATATAGATACTGGGATTCGCTCAATTCTAGTCAGGATCACACACAGAGCTGTAATGCTCACAGCTGCGTGACATTGACACACAGGTTGGTTTGATGGTGGTTACCAACCATGCACTTTTGGAGAGCAAGGAATTCTTTTACAGAATAAGCAGCTTTTCCACAAATAGAGGTGTATGCACCTTCCCTAAATGTGCATTGAAATAATTGCGTGGAAGCACTCTCTAATTTAAATGGTTACCTTTAAGATAATTTATTTCAGTTCAGTGGTGGAAGTTGCAGTGCTACAGTGCTCTAAGCAATTCTTCTGAAGTTTGTAGTAGCCTTCCTCCCTTGCCAATGTCCGTGGCAGACGAGATTACTCAGCAGCCTCCTTGGATATAATGAGCAACTCAGAAGATAAAAAACTTGCACTGGGAAAGTTGTTGTGCCATTTAATTGTAGCACTTTTTGGGCTTGTACAAAGACTTGTTTTATAATCCACTTGTCTTCATTTAAAACATATATTAAATACTTGTATCCTTTGAATAAAAATATGAGAAAAAGCTCTGAGTTTTAGAACTATAGCTTTTCTTGTGACGGTAGGGCATGAATCACTGAATCATTCTTGAACTCCCTTCCTATCAGTGGCCTTTTGCTCTTTGTTCAGAGATCTGTTTGGTTACTAGTTCTCAATTGTTGCTAGTCCTGGGAAACAGGAGGAGTTAAAAGTACATCCTTTAACTGCTCTGTGTCACTGTACTTTAGTTTGAGACTATGGGTTGGAGGAAGCTGATGTGCACTCTGTAGTGGTTTCATGCTACACTGTGGCAAATGGCTTAACTTGCTTGTTCTGTGGGAAGGGGAAAGTACAGCTCTTCAAGCTGTAGTCTTTTAACAACTGACATACAACAGTTGTCTTTCCTATTTTTCCAGAGGACTCCAGAGAATATTCTTTTTAAATCAGCTTATGGCATCTCCTTCTATAATTTTAAAAGTATGTGGAGAAGAACAAGAGAAAAGCCTAATCCACACTTTAAAAGCAGAAGGCAACATACCCCTTTCCTTGTACACTTTCTGGTGCAGCTGGACTGTTGCTGCTCCAGAACATCTACTAGTTCATCACAGGTACACTGCACTCCCCAGCAAACTTTGTCTGCCTGTAGCTGGAGGTCTCTGAATATCACCATCAAACTTTCTGTGGTCTACACATTGCTCACACCATACATCAATAATTGTGTAAAATATGAGACTTCTTCAGCTGCTGTCCTTATTAATGCTATGAAAAAGGTGCTCATATCTAGGATTATTTATAAAATTAATATATTTTTATACCTGTTTTTAAGTGATATTGATATTTCCCCCCCTGTTTAAATAGATTATAAAGCACATGCAAAATAACATCTTGCATTTCAGTATGTGGGGAGATATTTGGACTTGTCTTTATTTCTACACGAGTTTACCATGGATGTCAGGTCCATGTTCTTTAATTCACTTTAATATTATTAACATATTACTTAAATTCTCATAGATGAAGACCATGAAGATTTGCAGGTAAAAAATATTTTCTGATTTTAATATACCAGCTATAATGAATCTTATTTTTAGACTACCTTTCATGTCATTTGCGGACTTGCATGAGATTCACTGTTGGTGTGTGCTCTATTAAAGGCAGTGCTCCTGACTGCACAAGGCTCAGCAGTCCCACTGTCTTATCTTAGCTGGACGGTGACATATCCTGTGAGTGAGCTTCTCCATTTATATTTACAAGTGGAGAAACAATTATCTTCTCTCTGCCCACCCCCTTTTCTTAAAGATCCACTCTCCTCCAGTTTGCACACTTCTATGTTAACTTATTTTCCTAACTGAAATAAGTCATTGAGGACTTTGAAAACACTTTGTAAGAGAGCTGTACAAAATAGTGCACTTCATAGTGTGAAGAAGGTGGCTAAAAACGGGAGATTTCTCAAAAACACAATGTAAATTCAGTATTTTATTTTAGTTGCAAAATGTAGTCCTGCACAACTGCTAACCTTGGTGATGTTTGAAACCTACAGACTACTCACAGAAAAAATCTTCAAGTCATCCCAGGGTTTGGGAACATAAAGAGCAAACAGTCTGGGACGTCATAGCCTGCTAGTGAAGATGCTGCATGGGGAAAAGAGAGTTCTGTCTTGCTTTTCTGTACCTACTCCACCTGTGTCTTTCACTTGGGCTATGTAGTTGTTCTCTGGTTGACACTTCTGGTTGAATATTTTTGTAAAACAAAATAATTGCATTGGTACACAGACAGAATTTTTCTTTTCCCCCCGTATAGCAGCAGTATTTTAAAAGCTTCCTTTTAGTAAAGCCAGTATAAGTACTTTCACTGCTGGATGCATCAGGAGAACTGAATCAGCACAGTCAAGTGTACAGTGACCGTTTTCTATTGTATTTCTCTTCACTAGCTGTGAAGTGATGCTGCTTCTGAAGTTGCAGTCCAATCTGTTTATCAGCTTTCAACAACCCTGCTGTGCTCTTTGGAACACTGAATGCTGTTTCTTATGTTTAGGGAGAAAAGCTTTTGGAATTCTTTCTGACTATTAAAAGATGTGAAGGCACCAGACTGAAAACAAATGAGCAAAGGCGCAAGAACCTACAAAGAAACTGGGTAGAATAAATAATGATGCTTGGCAAAAGAAGTTGCTATTTTGTTCTTGAGACAAAGGTTGTTTCCTATCAACATGGAGGGTGAATATTATTTCTGAATGTTTTGATAGTACTGAAGGGCTCCAGAGTCATCAGTGACAATTGTTCCTTTAGAGCCTGTGTTCCAGACAATACAATGTGATTCAACAAGTGGTGTTTGCATGAAGAATCCTGATGTCTAGTGTATGTGATGTAGTCTGCTTTGCTCATAAATAAATGGAATGGTGCCACAGCTGGTTTATACTGGTTTAACTCCCTTTGAATTCAGTGGACTTGTGTTGATTTTTGTCTGCTAACCTTGGTCCTATTTTCATTTCACTGTTAGGTTTGTGTCTCTTAGTTGCAGAAATTGCAGAGATCTGAGGCTTCTTCAGCAGTACATTACACCTAATGGAAAACTTGACACAAACTTCCTCTTTTCCTAACTGCATACATTTTCCTGCAGTTTTGGGAGTGATACTGGGAGTATTAAATCCAGATTTACATACCCTATATACTGAAGACTCCTGTTCTCAGAAGGGAGACTTTTGCTGACTTCCAGTTTGAGATGAAATTCCAAATTTAAAAGCTAATGAATAAGGGGCACCAGCTATCATTTTTCCTCTGTTTACCTGGAAGCATACTGGTACAAAAACACCTCAGAAAACAGTTTGGACACACTTGTAGAGTGTGTGCTTAAATTTCAAATGCCCTTGGGGTGTTAAAATATCCCAGTCTGCCCAGGAGCTGGAAATCTCGTTAATAGTAAATGCTTCGCTGTGGGAGATGTTTGGGCCAGGGGTGGCAGAACTGATAGTGTAGCACAGGGTCACACTTCCCTGTGGAGATAGTCTGCTCCCAGGCTATAGAGCAGAACTGGACAAAAGGTGAATTCCAAAATATGCAGCAGGGAGAATGTGAAATGCCAGGTTTAATCCAGAATAACTCCACATGAATACAGGGCAGGATGTAAACCAGGTTTACTGGTGTCATCCTTGCATTAGTGCTCCTGACAATACAGTTTTGACATAAGCATTCAGAGTTTATGGCTCTTCATTTCTTACTGAGAATACCCTTCCTCTGTAGCAACTCCCACCACCAGCACACACAATGTGCAACCTGCAGTAAAACAGCACAACACCCCCTGCCATTGTGAAGTCCCAGTGTTGAAACCTACCATGCCAAAGACATATGTCACTGGTATGCTGCACAGAAATGTTACTCTGCCAACATATGCTGTTCCTCCCACCCCAAGACTGTGATGTGACTCATTATGTCAATAACAATTTTACATTGCTGTACCCAAGCAAACATAAAGGGAAACATCTTAATATCTTGTAATACTTGTTTGTCATCAGTTATGAGGGTGAATCAATGGGTGTGTTACACAAATGAGAGCAGCTACCCTGCAGCATTTAAGTATTTAAGTGCTTCTCCATTGCCCTGAAGATGTGCGGGTCCTCCTGTGAAGTAAACTGTGCCAACACTACTGTTACTTTTGCACTATTTGGTCCTTTCCACTTAGTCTCGTGGGTATTCTGCTCATCACAGGAAACATCTGAAAATGCTATATGTTCACTGACAAATACTTGTGGTTTGGTTTAGAGGCTGAGCCAACTGCTTCTAAAAATATATTCCTTTCTTCCAAGGAAAGAGAGCTAGAGCTGCTGCATTTTTGCCTTTCAGAAGCTCCTCCACCCTTCAACACTGCTTGCAGTCATTCTAACCTCTCCTTTGTTGTCTAGGTGTGGCGTGTGGACAACTTTATATTGTTCGGGTAATGCACTGAATGCTCATTTACTTATTGCCTGTTGTTTGCCTATGTAGAGTGGTTTTTCTAACTTGGCACATACAAAGCTGTTGGAGGTACTAAAAGAAGAGCCATGAAAGTCTCCACATAAAGAAATATGGAAGATGAACCTTAATGCAAATAGTTGTTAAATACAATGATGTGTACCAGCAAGCTTTCTGAATACAAGGGGCTGTTTTTATGTTGGACTCTAAAAGGACTAAGAGCAGAGTTTACACAAAGCTGTTTCCTAGGTGGTGGTTTCATAAGCAATTAATTGCTGCCACTGCTCATACTGTGATGACTGAGCCAGTACTTTCAGTGCAAATTCACAGATAAGATTTTATGGTCTCTATCATAGAATCATAGAATCATTAGGGATTGGAAGGGACCTCGAAACATCATCTAGTCCAATCCTCCTGCCTCAGCAGGATCACCTAGACCAAGTCACACAGGAACATATCCAGGCGGGTCTTAAACTCCACAACCCGCCCTGGGCAGCCTGTTCCAGTGCTCTGTCACCCTCATTGGGAAGAAGTTCCTTCTCATATTTATATGGAACCTCCTATGTCCCAGCTTGCACCCACTGCCCCTTGACCTATCACTTGCCATTTGGAATGGAATTAACAAGTCTTAAACTGGTGATTTATATTGACACCAGTTTCTTTTTCAGCAGGTGCAGACAGGTGTGCTTGCTAACTTCAAATGCACTTGCTAACTGAGGAAAACAGACAACTAACTTCCCTGGCAGTTCTGCTGACTTCAGCGAGAATATTGGATGCTTAGTGGATCTGAGCATCTGAGTGTGTCTTAATCCCAGACCACATTTAACATGGCAATAAGTATTACTGATACAGTTTTTCACACACCCCCCAAAATGCCAATGTGTTACAGAGTTAGCAGAGCAAAATTAGTGACAGATTCTGAATAATTCCTGCTAACGTGAACACTATTAAAGACAGAAAAAACACTTATTCAGAAACCTTTTTTGCTCATTACAATAAACATCATTTAGTCAGCAGCACTTTAAATTAAAAAAAGCTAAAACAAGTAAATCAGAGTATTCCAAAAAAGTCATCAATTATTATTAAATTGAGTTTAACAATAAACCAAAGTTGGCAGATTTTTCAACCCTTACTAGCCCACACTGATTTCTGCAGTATATATTCATTGCAGTAAGAGTACTATTTTCAATGCACAATCCAAACACATTTCTAGTGATTTCTAATCATTATTATCCTTCTTCTGCATTAACACTGGACAAGATGCAGCCACTAGGAAAATATAATAAAACATCCTTTTGCTTTCCAGAAAATCAAATTTAGATGGAGAACCAAGTCAAACAAGTATCAAGACACCTTTTGACCTCTGCGATTCTTCAAATCTATCCTTGTGACCTTCGAATCTAGGGATATGTTTGAGGAAGGGGGAGATTAAAATGATGAGCAAATAAGGTGGCTATCACTGTCATTCATATGTACAGCACCGCTCTGAGAAGGCCGGAGGGCTTTTCCCCTCGGGAGGCTGCGACTGCTGACCCTACACTAACCCACTGACCTGACAGAGCTCTCCACAAGTCTGAGCCCTCGCACTTCGAAAACTCCTGGACCTGCTCGGCGACGTGGAGCAGCGAATGCACTTGACTTGCGAGGCGTGAGACAGCAGCCGCTGACCCGGAGGAAGGCGCAAGCGCCTGACAGGTCACGTCAGGCGAGACTTGACCATCGCACACAGCGGGCACCGGGCGGGCAGAGGCTTGACCCGCACACACTCCGCGTCCAGCCGGCCTCCACCAAACCAACCACCAGCACAACTTCAGCGACTTCTCTTTTGTTTTTAATCTCACACTCCGCTCACAGCCTCCTCCGCTCCCTGTCTCCAGCCCCAGTACAAGGCGGTGACACCCCAAGGGCTCCCTCTGCCCACCAACAGCCCCTGCCGGTCCCCGCCCCGGGGAGCACCAGCCGCCACCCCGCACCCGCAGCTCGAAGGCGCGCAGGTCCCACGGCAAGGCACGTCCCCCCTGGGGCTGCTCCCGCCCACACGAGAGCCGGGCCCTGGCTCCTTCACTGCCTCCCCCTTCGCATCGGAGCCGGCCGGGCACCCCCGCGGGCAGGAGCCGGGGGAGGGGGGTTGGGCAGGGAGGACCAGCGGCACCTACCTTCGCCATGAGCCCGCGCTGCTGCCGCCGCGCCGGGCCGAACCGCGCCGGGCCCCGCTGGGACGGGCGAGACGGCGGCGCGCGGGTAACGGCTGCGGCAACCGACGGCGGCGGCGACGGGGCCTCGCTGTGGGCCGGACCCTGCCCGCCACAACTTCCGGGTCACCCCGCGAGCGCCTTCCGGGGGCAGCGGCCGTTGGGTGGGCCGAGGGGGAGCGGGAGCGGTGCAGCCGCCCGGGTCGGTCCGTCTGTCTGTCGGAAGGGGCTGTCTACCTCCCTTCCACCCTCCCGGGGCTGTCCGACAGCTACCGGGACTTGTCCCCCGCCGGCCGTGCGGAGCGCTGCCTCAGAGCGCTGCAGGGGCCGGCTGCGGCGGGTGAGGGAGGCGGGCACGGAGCGGGTCTTACAGGTTCCTCAAGTTAAAAAAAAGTAAATACAAATAAATAATTCTTGTGAAGGCTCGGCGGGTTCGGTGCGGTTTGTGCTGCGTTTTAAGGCCGGTTGTGCGGTGTCAGGATACAGCAAAATGAAACGTGGGAAACGAGAAGGAGGTTTGTGCGAACAGTGCTCCTGTCTGCCGACACAAAAACTTCACCACAGGTCTGTGCCTACTGTCACCAGCTTAGCATAGAGTCATTGAGTGCTCTGGATGGAAGGGACCTTAAAGATCTTCTAGTTCCAACCCCCTTGCCAAGGGCAGGGACACCTCTCACTAGACCAGGTTGCCCAGTGCCCCGTCCAACCTGGCCTTGAACACTTCCGGGGGGCAACATCAGCAGCTTCTCTGGGCAACCTGTTCCAGGGATTCGCCAACCTCATATTGAGGAATTTCTTACTAAGACATAATCTACCTCCTTTTAGTTTGAAGCTGACCTATCAATACACTCTCATTAAAAGTCTCTCTCCAGCTTTCCTGTAGCCTGTCTCCAGGTACTGGAAGCTTCTATAAGGTCCCATTGGAACCTTCTCAACAACCCCAACTCCCCCAGCCTGTCTTCATAGGAGAGCTTGTGTGGTTCCTGTTTACAGACCAAGATGTGTGACAGGTCTTGGGCCAGAAGACTTTGTAATCACAATTAATCTTGAATGTGTAATCATCATCCCAACACACACGCACTCATTAAACATGTTGCTCATAGTTAGAGCCTCCAGCAGCCTGCAGAAAACTCTCATCTTTGCCTCAGATCATGCTGCCAATATTTCCCTCTTGACCAGCTTCTCTGCCTTTGCTCTTAATTTCTGACCTCTCCACAAATGGTGCCTAGCACTGAGTTACTTCACAGACCTGGCCTGCCTATGTCTCTTACTTTCTCAGAGGTTGAGTAGGGTAGAGTAATGTTTTGACTGAGTTATCTAAGGTCTTTGAATGGAGAATGAAGAATCTTGCTCTGACAGTTGCTAACTCCCCTTTCCTTAACAGTTGCCACTTTGACTCTGAAGTGGCAGAAGCAAATGGATGATGGTACCCTGCTATCCCCATGTTAATTTAATTGTAGAAGCATAGAACGGTTTAGGTTGGAAGTGCCTTAGATATCATCTAGTTCTGTAGGTCTGGAGAAGTTGAAGTCTGTGCAAAGGTTTTCTTCAGGTGCATGTGCTACAAAGGTGAGAATATTTAGAAGGAAAGGGGGAAAGGGAGCGTTACTGTGGTTTAACATTTGTACCGTTGCAGCTGTCGGTTTCTTTGTGTGTGTCTGCACTGAGATCTGCATGGATAAGGCAGACCAAGTGAGATATTCCTGTAGCTGAGTTACATAACATATGAAGTCACATAGCAAAATCTAACATTCTATATATCTCATAGCCCTTAAATATGCTATATCAATGGGCTACAAAGTAATGAGCTACTCTTGAGACAAACATCTGCAAGATTCCTCTTAACCTTCGGGTCCTCTGTTATGCAGACTTGCTTTGCTTAGCTTCAGTGGTTGATCTTGATGTGAGAGTCCTCATACAACTAAGTATCTGTATATTGCAACTTTTCCATAGCCTTCACATAAGTGTCTGGATGAGCAAGGAATAAAGTCTCCATACATCTCTTCTGCCAGGTCATTCATTTCTTCTTCTACTCCCTCTTGCTTTCAACATGTCTTCACCAGCTGATGTGAATGGCTGCATTTAAACTGTCCGTCAGGATTTGTATTAAATTTGAACAGCACAGTTAATGATCTTCATTTCAGAAGAAAATCCAAGATTGAGCCGATAATTTAAACAAGTAGTTGTCTCCTTCATCATTAGCTAAGTTGTTATAATTTCACCATCCCTAGATGAGTTTAAAAGATGCTTAGATGTAGCATTGGGGGATCTGGTTTAGGGGTGAACTTACCAAGTAGGATTGATGGTTGGACTCGATGATCCCAAGGGTCTTTTCCAACCTGAATGATTCTGTGATTCTATGATTCAACAGCAAAATGAACGTGTCTTGCAGCTGGAAAAGACTGCTGCAATATGACAGATCTTCTGCTCTTATTCATATGGCATCTAGGGAAAAGTGGAGCAGAGCTGGTCAGTTGAGAATTCTTCAGGTATCTGATGGTGTTGTCATTTGTTCTTCCTCAGTAGTATAAGTTGCCTTGTTCTCGTACATATTTGTACAAAAACACTGTGTATTTCTAATCTCTGACATGGTTTAAGGAGGATCCATAAGCTCAAAGTAACATACCCAAGACAGGGTTCTTCTTGCTTTGACAGTTGGTTGGTAGAATTTTAAAGATAATAAAATGAGCTGCAAAAACATCGTTTTAAACTTAGCTATTTTCTCTGGCCTTATTGTAGGCTGAGCTTGCTGTCTGAGGTCTATGTATTTTACTCTTTGAGATACTAGATACTTGTCCCTTAACCACGTGAATATTGAAAGCCTGAAAAACAGAACTGCAAGTGAAGCTGCCTTTCGGGCCTCTGAAGGATGTGCATTAAGGATGTCCAGTTCTCACAAATGATTTCTCTGCTTAAACAAGCTGAACTGCTTCCATTCCCCTAACAAAGGCTAGAGGAACTGAGCCTCCTGTAACTTCCTGCTGGCTCTTTCCCAGGAGGAGCATCAATGTGTTGACTGTAGAATCTACATGTGTCTGTTTCTGACTAGCCTGTGATAACTAAGTGAGACTTTAATTAAATGTAATCAAATTCAATGCCCCCTCTCTAGAAGTGTGCAAGGGCAGGTTGGATGGAGCCTTGAGCAACCCAGTCTACTGGGAGGTGTCTCTGCCCACGGCATGGGAGTTGGAACTAGATGATCCTGCTCTGGCAGGGGGATTGGACTAGATGATCTTCCAATCCCTAATGATTCTATGATTCTATGATCTTTAAGGTCCCTCCCAACTCAAAGCTTTCTTTTCTATTTAAAAAAAGCTACAGTGTGTTTTAATGACATTGGAGATCTGACTTCATCTGACAAAAGCAAGTGTAGAATGCTGCTGTGTCCTTACTTCACCCCTTTGTATTTCAGAGTTTCAGGGCTCACAACTGTGCACTATGTACTGAACAGTGTTCAAAGAGCGTTGTCACAATATCAGGCTTATTAAAATTCGACAACTTGAACAACTGTCATTTTTACTCTCTTAAAATAAAAGGGGGCACAAAACATTATAGAATTAAGTAGCCCATTGTGCACTATTTTTCTCTTTTGCCTTTCTGTCACCCAGGACACGGAATGGATGCCTCTCACAGGAGGAAACAGCTGGTTATTTTCAATCTCTGCATGCAGCAAGTGCCCTTTGCCTTATTCATTTACCAATTCAGTGAATAACTGCTTAGGTATTTTTAGGGCATTTGTCATTGTGTTAGTTGGTACTTCGTTAGCCTTAGTGGAATTATTTCTCTTTGTACTGCACTTGTGGCAGTTAACTTCAGAGAACCTTGCTGGTGGCTGAAATCAATCACAACTAATTCTGTATCCAGGTTTCCTGTGCAATCTGCTGGAAGCAAGCAGAGAAATTATATTACGTGGCATCCACTCTGAACAAGGAGCTGGCTAAACTTTCCACTGTGAAGGGCCAATGACATTTATATGACTGAAGTCATGGTGACAGAGGCTTAGTGCTAAAGAATTTTGTAAGATGCTGGAGGACTTGTGTCTGTTGTGTCCCACAAGCAGATAACGTGACTGCTATTGGAAAACTGGCAGATGAACCGTGCACCTTTGCCTCAGCCACTACAGTGCTAATTCAGGAATGTTGAATTGATCCATCAATTCATAACCAGGGTACGGACAAGTAGTCCATTTGCCAACACAGCTACGTGGGAAGTGTACAGTGCAAAGGCAGAGCAGGTCTCTCAACATCTGCACAACTAACTGAGTTTTAAGGGGCTGCTTGCTCTGCTGTATTTCAGTAAACTCTTTCATGTTAGATGCTTAAGGGAGATCCTTTACACAGGACATAAATATGTGAAGGTTGGGTGTCAGGAGGATGGAGCCAGGCTCTTCACAGCGTCATCTGGTGACAGGACAAGGGGCAATGGGTGTGAGCTGGAACATAGGAGGTTCCACATAAATAGGAGAAGGAACTTCTTCACTGTGAGGGTGACAGAGCATTGGAACAGGCTGCCCAGGGGGTTGTGGAGTCTCCTTCTCTGGAGGTGCTTAAAACCCACCTGGATGTGTTCCTGTGCAATGTGGTCTAGGTGATCCTGCTGTGGCAGAGGGATTGGACTGGATGATCTTTCGAGGTCTCTTCCCTAATGATTCTATTCTATTCTATGATTCTATGACATATATTTAAGGGGTAGGAGAAATTATGTTCTCCTGTAGATCAATCATTAGAAATCCCAACCAAGGTGGTGGGGGACCTAGACTTGGTTTCCTCCTGTGTCTGTGAACATAGAAATTAATGTTTTCCTTCACATGGGGTGTGCTATAACCATCATAAGGGTTTTACAGCTTCTTTAACCCCAGCCATTGAAATGATCTAGCTATGACTGCCCAGGACAGACATGTAGTAGTAGAATTGGCTTTCTGGAAAGTACCTGCTAAAATGGTCAGAGACGTTTTAGGAATGTCATTGAAATACAAATATATGGAATGTAGGCACCTCCAGTGCAGGGAAGCAACTGGATGAGAACTCTGAAGGCAGTCATTTTGGATTTGAGGCTCACAAGTGGTCATTTTCAGCATCTGAGCCTTCTTACTGGTGTAATCACTGACACTTGTCTCAGTTGACAAAAGCAAATCATTGACAGAGCTGGGGTGAGGCTTCAGCATACAGACAAACACATCAGACCATGGAAAAATCAACATAGATAGAGAAGCTTTGACATAATTATTAAGGGTTTTTTATTAAATCAATAATCAGATAAATGAGGGTGATACATTAATTGCAGCTACTTCAAAAGAAGTTTTGGCACAGTCTCACAAGTGCTGCTCAAGAACATTAGCTGTCATAGGATGGGAGGGAAATCTGTCTTGTGAATTAGTAACTAGCTGAAAGAGAAGGATTGATGGGGTAGCAATAGTCATATTTTTACACTGTGGGAGAGTTATGATTGGACTCCCACAGGGATTCATGCTGGGACATGCACTAGTTAGCATATGCAGAAACGTTCTTGGAAAGACAGTAAGGAAGCAGCACAGTTTGCTGCTGATGCAGAATCCTGTACAGCAGTGGAGTATGAAGCTGACAGCAAGGAGTTGCAAAAGGATCTCAGTCAGCTGAGCAGCATGAGTGCTAGACTAGAAGTTCAAACTCGGGAACTGTAAAATAGTGCAGGCATGCAGGCAAAACCAATCTTAGTTATCTGTGTCCAGTGGTTAAGTTTAATCTATGCTGTTGTTGCTGAAGTAGTTCTTAGAATCTCTATAGGTGGTTCTTTGGAAACTTCGTAACCCTTAAACCATTTGTTGGGTTACAGGCGGCTGAACAGGAGCCACCAGGGTGCCTAGGTGGCCAAAAAGGCCAACAGCATCCTGGCCTGCATCAGGAACAGGGTAACCAGCAGGAGTAGGGAGGTGATGGTACCCCTGGAGTCTGCATTTGCGAGACTGCACCTTGAGTACTGGGTCCAGTTTTGGGTACCACAGGATCAGGAGGACATCAAAGGGCTGGAGTGGGGCCAGAGAAGGGCAACGAGCCTAGGGAGAGGACTGGAGAACAGACCCTATGGAGAGTGGCTGAGGGAACTGGGGTTATTGAGTCTAGAGAAGAGGAGGCTGAGAAGACCTTCTTGCTCTCTACAGCTGCCTCAGCAGAGGTTGTAGTGAGGCTGGTGCTGGTCTCTTCTCCCAAATTACTAATGATAGGATGAGTAGAAATAGCCTCAAGTTGTGTCAGGGGAGATTGAGATTGGACCTTAGGAAGAAGTTCTTTCCTGAGACAGTGGTTGGGCACTGGAACAGGCTGCCCAGGGAGGTGGTGGAAGGCTTATTTCCAGCTCCAAGTGAAAACTAGCAGGAATTACTAGAAAGGGAAGACACAATGAAGCAGGAAACACTGTGACATCTCTTTGTGTGCATCAGTGGGAAGGCCACAGCTAGAGAACAGCATGAAACTCCAGTTTCCCAGGTCAGAATGTAAAGGCTGAAAAGAATAATAAGACATAGAGAATAGTTTCTGTTTAAAATGTGACTACCAACACTTGGACTTCTCAGTTTGAAAAAGACAAGCTGACAATGCCTGGGCGACTGAGGGAAGATGCCTGAATTATGTTCTACATAACATGGGCTTGTAGAGAGAAGGTAAGGAGCTCTCATTCACTTTTTCTAGTAAGAGGGCACAAAGGGGGTTATGCTAGGCAGCAGGTTTAAAACTACCAAAAGATAGTCTTTTTGTCAGATGCTGCAGAACTAAAGTACAGAGCTCACTGCTTCCAGAAATGTGGAAGTTAAAACTATCGTTACTTAGAAAATGGGACCAAAGGGAAAATGGGACTTTGAAAGGGAAGCAGCCCGTTGGTGGATAACAAATGGACTTGGACACAGTGGCCTTTGGATTGGACTAGATGATCTTTCCAGGTCCCTTCCAATTCCTAATGTTCTGTGATTCTGAAACATGGGAAATCCTGCTTAGAATTATTTCTTTATTATTTGTTTCTATAGTGAAAGTGGTCAAACATTGGAATGAATTGCCAAGAGAGGTTTTGTGACCCCCATGCTGGGAGGTATTCAAAGCTGACTGATCTAGTCTAACTGACCCTCTTTTGAGCAGTAGGTAGTCTTAGGTAGCCTCCTGAAGACCACTGTGACCTACATGATTCTGTCAACTTAAGATAGGTTCTTAGCATGTGTTTGTACCTTAACTGTACATTACTTTCTATAGTATTGACAGAAAGTGTTTGGTCTGGGTTAATATATTAAAACTCAATTCAAGACCTAGTGGGGACAAGACACTTGGGGTTTGCTGTAAAGAAGACAAGAGTCAGCTATGGTACTTTCTGTTTAGTGGCTTGTCAGTAGTCATAGAATCATAGAATCACAGAATCATTAGGGATTGGAAGGGACCTTGAAAGATCATCTAGTCCAATCCCCCTGCCACAACAGGATCACTTGGTCCAAGTCGCATAGGAACACATCCAGGTAGGTCTTAAACATCTCCAGAGAAGGAGACTCCACAACCCCCCTGGGCAGCCTGTTCCAGTTCTCTGTCACCCTCACTGTGAGGAAGTTCCTTCTCATATTTATATCAAACCTCCTATGTTCCAGCTTACACCCATTGCACCTCATCCTATCACTAGATAAGATTGAGAAGAGTCTGGCCCCATCCTCCTGACACGCACCCCTCACATATTTATAGACATTAATGTGGTCACCCCTCAGTCTCCTCTTCTCCAAACTAAAGAGACCCAGTTCCCTCAGCCTTTCCTCATAAGGGAGGTGCTCCACGTCCTTCATCATCCTCATTGCTCTACGCTGGACTGTGCAACTTGGTCTAGGTGATCCTGCTGTGGCAGGGAGATTGGACAAGATGATCTTTTGAGGTCCCTTCCAATCCCTAACGTTCTGTGAATCTGTGAATAAACCCAACCCCACCCTGCTCACTAAACCCTGTTCCCCAGGACCACATCTACTCAGGTTTTGAACCCCTCCACAGACAGTGACTCCTGCCCCTCCATGGGCAGCCTGTTCCAACCCCTGACCACTCTGTCAGGGAAGAGATTTTTCCTGATGTTTTATTTTTGTGTCTGTTTGTTTGCTATAAGTATCAGGAGCTGCCTCTCCATCTCCATATGTGTGATGGCTCAAACCACCCCATTATATTCTCTTTGTTATTCACAGAAATGGGATTAATGCCTTAAAAATCCCTGTTCCAAATGAAATGTTTGATATTCCAACAGGAAGAGTGGCAGCCATTTGGTTCTGGGTAGCGCTGGGCCCCACAGTGGGACTGGAGTGAAGGACTGGAGCCATTAGCCTGCAATTGCTGTGCAGGTAATAAAAGGGTTTTATAGGGCTGGGTCTGTGCAGCACAAAGCCCAGCGATTACTGGGAAGCCCTGGAGCCTGATAAGGTCCTTTCTCCAAGCAAACCGCTAACATATGCACAATTAAACTGGTTGTATTGTTCTGCCACAAGCAAAACTCAATCCCTTCCTGAGACACACAACAGCCTTTTAGCTGGGGAGAGCTGGCAGTGGGGGGGAAACATGTGTTAGCATTAGGGAACTGGTTTGGGTTTGAGTTTGGTTGGGTTTTTTTATCACATCTAAAAATAACATTTATATAACCACCTACCCTCACATCTCACATCAGCAAGTGGCCAGAGGCGCCTGGCTCAGCTGGATTAAAATATGCAAACACAATGGGATTTTAGCAGATTCTGTTTCCTGAAGAAGAATTGTGTAACTTGACGTTTAGAGGCAGGAGGAAAGTCAAAGCCAGTTTCTACTCTGGTTAAGACAATCCTGTTTGAAGAAGACTTTGGAGCAGGCAGTGAACAGAGGCCAAGGCTCCAGAGTCTGTTGTTCCATTGCCCTTAGTAGGATAATGCAGCTGCATCTTGGGACTTCTGGTTCCAGTTTGGTCACTGAATCATCAAATCAATGAATCATCAAATCACTGAATCATAGAATCATACAATGGTCTGGGTTGGAA
Organism: Phoeniculus purpureus; assembly: GCA_028565055.1. Classification (NCBI taxonomy): domain Eukaryota; kingdom Metazoa; phylum Chordata; class Aves; order Bucerotiformes; family Phoeniculidae; genus Phoeniculus; species Phoeniculus purpureus. The sequence goes on from JAOXOE010000602.1 coordinate 23,398,432, forward strand.
GGGACTTAAAGATCATCTATATGTGGGGTGCTGAAAAGCCACGTAAATGTGACGTTAGGGACCATGGCTTAGTGATGGGTCTGGTAGTGAACTTAGAGTATATGGTTGGACTTGATGATCTTAAAGGTCGTTTCCAACCTAAATGATTCTATGATTTTATGATTCTATGATCTAGTTCCAAACCTCCTGCCATGGACAGGGACATCACCAGGTTGCTCAAGGCCCCATCCAGCCTGATCTGGTCCTTCTACTTCAGCTGAGAAAGTACAGGATGTTCTTCTTCAAGAAAAGATGTTCTTCATAGAGAATATCTCTGGGTATCCTTATTTAAGTTCTTTGTTGAGACCCTCTGAAGGTATTCTTCTCTGAGGACATATGTTCTTCTCCAAGCATATGGAATCATAGAATCATTTAGGTTAGAAAAAACCTCTAAGATCATCAAGTCATCCGTGAACGCAACCATCGCAAGGCCACCACTAAACTCTGTCCCTGAACTCCAGATCTCCACGACTGTAAAACAGGGATGGTGATTCTACCCCCTCCCTGGGCAGCCTGTTCAGCTACCTACAGAAAAAACAAATTATACAGGAAAAATGAATCATAACCCCCAGTAATTACCCCAGTAATATAATCCCCAGTTCCCATTTCAGCTCTCCTGTGTGTGGATGTTCTTGGAGAAGCAGCAGAGCAGTACAATGACATTGAGTTTCTCCTCCCCCTCTACTCTGCCCTGGTGAGACCACATCTGGAATGTTGCATCCAGTTCCAGGCTCCTCAGTTCCAGAAGGACACAGAGCTGCTTGAGAGAGTGCAGCACAGAGCCACAAAGATGATGATGAAGGGAGTGGAACTTCTTCCTGATGAGGAAGGGCTGAGGGAGCTGGGTCTCTTGAGCTTGGAAAAAAGGAGACTGAGAGGTGACCCCATGAATGTTGATAAATATGGAAAGAGTGAGTGTCAGGAGGATGGAGCCAGGCTCTGCTCAGTGGCATCCAGTGATAGGACAAAAGGCAAAGAGTGTGAGCTGGAGCAGAGGAGGTTCCACATCAATCTAAGAAGGAATTTCTTCATGCCGAAGGTGACGGAGCCATGGGAACGGGCTACCCAGGGTGGGGGGTTGTGGAGTCTCTTTCTCTGGAGATGTTTAAAACCCATCTGGCCATATTCCTGTGTGACTGGATCTAGGTGATCTGTGGCAGGGAGATTGGACTGGATGATCTGTCAAGGTCCCTTCCAATCCCTAGTGATTCTGTGATGCTGTGATGCTGTGAGTTCAGACAGAGGGGATTGGACTTATCTCCAGGCATAGCAGGTAGTGTGTGGCAGATGGGCCTCCAACCTAAGTGTATCGCTTGAAGACCCTCTTGATGCAATACTGCTGCCTCCAAGGAGCATTCCTCAGCCTCCCACAGCCTCTGCTGCAACTCTGCAACCCCCTTGTTGCTGAGATTGATATTGGAGTTATGTAAATCTGCATTATTTATCTGTTATGGCCCTTTAAGCTGGGTGAGTGCTCCTGGCTTCCCGTTGTTCCATGTCTAAATTAATCATGGGCCATAAGTTCAGTCACCATTTATGCAACATGGAAAAAAAGGGGGGAATGTAAAAATAGCAGTGTCGAGATTTCACACCACGTTCTCCAGGCAGGAACTACTCAGGCATCAGGCTGCTTCCTCCGGGCCTCTGAAATATTTATTGCTTTTTTAAAAAGGAAAATAAAAACCTCTTTAAATTATCCATCTCCTCAGGAGAAAGTTGTTCCCTGATCCAGTCATTTGCTCCCTGATCCAGTTGTCTACAAACTGATCCAGCCATCTACTCCCTCACTCTAGGGAACACACTTCCAGGTCCCTGTGTAGTGTATTGTGATGGCTCCACATGTCACCACAGTTGGTTTGGGAACAGCCAGGAGCCTCCAACACCTTCCAGGGATGTTTTCTCAGGACTGACACCAGTGTCCCTACTGGGAGAGCAAAAGGCTAACAGGGAGCTGTGATGGGGGATGTTTCAGGCAGGTTTTGACATTCTCATCCATGAGAGGAAGGAGGCAGCAGCTCCTTTCTGCTTTTGAACATTAATTATACACTTCTCCAAACCCAAGTGGTCTTTGCTGTCCACCAGCTCAGGAGGCTTGTTTAGAGCTGGGCTTCACCTCAGAGTGTCCCCCAGTCTTCACCCACCTCCACCCCTGCTTGAGGCAACCCCAAACTGAAGCTGCCCAGGGAGGGGGTGGAGGCACCATCTCTGGAGGGGTTCAACAACAGGCAGACAGGATGTTCCAGGAGATGGGTTAGTGGTTGGGGGTTGTAGGGCAAATGGTTTGACTTGATCTTGAAGCTATTTTCCAACCTTGATGACTATTATTCCAAACCCCAACCATCCCAGCATCATCACTAATCCCAGGAGCTGCTCGGGGTTAGGAAAAATGAGGTGTTTGAAGACATTATTTTATCACACTCCATTTTCAGAGTCGTTAGGATCCATCCCCCCAGTTAATGATGTGCAGTCAGTGGCATTAATAAAGATACCAGTCAGAAGTCCCAATTAACAGTGTCATGGAATTAATTGTCTGCATGCAGGATGCTGCTGGTAGGAAAAGAGTTTTCTGAGATGGTCAGGAAACACTGCTGTGATATCAGAGCCTCAGTAAGAGGGTCTTGTCCAAGAACAGATGTTCTTCATTGAGAACATCTAAAGGCATTCTTCTCTGAGGATAGATGTTCTTCTCCAATAACACAGAATCATGGAACAATTCAGGTTGGAAAAGACTTCCAAGATCATCGAGTCCAACCACGAACGCAAGGCCAGTTATGGTGCTCCCCAGATGGACAACTTAACTGGTCCCTGGAAAACAGCAGATGCCAGAGACACCCATCATATTCACAACACCAGTGTGGACCCTTCTGGCTGTCTCCTAAGAAAAGAAAAGAGCAGGTGCTCTGGAGGGAACATCTCCTGCAACATCCCAGCTCACTCCTAACAACTGGCCTTGCAGTGACTCCTTCCCTTCCATCCACAGGCTGTTTCCCCTTGGGTAGAGCAGAGGAACTTCTCAGAGCTTTAAATAACCTCCTGGATCACGCCCTCCACACCAACTCACTGCTGGGAGCAGCCTTCCTGTTTGTTTGTTTGTTCCTTTTTCCTTGCTATGACTGCAGAGAGGAAGGAATCTGGCTTCTGCCTCCCTACTGACCTCCTGAGTTGGAGAGCAATTACTTAGCTCTGCAGGCTTTGGGTGAGAATTGAAGGTCAGGGCACTTGCACTAGTGGGGTTTTTATTCTGGACTGCCATGAGGTCACGGTCAGTGCTGAGCACATGCTGAAACCCACAGTTTCCAAAGCAGTTCAGAGGCCCCAGAGTGGCCACGAGGAAACAGAGGCATGGAAATCCAAGGAGAGCATCCTTAACCCTCGCTTTTCTCTTTAATTGATTTTCCTTTCAGACGGAAGGGGCTGGTCAAAGCCTGGGCTGACATTTAACCCCCATGGCCTCACATTGTGTCACAGGTGATGGCTGCTTCCCCAGTGACCCAGGACCGCTCGGTGCCCACAAGGGCATTGCTAGCAGGGGGTGAGGAGGGAGGATACTCTGATCAAAAGCTAGGAGTTCCTAATGCAAAGCATTTCAGAGGAGCCGGAGGCTTTGAAGTGCTTCAAGTATTGACCTCCTTTGGGTGAAAAGCTGTGAGCAGCAATCAGGCACAACCATCTCATGTAGGAGATCAAAGAGGGGTGTCCAAAAGCACTGGTTGCCATAGCCACGCTGCCCATGGCTGCTCCCTACCAGGGCTGCACTGGGGGTTTCAATGGCCAGAAGCTGCTGTAGGGATTCAGGGTGTCTGTTCTCCAACATTCTGCTCCACAAAATCAGAGAATCTTGGAAAAGACCTTCAAGATCTTTGAGTCCAACTCTGAACCCAGCTGTCCCATCCCAACAGCTAAACCCTGTCCCTGAGCTCCGTATCTCCACAACTGGGAAACATGGCCAGGGGTGGCAATTCAACCCCCTCCTTGAGTCACTGAATATTTGTGTGACTTCTGGAAACTGCTCTAGATACTTAGAACAAAATTCCCAACTCATTTATTCCTAGGAAAGAATGACACTAAAAGAATAAAATCCTCCTGTAAAATACCTTCCAGTAGCCAAGTGTCCATGAAGACCTTCATCATCCTGCAGCTCTCTGGGCTTCACACTGCTGTTCTTGCCATGATTTTCCTCCTCACTGTAAGAATCCTGGTGCTCAGAGGTGCCTTTACGGAGCAAAAAGCCTTTGGACCTAAATTTGTTCAACAAAACTGATGGAGGGAGTTGGAGGGGGGGGTCTCTTCATCACTAGGAAGCTGTACTTTGGGGTTTTTTAAATAAAAACACCCTCAGGCAGTGTGTCTGCTGGTGGTTGTGGCTCTTGCCCCATCCCAGTGGGTGCTCTGGGGGGATTTGAGGTGTTTGTCAGATGTTTCTGAAGAGCAGCTCAGTCAGTCACTTGGCAGGAGCTGCAGATGTGGAGGCTGAAGCCTGCAGCTGGAAACATCCTTTTGATAAATAATGAGCTAAGAATTATCCCAGACTGGGACTGCCTGCCTTCCCCTGACCATCCTGGGACATCACCTGCTTGGGGGTGGGTTCCTGTCTGTCCCATCCCACATCCCACAGCATCTCCCACTGCTCCTCACCCCAAGCCTGAGGTCAGCTGAGGTTTTCCTTTCCCAGTGCATGCTGAAATCTTACTGGGGGAGGAAATTCCTAGCTTTGTGGTGTTGGAAATGAGCTGTAGCAGGCAGGGCTGGCAAGCAGCAGCCCTCAGGCTCAGGCAACCCCCTCCCAGGCAGCCTCTGCCTCTCCTGACCCCACAATTCCATCCTTCCAGCGCTGATGGATAGTCTCGCCTGAAAAAGCCCGGTCTTGAGCTTCAGCAGATGCCAGATTAATGTATTGCACCTGTCCAAACACAACGAGGCCCTATTTTATCCACATTTCTCCCTGTCCTACAGCGTGATGGAGGGAGGGCTGGCTGTGCCCACGCTCAGATAACCTTGACCCTGCCTGGAGGTTTCGTTCCCCATGGGGATGTGGGGGGGACACATGGATACGAGCATCACTTTTAGTGCAGAGAGGAGATGCAGCAGAAAACCCAGGGTGTGCAGGGGGAAGGATTCACCCTGCCGCTTCAGCTGGATGGGGAGCAGCAGCGGAGCAGCTCCCGCTGTTATTATTAATAGGGAAATAATTCGGTGTGAAGTATCTTAATGCAATGGATTTCACAGCGCTCGGAGGGACGGACACGTCCTTCAGTGTGATGAGAGCTGTGCGACAGCCCTTCCAGGAGCCAGCACCCACCAGCAAGGGCTGCTTTCATTGGCCAGACCTCAAAATTCCCAGTGAATTCAGTGGGATTTTTTGCCTGTTTAAACCTTGAGCCACAGTCCAGGAATTCTGCCTCAGCTGTGATCCAGCCAGGCTTTGCCCGGGAGCCTGGGAGCAATATGTTACCCTTAATGGAGGCTTTTTGTTTTGGAGAGGATTCAAGTTTATTCCATTAGAAAAGGGTTTTAGTCTTCCCTTTTTGTGATGGTGAAGAAAAAACTCTATTCCATTCCCTTAAGCTGGAACACCAGGCTCTGCTCTTGCTTGATTTTAACCTTCTCCCTTGTTAGAAGTTACTGAAGGACTTTGGAAATGACCATTCCAGACAAAGAAGCTCTGGAAAGGGAAACCAGATCATAATTAGGTGAACACTTTCCTTTTGCCAAGTCAAGAAAGTAGAACCATCAGCTGGAGCTTCAAAGGGAGGAGCAATTAGGGGAAAAGGAACTCATGACCCTGTAATTACACATCTCAGCTCTGCAGCAGGGTAAAATGTGCTGCTCTGAGTCAGCTCTGGGTGGGTGGTATTGTGCCCAAAATGAAGAAGAAAATAGTAATTACAAGGGTTAGCATCTACCAAACAAAATATGGAATAGCTGAGTCTTGTGGGATTCAAAAGAAAAAGGAGGTGCGGAAATGGGGACAATCATAGGAGAAGCAAAAAAGCGTCTCCAAAGAGAAGGGGAAGGGAAATCATCCTGGGGATGCTGCAGGCATCACCCTTGTTAGAAAATGTTGTCTCAAAGGTGTCTCCTTGTGGGTTTCAGTGTTTTATTTGATGTCAGGGATGAGGCAGGAGAGAGCTGGGCTTGGGTGATGCTACAAAGGATCTTCAAACCACGTCCCTGAGCACACAGACAGAGGGATTTTCATAGAATCATGGAATCATAGACTCATAGAATCTATTTAGCTGGAAGAGACCTCCAAAGGGCATCCAGTCCAACCCTGCTACAACAACTCACCAGACCAGATTGTTCAGAGCCCCATCCAACCTGACCTTGAATGGCTCCAAGGATGGAGCCTCCACCACCTCTCTGGGCAGCCTGTTCTAGGGATCCACCACCATCATAGAATGGGTTGAGTTGGAAGGGAGCTCAGAGCTCACCCAGTGACAACCTCCTGCCATGGGCAGTGACATCCCTCACCAGGCCAGATTGCCCAGAGCCCCATCGAACTGGTTTTGAACTTTTGCAGCAGAGCAGTTACAACCAGAAGCTGGAAGGAATAAATTGTCTAGAATCAAGACGTGAAGGACCTGCCTTCACCATTGTGATGGAGAAAACTCTGCTTGCACAAAGCTGACTTTATTTTCTGTTCAGCACTGGGGTCTTTAACCAAAGCACCACAGAAAAACATGACATCCAGAGACCAGCTTTTCCCTCCAGTTTGTTTATCAGCAAGATTAAGATTCCTGGCTGCGCAATAAAGAAAAGTCTCCGTTTATTCCTTGCGGGGCATGTGGAGTGCATTTGTTTCCTAGGATGCAAATTCATTGTTCATGCTCTGAATAAAGGTCCCGGTGCCAAGAAACCGCCATCAGATTGGGATCTCCTGGCATCGTTTTCGATAGAACTTCACACACTGCGCGGGGGTTTGATTCTTTCCCAATATTCTGCCACGATGTTTTGTCTCTGAGATGCTTTCCCAGTCTTTTTCTTAAACCTTGTGTCAGCTAATACCCTCCTTTCTGTCTGACCGGCGGCGGCTGTGCAGTGCAGGGTCACAGCACCATCCCTCATGGGTTGGCAGCCACTCCCTTGTTGATCCCCTGCCAACGCCCTGCCAGCTGCAGAGCCCTGCACCCCTTTCCACGCTCACTGGTCTGATCTGAGGGTCCCTTGCTGCCAAAACCTGTAGGAAATCAGGGAGAGCTGCACCTCTTGGAGCTCTCCAGCTCCTAAAAGCAGGGAAAACTGGGTGTCAAACACTGGCTCTGGTTTCTAATTCATTCTGTCTATTATCTATCTATTATCTATCTATCTATCTATCTATCTATCTATCTATCTATCTATCTATCCATCCATCCATCTATTTATCTACTGTCAATCTTTTGATTATTATTATTATCATCAAATAATAATTGATAATATTATTATTTATAATAATATTTATAATATATTATTATCTATCTTTTCTCTTTTATCTATTATGTAATTTCTAATCTGTTATCTATTATGATCTACCTATTTATCCATTATTTCCTTATGTATCTATTATTAATTTATCATCAGTTTATCTATTATCAGTCTATCTATTGTATATTTATAGTCTAATACTGTCTAATGTCAGTATTGTCTATCTATTATCTCTCTAATCTATCCCTTATAGCTATCCATCTATTATCCATTTATCTATTACATATTTATTGTCCATTTATCCATTATCAATCTGGCTAAACTATTGTCTATTTATTATCTATTTATCTATCTGTTATCTATTTATTTTCTATTTATCTATTATTTGTTTATCCTCTATTTATCTGTATCTATCTATTCATCTATTATCTATTTATAATCTGTCTATTATGAATCTATCTAGTCTATCATATATTTATCTATTATCAATCTATTTATTATCTATCATCTATTTTTCTATGTGTCAATAGTCTATCTATTTATCTATTATCTGCATCTATCTATCTATTTGGACAGGCTGGAGAGCTGGGCTGAGAGGAATTAATGAGCTTTAACAAAAGCAGCTGTAGAGTCCTTCACTTGGGAAGGAATAATGGGAGATTGGGTAGTGACCAGCCAGATACCCCCCTGGGGAGAGGGATCTTGGAGTTGTTGCGAATAACAAACTCAAAATGGATCAGCAATGGGCCCTGGTGGTCAAGAAGGCCAAGAGGGTGTTGGGATGGATCAAGAGGAGGGTGTCTAGCAGATCAGGGAGGTTCTTCTATCCCTTCATTCTGCTTCAGTGAGGCCGCACCTGGAATCCTGTGTCCAGTTCTGGTCTCTCCAATTCAAGAGGGAGAGAGAATTAATGGAGAGGGTTCAGTGCAGAGCTACAAGGATGATTGGGGGTCTGGGAAAACTGATTCCTGAAGAGAGAGTGAGAACATTGGGACGTTTTAGTTTGGACAAAAGAAGGCTCGGAGGGGATTTATTCCCTGTCTATAAATCCGTGAGGGCTGAGTGCCAAGCAGAAAGGAATCCTCTCTTTTCAGTGGCATCAGACAGGACAAGGGGTGATGGATGCCAGCCTGAGCACTGGGAGTTTCACCTCAATCTGAGGCAAAACTTCCTTACAGTCAGGGTTATCAAATATTGGTTGCCCAGGGAGGCTGTGCAGTCCCCTTCTCTGGAGATGTTTCAGCCCTGGATAGATGGGGTTTTGTGGAGCTGATTGAGGCTTTTTAGGCGGTTCTGCTGTTCAGCAATTTGTATCCTGCTTGAGCAGGAGGTTTGACTCTGATGGCCTTTGAAGTCCTCTTCCAACCCTAATAAACTGTGTAAACTGTGTATCTATATTTTACTATATTTTATCTACCTATATTTTATCTATCTATCTATCTATCTATCTATCTATCTATCTATTATCTATCTCTCAACCTATCTATTATCTATCTTTCTATCTATCTATCTATCTATCTATCTATCTATCTATCTCTTTTCATTGACATTTATGCCTACACACACACACATCTCACAACTCACTTCAGCTGCATTCAGAACTGCACATCCATCAGCAAAACTCCTATGCCCAGGGGACACAGCCTGGACATTTTCCTTCCCAGCCCATCCCTACATGCACCAAGGGCTCAAACCCTGCTCCAAAGGCTCAGCGGTGGCCATTTGTCCCCAGGGTGGGTAGGACCCCCTCACCCAGCCTGGTGCATAGGCTGCCACCTTGCATTAGCTGTGTTGGGGTGCGATGTGGTGTGACATGACTGTGCCTGACACGACATGTCACCTTGGGAGATAATGAGTTGGAAATTTATGCTAATAATTGTTTTGACTGTTCTCCAGGAACAAGTGGGTTGTTGGTTGGGAGTATTTTTTGCAGCAGAATGCTTTGCACCCAAAATCATTTTATTAAGGGATTGTTATTATTGTTACTATATTTTTAGATAGGAAAATATCAGCTGTGCCAACAGTTGGGAATTGGTACCTGGCATCCCTGTGGCTCCTTGGGAGGGCTCTGGATGCCTTGTGGTGCTCCTTTCACTCAGATCTCAGCTTTTCCCCTCTAAAACCTGCTACTCCAGCCACCATGACCTTCCCCACAAGCAGGACCCTGATGCCAGGGCCACTGAGCAAAGGATTTGTGATTCGGGTTTCTGTGTGACCTGCAGTGGGTACAACTTGGAGCACAGGAGGTTTCACCTCAACACCAGGAAAAACTTCCTTACAGTGAGGGTCTTGAAGCCCTGACCCAGGCTGCCCAGAGAGGATGTGGAGTCTTCTGCTTTGGAGAGATCCCAAATCCACCTGGAATGTTCCTGTGGGATCTGCTGTAGGGGACCTAGCTCTGGCAGGGGGGTTAAAGTAGATGATCTCCAGAGGTCATTTCCAAACCCACCAGCCTGTGATTCTATGAGTTGTAGCCTGAGCATCCATGGATGGTTGTGGGGGTGCACCCCGATCTCAAAGCATGGAGTAAACCCCAGGGTCCCAGGTGCTCCATACAGGGTGGGGGGTTTATCACCACTGAATCCCAGCATTTCACTTGACATCTCAAGGTGCCTTAATTGCCAGTGAGCACTTTGCTCCCCTCTCTACCTGCTACAAGAACCCTGGAGGTTTTTCTAATGAGCACCACAAGCTACTGCTGCTGGATTTTTTCAAGTCCTTGTAGCTTTACAAATTACATTTGCTCTAGGCAGCCATCCATAATAATCGACTCGAAACCACTGCTAGTGCAGAAAAAAAAACCCAAATAAATAAATAAACCCCTCTGCCTTGTCAGCAACCCTCCCTACCATCCGTCACAGCTCGCCGTAGCTCCTCATTTGATTAAAAGAGCTCCAGAACGTGGGGTTGGCAGTGCACTTGTCCGCAGTAAGTGGATTTGTGTTCCCCTCTATTAGGGAGGGCTCTGGGATGTGACTTAACGATGGAAAACACTCATTAAAGCAGTCACTCGTCAAGCACATGATGTTTTTCCCAGCTCCCATGTGGAAATGCAGTTTCTGGCCATTTGGCTCAAACAGACAGAATCCCACCAGCCAGAATGCTTCACACTTCCCCTCCCCAAAGCCCCTGCTTGCAAAGAAATTCCTTATTTTGCAGATAGGAGGGTGATCTTGAGGGATGAGCCACACAAGGCTCGGAGCTAAAGGCTGGGCTGGAAGGAATCACGGAATCACAGAATCATCATGGCTAAAAAAGATCACCAGGGTCATCAAATCCAGCCCTCATCCCAACATCTTCCTAACCCCTAGACCATGGCCTCAGGTGCTCTAGCTACTCAGTTTTTAAACACCTCCAGGAATGGTGACTCCATCACCTCCCTGGGCAGCCTGTTCCAGTGCCCAGCCACCCTCTCAGGAAACAACTTCTTCCTGAGATCGAATCCAAACCTCCCCTATTATGAGTGCGGAACCCATTTCTGCATTTTAAGACCACATCAAGGTAGTTCACACTGAAACACAACAGGAATTGTTCCACAGGATGGTTTTGAGCTTAAAATTTTGCCCATAGGATGGAGCGGAAGACATGGGCTTTCTGCCACCCTTAGCATGGTTAGCTAATAAGAGTAGCTGATTAAATTAAATTACTAAAGGTCATTACTGAGGGTATCAAGCCCAGGTTTCACAGAATCAGAAGATCACAAAACATTAGGGATTGGAAGGGACTTCAAAAGATCATCCAATACAATCCTCCTGCCATAACAGGATGCTCTAGATCCAGTCAACAGGAACATGGCCAGGCAGGTTTGAAACATCTCTAGAGAAGGAGGCTCCACAATGCCCCTGGACAGCCCCTTCCAGTGCTCTGGCACCCTCACCAGCAAGAAGTTCCTTCTCAGATTGATGGGGAACCTCCTCTGTTCCACCTCACACCTGTTGCATATTCTCCTATCACTGCATGCCCCTGAGCAGAGCCTGGCTCCATCCCCCTGAAACCTGCCCTTTCCATATTTATCAACGTTCATAGGGTCACCCCTCAGGCTCCTTTTTTCCAAGCTCAAGACACCCAGCTCCCTCAGCTGGGAGATGCTTCTCTCCCTTCATCATCTTTGTGACTCTGTGCTGGACTGTATCCAGCAGCTCTGTGTCCTTCTGGAACTGAGTGGCCCAGAACTGGACACAACCTTCCAAATGTGGTCTCACCAGGACAGAGTAGAGGAGAACCTCTCTTGACCTACTAAACACTCCCCTTCTAATCTACCCCAGGATGCCATTGGCCTTCTTGGCCACCAGGGCCCATTGCTGGCTCCTGGCCATCCTGCTGGCCACCCAGATCCCCAAGTCCCTTTCTCCTATGCTGCTCTCCAACAGGTCAGTCCCCAACCTGTACTGGTCCCTGGGGCTGTTCTTGCCCAGATACCAGACTCTACACTGCCTTTGTTATATGTCATTCAATGTCTCCCCATTCAACTCTCCAGCCTGTCCAGGTCCCGTTGGACAGCAGCACAGCCTGCTGGGGTGTCGGCCACTCCTCCCAACTTTGTGTCATCAGCAAACTTTGCATGAAAGTCGGTGGGCAAGTGTAGATGTTGAGGAAGATCCATTGATGCCAGGGCTTCCTGAGATACCCCAAGGGAACTTACAGAAGAGAGACCATTAGTGGTCCTATAAATAACAGATATGAAGCATCACAGAAGTTCTCTCATCTCCCCAGTTCAGCGTGTTATCTCCCCAGTACAACCAGCTTACTAAGACCTGCAGCTCCAGAGGCAGGAAGGAGGATTATCTCCTTTCCTCAGCAACCCTGCACCTCCATGATGGGCTTTGAGAAGCATTAAGCTCAGGAATGCTAAATAAACCCTAATAAAAGCAAGAAAATACCACACAGCAGAACAATGGAGCTCTGTAAGAGGCTCATTCATGCATTTTGGAAGCTGCACATCCCCTACCAGGAGATCTAGATCCCTGATGCATCCAAACCAACCTTCCTACCGCTGGCACAGAAGGTTCTGGGTTCACGACTGGGGAAAAACCCCTCAAAAAGTTAGAATTACTTGGAAATGGCTGCTGTAAAATCAAGCCAGAAAGTTAGTCTGGTTAAAATTCTTTTACTGAAAGAGTGGTCAGGGCTTGGAACACACTGCCCAGGGAGGGGGGTGAGTCACCATCCCTGGAGGTGTTTAAAGGTCATTTAGATGTGGTGCTTAGAGATCTGGTCTAGGCGAACTGGGTAGAGTAGAGTTACTGTTTGGACTTGATGATCTCAAGGGTCTTTTCCAACCTGAATGATTCTCTGATTCTCGAAATAACACCTCAGAGGAGTTTCTGACCAAACACCCTGGCAGAGCCAAAACCCTCCTCAGAGAACCCCATTCCAGAGCTGCTTGGTTGGGTTTTCCTGGATCAAAACAGTCCTCCCCTCACAGCAAAAAGAAAAAACCCTCAGGGAAAAAGAAATCAAGTTACAACAGTGAAATATTTTTACAGCATTGAAGCCCATTTCATCCTGACTTCTGGATTTACTTTTGTATTGACTCCCATATTGTCAAACACCCCTGAATTAAATAAACCATAGCCCTCGCGGCGATATTTTATCAGGGAAACCCAAACAATTTGTTCCGACATCATTAAACTTCTTCATCTCTCTTTCGCGTTCCCTTGTCAAAATATTCCCCCAAACTGGCACATTCTGGCCCAGTATTTAGATTTTCAGAGACATTTTTGTACAATCCATTTGCATTCTGATGGAAAACTCTCCCCATCTGTTTATTTCCCTTTTGCAACCGGCTGGATGAGTCGTAGAAGAGAGATCAGCAAAAAGCCCTGCGGTGCTGCAGAAAAGCTCAGCCGATGGCTCTGTGGCTTTCACAAAATCATAGGATTGGAAGGGACCTCCAAAGGGCATCCTGTCCAACCCTCTGACAACAAGCAGGGCCAGCACTCACCAGACCAGATTGCCCAGAGCCCCATCCAGCCTGACCTTGAATGGTTCCAGGGATGGGTCCTCTCTGGGCAGCCTGTTCCAGGGATCCCCCACCTACAGATTCAAGAACTTTTTCCTCGTGTCCACCCTCAATCTACCCTTTGCCAGCTTCAAACCATGACCCCTTATCCTATTGTTCCCTGCCCTTGGGAACAGTCTTCCCCAGCCTTCTGACAGCCCTTCTCAGGGACTGGAAGGTCACTAGAATCACAGAATCAGACAACATTATGGATTGGAAAGGACCTCGAAAGATCATCTAGTCCAATCCCCCTGCCAGAGCAGGGTCACCTAGAAGGTCCCCCTGGAGTCTTCTCCTCTCCAAGCTGAACAGTCCCAGCTCCCTCAGCCTGTCCCCAGGGCAGAAGGGTTCCAGCCCTCTGAGCATGCTCATGGCCTCCCCGGGAGTCACTCCAACAGCTCCTCATCCTTGTGTTGGGGTCTCCAAAGCTGGATGCAGCTCCCCATGTGCCCTCTCCTCTATTTTCTTATCTGCTCCAAGATCCCACCTGTGAGATAAATCATCCAAGATGTCCCTTCTCTACAGACTTCAACTCAGCAAATTTCTTGCAGAGCTCAAAGCAAACCCTTGGAGGACAGAGTTGCTTTTGAAAACCTGAGCTAAAAGGCACAGCCCAATGTCACCAGCTCATTCTTTTAGGGATGTTGTGTACATTTTCCTATCACATGGGTTACCTGGAGAAGGAGAGACACCATTGCTCCTTAAAAATAAAGTAAAATAAAATAAAAAAATAAAATAAAGTGAAGTAAAATAAAATAAATGAAATAAAATAAACCAAAATAAAATTAAATTAAGATAAAATAAAGTAAAAAAAATAAATTAAACTACATTACATTACATTAAAAAATAGAATATAAAATAGTCAAAGCAAGGCCTCAGCATAGTTGGACAACCATAGAATCATTAAGGTTGGAAGAGACCTCAAGGATCATCCAGTCCAACCAGCATCCAAATTCCCACCTGCAGCTCGTTGAGGCTTCACATCATCACTCTTGTGAGACCCCACTGCATCCAGTTCCGGTGTCCTCAGCATCAGAAGGACGTAGAGCTGTTGGAGCAAGTCCAGAGGAGGCCACAAAGATGATCCAAGGGCTGGATCACCTTTGCTATGAGGACAGGTTGAGGGAGCTGGGGTTGTTCAACCTAGGGGAGAGAAGACTCTTGAGGGGACCTTAGAGCTGCCTTCCAGTACCTGAAAGGAACCTGCAGGAGGGCTGGAGAGGACCTTTTCCCAAGGGGATCCAGACACAGGACAAGGGGCAATGGTTTGGAACTGAAGGAGAGGAGGTTCAGACTAGCTCTTAGGAAGACATTCTTCAGTGTAAGGGTAGAGAGACTCTGGAATCGACTGCCCGGGCAGGCCGTGGCTGCCCCCTCCGTGGAAGTGTTCAAGGCCAGGTTGGATGAGGCCTTGAGCAACCAAGTCTGGTTGAGAGGCATCACTGCCCCTGGCAGGGGCTTGGGGGACATGAGTTCTGAGGTCCCTTCCAACTAGAGCCAGTCTGGGAATAAACTCCTCCTTGGGGCAGCTCCCTGCACCGGTTCTCCGAGGAGCTGCTGGGCCCTGCCAGCCTGTCGCAGCCTGGCCCTTGGGGTTCACCGCTGGAAGGGCGCCTTGTCCCCAGAGTGGGGAGGACCTACAGTAACTCCTGCTCGTGGGGTGTTTCGGAAGCACAGTGAGAGGTAGAACGGGGCAGGTGTGACAAATAAAACCAGGGACTAACCCCAGGGCAAAGCACCAGCAGCCACCCCGCTCCCTGCGATTATTTTGTGCTGGGTTTGGTGGCAGCAGTGTCTGAGGCACAGAGACAATCATGGAACCACAGACTGGGTTGGGCTGAAGGGAGTTTAAAGCCCCTCCAGTCCCACCCCTGCAGGGAGCAGGGCCAGCCCCAACCAGAGCAGGTTGCTCACAGCCCCAAGGGCCAACCTGACCTGGGATGGTGCCGGCGATGGGGCTTCTCCCACCTCTGTGCGCAACCTGGGACAGGAGCTCCCCACCCTCAGCACCAGAAATTTCTCCCTTCTCTCTGCTCTGAGTCTCCCTCTGTCAGTTTAACCATCACCCCTGGGCCTGTCCCACAGCCCCTGCTCAAAAGTTCCCCCCGTCTCTCTGATCGGCCCCTTTAAGCCCTGAAAGGCCACACAAAGGTCTCCTGGAGCTTCTCTTCTCCAGCT
>JAOXOE010000602.1:23423896-23436313 GCA_028565055.1 Phoeniculus purpureus
GAACTTCTTCACAGTGAGGTTGACAGAGCACTGGAATGGGCTGCCCAGGGGGGTTGTGGAGTCTCCTTCTCTGGAGACATTTAAAACCTGCCTGTCCATGTTCCTGTGTGACTGGATCTAGGGGATCCTGCTGTGTCAGGGGGATTGGCCTGGATGATCTTTCAAGGTCCCTGCCAATCCCTAATGTTCTGTGATGCTGTGACTCTGTAATTTGATGATATGCTTGGAAGTGGTAAATGGGAGGATGTTGTGGCCAATGAATCAGGAACATTCTTATAGTCATGGGTGGCTGGACCAGAGAAGTCACCACTTACAACATGGACCTTCAGGAGCCAGATACTCTCATGAACTGTCTGGTTCTAGAAAGAAGAGCTCCAGGTCCTCCAGGGACACAGCTCTGCCGTTCCTCAGCACAGCGAACTCACCCAATGAGTCTCAGAATCATCACGTTCACCCCAGCAGATGACATGATCTAAAGCGATGACTGTAGTAACACAGGCTCAGCCAGCGAGGTTCGTGCCAGGTGAGACAGAAGAGGAGATGCCGACACATTCCCCAGGAAGGTGTTGGCCATGGCAGGGATGGCACTAGCATTTCTGCAAGCCGCAGCAGAATGTCACAATGGCTCCCACACAAATTAATGTGATGGGAAAAGTGCATTGCAGGACCCACAAACAGAGAGAGGACGCGGGGTGAATGACAGCACTTTCAGGGAGTTAAATTCAAGCCTGAGCTGCAGCAATACAAGAAGGACATGGAACTGCTTGAGAGAGTCCAGAGCAGGGCCACAAAGATGATGAAGGGAGTGGAGCATCTCCCTGATGAGGAAAGGCTGAGGGAGCTGGGTCTCTTGAGCTTGGAAAAAAGGAGACTGAAGGGTGACCCCATGAATGTTGATAAATATGGAAAGGGTGGGTGTCAGGAGGATGGAGCCAGGCTCTGGTCAGTGGCATCTAATGGTAGGACAAGGGGCACTAGGTGTGAGCCTTTACAGAGGAGGTTCCACATCAATCTGAGCAGGAACTTCTTCCCGGTGAGGGTGCCAGAGCCCTGGAAGGGGCTGCCAAGGGTGGTTGTGGAGTCTCCTTCTCTGGAGATGTTTCAAACCTTCCTGGCCATGTTCTTGTGCAACTGGATCTAGGTGATCCTACTGTGTCAGGGGGATTGGACTGGATGAGCTTTCAAGGTCCCTTCCAATCCCTAATGTTCTGTGATTCTGTGAATCTTTGAATACCCCACCAGGAAAAAAATAGTGTGTATTCTGTTCCCATTTGTGTGGCCAGGGGGGCTGGCTCTGTATTCTCAAGGTAGAAAAAGGGACTCCTGAAGATTTAAAGACGCTTTTGATCAGGCTTTGAATGCCTTTTCATTTTACTCTATTCATATATCAGACAGAGCTCTCCGCTCAGAATAATTGCATTTCACCTACTGAAAACACAATCTGAAAACACAGGGGGGTTTTGTTTCTTCAGACGGTGAGTAAACCATAAGCATCAGGTTTTCTAAAAATAAAAATTACTTAAAAATCAGCCCCATTTTTCTATTTAAATATAATTTGCAAGAGGAAACATTCACTCGTAAATCACAGGCATAAATTCAGATGGAAACGAAACACCACACTCAGCAGCGGGTAAATTACACCCAGAGCACTCCATTACCGAGTGTTCCTTCCAAGGCGATTATTGGCAATATGTTCCTCATTGGGTGAGTTAGTAAAAAAAAACAAGGGAAAGCCAAGAAAGAGTATGAGGGTCTTGTGGAATTAGACCCCC
Organism: Phoeniculus purpureus; assembly: GCA_028565055.1. Taxonomy (NCBI): domain Eukaryota; kingdom Metazoa; phylum Chordata; class Aves; order Bucerotiformes; family Phoeniculidae; genus Phoeniculus; species Phoeniculus purpureus. Next base: position 23,425,669 of record JAOXOE010000602.1, read on the forward strand.
AGCACCTGTGATGAAGGTTGGGTTGGATTCAGCTCACCCCATCTTGCCTTGACTCTGTACCATTGGCTGGTGGTCCACCTGCGTGAGTCTGGGTAGAAAATCCTAGAGTCATAGGGTTGGAAGGGACCTCCAAAGAGCATCCAGTCCAACTCCCCTTACAACAAGCAGGACCATCATTCAAAAACCAGGTTGCCCAGAGCGCCAGCCAGCCTGACCTTGAATGGCTTCAGGGATGGGGCTTCCACCAGCTCTCTGGGAAGCCTGTTCCAGAGATCCTCTACTTGCAGATTCCACAGCTTTTTCCTCCTATCTATCCTCAGTCTGCCCTTCTCCAGCTTCAAACCATGACCCCTCGTCCTATTGTTCCCTGTCCTTGTGAACAGTCTTCCCCAGCCTTCTGATAGCCCCTTTCAGGGGTTGGATGCCAAATCTCAGTTGTAACTGCCCTGCCATGGGGTAAGGACACCTCTCACCAGACTAGGTTGCTCAAAGCCCCTTCCAACCTGGCCTTGAGTTCACAAACCCTAATTTAATACCTTCCTATTAATTCCTTTACACCTCTGAAATCATCAGCTCTTCAAACAATCCATAATCCCATGGATTGGCATCTCATGCAATGGGGCCTCAGACCCACTCAGGGACATGGATGGCCCTGCAAACCCCCAAGGATTCCATCCCAGCTACACCCATTTGCCACACAACATGTTGCTGCAAAAGCTGTGACTTGGGCTTCTCAGTAGTTAAGATGGGCTTCAAAATGAGATTTTGATGAGAAGAAAGAGGAAAGCACTAATGATTAGCACTTCTGAAGTAACTATGAGCAGTTACAACACATGCAGATCTCACCTCACACATCAGCATGGGCATGGCAGCAGCCCTGTAGCAGCAGCTTACAGCTCTCCTTTGGCTCAGGAAAGGAGTCTTAGAAATAGGGATTTATCACAGAATTGTCACAGAATTATTGAGGCTGGAAAAGCCCTTTGTGCTCATCCAGCCCAGCCCAGGACTTAGCATCACCACATCGGACAGACCAGGGCACTAAGGACCATAGCCAGGCTGTCCTTCAACACTTCCACAGATGGGGACTCCACCACTGCGCTGGGCAGTCCATTCCAGGCTTTGATCACCCTTTCTGTGAGGAAGGGTTTCCTAAAACCCAGCCTAACCCTTCCCTGGCAGCTTCAGGCCCTGCCCTCCATCCTGGTGCTGGTTGCCTGGGAGAAAAGCCTGACCCTCTCCTGACTACAACCTCCCTTCAGGAAGTTGGAAAGAGGGAGAAGGTCTCCTCCAGGCTGAACAGCCTCAGCTCCCTCAGCCTCTCCTCATCAGACTTTCCCTAACAGCTTTATTTAACAGCTTTGCTAAGTACCTGCTTCCTGTCAAGTGTACTGATTCCCTTTAGGTCCTCACCTCCCAGCAAGAGTTTCAGAGCTTGTCTTTATTATGTGGGGCATCACTAAAGCCTGGAGTAACCATGCAGCTCCTTTTTGCTCAAAACCTGCCATCTTTGGGCACAGTGTAATTATGAACTTGAAGGTGTGGGTTTTTTCCCATTTAAATCTCAGAGTGTGAATAATCCAGTGAAGAAAGATGCATCTCAGAGGATGTGTCAGCTGCGGAAACAGAAACCAGATGTGGCTCAAAAGAGGGTGGAGGGGAACACTGAAGTACGTCTTCTTCTTGGGAGTGGAGCATCTCTCTGATGAGGCAAGGCTGAGGGAGCTGGGTCTCTTGAGCCTGGAATAAAGGAGACTGAGGGGTGACCCCATCATTGTTGATAAATATGGAAAGGGTGGGTGTCAGGAGGATGGAGCCAGGCTCTGCTCAGGGGCATCCAGTGATAGGACAAGAGGCAACAGGTATGAGCTGGAACGGAGGAGGTTCCACATCAATCTGAGAAGGAACTTCTTCCCATTGAGGGTTCCAGAGCCCTGGAAGGGGCTGCCCAGGGGGGTTGTGGAGTCTCCTTCTCTGGAGATGTTTCAAATCTCCTGGCCATGTTCCTGTGTGACTGGATCTAGGTGATCCTACTGTGTCAGGGGGATTGGACTGGATGATCTTTCAAGGTCCTTTACAATTCCAAATGTTCTTTGATTCTCCAACACCCTGCTGCCACCCCAAGGTGTGGGTGAGCAGAAGCTGAGAGCATTGGGGAGCACCTTTACAGCCCAAAACCTAGTCAATGTCTCATAGATGGGGATGTGAGTTACCCAAGGTCTGGCTATAAACGGCTCTGCATATTCCCCGTGACCTCTGCTTTGTGTTTCCGTGTTCCATGGTCTCCAGGGCAGGGGTTCTGCTTTGCAGTGCTGGCTGCTGTTCTGTACTGAGGAAGGAAGATACGATTGGGGAAGGAAGGAAGATATTTCTGGGTGTTTCTGTATGTTTGTGTTGCTAGGACGGATAGTATAGCTGGTACGTGACTCGGACAGCTGGGCATCCCTCACCCAGGGAAGGGATTTATTGAACCAGTGCCCTTTTCCTCCCCACTTACAGCAAAGAACAACCCTAGGGATTCGTTTTTTGTTAGTTTGCTTATAGACCAAATAGTATAGATGATGTTATATGTCAGCCAGAGGTGCCTTTGAACCCTACCTAGATGAGTATCTCAGAATCAGAGAACATCAGGGATTAGAAGGGACTTCAAGAGATCATCCAGTACAATCACCCTGCCACAGCAGGATCACCTAGATCCAGTAATACAGGAACATGGCACATTTTAAACTTCTCCAGAGAAGGAGGTTCCACAACTCCCCTGGGCAGCCCCTTCCAGGGCTCTGGCACCCTCACCATGAAGAAGTTCCTTCTCAGATTGATGTGGAACCTCCTCTGTTCCAGCTCACACCTGGTGCCCCTTGCCCTGTCATTGGATGCCCCTGAGCAGAGCCTGGCTCCATCCTCCTGACTCCTGTGCCATCAGCAAACTTGCTGACAGTGCTCTCTAGTCCCACATCCAAGTGTTTAATGAATAGATTGAATGGAACTGGTCCCAGTACCGATCGTTGGGGGACTCCACTAGATCCAGGCCTCCAGCTGGATACTGTCCCATCGACCACTACTCTCTGGCTTCTATCCTGCAGCCAGTTCCTGATCCGCCTCACTACCCAATCGTCCAGTACACACCGCCTCAGTTTGGCTGCGAGGATGCTCTGTGAGACTGTGTCAAGTAAATTGGGGTGAGTACCCAGCACTCACGAGGGATTGAGGGATTTAACCCATCAACCCCTTGCTGCCTGTGTTTGCACCTGTAGCGAGTCTGATGTGCGTGACACAATGTATGTGGAGATTCAGGGTTTTTTCCCCAAGAATAAAGGTGAAATGAGGTCATCAAGTGAAGAGAATCTAAGTTTACCTCAGTGGTGAATTGGGATGGAGAAGAGCAAGGTGAAGCAAAAACCTGTCATAGCGATGGAAAAGTCCACAGGCTCTATAATGAGAAAAAGGCTGGGTATCAGGAACAGGTTCTGGAATCTGAGGGTGGGGGATCCCTGGAACAGGCTGCCCAGAGAGAGGCTGGAGGTCCCACCCCTGGAGCCATTCAAGGTCAGGCTGGATAGGACTCTGGGCAACCTGGTCTGTTGAGTGATGGCCCTGCTTGTTGTAGGGGGATTGGACAGGATGCCCTTTGGAGGTCCCTTCCAACCCAATACATTCTGTGATTCTATGAAAAGGTGTGAATTGTCTGCTGCTGCACTGGACAGAAGAGGTGGCACTATAGGGAGAAGCCCTGTGTGCCCTTTTTCCTAACGCTGCTTGGCTGACGTTCACACAGAATGGATCCGGCAACAAAGGATGAGGAATGGACAACCCAGAGTGGCTCTTTCCATCCCACCTGCTCACCTCTCTGACACACGATGCTCCAAAAGCAGCCTGTGGAAAACAACACTGCAGGAAACCTTGACTGTATCTAACCCATGCTCTTCTCCTCTCCATCAGCTCAATCCTGAATAGAAAGCATTTCCACCACTTGTTTATTCTTTAGGGTGGTTTAAAAATACCAAAAATGTTTTCAGAGAGGAGGAGAAGGAGAAGCATGAACACCAACTGGTGTTTCCTGCAGAATGGGGAAGTACTCTGACCTTCAAACCATTGTTTTGCCCCACTAATGTTTCCTCTTTCTTTTGTTCTCCTGCTGCTCTTCACCAGCCCTTTACCCTCCTTCCCTTCTTCCAACCTCTCCTCCTACACACCGATACCTCACCTTACCAATGTGTGGAGCAGAGCTGCTACTGGTGGCTGCTGGCAGGAGGCAACTGGTCTTGCTGGTGCCTAAAAAACATCTCTGTAGCTCAACTTCTCCTCCCTCCTTGGTTGTACAAAAAAAAAGGGGAGATTTAGGTTATATGGAAAAAAGGAAACTGTTGGTGCTGAGGGTGAGGAGATCCTGGCCCAGCTTGCTCCGGGAGGTAGGAGAAACCCCATCCAGGTCAAGTAGGTCCTTGGGGCTCTGGCCAGCCTGCTCTGGTTGAGGATCACCCTGCTAAGGGCAGGGGGTGAGACTGGAGGGGCTTTGAGAGTCCCTTGAACCCAAACCAGTCTGTGATTCTGTGATAAATGAAGACCAGTAATTGTTTGATAAATGGAATTCTAGCACAAGGTGGTGGCAGCAAGCTGGAGACAAGATCTGCCTAGGAGCACAGGGATGCACACACAGGAGCTGTGTGGATCACAGAACCACAGATTCGTAGGGTTAGAAGGGACCCCCAATGGGCATCCAGTCCAGCCCCCTACAACAAGCAGGGCCAGCACTCACCAGATCAGGTTGTCCACAGCCCCATCTAGCCTGACCTTGAATGGCTCCAGGGGTGGGACCTCCAGCCCCTCTCTGGGCAGCCTGTTCCAGGGATCCCCCATCCTCAGATTCAAGAACCTTCTTCTGCTGTCTGATCTAAATCTCCACTTGGACTTCTTCAGTCCCACGACACAGCCTGGGCAGTGACAGAGGAGAAGCTGATGGAGCAGGTGGTTTGGAGTTTCGATGAGCTTTGCATAGGCTTTTTAATCCTCACATCTTTACAGCGCACAAGAGCCCCCTCTCAGGAGTAACTGCATGCACATCCAGAATTTATCTCTGCTGCGGTGCCTTTGGCATTGAGACCCATTAAAACTGCCTCTCTGCTGCATGGATCTCATCCGTCTTGAGGAGCTGCAGGGGTTAATGTAATGTGTAACCAATGTAAGAGATATTTAATGATCTCTGAAATTGCTTCTGCGAAGCATCCGTGCAACTGCCACAACTCGATTTACTACAGATCCTGCAAATAACAAATGCAATTATTTTGAAATCAACAGAATATTAGGCCAGACGGGCTTGCACTCCCCCGGTTTGCTGGGAACTTAATATAAACCTGAAGCTACCTCCAGTCACATTCCCTGTCTGTGCTGTCCAAACCAGCATCCAGCAGGACCTCTCTGGGAAAGTCCTTAACAGCCATAACACTGCAATTTGCCCCATTACGGGCCAGGAGATCAAAGGTTCCGATTGCTGGGTTAAAGCCTTGAGGTGTCAACACTAGTCTCACCGTGTTAGTCCTGTTCAGCAGCTCAATCAGAGCCTGTTTTGTTGTTCTCAGTCCTTGGTGACCTTTGTTGTGCCTCCTAAAGGACATCCAGATGAGGAAGATAAAAAGTGCCATGTGATGGGGCTGCTGAGCTCACAGCATTGCAGTCGGCTCCAGTGCTCCGTGCAAAGGTGCTTTCTTTGAATCATTGAATGTGTTGGGTTGGGAGGGACTTTCCAAAGGGCATCCAGTCCAACCCTCTGCAACAAGCAGGGCTGTCACTCAACAGACCAGGTCGTCCAGAGCCGCAGCCATCCTGACCTTCCAGGGATGGGGACCCCACCAGCTCTCTGGGCAGCCTGTTCCAGGGTTTCCCCCACCCTCAGATTCAAGAACTTTTCTCTGCCCTTCTCCAGCTTCAAACCATGACACCTCGTCCTATCGTTCCCTGCCCATGGGAACAGTCTTCCTCAGACTTCTGACAGCCCCTTTCAGGGGTTGGAAGGCCGTTATAAGATCCCCCTCAGAGCCTTCTCCTCTTCAGGCTGAACAACCCCAACTCTCTCAGCCTGTTCCCAGAGCAAAGGAGCTCCAGCCCTCTGAGAGTCCTCATGGCCCATTCACATTGGCCAAGCAGGGTTCAGGCCATCAGTGATCATCGTGGACACAGAGTTGGCTGAACAAGGCTGGATTTTGGGGGCATCTTTCTTCCCCATTTCCCTTGGAAAGCCAAAGTTTGAGGCTAACAGTAGCAGTCTGTTGGTGGTGATGGTAGCAGATGGAATCTCCTAGAGGCAGGAAAGCCTCTAAGCACCAGAAGCTGGATGTGTCTGATGGCTGAAGGGATAACTCTTATATTTTAAATCTTCTTGAGAAGATTCACCTTGCCATAAGGCAGAGCATTTCAGCCAGCTGGGTGTTCCCGTGCGCTTTGCTGGTTTGCAGGTCAGACATTGCTCTCCTCTTGAAGGTCATGAAGGAAAAGCTCACTTTAAAAATTGAAGGAGAAAGAAATACCTCCATTACCTGTGTGCTGAGCTGCTCCCTGTACCCAGACTGGCCCTGAGGTGAGAGATTTTATGAGGCGCATTACAGTTGTTCAGGGTTGTAGGGTGGACAATTCGACTTGATGATCCTGAGGGTCTTTTCCAACCTTGACTCTGTGATTCTATGCCTGGCAGTGGGTGATGAGCTCTCTTGTCCATGCAGCCGGTGCTGGACATAGTCCTTCCACCTGAAGAGATACCTTCATCCCATGAGTGACACCACAGCCCCACAGTGACCAGCAGGGATATTCTTGCTGCCAGCATCACCCCCTTCTTAGAGTCATAGAATGGTTTAGGGTGGTAGAGACCACAGAGATCCTCTAGTTCCAACCACCTGCTATGGGTGGAGATCTCTCACCAGATCATGTTGCCCACAGCCCCATCCAACCTGGCCTTCAATACTTCCAGGGATGATGGAGTAGCCACAACCTCCCCGGGTAACCTGTTCCAGGGCCTCAGCACCCTGACAGGGAGGAATTTCCTCCTCAGATCTTCCTTTATCAACAGCAATTCCCTCAGGACACTCCTCTCCCAGGCAAAAAGCTGACACCATCTAGGAACAAAGGGTTTGTGTCTAAGTCATAAACCTCCATCCCAGATAAAGGCAGCAATAAAGGCACCGGGGGCACGGTGACAGGCAAGATATAGCAGACGAAGGTGCAGGGACGCTCTGGTGTCACAGCCCTAATAAATAAGTCTCTCCACAGTCTCTCCAGTGCAGAAACATGCTGTCGGTTCAATAAAACAGGCTGTAACAAGAGATTTATATGGGATTTATTGGATTTATTCATCAAGAGGTGCATATCTCTCTGCACAGTGATGGCTTTTTCTCCACCAGGTCCTTCTCCACCAGTCACTTGGTGTGTTTGTGTAGTAGGTGGGGGCTTGGTACGTTCAGATCACGCTCACAGCCCTATTGATTGGGGGAACATCACAGGAATACTGATGCAGGTGGCTTTTGTGCCTGGCTCTGAAATCCCTGAGCCAGGTAGTCTTCAAATCCCTTCAACAAATGAATGGCAAAGCAGCAATTCTCAGCAGCAAATGCCCAGCGGGATGCAGCAACGAGCCATTCCCACCACTTCTAGGAGACTCTTTCATACAATCATAGAGTCATCAAGTTTGGAAAAGACCTTCGAGATCATTGAGTCCACCTGTTTCACTCAGAAGCTTCACCAAAATGTCCCTACAGTAGGCAAAGACACAGGTTTGAATTGCTCAGGGCTTGACTGAGACTGAAGGTGGCTCAGAATAGTTTTGGGACACTTGCAATCAGCAGAACGTGGGCCATTTGGAACTGGTTTGGTCACACAGAGGCTGAGACCCTCACGTGTGGGTCTGGCTGTGTGGGTATGTGATGTACAGACACACCAGCAGCTTCCTGTAAAGGGCTGGTGCCCCTAGAACATCTCACACAGCCCCACTGTCCTGTCCCTGCTCTCAGCCTGCCAGCTCAGCCCTAATAATGACTCTGATCAGTCTAAATTCTGTGAGTTCTTGTGAGTTCTTTGTTTTCTTCTATAATAGATGAGCCACAAAGTTTAACAGAATCACAGAATCACTGACTGGGTTGGGCTGATGGGACTTTCAGAGCCCCTCCATGAGACCCCTGCAGAGAGCAGGGCCATCCCCAACCAGAGCAGGTTGCTCACAGCCCCAAGGGACAACCTGACCTGGGATGGTGCCAGGGATGGGGCTTCTTCCACCTCTCGGGGCACCCTGTGCCAGGCTCTCCCCACCCTCAACACCAACAACTTCTTCCTTCTCTCTGCTCTGAACCTCTCTCTTCCAGTTTAACCATCACCCCTGGGACTGGCACAGCAGCCCCTGATAAAATAAGGTTGTCCCAATTTTTATCTTATAGGGCCCTAATTTACCGAAATGATTCTGTTATTGCCTCAAAATAAGTGGGCCAGCGCACCCATACACGGTGAATTCCTCCCTGCCTGCATCAAAGGCAGGGGCTTAGGTTTAATCCCCTCCAACTACAGGCTCTTTGCCGAGTAATCCCATAACCAGAGGCAGGGAAGCGGTTACCAGTGAAATTTGGCTTTGCTTGGGTTCCCCTCCTCTTCATCATCAGATTACACCGCGTGAAACCCTGAAAGGGTTGAGACGGCCAAAATCTCATCAAGAAGAGAGGGTCAGCAGGGCAAAGGGACAGCACTTGTGTGTCATGCAAGGCCGTGGAAAGGGAGATGCAGGACCGGACCCCTCTGCACAAAGAGATGCAGCGGCATCGTAATGTAAAATGCATTAAGCTGTCAAGCTGAAGATCCTGTCTTCAATCACATTGAGTCCCCCAGGCCTCCATGTTAAATATTGCAGCAAGACATTTCCTGTCTGGGATTAAAACAGAAATAAAAGGGGAAAAAAAAACCCAAAAATAAATGGAGAGAGGTACCTTAGCCTCAGAGCCTGGGCTTGTCCCAGGAGGAGCACCGCAGGGTCTTGCTTTGTGAAAGGTTTATCTCTGTTTTCATCCATAAGTGCAGCTGGTCAGACAAAAATCTTGGGACAACCTGTGGTTCTGCTCTGGATGGGTTTGGGCTTTGTTGAGATGTTTCCCACTTTGCATCTTGCTGGCCACTGGAACCTTCTCACCTCAATCAAGCCCTGATCGTTCAGACCACACTGCCTCAGTTAGGCTGCAAGGATGCTGTGGGAGACTGTGTCAAATGCTTTACTGAAGTCAAGATACATCACATGCGCTGCTTTGACATCATCTATCCGTCTGGTTATGCCCTCATAAAAGGGTGTCAGGTTGGTCAATCACGACTTCCCTTTGGTGAAACCATGCTGACTGTCCCTAATGACCTTCCTGTCCTTGATGTGCCTAGAGACAACATCAAGGATAAATTGTTCCATCACCTTTCCTGGGATGCAGGTGAGGCTGACTAATTTATAGTTACTTGGGTACCAGTTCTGGGCCCCTCAGTTCAAGAAGGACACAGAGTTGCTGGAGAGAATCCAGCGCAGAGCCACAAAGATGATGAAGGGAGTAGAAAACCTCCCTGATGAGGAAAGGCTGAGGGAGTTGGGTGTCTTTAGCTTGGAGAAGAGGAGACTGTGGGGTGGTGTCATTAAAGTTTATAAATATGTGAGGAGTGGATGTCAGGAGTGCGGAGCCAGGCTCTGCTCAATGACACCCAGTGATAGGACAAGGGGCAACGGGTGTGAGCTGGAACAGAGGAGGTTCACCATCGATATGAGAAGGAACTTCTTCCCAGTGAGGGTGCCAGAGCCCTGGAAGGGGCTGCCCCAGCGGGGTTGTGGAGTCTCCTTCTCTGGAGACGTTTAAAACCCACTTGGCCATGTTCCTGTGCAACTCGATTTAGGGGATCCTGCTGTGGCAGGGGGATTGGACTGGATGATCCTTTGAGGTCCCTTCTAACGCCCAGATTCTGTAATTCTGTGAACATACTTCTCCTTTCTCCCTTCGAGCTGGCCTACCTGGTGCCATGCTTGGTGAACTGTGTCTGGATTAATTTCTACGGTGGATTAGTTCAACCTCATTAAATTCCTGTGTAGACAGGGGTTTTTTTCAGAATTAAGGCAGCCTTAATTTAATTTACTTGGCAGCTTAATTTACTTCAGTCAGCTCCTTGTGGAGGATGCTCAGGGACAGCCACCCCAGCTCCAGCCCTGCCACACTGCTCCTCCCTACAGCACTGCAGCCATCCCGTCCCAAAAGGGAGGAAAGCCATGACACAAAGATTTTGAGCTGTTAGCTTTGAAAGTTTTCTGCAAAGGGCTTTGCCTTCCTTCAGCCTGTGGCTCCCACCTGAGCCTGGGCAACTGGAAGAAGGAAGAATCTTTAACCCTATCTTTGAATCACAGAATCATAGGTTGTCAGAGACCTACAGGTTCTTCTCCCCCTCTACTCTGTGCTAGTGAGACCACATCTGGCGTACCGTGTCCACTTCTGAGCCCCTCAGTTCAAGAAGGACATGGAGCTGCTGGAGGGAGTCTAGTGTAGAGCAACGAGGATGATGAAGGAAGTGGAGCAACTCCCTTATGGGGAAAGGCTGAGGGAGCTGGGTCTCTTGAGCTTGGAGGAGACTGAGGGGTGACCTCATTCATGTCTATAAATATGTG
>JAOXOE010000602.1:23436413-23462392 GCA_028565055.1 Phoeniculus purpureus
TCAAGCAGGACTTCCCCTTCATAAATCCGTGCTGACTACTCCTGATAACCTTCTTCTCTTCCAAGTGCCTTGAGATCGTCGTGTGATTTCCACAAATCCTTACACAAAGCAAGGTGGATTTGTTCTGTTCTACATGTACTCACATCAGATATTTCAGGCTTTTATTGAACAAAGTAGTCAAATATCATCAGGCTGAGATTCATGGCTCTTCCCAACTCCAGTCTCACCTCCAATCTCTCCTCTTGGCCATGGAAAGAAGGCAGATGCTTTAGTACAAGTCCAAGGCTGCTCAACAGGATAGACAGATGAAGCTTGATGTGAACAAACAGTCCACTTCAGCAGCAAAAGCTTTGGCTTTGGCAAGACTAAGACTACTTTTATCTTGTCATTGCAGATGGGGCCAGAATTGTCTTTTGTAGGACCTGGAGTGACCCATGTCTAGCTCATTATGTTTCTGGAATTAATAATACATAGTATTCATGATATATTATTAGTATATATACAAAAAGTATTTATAATTATGTGTACAATTAATATATTATTATAAGAATCGATACTTATATCGATTATATATATAAGAGAAGATCCCTTTTAACATTCTTATCATTGTTCCCACCTACAGAGAGACAATGAAGGGCAGAAGGCTGCCTTGCACAAGGTTATCCAGTAGCATGAGGGCCTCAGAACATGGCTGCTGTGATGAGTCTTTCACAAGGAATCCAGTTTTGGGAGTGGGACAGCTTTTCCTGAGCCCAGCATCCCTGTTGAGCCAATGTTGCCCCAGGGAGCTGTGCAGTTCATGGGAGAGATGCCTGGGACGGTGCCTGGATGCTGCTCTGCTGCACTGCAGTTACAATCTCCCCAGAACAAACCTGCCTTCTGGTTCACTTGAAGGAATCAAAGGGCAACCCCCACTTCTGCAGGAATGGGGCTTCAGGATAAATGGTCAACAGCCACTGATGTATTGGGCCAAACAGCCTCTAGCAACTCGTCACAAAATTATCCATGTTGATGTGAAGAGAGAAGATAAAAATCGTTTACAGCTTCTGGTTTCAGTTTTGTTGATCAAGTTTTCTTTCTTGTTTGCTGAACAGGCAAGTACATTGTTTTAGATGAGCTGCTTCTCTACTGGTTGTGTCTCAGTAGCTTCCTCTGGGTAGGTGTGACCCTTGGGATCCTTTCAGTCTCGCTGCTGACCTGGGAATGCTTCAGTCAGACTCCAGACAAGTCAAGGCTATCTGTATCACTGTGTTCTAGTTTTCCATTTCAGAGTGAAATTATACAGTAGCATTAGATATTTCCACCTTTCTCTATGCCTGGAAAGTTGCTTCATGCTGAAGGAGAAAAGGCCTTCCAGGCAAGGCAGTGCACTGTCCTCATTGCTCTGCCAACATCCATTTGTTATGTATGTGATCTGGGACAAATCCCCCACTCATTAAATACAAATGTTCCCTCTCATAAGTAAGAATATTGCTGTGTGGTGTGGCACACTAAATGGAAAAAATTGATAGCTTAATAAATAAACTTAAGTAAATTAAATAGAATAAAATAAATGCCATAGAAAAGTGTTATAGCTTGTTTTAAGCAGATATCCACATCTATCAGCATCCACATCTATCAGCATCAGAAGCAGCAGATCCTGGTTTCAAGTGAATCTGCAAGTTGTAGGTGACTTTTTTTTGTGTAAGAGGGTTAGGCAAAAGCTGCAGCATGTGTTTGTGAGAGGAGAGAGGGCTTTATGAATGCCCTTAGTACAGGAAAAAGCTCAGTCAGAATTACCTTTTATTACACACAGGATATGTTCTTCATCTGGGAAAGACAGCTTGAATGATGGGTAGATTTTTATGTCTAATAAAACATTAACTGTGATCTAAACCCTTCCTGCAGTTAAAGTATTTAGAATAGCTCTTTCCTGTGTGGATTCTCTGATGTCTCTTGCCTCTACCAGGCTGCTTGGTTAATATAGGAATGGCAGGATGATCCTATATTTGTGATTCGACTTCTAGGTCAAATTTGGTTGAAATATGCTCCAGGAGTTCCAAAGTTATTACAGGAAGGGCAGATGGAGATATACAAACACACAGAATGTGATCACATAAGCCTTTTTTATCTAAGCTAAAAATAGAAAACCAATGAAATACCCAAAAGTTACTTTAAAAGATGAAACTTAGGCTGGAGACAGACAGTTCTTCATCTCCAGTATTATGCATCAGTATTTTGCTGTCTGCCTCCAGCATGCCTCTGGGGTGCAGGGTAACCCACTGGCCCCAGCAGTGGTGGTGGTGGGGCCACCAGTACCTTGCTGATGTGCCTGTGTGAGTACACCAGTCTTTCCCCATAGGACCTTCTCATCAGCCTGTGAAACGCCAAATGCATCTCTCTTAATCACAGAGTTGTTCAGGTTGGCAAAGACCTTTAAGATCACTTAGTCCAACCATTAACCTAACTCTGCAAAACCCAGTACAAAAACATGAGCTCCAGATCTACAGAACTTTTAAAACACACACGGGGATGGCAATACAAACCTTTCCCTGGGCAGCCTGTTCCAAGGCCTGATGACCCGTCCAATGAAGAAGGTTTTCCTAATGCCCAACCTAATCTTTCCCTGGGGCAACCTGAGGCCTTTTCCTCTTGTCCTATCACTTGTTACTTGTGAGAAGAGACCAACCCTCACCTCTCTACAACCTCCTTTTAGGTAGTTGTAGACAGCAAGAAGGTCTCCCTTAACCCTCACCAGCCCCAGCTCCCTCAACTGCTCTTCACAAGGTTTGTTCTTCAGACCCTTCACCAACCTTGTTGCCCTTTTTCAGACCCACTCCAGCCCCACAATATCTTTCTTGTATTGAAGTGCTCAAAGCTGAACTCCATACTTGAAGTGTGGCCTCACCTGTGCTGAGTGCAGGGCGACAATTACTTCCCTACGCCTGCTGGCCACACTATTTCTGATACAAGCCAGGATGCCATTGGCCTTCTTGGCCACCTGAGCACACTGCTGGCTCATATTTAAGGGATGATCAATCTTTACTCCCAGGTCTCTCTGCCCAGCAGCTTTCCGGCCACTGTCTCCAAAAGCCTGTAACATTGCCCAGCCTTGTTGCGACCTACAGGCAGGACCTCATTGAAGAACATGTAACCTGAGATGTACCTTGGTGGAGAATCAAGCAAAAACCATCAGGCCAGTTTAACAAAAAGTAGCTTTTTGCAGGCACAACCTGACTTTGTCTTCCCAAAGCCTGGGATTTCTCAGTTTTCTGAAGAACTGTTTCGAGTTCACCTGCCACAGAGGTGTAGTTGTCCGTGTGAAACAGAGATGGCCGCAGGGAAGCACCCGGGGCTGCCTCAACCGAAGGCCCTCAACGTGAGAGAAACATTGCGGGGAAACAAGCAGAAGATGTAGCTCAGCCAACGCAAACACGCAAGAAACTCTGCGAGGGCTCAGAAGAGAGGCCAGACTGCGGCTGAAATAGCTGGTTAGCGTTTTGTCTGCAAGCATCGCTTCAATAAAATAGGGAACGAAACCAGCTAAGGACCCCCAATGGCAAACGTATTTATTGAGAATCCAATAAAAGTCTCAGAACAAATAGCCTGAAAGACCTGTAGACGCAGCCTGTGCTGTAATAAAAACGCAATACGGGGCTTCAGGGAAATGGCAAGGGAAGAGGGCTGCTCCACGAGAAAACCAAACAAGAATCCCAGAGCGCGAGGCCTGGAGACGGGCCGGGATGCAATAAAATAACTGCCGCTGGGGAAAGAGAAAGAAAAACAAAACGTCCAGCAAAGGTACCAGAAAGCCCCAGGTACCCCAGCTAGTCTAGAAAATCACCACGAGCTGCTATAAAAACACATGGGAAAATAGGAAAAGCATGACGGCTGCGGAGCGATTGCCTCCCGCCCGTATGGAAAGGCAGCACGGAGGCAAAGGGCCACAGGAAGCCCCGTCAGCTGCAGTAAACCCCAAGGGTGCCCAGGAGACAAACCTGTAAAAGGTGACAAAGCGGCGGCCTCGGAGCGGGTAGGTCTCTGCCCTGGAGAGAGGTCTGCGTGAGATGCAAGCCCCCACATCGCACTGAGCTGTGGGGCTGGTTTGCTTTATCTTGTTCAGTAAAACTTTTCAGCAGTTACAGAGAGGTGCTGGAGAACCTCTGTTACAGGAGCTCGGGAGAAACAGGTTTCAGAAGCGTGCGATGGCTCGAAGGGTTCAGCTTGTACCCAATTTATTGTGGATTTTCATGTATGGTAAAATGTGTCCCAGCAAAACATGGCCAATTACCACCACTGTCGTGTTAAGTTCTGTCAATGAAAGTGACATAAGGGTTTGTAGCAACAAGCAAGATTTTTTTATTAAGGCAAATGAGGAAAGGGAGAAAGAAGGTGATTTTCATTTCCTGGCTTCAGTTGCACGCGCAAGCCACGGCCATAAAAGAGCAGTTCCTTGTCGCCAAGCAGGGACCCACACACCCGGGCTGTGCCACTGCCCTGCTAACAGAAAGCATGCATGGACAGGGCGCATCTGGGCTGGCATCGCAGCAGCACATTCTCCTGGCTGAGGGCAATGTGGTGTGACCAGCTGCAGAGGCATGTCCCAGTGCAGGTAGGTCTGCCCCTGGCTTTACCACCAGCGAGTGAGAGCAGCCTGTGAGAGCTGCTCCTGGGCTCAGGCAAGGATGCCTCAGGACAACCCAGGCCATGTGCAGACATAACCTATTTTCTCCAGATAAATGCCAGCCTTGGAGGGGCTGTGGAACAACCTCATCCTACAAATGACACAGTTCTGTGGCTGGGAATTTTGAATCTCTTCAAGAATTCGTTCAACCCCTGTACAGAGGTTTTGCTTTTTTTAAAAGAAGTCAATATACTTCTCCTGGAACAACCAGGGAGCTGATTTTCTCAGAAATGTGCTAGAAGTTGGCAGCAACAAGGCTTTCTTTTTTGTTTACAAGCCCCTTAACTGGGAAACCTGACACGGACAGTGCTGTCAGAGCCATGAATCCACTCAAGTTTTACTTTGCATTACTGACAAAGAGCTATGGGCTTTCTCAACAGCTCTCTCTCCACCTGCTAGCCAGCTCTGTTCCTTGCACCAATCCCTTTCCACCATCTACACCTGCAATTGCTCGTCCTGAAATGCACTTCCTGGGCTGCAGCAATGTTTGCTGGGCACACAGCTTAAAGGTAGAGGGTGGTAATTTCTGAATGACTTTCCAGCCGAGCAGACACCAGGCTGTTCACCACAGCCTAGATTTCCCCAGTCCCCATCGATACCTTGGGTTAGGTTTTGCTCTCCTCGAGTCATCTCCTTGTCACTCCCTACCAATGAGATTTCAAGTTACAGGCACTTCTTCACAAGCAGTTTCCATCTGCTGCCCTGCCGTGAAGCGCTCCAGGGACACCTCGCTGTCTGCAGTTGCAAAGCCACTCAAGCAGGGGGGCTCACGTCACGCACAGGCTTGGAAGGAAGAAAACCCAAAAAGACCAGTTACAGCCAAAAGGCAAAGTTGTTATGTCTGTGGCCCAGAAGTGGTGAGCTGAGCTCATTCCTCCAACTCTAATGCTAATCTGGTGCTCTCATGGGTGTGAAATATTATCAGCTGTTAGAGTTATTAGCCAGTGTTAACCAGGTAGTGTGTGCACCGAGCTGGGTTGAAGGTTAACTGTGCCATTAAGGGCTTACAAACTCAATTAAAGATTTTAGTGCTCAACAGTTAATGGTTAATTTCTGCAGATGTCCTGTTTCCAATTACTCTTCATATGTAATGCAAGCAGCATGGCATCACACTTCAGCTCAGACACACGGATTTAAAAAATATATTTTATACCAGCAGCTTTCACTTAATTACATAATACCCAACATTCCCTATTCCTGGAGTGTCTTTGAAATCCCTGTTAAAACCCAAGTATTTTCACCTTTCTTTTTCTATTATTACCAGTGCTTCCCCCTCACTTGTGCTCACCTGACCCCTCAAGGATGTGGAGATGTTCTCTGCGCTGTGCCACAACCCTGCTGCCTGATGGAACCTTCCCGGCCCCTGCAGCCACAAGGAAAGACTCGGAGGTTTTGTTTTTTCACTCTCGGAGATGACGTGGGAAGCTTGCAACCCCCGTTGCGTTTTGTGGAGCTCAAATGCAGATTTAAAAGCCTACATTTGAGCCAGCTGACTTAGGAAATTTTTAAGCAACAAAACCCCTCTTGTAAGACCAACACTGATAAGGGAGCCTTTGACAGAATCTGCAGGTGGAGTTAATTGGAAAGCTCTGAGGTCTGGAGTTACACCTAGGTGGAAAGAAACCTGCTACTGTCAATAAAGAGAAAGAATTAATAAATCAGTTCTCAACTAATGAGACAAATAAATTCATAACTGGAATTACCCACTAGGAGAAGTCAATTCCTTTCTATACATGCAATTGTGATATTCCTCCTGAGAAATACTCTCCCTTCAGTGAAGCACATGTGCACGTGCCTAACTCTGCACATGCAAGTAAGTCTATGCTTACCGTTACATTTACATTACGAACATAATTAAATTGAAATTAAATATGAAATGCCTTGGAAATTACTCATGAGCTTGAAATGCAGTCATTTAAATGCAATGTTGAACTGGGGCCTCCGGAAGGAAAGGAGCAGGATGACTATGAGCCAGCAATGTGCTCTTGTGGCCAAGAGGGCCAACAGCATCCTGGGGTGGATTAGAATGGGGGCTGGTTAACAGATTGACAGAGGTTCTCCTCCCCTTCTATTCTGCACTGGTGAGTGTTGTGTTTACTTCTGGGCCCCTCAGTTCAAGAAGGGCACAATGCTACTGGAGGAAGTTCAGCGTAGAGCAACAAGGATGATGAAGTGGAACACCTCCCTTATGAGGATAGGCTGAGGGAGCTGGGTCTCTTTAGCTTGGAGAAGAGGAAACTGAGGGGTGACCTCATTAACGTCTATAAATACTTGAAGGGAGGGCATCAGGAGGATGGAGCCAGACTCTTCTCAATATCTTCTGGTGATAGGACAAGGGGCAATGGGTGTAAGCTGAAACATAAGAGGTTCCAATATAAATATCAGAACAAACTTCTTCCCAATGAGGGTGACAGAACACTGGAACAGGCTTCCCAGGGGGGTTGTGGAGTCTCCTTCGCTGGAGACATTTAAAACCCGCCTGGATATGTTCCTGTGCTACTGGGTCTAGGTGATCCTGCTGTGGCAGGGGGATTGGACTAGATGATCTTTCGAGGTCCCTTCCAGTCCCTAATGATTCAGTGACAAACACACTGACCACCCCAAAAAGACCTCAGGGTGCAGGGAGACAGAGCAGAACCCATTTGCATCGACTGAGAACCTTGTTGGCCAACTGTGAGCTCTCGTGGAGAATACCCAGCTCTGCAGTTTGTGCCGGTTCCCATCTTTTCTAGGTAGCCTGAGTAAGCCCATGCACCCTTCTGCTTGGATTTTAGGCACTTTCCAGTGTTTAAACTGAGCACATCAGCCCTTAGCAGTGATAAAACCCAGTGATGTGTGTTTGTGCCCCGACTGCAGAGAGCTGGGGTGGAAGAAGAGTGGTTTAGACTCAGGCTGCTGCCTTTGTCCGCATTACTGACCTTTTGCCTCGCATGTGGCATGGCCTGCGGGTGAAGGAAGGAGGATTAAAGGTTAAGGAACCTCTCTTGAAAGAGTTTGGATGCCTAAACGTTGAAAACGTTTCCTTTCCCCAGTAATTCCAAAAATATATTAAAGCTAAACCCCTTCTGAGAGGTAATAAAACACAACAGCGGAGAAGATCATGGGGAAGATTAGGAAGAAGAGACTTAAGAGCTTACTTTTGATGCTCTTGGTTTTGTATTTTGTTCCTATTTTACTCTGTCAATCTCTTCTAGTGCTTCTCCCTGTGAGTTTTATTGGGGTTTTTATTGAACGGAGACGGCAGCGCAAGCTACCAGGGAAAAACTCGTTGGCGTTTGTTTAGTGGAGGGTAGGAATGGCGGGGGGCGGGGGGGGAGAAGAACATTCCTCTGTGCATTTTTCAGTGTTCCTGTTCTATATCAGATTTAGAAAGTAACAAGAAGTAGCATCCAGTTTTCATTAATGCTTGGGGGATTTCTGGGAGCATCTGTTTTCGTTTCCAAACATTCAGAATGGAGAAGATGAAATTCCTCCATCCTACCCATCGATGGACTGCTTGTCCCATCCTAACTGGGAGGGTCCTTTGACTTTGGTGTCTTTGTCTGTTTGCTCCAGCTCTAAAACCAACAGCAATGGGAAATAGGATGATGGTTTCTCAGGACAAAGGGCCACGGCGTGATTCCTTCTTCCCTTATGTGAACGTTCCTCTTGACACAGTCTGGCTCATGGCCCATATTAATTTGCTCCAAAAAAAAAAAGAGATGATATTCACATTCTTGGAGGAGTTGTGTGTTCCATCTGGATACTGCAAACCTGCTAACCCTGTCCAAATATCTCCCTTGCTCAGGGAGTGATTTTTATGGCTCTTGTCAGTTAAATTTATACGTGAGCTCCTCCGGCAAGAGCTGAGCGTGATGGTGCCTCGTGCCCATCGCTGGAGCAGAACCCTTGGGAGATGGTCGCATGAAGCATCTGCTCCCTGATTAAATCACAGCAATGTCTAACTCTTGTTTGGGGTAGTTCTCAAGTCACCAAGTCTGCAAATTTTTCATGAGAAGTTTTGTTTTGTCAGCTCAGGTGTAGGTGGGTCTTGAAACTGCAGGACTGGTGCTCAGCGCCGAGCTGGCAGGTAGATGGACTGGGTGATGTTAAAAGTCTTCTCTCTCTTTCTTAATTTGGGTGTTTCTATGGAAACAGGTGCTGAACAGGAATTATTCTTTCCTTCCTTTTTCTCATCATTGTTTCATTGATGGGAAAAAGTAAAACTTCAAATGAAAGCTAGAGCAGCCAGGATTAGGTGTTTCAGTGAGTGCAGGATCAGGTCCTCGCTGCTTTGAAAGCGAGGGACCTTCCTGCTGTCTACAACTACCTGGAAGGAGGATGTAGAGAGGTGGGGGTTGGTCTCTTCTCCCAAGTCACAACAATAAGACAAGAGGAAATGGCCTCAAGTTGTGCCAAAGGAAGGTTACATTGGACATCAGGAGAAATGTCTTCCCTGACAGAGTGGTCAGGGCTTGGAACAGGCTGCCCAGGGAGAGGGTGGAGTCACCATCCCTGGAGGGGTTCAAAAACTGTGTAGATCTGGCACTTGAAAACATGATTTATTGGCCATGGTGGGCTTGGTTTGGTGGTTGGACTGGATGCTCTTGGAGGTCTCTTCCAACCTTAATGATTCAAAGATTCTATGACATGGAAATAGAGACTCAAAAAGCTTCAGTTCATACTTCATAGAATCATAGATCCATAGGATGGTTTGGGTTAAAAGTGACCTCTAATGATCATCTAGTCCAACCCCCTGCAGTGAGCAGGGACGTCCCTTAGCTACTTATTTCTGACTGTGGCTTTGGTTGATGTTTGCCCTCAACTGGATTGGAAGGAAGCTGAAGGGTGAGGACTGTAGTTTCTCAGGCTTCTCCTAACTAACCTGACCTGGTCCACCTCTAGTTTGGGTTTCAGCTGAGATTGAAAAGTACAGAGACTCTGAGCACTGTAGCTTTATGGAAGTAAAACAATCAGATCCATTAGAATTTGGATGGAAAGAGTTTGGGGACAGAGGGTGCTTGTTAGAGGTAGGGAAGCCATTTGCCTTCTGCTCTCCAAGACATTTGGGTCTTGTCTTCATAACCATCCTCCTGTCCAAGAAGTAGAGGGTAAGGAAGTGAGTAGATGAGTGTTGGGGTTAAAGCTGGAAAGAGAAATGCCTCTACAATGAAGCATCTTCTTGGCAATAAGAATTCCAGGAAGATTTTTCCCTCAGGTGAGTCCCTTATAAGTCTGGACATTGCATGTCTGCTGGACCTGGAGCTCCCATCTGTGGGGTGGAGGCTGCGAGACTCGGTGTACCCAGTGAATTTGGTGCTTTTGAGGTATTTCTGATATTCTTGATGGCTGCTGGTCGGTGCTACAGCAGAGTGACAGGTTCCACTGTGGTCCAAGTGTCCTTGTCTTTAATGCAAGGTGATTCCACTAATGAAACATCCTTGTTTCAGCTCACCTTGCTATGGGCGTCTACTTCTTCAGCAGCCTTCTGTCTCTGCTCCTGTATTCTGAAATGAAAGGGAGAAAAGTTTGTGCTTCTTTATTCACAGAATCACCGAATCTAGGACCTACTAAGTCACCAAGTCCAACCATACCCACAACTGCAAAAACCTAAACACCGGACTGAGCTATAAGCACAAACTAACCCCCTACCAGCCTGCCACTGTAGCAGGGCGTGAAGCACCATGGCTACACGTTTCTGAGATACCTCCAGGGATGGTGACTCAACCACCTCCCTGGGAAGATTCCAGTGCCTCATCACTCTTTCTGGAAAGAATTTCTCCCTAATATCCAATCTAACCCTCCCCTTCCTCAACTTCAGACCATTTCCCCTGGTTTTGTCATTAGTTCCTAAGGAGAAGAGGCCAACACCCACCTCTCTACAACCTCCTCTCTGGCAGCTGTAGAGGGCAATGAAGTCCCTCCTCAGCCTCCTCTTCTCAATCTAAACCTCCCCAGCTTGCTCAGCCTCTCCTCATACAGCTTATTCTCTAAACCCCTCACAAGCTCCTCAACGTCCTTCTGATAGTGAGGGGCCAGAACTGAACCCAGTACTTGAGGTGAGGCCTCGCAAGGGCCAAGTACACGGGCACGTTAACTTCCCTTCTCCTGCTGACCACACTATTCCTGACCCAGGCTAGGATCCTGTTGGCCTTCTTGGCCACCTGGGCACACTGCTGGATCTCATTAAGCCAGCTGTCTTCCAGCACCCCCAGGTCCTTTTCTGTTGGGCAGCTCTGCAGCCACTTATCCCCAAACCTGTAGCGTTGCCTGGGGTTCTTGTGACTGGAAAGCAGGACCTGGCACTTGGCCTTCCTCTACCTCAGGCAATTTGCCTTGGCCCATCGATCCAACCTGCCCAGGTTCCTCTGTAGAGCCTTCCTGCCCTCGAGCCGATCAACACTCCCACACAGTTTGGTGTCATCTGCAAACTTACTGGGGGTGCTCTCAGTCCCCACGTCCAGGTCATCTATAAAGGCTCCGTTCACACTGAAAAGAAGGGTTAATGTTTTTATTTTAGATCTTGCCTTCCTGTAAGTTTTTGGTATTTAAAATTAATGAAAAAAATGAGAGAAAAAAAAAGAACCTGTGGATCAGATTACTCCTTCTCAGCTGTTTTGCTTTTCCTGGCAAATGTTTGCTTGTAGAGTTCTGGCATCTTATCTTTTCTTTTTTCTTTTCTTTTCTTTTCTTTTCTTTTCTTTTCTTTTCTTTTCTTTTCTTTTCTTTTCTTTTCGCATTGACATCTCTCATTGTGCTCTAGATAACTTTTCCTTGGGAATGATGTGACGGGGTGGATGGCTGCTTTCTCCTGGTCTTGCTCCTCAAGGAGTCCTTTTGCCGACAGCTCTTCCTCTCTTTCTTCTCTCCTCCGGCTTGTGGGCGTTTGACTCAGAGAGTTGGAGACTCATTACAGAGTTTGCTGGTGAAACCTACTGTTAATTAACTTGTGACTCAACATGTTCCTGCTAGAGAAGAGATAATTCACAGTTTTGCTTTTGCTCTGCTTCTTTCCGCGTGCCGTATGGATGTGTGATTGGATGCCTTTGAAGCTGGAACATTTGTAGGTTAGATGAGGTGGGAGATAACCCATCCCTGGCATCATCCCAGCTCAGGTTGGACCTTGGGGCTCTGAACAACCTGCTGTTGTTGGGGATGGCTGTGCTGTCTGCAGGGGGTGGGACTGGAGGAGTTTTGAAGGTCCCTTCAACCCAAACCAATCTGTGATTCTATCTGTAGTGGTACCAGCAGTACTGCTGTGCAGGAAACAGGCTTGGAAGGAAAAATACCAGTGCTGAGCAGCACAGCTTGACATCTTCCATCAGTGATGGGGCCAAAGTCCTGTGTCTCCTGTATGCAGAGAGGCTGTTAGATCTGCAAATGAAGCATAGAATCATGAAGGTGGAAAAGACCTTCAAGACCATCAAGTCCAACTGCCTGCCCTACAACCCTGAACCACTAACCCATCTCCTGAATGGAGAAATGAAGAGATGTCACCAAGCATGGAGGCTACTGGCAAGTTCTGCTTTATCTCCTGATGTTTCTGGATGCCCGGTCCCTCCAAGCAGAGCAGGGTGGTGAGGACCATTGCAGAAGGAGGCATTGCAACTGGTTTTGTACTCATACCCCCAGGCACACCTACTGGTGTTCATCAGAGGGGACCTCCCTCGTCATGCACTCTAAATGCCTGTTTACCCCTCATATTTCTCTTTCATCCAGTTTGCCATTTAGGATTATTTTAGAAATGATCCCAGTTAGGAGAAGGAAAAATGGTTAAACTGAGGCAATGGATTTGAGCATCGAAACCCAGGGCCAACAAGCTGACAAGGAAAACAACTAAAGCTGCTTGCAAGCTATTCAAAACCCTCCTGCTCCCAAATAATGCAATAAAACCTACAAACCTTGTCTTTAACTTTAGCTCATGGTCTTGGGGTTATTAACGTTATTAAAAGTCAGTCGTTGGAGGGCTTGGGGGACTCCGTGAAGGTATCTGCAGCTCGTTGAGCCTCACGTAGGAATTTTGCCCCGGGGATTTTCTGGTTAATGCATTCGTTGACTGGCAAATTGCTTTCTGTCTGCAGAGCTGGCTGGATGAGGAGCCGGGATGCTTCCATATGGAGCAACCGCTGCTCCTCATGGAGAGGAAGAGGGCAGAGTAGGGAAAACTCGCAAGTAATTCAAAACCCATGTGTGATTTGGCCTCCTGATGCTCTAAACCAGATATAAATATTAACCATGGGTTTGGGGTGGGATTCCAGCTTGGCCTGCTGGCTCCTTTTCCCTGCGCACATCAAGTTCATCCATCTCCGATCGAAGGGGTGGGCTGCTGGCCGGGTAGCCACGGCTCGGAGGAGCTGGACACATCTCTCTTCTCTTTCCATTAATCACAGAACGGGGTGAAAAATCGATTAAAAATCTCTTGGTGTCTCTAGGAACGTGCCAGGGTCAGAGCTGCTTCTGTCAACTCCACTGGTGGGGACGCAAAGCCCAAGGGGGAGGGAAAGTGATGGGTTTTGGGGTTTGGAATGGGGTATCCCTCACTGTTGTGTGTGTAGGTGGGTGTGTGAGCTGTCAAGGGCACTGCGGGGTCACCGTGTGCTGGATTTATTCCTTCTGAAGGCTATAAAAGCTCTTTGCAAGGGGCGTGTTTGAGTTACGAGTTGCAATGCGATGCAGAACTGGATTTCCATTGAGTACCAACGCCTGTGCAGAAATGTGTCCCCCGTTTGCTGTAAATATAGGCATGTTCACATGAAATAGGATTCAATTAGCAGGAAAAAGTGCAGAGAGTCAGCATTTCTGTGCAGTTAGAAGGATTGGGAGGTAGGGGGAAGAGGGCTCTGGTGCAAGCCCTTGGGAAAGCAACCCCAGACCTAGAGCCTGACTCACACTGTGCTGCTAAAATCACTCCCTTTATTAAGGGTTGGAGATTACTCTGCCAAATTTAAGCTGTCCCAGGCTAAATTTCAACTAGCGGCTCTGGTGACTTCTGATACCTGCAAGGCTGCAGAGGACTCTCCTACCAGGCTGCAGAGCTCTGTGCAACAGATAGTACGGGCAAGTCACCTGGGAATCCTTTCATAGAATCATGGAATCTTTAGGGATTGGAAGGGACCTCGAAAGATCATCTAGTCCAATCCCCCCTGCCAGAGCAGGATCACCTAGACCAAGTTGCACAGGAACCTATTGAGCTTAAGCCTTTCACAATAAAAATTGTTTAGTCTGAAGAGGAGAAGGCTGAGAAGAGACCTTATTGTAGTCTAAAGCTACCTGATAGGAGGGTGGATAGAGGTGGGGGTTGGTGTCTTGCCACAAGGAACAAGTGACCGGACAAGAGGAAATGGCCTCAAGCTGCCCCAGGGGAAGTTGAGGTTGGCTCTGAGGAGAAACTTCTTCCTGGAAGGGGTCCTCAGGCCTTGGAACAGGCTGCCCAGGGAGGTAGTTGAATCGCCATCCCTGGCCATGTTTCCCAGTCGTGGAGATCTGGAGCTCAGGGACAAGGTTTAGCACTGGGTTGGGACAGCTGGGTTCATGGTTGGACTCAACAAGCTTGAAGGCCTTTGCCAACCTAAATGATTCCATGATTCAATGAACAACAAGACCTTTCAAGCTACTAGCACCTGGCATTTGTGGCTGTAGAAGCAAGAGGTCATTTTTCCCGCAGCAGATCTACACGGTGGAAGCATAAAAATAAATCCTGGAATCCCAGACTGGTTTAGCTTGGAAGGAACCTCAGAGATCACCTAGTTCCAATCCCCTGCCGTGGGCAGCGCCACCTCTCACGAGCTCAGGTTTCCCCTTCACATCTTCCTCCCGCAGACACGTATTGCCTTGAATTCTATTGTTCAAACCCCACGTTTCATTAAGAGCCTCGTTTTATCCCAGTATCTTTCCCCGGTCTCTTGTATTTTGCTCATTTGCACCACTTGCTCAGAGTTTTCCCTGCGAAAACCAAAATTCCCAGCCCATGTTTTGTTCCGAAACCCAAAGTTATTTCATTTTCCTGCAAGACTTTTTCAGGGCTGGAGGTCGGGCTGGGAATTGGAAGAGCTTTACGGCTTTGCTGGCTAAGCTTAAGACAAGCTGTACGAGTCTGTGTTAGTTATTCACTCGCCTAAACGTGTTTAGTCCCACAAATGCGAAGGTGCCGGCGCTGCAGGTGTGTTCCTGGGCGATAAGTGCTCTTCAGACGCTTCCTAACGCAGTGTGGAAAGAAATGACCACATTTTCAGATCATTTGAAACTCCTGACGGGTTCCCTATGGAAAGGAAGCAGCCAGGGCAAATAGATTAAGCGCAGAACCGATGTTTAATGCATGAAACTCTCGGAAGGCTCCCGGTGTGAAAAAGCACTGCAGGAAAAATGCAAACACCCCCCGTGTTCAAGCCGAATCTTTGCAGGTTTGGGGATTTCGCAGAGAGAACCGCTAACAATCCCACCTTTAGCTGGGTGGGCTTCACACCGATGATGTTCTGCTTGTAAGACTGACGCTGTTTCCATGGCAGCCGGATATCCCTTCCCATACTCCCAGTCACCAGAGGAATTTCTGGAATTAGGAACTCGCGTTGCTCTCAGACTTCCAGGATGGCCATCTTCGGGGTGTTTTCTGCTGCCAGCTCTGGAGCAGAGTCTCTCTCTCTACCAGCTCACTGGTTGGTTGGGATGAGGGATGGACAATTCCTTTTCCATCCGCATTTGTTTTCCTCCTTCTCTCTCTCTCAGTGTAGTGGGGTTTAGTTCTCGAGGTGTTCGGAACGTGGTCATGGGTTTCAGGTGAAGGATGAGGGGAAAAGCAGCCAGGCCAGGGCAAAAGGCTCCATCTGTGGTTTTTCTGTGTTTTAAAATCCCTTCTTTACTGTTTCTGCTAATAAATTCCTTATCTCTGTGATAAGTCCCTGGACTTTGCATACAGCCCTGAGAGGAATAAGCAAAACCTCATCGCTCTCTACGACTGAAGGGAGGTTGTAGTCAGGTGGGGGTTGGGCTCTTCTCCCAAACAACTAGAGACAGGATGAGAGGACAGAGCCTGATGCTGCCACGGGAGGGTTAGGTTGGATGTCAGGAAGCCCTTCCTCATGGAAAGGCAGATCAAACCCTGGAATGGACTGCCCAGGGCATTGGTGGAGTCCCCATCCCTGGAGATGTTTGAGGACAGCCTGGCTGTGGCCCTTTGTGCCCTGGTATGGCCACTGTGGTGATGTTAGGTCCTGGTCTGGGCTGGATGATCTCAGAGGGCTTCTCCAGCCTCAGTAATTATGTGATTTTGTGAAAACCAGGACAGCAGCATCGGGCTCCTTTCCTTTTGCCTCCTGTCAGGGCTGCTGTGATGGGTGCACATCACTCCCAAACCCAAAGCATCCCTCAAGGCAACGAAAGCACTGTGTAAAGCAGTGGGTAGCGGCAGAGCGTAATCATTAAGGTGATTTTACTCCATAATGAGATGTTGTGGAGCACTGCTCCAGTCAGCCCCCTTTAAATAATATTAACGTGGGATATAATAACCTTACAGGGAAATAAAAATCCCTCTCCAGGTCTGTTTCTGTCTCTGAAAGGGAATCAATTTTCTTTGCGTGATAGCTTTCCTCAGCACTTAACACAGACGGGGGAAGCTGCTCATTGTTAGGGTTGCCCATGAATTTCCCTCTGAAGGTCAAATATTTAAAACAAAACCAAAAAAGAAGGAAAGGAGAGGAAAAGGTCTGGTGACCCCTATCCTAATGGGAAATGTGGATGCCTAGTCATGCCATCTCTTGTAGAGCCCATAGGGACTATATGCCACTGCTGCTTTTGTGGGGAGGGGATTCAAGTTTGCATCTTCCTTAAAATACCA
The DNA here is from genome assembly GCA_028565055.1 of Phoeniculus purpureus. NCBI lineage: Eukaryota > Metazoa > Chordata > Aves > Bucerotiformes > Phoeniculidae > Phoeniculus > Phoeniculus purpureus. The sequence goes on from JAOXOE010000602.1 coordinate 23,452,886, forward strand.
CTAAAAAACCCAGTTATAGCCTGGATCTGGTGTTGTGACTGTTGGGTATGTCTTTGCTTTAGCTGCAGCATCCTTGACCTATGTGATCTGAGGCAGCTGGTGCATCTACGCTGGAGACAAAGCAAAGCAAAGAACGGACCTTCAAATTATATACTCTTGGCTTGCAAAGCTCCTGAGCCCCCCTGCTCCGTGGCTTTGTGAGGAGGTCCCCATCAAAACACAAAGACGAGGAGCCCTTTCAATAATTCGCTTCATTTCCCTCCTCCTGGAGCAACCGAGAGATGAAGGGTTCCCTGTGGTTTGCTCCACTCTGCAGCTGTAGAACCACCAGTCAACATTTTAGGGTGAAACCGTGACTCTCCAGGCCAAATTCTACTCTCAGTTACCGCTCCATAAGCCAGACAAAAATCGAGATGAATAGCTCTGAATGAGCTTCCCAGGGATAACAGAAGGCACAGTTTGGCCCACGATGTGTCTCCTGCAGAACGCTCAGCCCGGGGAGCGCACGCGCCGGGTAATGAAATGCCTGGAGTCGTCAAAGTGGGGGTTCGGAGAGCGGGGGGGGAGCGTTTAACAGAAAGAAGATAGACGACTCGGAAGTCATTTTCCCCATAAAATCCCGACTGCAGAGTGTCACCATAATACGCCGTAATGACGGGGAGGGGGGTGTAATTTTAGAAAGTGGTTTTAAAATGCTGCTCTGGAATACATCTGGATTCTCTTAGGAACAAGCAAAATCTCATCAGGGACCACTTCAAAGCCCATTTCCTCATGGCTAAATTATCTCGTGTGAGCCTGCTGTTGCCTGCTCGTCGTTACATTATGTATGATTTTTGACTGCTCCTAATACGAACAAACTGCGCGAGCTTCCATTAGTGACTCCCAATTTGTTCCGAGCCTGAAGTCCTGCAGACAGCCCGCCTTGCTGGCAGGGTTTGGTCGGTGTACGTCGGCGACACTTTCACAGCCCTCTGGCCCGACGTCCTGCCTAGGGGCTTTGGGATCTGGAATTAATTTGGTTTGTATTGAGCAGGATGATTTGTGTTGGTGTGTAAGTGGCTTTTAGGTTTAGCATTTGGAGGAAAAATGTGGTTGAATGATGCTACAATGCACCGGGGCTCTGTTGCACAGGTCCCACGGCCAGTGCCTGCATCCAGAGAGCAGTGTAGGAGAAAGGGACCTGGAGGTCCACATCTGGAACATTGTGTCCAGTTCTGGGCCAGTCAGGTCAAAAAGGACACAGAGCTGCTTGAGAGAGTCCAGTGCAGAGCCACAAAGATGATCAAGGGAGTGGAGCATCTCCCTAATGAGGAAAGCCTGAAGGAACTGGGTCTCTTGAGCTTGGAAAAAAGGAGACTGAGGGGTGACCACATGAATGTTGACAAATATAGGAAAGGCGGGTGTCAGGAGGATGGAGCCAGGCTCTGCTCAGCAGGACCCAATAGGACAATGGGGACCAGGTGTGAGCTGGAACAGAGGAGGTTCCACATGTATGTGAGAAGGACCTTCTTCCCGTTGAGGGTGCCAGAGACCTGGAAGGGGCTGCCCAGGGGAGTTGTGGATTCTCCTTCTCTGGAGATATTTAAAACCCGCCTGACCATGTTCCTGTGTGACTGGATCTAGAGGATCGTGCTGTGGCAGGGGGATTGGACTGGGTAATCTTTCAAGGCCCTTTCCAATCCCTAATGTTCCGTGATCCTCCGGGTTTCATAGAGCCATAGATTCATAGTTCCATAGAAAACCAGGTGGAAAGGGAATCCAATGATCATCCAGTCCAACCTACCCAGGTGAAAATAGTTTAAATCAGATGTCCCAGCAGCCTGTCCAGCTGAGTCTGAAAACTGCCCAATATAGGGCAATCAACCCCTTTTCTTGGGAGATGATTCCAGTGTTTTGGATGGAGGTACAATATGATGCTCTCGCCCCAGGTAGTGGTTGCTCATGTTTTCTTCTCTCATTTTCCCTTTTTAGCTGGCAGGGGAGTGTCTCTGCCCTGTCAAGTGAGTTCAGGCAAAGCCTGTGCTCTGGCAGGGAACAGAAAATGATGTCATTTGCTTCCCAGTGAGGTTCACTACAGCATGAGCGAGGAATTACTCCAGGATGTGTTTAGAAATGAAATCATCATCGAATCATCAAGGTTGAAAAGCCCTTCAAGCCCAATCACCCACCCTACAACCCCCAACTACTACATTTGTTGAACCCCTCCAGCCCCTCCCTGGGCAGTCTGTTCCAAGTCCTCCTCAATCTTTCTGGGAAGAAGTTTTTCCTCAGATCCAATCTGGCCCTCCCCTGGCACAACCTGACCCCATTTACTCTTGTTCTAATAGTAGTAAGATCTTAGGGTAGATGCTGGGTGGGAATGTAGCAGGGTCCGCCATCCTGTGTTTGGTACCACCAGTGACTGCCATCAGCTGCTTCTTTAAATGGAATCCAAATCCTTTATGGGGAACTTCAATAAACGTCATTCATCATTGACCTGGATGAAGGGCTGGAGTGTCTTCTCGATCAGCTTTCTGATGATGCCAATCTGTAAAGGGTGTCTGAGACACCAGCGAGACATGGACAGGCTGTAGAGTCTGGTGGAGAGGAACTAGATGATGTTCAACAACGGCAAGTGTAGGCTCCTGCATCTAGGAACAATAGTCCCAGTAACAGTACAGGCTGGGGAGGTGACCTGCTGGGAAACAGCTCTATGGAGAAGGACCTGGAAGTGCTGGTGGACATGTTCACCATGAGCCAGTCATGTGCTGTTGTAGTCATGACGGCCAGTGGTCTCCTGGGGTGCATGGAGAAGAGCGTGACCAGCAGGACAAGAGAGATTCTCCTCATCCTCTGTTCTGTACCGGTGAGGCCACATCTGGAGTTCTGTGTCCTGCTCTGTGCTGCCTGGTTGAAGAGAGACTGGGAACTACTGGGGACAGCCCAGTGGAGGCTATAACGATGCTGAGGGGGCTGGAGCATCTCTGTTCTGAGAGACCTGAGAGTCTTGGGGCTGTTCAGCTGCAGCAGAAGAGCTGAGAGGAATTTAATTGATGCCGATCAATATCTAAAAGGCAGGGGGCAGGAGGATGGGGCCAGACTCTGCTCAGTGTTGCCCAGCGACAGAAGAAGGGGCAATGGGCACAAACTGGAATGTGGGAAGTTCCACCTGAACATGAGGAAAAATTTATTCACTTAGAGGGTGTATGGGTCAGTCTCAGTTTTCCTACCCTGAGTAACTGCTGTTAGTATTTAGCTTGTTGCAGCCCTTCCCAAGAGCAGAATATTGGCTGGGAAGAAAAAACCCCAAATTAATTATGAGGACTACATTCTCTTGTTATCAGTTAATAACTCTGTGTGTAATCTGAGTCACTTTTGTGTGAATCAAATATAATCGTCCTCGTAACACGAGGTAATTAAATGAATCATAAAGCGATGGCAATTACCTTCCTTCTCCTTAGGAAACCCTTGTCTGGGATTTGTTCAGGGCTGTCCCATGGGAATCAGAGATTCTGGAGGTGGGCGGTGTGGGGATCAGGTGGAGGGCAGATGGGATGGGGTCTGATAATAGGGATGAGATTTGGATAGAAAATTACTCCATGGAGCGGCAGAAGAAATTTGTGGTGTCATTAGGTCACTGAAAGAGTCTTTCTTTGGGTGCCGAACCAAGAGGAAGTAGATCCAAGTGAATTAAAATATCGATTTGTTTTTCTTTAGGGTCAACACAAAGCAGCTCATTATAGATTAAATCTTGGAGGGGAGGGGGTATTTGGGGGTGAGCTAAAGCTGCTATTTCACCTCCTTTCCAAGGGCTTCAGTGCTGTAATTTTGAATTGTTGTAATTCTGCCCTTTCTCAGTTTGTTAAATTCAGCCAGAATTCATAGATCCCTTCACTCCTCCCCACAACGCTGTTCCACTGATTTTAAATTCATCTCTCAATTTCTTACAGCTGAATCCCTGGATTTATTTATTTATTAAAAGAAGAACACAGCAACACTAAATCTGTCTTGAAATCTGTTCAGGGACGGGGCCATCCACTGAAATACTCAGCTAAATCTAATATAGTTTTGAGGAGGTGTTTCAGAGGTTGTTTCCACCCCGGATATTCGCTGGGCACCTGGATAGTCACCAATTCTGTTAAGGAAAATCACGGTAGGAATGAAATTTTTCACAGCTCTTTTCGCTCAGTGAAGTGAAGAAGATGAAATGTTTCTGATCTCTTGCAAATCAATATCAGTCTGGGAAGTCTTTGACACATTCATATTGTTTATGAAAGAGGATGAGAGGATGGAGAATAACTAGGAAAAACAATATTACAGAATGCCGACACCTTTGTCTGTGATCTGATGGGATGTGACTGATGTACCGGCAGCAAAACGCGTCCCACCAACGATGGATTGAGAGCCAACTCCCCAGCGGGCTCCCTTTTATGAAAACAAATTATATTCATGGTTTATGCAGTGCACAGTAAATCTATCAAATAACTGAAGAGTAAGAGGATTTTTATTCTCCATCTTGAGAATACAGAGTTTTATTTACTTTAGATATCTGAGATTCGCAGCCCAGCCATGGCGAGGACACATTGTGATGCGTCTCAGCACTGGTGAGGCTGCACCTTGAGTACTGGGTCCAGTTTTGGGCAACTCAGTACAAGGGAGACATCAAGGTACTGGAGCGAGTGCAGGGGAGGGTAATGAAGCTGGTGAAGGGCCTGGAGAGTAAATCTTATGAGGAGAGATTGAGAGAGTTGGGGCTGTATAGTTTGAGGAAGAAGAGGCTGAGGGGAGACCTCATCGCTCTCTACAACTATCTGAAAGGACGCTGTAAAGATGTTGGTGCCGGTCTCTTCTCACAGTTAATTAGCAACACAACCAGAGGGAAGGGCTTCAAGCTTCATCAGGGTAGGTTTAGATTGGACATCAGGAAGAAATTCTTCTTGGAGAGAGTGTTCAGGCACTGGAATGGGCTGCCCAGGGTGAGGGTTGAGTCCCCATCCCTGGATGTTTTTATAAAGTTGCTTAGATGTAGTGTTGGGGGATCTGGTTTGGGGGTGAACTTCTAAAGTAGCATTGATTGTTGGTCTGGATGATCCCAAGGGTCTTTTCCAACCTGAATGATTCTATGATTCTATGATTCTCCAATATCCCTGGGCACAGCTGGAGGCACAGCTGGATGTGGAGCGTGAGGTCACTTGGGCTGAAGCACTGTGGTGGTAAAACAAAACGTGAGGGTTTTAGAACCAGCTGGAACTGTGGAGGCACCGTGTTACGTAAAGGATGACTCTTGCTCTGTTGGTTTGTTGTAAAAATGGCTGCCTTGGTACTATTTTCCACAGTTTGCCTACTTTGCGATGGTTTTGTAATTGAATGTCTCGTGCTAGAATCAGCCAACATTTTGACAAGGGTTGGGAGGCGTTTGTGACAAACCGTCAGTGAGGTTTGACAAGCTTTTGACAAAGCACCAAGGAAAATCAGTGGTTTTGGCGGAGCTTTGCTCTGAGTTCTGGATTTGCATTCAGAGTAAGGACATACATAGACAAGGACGTAGACAAGAGCCAACTCACTGCTCTTTTGGGGCTGCCACAAACCACTAGTGACAACTTCTGACCATGATCCACCTTCTTCTTTAGCTACAGAACCAGAGGGAAGGGCTTCAAGCTTCAACAGGGGAGTTTTAGACTGGACATCAGGAAGAAATTCTTCATGGAGAGAGTGGTCAGGCACTGGGATGGGCTGCTCAGGGTGGTGGTTGAGTCACCATTCCCTGATATGTTTAAAAGTGGTTCAGGTGTAGTGTTGGGGGATCTGTTTTAGGGGTGAACTTGTGGAGTAGGGTTGATGGTTGGTCTGGATGATCCCAAGGGTCTTTTTCAGCCTGAATGATTCTATGATTCTATGAAATGAGGGAGTGGATACTGCTGTGCTTGACAGAGGAAGACAGTGAAGAGCAGTAGGCTGGTTGTCAAATGCTCCTTCCTTTCACACTAATTTAGTTCATTATTAATGTAATGGGAAAAGTTTTAAAGTGCTGCAAAGTTTGATGGAGCAGCTCAATGCCTGCTTTGCACTTGCCGTCTTCATTCAGGTGATCCTGGTTCTTATAGAGTTGGTTTGGTGTTTTCAAGTTCAGGTGGTTGTGGAGCATCTCGGGGATTTTGCATATTCCACCCCTCTCTGTGGTCTGGAACTGCCTTCATTTAAATGGAGCAGTGATGGAAAAGTTGGGTTTCCACACGAGGATTCACGTGCATCTTATTTAGAGCTCCTCTGATTTACATGACTGTTCTGCTTTAAAAGCTGATGTGAATCTTCCCACTCTCCATCAATTTTCTTCAACTTGAGGGGCAATAACACTGCAACAGGCTGCCCAGGGGGGTTTGGAGTCTCCTTCTCTGGAGACGTTTAAAACCCGCCTGGACACGTTCCTGTGCGACCTGGTCTAGGTGATCCTGCTCTGGCAGGGGGCTTAGACTGGATGATCTTTCGAGGTCCCTTCCAATCCCTAATGTTCTGTGATTCTGTAACACTCTCAGAAGTGATAACATTCTCGCTCAGTGGCAGCAAGGCAGTTCTGAACACTCCAGGATGGAGACAAGCAAAGAAGAAGCAAAGAAGAAGCAAAGAAGAAGCAAAGAAGCAAAGAAGAAGCAAAGAGGAAGCAAAGAAGAAGCAAAGAAGCAAAGAAGAAGCAAAGAAGAAGCAAAGAAGAAGCAAAGAAGCAAAGAAGAAGCAAAGAAGAAGCAAAGAAGAAGCAAAGAAGAAGCAAAGAAGAAGCAAAGAAGAAGCAAAGAAGCAAAGAAGCAGCAAAGAAGAAGCAAAGAAGAAGCAAAGAAGAAGCAAAGAAGAAGCAAAGAAGGAGGCTGAAGTCACTAGCGAGGAGAAGAGAGAAGAATGGGGTGGGGAGGCAAACACTTTTCAACTTTTAAAACCCAAACTTTAAACTTTTCTCCAGAAAACAGACAAATCAGACAACAGATTCTGCTCAGATTTTAAAGCAGAGCAGCACATTCCTCATGAAACACAGAGCATGAAGAGACCAGGAGAAAATGAAGGTATGATTTTCTCCCAGGTTTGTCCTATATCATTTCGAGAAAACACGAGACCACTTCAAAACACCCCGCGATTGCCCGCGTCTTTGTTTGCTGCTGGAGACGTCTCCGGCTGGTTGCGCTCTGTACTCTTGGCTTTCCTGCAATCTTCTGGCTGTTGAGCGCTGGAATAATGTAATCCAATTTTCTTTGTTGCCATAAAGGCCTTAATTACGGCTTCCCGGGATATTGCAATCAGGAGCCGCTGGATTTTTCTCATATGTCAAAGTGACGTCTGCTTCAAATTCATCAGTGTCCTTGTGTTGTTGTAAGCGCTCGGATAGTCTGGAGGTCACGCCTCGCTTCACGTGTCATTGCCGGAGATGAATTCATTCAGCATCGCCTCTCCCGCAGCAACGTAAACCAGCCGCCTGCTTTGAATCTTTGCTGTTATCTGTAGGGGATTGCCACAGCAACGCGGTCGTCTCTCGCTTGTGCCAGCGCCGATAACGTCTCTCCTGCTTTGATGTTGCTGTTGACATTCGCAGCAAGAGTTTCCATTTGCCGTGAGGTGACCTTGGGCCGAGCGGGCTGCTGCGAAGAACGGACACTGCGAAAGTCCACTCGTAGCTTCAACTATTTAGGATCATTGAATCATTAAGTTTGGAAGAGACCTATGAGATCATCCAGTCCAACCATCAAAGCAACCCTACCGTGGCCACTAAATCATGTTTTCAGGTGCCTTGGATTTTGAACCCCTCCAGAGACGGCAACTTCCCTCCTCTCTGGGCACCCAGTTGCAAGCCCTGACCACTCAGTCAGGGAATAAATTTTTCCTAATGTCCAATCTAACCCTCTTGTCCTGTAACTAGTGACTTGTGAGAAGAGACCAACCCCCACCTCTCTACACCCTCCTGTCAGGTAGTTGTCAAGAGAGGTGAGGTCTATCCTCAACCTCTTCTCTTAACACAGAGGTTTTGTGTTAGGAGCAAACCAATGCAGAAATGTTCTGCAGGAGCGCCGGTCTCTTGGGTTTGCTGCGGCTTGTTTTCACCACAAATACATACATTTTTATTGCTAAGATGGTGTTGGCTTCCCTCCAGCCCGTCTATTTCCTACTCACCTCCCCTGGAGCAGAGGTGATGCGGTCAGAGCCAGGTTTTGCAGGGCTGCCAGGAGCCTCAACCCTTATTTCCAAGAACAGGAGGGTTTTCAGCCTCAAGTGGGGTTTGATGCCCTGTGGGTGAGGCAGCAGGTGCTGGAACAGGAATGATGTGGCTGAGCAGAAGAACTTTCCTTGGGGCTGTGAATTTGTTAACATTTCCAGCAGTGTGTGTCTAGCCTGGCTGGACATGAGATAATAACACACTGGGAGCCGCCGCACTGGGAGATGGGCTAGTTCCACGCAAACCTTACCAGCCAGGTCCCTCCCGGGTGCTGGCTGGTGAGCTGTGAGCTTGTTTATTTCCTAGGAAGATGAATAAATCACTTCTTTTATTTGATCCTTTACAAATACTCTTGCCCAACACAGCTCACATGGCCAAAGGAACTGATTCATATTTCTCCATTCAACCTCCAGCTTGCTCTGAGTGGCTGTGAGTGGGAGTTATCTTCCCACTAAACTCTGCTGTCAGATTTTTTCTGTAGGTTTCCAGCACTTTAACCCCCCCACCATTCACCAAGAGAATCCCAAGATAGATTATAGTTATTTCCCAGGTTTAATCACTAAATATACAGTGAATTATTTTATTTTCCCAGAAATACTGGTTTGAGTGCTGCGTGGCCGACCCCAGGGAGCCCATTTAGGAGCATCCTCACCACAGTGAGTCCAGCTGGGTGTGAAATGAGCCCTTTTGTCCAGCAGAGCCTTGGGAGGGGGTCGGTACGTGTGGATCGATACAGCTCTGCATCTCGAAGAGCCCAGCCAGAGACCTGGGGACAATAGGAAACAAGGTTTAACAGCTCCACGCTGAATGCAGCCGATTGCAAATAACAGTAATTATAGCAGGAGCTAAAATTGCTCCTTTTGCTCCTGTTCTAGCAGTTCAGCTGAAGCTCTGAGCTGGCAATGGTGCCCTCGGATGTAGCTAGCCTTTTCCTAACCAAAACGTGATTGTAAAATCACAGCTCCATGCAAATCCACCCAACCTTTGGTCTATTTGCAAACAAGGCTCTCTCCGTTCAACCAGCCTCTCTTGTCTCAACCTAACGACGTTTACTCCATCCCATCCTGGTTCATAGACCACCCTCATCCGTATCTTTTTGTCCTCTTTGTCTTTCAAAGCTATTTATCTGTATTTCAGGTCCCACTGCTGTCCAGGTTGTTCATTTCATCGCAGCTTCTGCTATTTGCAAACATTTATCGCCCAAACGTGGTAGAGAAGGAGGCAGCTGGGGCTTCCAGCACGGAAAATCCCGACTGCTGTCTGCATGGATGCAAAGGGAATGTCTCCACAGGGGATACAGAATGGGAGGCAGCTTGTGGGGGAGCAAAGGGCAG
>JAOXOE010000602.1:23462492-23481260 GCA_028565055.1 Phoeniculus purpureus
TGGAAGGGGCTGCCCAGGGGAGTTGTGGAGTCTCCTTCTCTGGAGACGTTTAAAACCCACCTGGCCATGTTCCTGTGTGAGTGGATCTAGGGGATCCTGGCTGTGGCAGGGGGATCGGAGTGGATGATCTTTGGAGGTCCCTTCCAATCCTTAATGTTCTGTGGTTCTGTGTGATTCTGTCATTCTGCTTTAACAAACTATCAGAATAACAAGAGCCCAAAGCCCTTCTCAAAACTCCATCTGGGGCAGTGTCAGGGAACATAAGTCATTGCCACAGCCCCTTGCGAGGTGTTACTAGCAACCTTTACGGCTGCTATAATTCAAGCCTTCACAGACAAGTTACAGAGCATTCACCTTGCCTTTCTCTCTCATTATTCACGGTTGGAAATGCTGCTCACCCTTAGAGCATGCCCAAGGGTGCTCACCAGCCAGCCAGGGCTCGTGGCCATACGTGTAAGTCAGGGGTGTTCCCACCATCAAGACACGAGGAGTAATTTTATTTTCTAATTGACTTTTGATTTGGAAGTGGCCAGGTGAGACTTTGGCATTGAAATGGGAACATAGTGTTTTAATTTGCTGTATTTGGAAAACATTCCCATAAAAATATCCCTGATTTCCTTGGCTTCATTTCTTCTACAGGACCCAGAGATTCTTTACTCTTATCATTTTGCCTTTAGCATCCCAACCCTGCCCTTTTCATCCTTCTTCACACTCTAAATCATTGAATCTTAAGATTATTTGATAAAATCACTTCTACTTGGTGCATTTCTCCTCTGGGAGAAGGAGATCTATCTGAGGACAGAGCATTTCTTAAATAACACTTAAAATAACCCTTAAAGAGCGTGATGTATGGTAATTGCCGCCGTTAGCGCACTGAGGCATCATTAGCTCACGCTCGGGCTCTGCCACCCCTGGCGCGGCTGCCAGCAAAGCTGCTGCCTGCTCCACCAAACCCTTCCCAAGGCACCCACTGCTGGATTTGGGTTATTTTGAATTATTTTTGTAGGGTTCTACTGGGTTTATTTTATTTTTCTCTGAGTTTTTAATTGTGGACTGGCCACGGAAGAAGATAGCCCATAAAAGATTCATGGTGCTATTGATCGCCCCGCTGTGCTCTAACGTCTTGGCATGCAAAGCTGCTGTAGACATCTGAGGGCTTGCCGGTGTTCCTGTAGATGAAAGGAGATGCAGACGCCCATGTTTGTCTGTGTGACATCGTTCCTCATGGTTTTTTCCTCTCCATTTATGTTTTCACTCACGTTCTGCCTATGCAAAACGAGGCGCCTCAGAATAATGAAGGTTGGGCTGTTGCTGTCTTATTTATGAAGAACCCCCCTTGTAGCCTTCAAAATAATTTGCGGTGCTCTCAGGCAATCAAAGAATTGTAAGATCAGGTAAATAATGTAGAGCTAACGAAGCTCTAGCTAGATGCCGGCGAATGTCAGGGTCAGGCATGCAAAATGCCTCTTCATCCTGCTCCCCAGGGAAAAGTTCAGAGAGACTGAAGGTCATCCTAGGTGTTGTGGAACATATAAATTGATGCTGGGAGAAAGAAGCACAACAGGAATCTTTTATTTTCCTTGTTTGCAGGATTTGGTCTCCAAAGAAGCTTTGTGTCTGAAAAGAGCTGGGGTATTAGATGCAGTTCTGGGCTATAAACTGGAAGGTGTCCATTTGTGTTTGTAGTGGGACAGACGTTACCCCTCAACCCACAGGATAGAAACTGGTTTTATATCAATAAATATGAGAGAAGGGAGAAATTAGTGTTGCTTCTGGATGTCCCAGAAGAGCCTCCATCACATATTTGCATACAGCCCCAATTAATTGTGTTATTTAATGAATCACTGGAGGATGCGCTTGAAAATATCAGTAGCAATTCTGCACTGGCAGCAGGGATGAATTAGATGACCTAATTCTCTGAAGTCTGAGATCTCAGCTCCTCTTTGGCCTGGTGTGGGTGTTTCATACTGCATCTTAATAGAATTGTTGAATCATGGAATCGTAAAATCACAGAATCATGGAATTGTAGTATCATTCAGCTTGGAAAAGACCCTTGAGATAGTCGAATCCAACCAATAACCCTGCTCTACCAAGTTCACTGCTAGTCCAGATCTCCATGCACCACATCTAAACAATCTTTAAACACCTCCCGGGATGGATAGCTGAGCTGTGCAACCCCAGTGTAGTGCTTGGCTGCCAACACCCACATTTTTCTGCCCAGCTTCCACCTGAGGCTCTGGAAATGTGCCTATACACTAATTCATTTTACATCTGAGATTATATCATGGCATCCCTCATGAGCAAGAAATGTATAAACCTTTTAGTCTCGTGTATAAACATTGTAGTGTTATCTAACCTCCGCTTAAAACATGGAGAAGCACTGGTGGAGAAGGATTAAGACAAAGAGCATTTGACAAAAGTGAGTAAATGCCTTATTGAGTAGTTGCAGCCTTAATAAAAAGCTGAAACATAGAATCATAGAGTTGGAAGGGACCTGCAAAGGACTTCTAGTCAAACCCCCTACGCCAAGCAGAGCCAGCACTCACCAGACCAGGTTGCCCACAGCCCCATCCAGCCTGAACTTGAATGACTCCAGGGATGGGGCCTCTACCATGTCTCTTGGCAGCCTGGTCCAAGGATCCCCCACCCTCAGATTCAAGACTTTTTTCCTCCTGTCCAGCCTCAATCTACCCTTTTCCATCTTCAAACCATGACCCCTTGTCCTACCGTTCCCTAACCTTGTGAAAAGTCTACCCCAGCCTTCTGACAGACCCCTCTCAAGTACTGGAAGATCACCACAACATAACCCAGGGCTGGAAAAAGCCTCTTGTTTCACATCTCAGATGCTCTGACAAATTGTACACCCATGGTTATGTAACCTCATAGCCTCAGACAGCAACCTACACCAACAGACCTTGGGTTTTCCTACAAACTGGCAAATATTTGAACACCAAACTCAGCCAAGGGAACAATGAAGTATAAGACATTACGGGGAGCATGTCCCCAGCTTCTGGGGGAAAACACTAAATGACTAGTGGGGACAGGGTTTAGTGGGCAGGGTAGGGTCGGGTCGATGGTTGGACTGGATGAGCTTGGAGGTCTCTTCCAACCTTAATGAGTCTGTGATTCAGTGATTCCTACCACCACATCTGGGGGCTGAGTTGGGGGCTGCATGGCTCTGGTGCTTTTATCACTACTGGGGATGAACAGTTGGCTGAGTTTGGGTGTTGGAAGAGCTTAGTGTGTCCCCTCGTTTGGTTGAGGTCAAAGGCTGGAACCCCAGCGATACCTCGAGGGCAGCCCCTGTGGGAAGGCATCGCGTTCCAGCACGGATTCCTTACCGGCGTTAAGCTACCTCTTGGCTGCTCTCCAAAATGTAAACAGACTTCAGGGCTTGGACTTGGGAAGTAATTGAAAATGTGTTAGCTCTAACATTGGGAATTTGGGACTCCTGAAGCCCAGGGCCTAAAAGGAACATTGTTTGCCGTCTTGTTAGCCCTTCTGCTGAACTCCAGTTACACCCTCCCTGCATTTTCCCACCAGTATCTCTTTATCTAACAGGGCTGAGAAGGAAAACCTGTTGCAAGCATTAAATATTTCCTGATGGGTCATGAGCTTAATTGTGGCTCAGTAGGATCATATTCATGGTCCACAGAGCCGTTACGATTGGTTCTTGTATTACAGCTCTGAACTCTGCTGCCAGCTGCAGAGGTGAGCTGCCTGGGGACATGTGAGCGGGGGCTTTTTGGGGGAAAACTTGCCTCCCCATGCTGCTGGTGGGTGATTTCTCCTGGTGTAGGGATGTTCATACAATGAGGTTTGTGCGCTCATGAATGTCATAAATAATCACCACTGAGAAATGCCTCTTTGGAAGGAGCTCAGTAGAGTTTTGGTATCTCTGCAGCACCAGCCACTCCAGTGCTGCCTGGATACAGAGCTCAGTAGAGTTTTGGTATCTCTGCAGCACCAGCCACTCCAGTGCTGCCTGGACATGGAGCTCAGTAGAGTTTTGGTATCTCTGCAGCACCAGCCACTCCAGTGCTTATGGTATTTATGGTGCTGAGCGCATAAGGTTCCAGTATGGGGGTGTTTGGCAATTCCTGTGTGCATTGAGCTCGAGGGTCTCTGTGCCATCTCCCACCACCTCCTGCCTGTGGAGAAACATCTGGGCATCAGTTTCACTCAGTCCTACTCTGCTTCTTCTATTTGAACCATCATCCCCCCTGAAGAACAAGCTGAAAAGAAGTCTGGCTATTAAGTGGATAATCAGCACCCCCACGTTAAGGCTGATGGAGAAAATGAACATGTGGGCCACTAATGTGTTGAAGGGCACAGAAACACTGATGACAACAGCAGAGCAAGTTTCTGACTGTCCAACCAGCCATGGGTGCAGGGTAAAATCCATTCATTTTTCCTTCTCTCAGCAGTGCTGGAAGGGAGATCGTTTTCCTGCAGTGGTCCATGGGACCATTGAAGTTGCATCGATTTCTCTCCCAGCATCTGAGCTGACTGGTTTCATGCACCAAGTCAGTCCCATCAGGTACCCATGTGCAGCGTGGTTGCAGGAGGTGTTACCCACTGCTGGCACCAAATCACAAGGGTAGGGAATGATAGGACGATGGGCCATCATTTGAAGCTGGAAAAGGGTAGAGTGAGGCTGCGCAGGAGGAAAAAGTTGTTGAATCTGAGGGTGGAGGATGCCTGGAACAGGCTGCCCACAGATGGGGTGGAGGCCCCATCCCTGGAGCCATTCAAGATCAGGCTGGATGGGGCTGTGGGCAACCTGGTCTGGTGAGTGCTGGCCCTGCTTGTTGTAGGGGGCTTGGACTGGATGCCCTTTGGAGGTCCCTTCCAACCCAACACATTCTGTGGTTCTGTGACCATGTCCCCTCTACCAAGCACAGCCATCACCAATAATCATGGAGGAAAAGTGTCCATCATCTGTGAGATGTGCAGGACCATGGTCTGGGTGTATTTGGGAGGGCTGTTCCTCCAGAAGTGAAACTCTTCTGTTTGGGGTGTTTTGGGGGAGATGCCCTTTCAACAGAGGAAAGCCAAGCCTCGCAACCCCATGCCAGGACCTGCAGTGGGTGGCAAGTCAGGAGTGTGCAGCATCCCATATGTGAAGGAGTTGTCCCCCACATGTGGTTTGGCCTCTGGCTTTGTGCTTCAGGATGGTTGTGAGGATGGAGAAAGGAAGTTGGAGGATGGAAGTTCAAGGATGGAGGATGGAAAGTGGAGGATGGAGAGTGGAGCATCAAAGACGGAAGGTGGAGGATGGAACACAGGGGTGGGGGGTGGAGAATGGAAGATGAAGATGGAAGGTGGAGATTGGAGCGTAGAGCTGGATGATGAAGGATAGAGGGTGAAGGAGCTCAGACCAGGGTTTCAGGACTGGCTTTGCCAGCAGAAACCTGCAGTTTTCAGAAGCATCTTAAGGTGGCAGGGTTGCAGTCTGCTGGAGGCTGAGCCCTGGGGCTGGATGGTTTGCAGTCCAAGGGGAAGGAAGGTATTTCAGAAAAATGATCATTTGTTTTGCAAAGCAGTCTGAGCTTTACAAGATAGAAAGAGATCTGAGAGGGAATTAGCCCACACTAATTAGAAACGTGCCAGCTATGAAATATTCAGGTCATTATGAATTTGTAGCTCCCTTTGAATTGCTCTGCACCAGCAAATGAGCAGATGGTGAGTGATCTTGTGCAGCCGGTGTCCCACCCTGCTTGTGCAAACGGGTGCTGGATGCATGCCCCATCCTGGGCTGAGTGCCACACAGACCCTGTGCCACCCCAAGGCTTTCCCAGCACGTGTGGGACAGGTCCACACCTTCTCTTATAGAATCACAGAATGTGTTGTGTTGGAAGAGACATCCAAAGGACTTCTAGTCCAACCTTCTTACACCAAGCAGGGCCATCACTCACCAGACCAGGCTGCCCAGAGCCCCCTCCAGCCTGACCTTGAATGGCTCCAGGGATGGGACTTCTACCACCTCTCTAGGCAGCCTGTTCCACTCTCAGATTCAAGAACTTTCAGAGATTGGAAGGTCTCTGTCTTCCTTGGCAGTAGCCATCATGACCAAGCAAATGTGCCGCAAAATCAGCTGGCTTCCCAGAGAGGGGGAAGTCACCACTGGAGGGTAAAAAAAAATTAGTAGATGTGGCCCTGGGGGATAAGATTTAGTAGGCAGGGTGAGGTTGGGTTAGTGGTTGGACTGGATGAGCTTGGAGGTCCCTTCCAGCCTTAATGGTTCTATGATTCTATGAAAAGATCAATTACATGGATTCAATGCAATGATGAAAAATGACCTTGAAATGACAACCAAGCTGTGTCTTGGGTACCTGTTAGGGCACTTACAACCCCTTCCCACTCTTCCATGTACTGCCAGAGATGTCTGAATCCAGAAACATTTTCTTTCCTGAAGAAAAATGAGATAGAATCAAGAGTCTTCACTGTTATCAGTGGGATATGTATTGTTCCAAATAATAGTAGATTCTATTTGTTTCCCTAAGAATGGTCGGACCAGATGATACTTGAGGTCCCTTCCAACCCAGTATTCCATGACTCTATCCAACGTGAAGCCATTTCAGGTCATTACCTGGTTCTAAGACTTTCTGGTCTCATGTGTTGACAACATTTACAATAAAAGTTGAGTGGGAAATAATCCTTTGCACTGTGGTGGAAGCTTTGATGGCTGCTCTTCAGTGATGATTGACCTCTGGAGGAGGGTAGAGTTACACCAGTGTGTGGAAGAGGTGGTTCAAAGCCAACTACTCCTCCTTTAGTCGGCTCATAAAAAAGAGCATCGTTAGGACACACCTGATCCAGCCTTTGGGGGAATCAGAAGGTGAAGCAGAAGTGAGGGAACTTTTACACCATAAAAAGCAAAAATTAGGAATAGTCCTATTTTAGTTATGGTTCCTTCTCTCCATCCTCTGGTAAGTTACATGGACAAGTTGGTGTTCTGGTGTAGTGACGCTGAATGAAGACCTGAAGTTTGTGGAGTGGGGACAGAAGAGATCCCAGAAATTATGTGAGGATGGAACCCCTCTGCTGTGAGGCCAGACTTGGAGAGTTTGAGGGTTCAGCTGGAGAAGAAAAGCTCCAGGGAGACCTTATTGAGGCCTTTCTACAACTTGTAGAGTAGGGTTGATCGCTGGACTTGGTGATCCAACCTGAATGACTCTTTCAGGGCTTAAAGAGGCTGATAAGAAAGAAGGGGGAGACTTTTGAGCAGGGGCTGTGGGACAGGAGCAGGAGTGATGGTTAAACTGACAGAGGGAGATTCAGGGCATAGACAAGGGAGAAATTGCTAGCGCTGAGGGTGGGAAGAGTCTGGCCCAGGATGCCCAGAGAGGTGGGAGAAGCCCTGTCCTTGGCACCATCCCATGTCAGGTTGGCCACTGGGGCTGTGAGCAGTCTGCTCTCTGCAGGGGTGGGACTGAAGGGGCTTAAATCTCCCTTTGACCCAAACTGTTTAATGATTCTATGATAAATGCTGTCTTCAGGAAACCCTGGTCTGATGTCTGCAGTGTCCCCAGCAGGACTGTGCATGGCTTTCAAAACAAAACACTCAGAGGAAAGACTCTCCACCACCTTCAGTGATGCAACCACCACTAACTTTGTGTGGTGAGCTATCAAACATGGGGCTCTTGAATTGTTCCCGAGAGGTCCTTGGTTCTCAGAAGCTGGAGAGAGCTCCTGAATGTAGGAGGCCGGCGTGCAGTCCACCCTGCGGGAAGAGGAGCCTTTACTATTTGACTCAGCCGGCTGCATTCCAAGATGAGGACATCATGTATGGCTTCGCAGGCTGTGGCTCAACGGGGCTTTCTCCGTTTGTAATGACTAAAAAAACCCATAAAATAAATAATGTGGGGCTGTGTCCTATCTGCTGTGACTATTTGCAGTGTTCAATAAGCCATTAAATTCCTCAGCAGGGATGAAGCAGGTGTCTGCGGCGTGATGCATCGCAGGCTCCCTGCCTACCTATCTGTTCCTGGGAAACATAGACTAACCCAGACGAGGTGAGACAGGATGGAGGAGAAAATGCCAGTTTGACCCTCAGCTGGTGTTTCACCTCTGTGGTGACAGCTGACTCAGCAAACTGCAGGGCTTTGGCTGCTCCAGGCAGGACCCTCCTGGGTCCATGAGCATCTGGCCCCACAGAATGTAAGAGTGAAGGGAGAGTGGTCAGTTGGCAATTCTTCAAACATCTTCTGCTGCTCCCTGCTGAGGGTACAAATTCCCTGATGAAAGGACAGCAGAGATCACAGAATCAGAATCATCCAGGTTGGAAAAGCCCTTCAAGATCATCAAGTCCAACCGTCTGCCCTACAACCCCCAACCACTAACCCATCTCCTCAAACACCCTGTCTGCCTGTTTGTTGAACCTCTCCAGGGATGGTGCCTCCACTCCCTCCCTGGGCAGCCTGTTCCAAGGCCTCCCCACTCTTGATCTTAGTTTCTTCTAAGATCCATGGTTGTTTCTGCATTTGACGTTGGTTGCTTGGCCATGGCAGGTACCTCCTGCAGAAGCAGTGAGAGCATGGGTTCATCTAGGAACTGCTCATGTTTTCAGGCTCTTTAGGTCCATCTCTGCTCATACATAGACCCCTTGCCAAAGGAAATGTCAGTCCCCAATTTCAAATCCTCAGTTTCACCTCTCACATTGCTGGACTAAGTCTGATCTCCTGTGAACACTGCTATCCTCTCGTGCCCCTAATTGCATTAGCAGAGCCCTCTTGAGAGCCCATCCAAATATCTCACGTAGCGTCAGCTGAGGTGCAAACATCCAAATAACTCAAGTAGAAGGAACGACGTAGCCTCAGCTCCACTCACCACCTTTCCTCGTCATTATACGCTTCCACTGGCTCGGAGCAATCAAGCGTAGGGCAATGGAGGACATTGACGGATTAGTCTCATCAGTCCCCTGCTGTGACCGCCAACTTTCCCCGTATTAATCAGAAAAAATAGCTCCCTGATTGCCATTTACATTGCACAAAAGATATATTTGTCTTGCGGTCGCTCATGACACTTCCACGGGATGTGAGAGCGCAGCATCTCAAAGGAGCCCTTTGTTGCGGGGGATCCCAGGAGGCTGGGGAAGCACAGAGCTCCTCAAAAGAAAGAGTTTGCTTCGTTCTTTTGGTCTCATTCAATCACAGGATGTGAGGGGTTGGAAGGGACCTCTGGAGATCTTCTAGTTCCAACCCCCTGCCAGAGCAGGATCCCCTAGGACAGGTCACACAGGAACATCCAGGTGGGGTTTGAACATCTCCAGAGCAGGAGACTCCACAGCCTCTCTGAGCAGCCTGTGCCAGTGCATCATGTGCCAGGGATTCAGGTATTTTGAGCAGCCATGAGAACTACTGGAAGGTGAGACAATAAATATGGAGTTAACTGTGTGGGATAATTCTGATGCGACACGTCCTGGAGCCTTCCTGCAGCATCCCATGAGGAAAGGATGCACAGGAGAGACAAAACTCGTGCAAAGCACCAGGGTGATTCCATCCAGTATGCATGAGGCAAGTAGGCATCTAGCAGAAGATCTGTTTTTAGGACAGTTCTGGACACTGCAGTACAGAAAGAATATTGAGGTGTTGGAGATGGAGCAGAGAAGGGCAACTCTGCTGGTTAGGGGGCTGGAGAAGAGGTCTGATGGGGAGAGGCTGAGGATGCTGTGGCTGTTCAGCCTGGAGAAAAGGAGGCTGAAGGGAGACCTCACTGCTCTCTACAACTACCTGAAGGGAGGTGGGGGTTGGCCTCTTCTCCCTAGGGACTGGCGACAAGACCAGAGGAAATGGGGTCAGATTGTGCCAGGGGAGGGTCAGATTGGATCTTAGGAGAAACTTCTTTCCAGCAAGAGTGGGGAGGCCTTGGAACAGGCTGCCCAGGGAGGGGGTGGAGGCACCATCCCTGGAGGGGTTCGACAACCAGGCAGCCAGCGTGTTTGAGGAGAGGGACTAGTGGTTGGGGGTTGTAGGGTGGATAGTTGGACTGAATGGTCTTGAAGAACTCTTCCAGCCTTGATGACTCTATGATTCTAGCTGCGAGGTTCTACAAACCACTTTAGAGCAGCAAGCAGCCACCAAACCTGTTCTGTATCCCCACGCACTGTGAGGGTTTGATGCACGTGGGATTTGGTTTCACCGGGATGTTTTCATTGCCTTGTAGAACTATTTACAGAATGCAAATGTAAAGGAATCACCCCTCTCAGTTCTTCACTGCCCACCACATGGTGTCTGTGGAGTACTTCCTTGTAATCCTAGCTGGCGGGATCCCCTTGGGTGGTTGTAGGTGGGAAATTACATGGGCTATATGTTAATGTACCTGTAGAAATGACTCGTCTGAAGAATGACTGCACCTACCAGAACACAAGGTGTTTGTCCTGCATTAATTGCTATGGCAGGTAGTGGTTCTGCCAGTGGAGCTGCTCAGCATCACTACCTTTTCCAGCCCTGAGCACCAATCCCTGGGAGGTTGTTTGCACAAGCTGAGCTGCCAGGGTTTCTGGGTGTGAATTGCTTTGAAGGTGGCTAAAGGCTGCTGAGATGTAGCTGATAGGGTTTTCCAGAATGACCCTAGAATCATGTCCAAGCGTGGCCTGGGAAGTATCCCAGGTGGAAGGTGGAAGCTCCTGTTGTCCAACTCATACCCTCATGTTCCACTTGCTTGTACAGAGCCCATGTGGTTGGGTGATGCTACAGCTGCAGTCCTTCAGGAACTGACTTTCCTCCCTCTCTCACTAGTATTTGCCTGCTTCATTAGCCGAGATACTCACAGCTCATTTACTCACTGACCTTGCAGACTCCCATCCTTTCCAGGAGATTACCTTGCAGCCTTATTCCAGATGATCTTTCATATATCCTGGTTGTAATGTAAAAATTATACGTTAAGCCCAGATAAAGCAGGAGAACTTCTGTATTTTCTTGGCTGGAAAGCAGCTTTCAACCGAGCTGGGAGTGATGTGAGAGGGAAGATCGGTTTCCATCGAATTGTCATTGCTTTGCATAAAATTCTGTGATAAGCTACCATGGATTTTTGTTTTTTTGGATAAATAATGTCTCCCTTCCCGCCTGGAAATTTAGTCTGTGAGGATTTGGGGCATTTTATACACTTGCCCAGGAGTCTTCTGGAAGACAAGAGGAAAGTGAGTTGCCCCAGGGGAGGTTTAGGGTGGCCCTGAAGAACAATTTCTGCCCCACGAGGGCTCTCCAGGCCAGGTCCAGGCTGCCCAGGGCAGTGAGGGAGTCCCTGTCCTTGGAGGCATTGCAAAGCTGTGGAGATGTGGGGTGAGGGACAAGGGTCAGTGGGGACCTGGCAGTGCTGGGGGTATGGCTGGACTTGCAGACTTTCTCCAACCTAAACGATTCAATGATTCTATGACCAGGGTGGGTGATCTGGTGCTTTCTGGCCAAGAAATCCCAGCCACAGATTAACTCCTCTTTGTCCAAACCTTTCTAAAGACAGTAACCCCTAACACTGACACATGATGAAGGCTTTGTTTCCCTCACAAAGCCAGAAACTCCTATTACAACTTCTCTGGGTTTATTGATTTCAGTAGTAAATGCTTCCCCTGTGGCTGCCAGATAAAAAGCAAAGATAAGAAATAGACTCCTGCCTAGTTCTGCAGACCCCAGAGGAATCTGTCTAGAGTAGAAAGTTAAAATATTATGGCTTTTTTCCTTTCTTTGCAAACTTCGCTGGGTGAGAGCCAGGGACCCATCCCATGATGCCCATTACCCGCGTTTTTCCCGCGTGATTGATGCTCTCTCTGCGTGCAGAGACTATTTGCCATCTTCAGCGGTGGGGCTCCCAGTAGGCAGCTGGAATGGCTGGTGGGGCATCGGGAGATGATGTACGATGCCGGGGAATGCGTGAAGCTATGTTAAGTGGACAAGTTGTAGTCCCAGCACGAGGGGAATGCCCAGGGTTTAAGCTAGTCTCATGCAGACCCTGCAGCAGCAGCCACACTCATGGAAACTCTATGGTGAGTGAAACAAAATCTTAGATGAGAAAACTACAGAAAATTGAGTAGTTGTCATCCCTGGACGTCTTTCAAAGTCATGGAGATCTGGAGCTTAGTAGCTTGGGGTCTAGGGAGCAGGTCTGGTGGGGAGAGGCTGAGGGAGCTGTGCCTGTTCAGCTGGAGAAGAGAAGGCAGAGGGGAGACTTCACTGCTCTCTACAACTACCTGAAGGGAGGTTGGAGTGAGATGAGGGTTGACCTCTTCTCCCTAGGGACTAGCAAGAGGACCAGAGGAAATGGGGTCAGGTTGTGCCAGGGGAGGTTCCGATGGGCTCTTAGGAGAAACTTCTTCCCAGCAAGAGTGTGGAGGCCTTGGAACAGGCTGCCCAGGGAACGGGTGGAGGCACCATCCCTTGAGGGATTCAACAAACGGGCAGACAGGGTGTTTGAGGAGATGGGGGTTGGGGGTTGGATGGCAGGTGGTTGGATTGGATGATCTTGAAGGTCTTTTCCAACCTTGATGATTCTAAGATTTAATGGTTCTATGACAGGATTTAGTGGTGGCCTTTGAACAGTTGGGTTAATGATGAGCTTAAAGGTCTATTCTATCCTAAGCAATTCTATGATTGTAAAAGTGCATGCTCAAAAGATGTGAGACGTTCAAGAAGCCAACAATAAATTCCTGGAGACATCTCTGGCATGACTTCCAATGTCTTTTTTGAAGGATGATGCAGTTATGACTCACTAACGATGCTGCAGCTCCATGTCAATTAAGGAGCAGTTAATCAGGCTGGTGGTTTGGGCATGGCTTTGCACAAAGCTGTAAGGACAGGAGTTCCTGCATCCACTTTGGCCACATCCAAAGCATGAGGTGCTCTGTCTGACACTGAGTTACTCGGGTCCTCTCCCCAGCCTGGGGGTGATGAGCAGCACCCACTATCACCCAGCAGCAGCCAGAGGCTTTCTCCTGACCCAATTAACACTTTTCAGAGTGTGGGTTCAGCAAGGATCCTGGTGTTTTTCAAAGCTGCCCATGTTCCCTATAAATATTTTCCAAGGACTTTAAACTCATGGGGACTGTTTGCTTTAGGTGTTTGGGAGGCTAAAGTACTCCCCAAAGCACAGCAATTTTTAATAGACCAGATAAAATGACACCAGCCATGAAGAGTGACTCTAGAAGTGTGGGAAATGCGGTGCCTAGTGGGTTTCTATGAACATTTTCTGGCTGGAGGCTAGTCACCAGTGGTGTCGCCGAGGACTCAGCGCTGAGGCCACTCCTGTTGAACTTCTTGATCAATGATCTTGATGAGGGGATTGACTGCACCCTCAGTAAATTTGCAGATGACATCAAGTTGGGAGGGAGTGTCCGTCTTCAATAGAGCCAAGTGTGGGGTCGCACATTTTGGTCACAACAGTCCCCTGCAGCACCACAGGCTTGGGGCAGGGTGGCTGGAGAGCAGTCTGGCAGAGAGGGACCTGGGGGTTCTAACTGACAGGAGGCTGAATATGAGCCAGCAGTGTGCCCAGGTGGCCAAGAAAGCCAATGGCATCCTGGCCTGTATTAGAAACTGTGTCCAGCAGGAGTAGGGAGGTGATTGCCCCCTTTACTCAGCACTGGTGAGGCTGCACCTTGAGTATTGGGTCCAGTTTTGGGCACCTCAGCACAATGGAGACGTCAAAGTCTCCTTTTTTGGAGATGTTTAAAGCCCACCTGGATGTGTTCCTGTGCGACTTGGTCTAGGTGATCCTGCTGTGGCAGGGGAATTGGACTGGATGATCTTTGGAGGTCCCTTCCAATCCCTGATGATTCTGTGATTCTGTAATTAATGACAGAACCAGAGGGAAGGGCTTCAAGCTTCAACAGGAGTGGGTTAGACTGGACACCAGAAAGAAATTCTTCATGGACAGAGTGGTCAAGCACTGGAATGGGCTGCCCAAGGTGCTGATTGAGTCCCCATCCCTGGATGTGCGTAAAAGTCACTTAGCTGTAGTGTTGGGGGATCTGGTTTAGGGATTGACTTAGAGTAGGGCTGATGGTTGAACTCCATGATCCCAAGGGTCTTTTCCAACTTGAATGATTCTATGACTCTATGAACACCGATGGTTTTGTCCTAGGAAAATACATTGAGAATATGAAAGCCCAGGATCATTACAGAGCATCACCCTGACCATGAACATTTGTCCTTATTTTATAAGGAGAATGTTCTGTCTTGTATTGACTAAATCTTCCCAAGCTATAGAATTAACCATTTCTGGTTTTAAGAAGAAAGTAGGTTGCAAAAATAGTTTGGTCTTATAGCTGCTAGCAAATGCAAATGTGTGCTAAGAGGAATTCAAGATGAACCTGGTTCTTCTTTACCCATTTATTCTTGCTTGGCCTGGCCAGGTGTGCCACCACCTTCCTTTCCTCAAACACGCTCACTCCTACTCTCCTTTTGGTCTCTCTCCATATTTGTTTCTAGTAGAATCATTAAATGTTCTGGGTTGAAGGGACCTTACAACCCCCTCCAGTCCCTCCCTTGCAGGGATCAGGGCCAGCCCCAACCAGAGCAGGTTGCTCACAGCCCCAGGGGCCAACATAACCTGGGATGGGGCCAGCGATGGGGCTTCTCCCACCTCTCAGGGCAACCTGGGCCAGGTTCTCCCCACCCTCAGCACCAGCAATTTCTCCCTTCTCTCTGCTCTGAATCTCCCTCTCTCAGTTTAACCATCACACCTGGGCCTGTCCCACAGCCCCTGCTCACAAGTGCCCCCCATCTTTCTTATCGGCCCCTTTAAGCCCTGAAAGGCTGCACTAAGGTCTCCTGGAGCTTCTCTTCTCCAGCTGAACCCCCCAGCTCTCCCAGCCCATCCCACAGCAGTAAGTTACCCCCTCAGAGCAGCATCTCCGGGGCCTCCTATGGCCCTGCATCCCCAGCTCTGGGTCTGTCCTGGGCTGACAAATGCTCTTTGCGTTTGTTATTCTGGACCTGTATTCCTCTCGTGCACCCTTTCTTCTGATGGAGAAAGCTGCAGGACATCATTTGGCTGGCGAAGATCTCTAAGGTCCCTTCCAACCGTAGCCACTGTATGATTCTGTGATTCTGCATCCATCCAACTCTTTTCCGTCAGATAACCTCACTCGAGAAGGTGACTTCACTTGCTGCAAGTGTCTCAGTAAAGGCTTCAGCTGCTCTGGCTGACTCACAGTCATTCCAGTCCACACTGTGTCATTCTGCCTCCTGCCTATGTGTTTCTATGTGCAGGGCTGCGATGGCATCGGGCAGACGCAGAGACACGTGGGCATTAGTCACCAGCACAGCTCCAAAGTAATTAACTCCAAGGTCAAGGATCTGTTTGTATCGGCTGGAGCTGCAGCGAGATGGTTTAAGTAGCTGTTTAAAATGAGAAAGAAAGATTAAAATCAATC
The DNA here is from genome assembly GCA_028565055.1 of Phoeniculus purpureus. Classification (NCBI taxonomy): domain Eukaryota; kingdom Metazoa; phylum Chordata; class Aves; order Bucerotiformes; family Phoeniculidae; genus Phoeniculus; species Phoeniculus purpureus. Next base: position 23,477,863 of record JAOXOE010000602.1, read on the forward strand.
GCTGTCTCTGTCTGTTCCGTCTGTCCATGAACCCGGTCCTCTAATTTGATTAAAGGTTCTGACGATGACAGAAGAGCAAGAATGATTTTTCATGAAGGTATTTTCATCCTGTTACGTACCTTTTGTGGCTGGTTATTTTCGCCAGGCATGGGCAGAAGAAGGACCATTTACCTCTCTGGCTAAATGAGGGAATAACCCTGTTTCCCCACCAGCACTGCAGCAAATAGGGAAGGTGCTGGTGCTCCTCATCCTGGTCACCATAGTGGTCAGTACACAGTCACAGCAGAGAAGAGTGGCAGGATCATAGAACCATAGACTCATAGAATGTGGGTTGGAAGGGACATCCAAAGGGTGTCCAGTCTGATGTCCCTACACCAAGCAGGGCCATCGCTTACCAGACCAGGTTGCTCACAGCCCCATCCACCCTGACCTTGAACAGCTCCAGGGATGAGGCCTCCCCCACCTCTCTAGGCAGCCTGTTGCAGGGATACCCCACCCTCAGATTCAAGACCTTTTCCTCCTGTCTAGCCTCAATCTGCCCTTTTCCAGCTTCACCACAACCCCTGTCCCTGCCCCTGGGAACAGTCTTCCCCAGCCTTCTGACAGCCCCTTTCAGGCGACAGAAGCTTGCTATAAGGTCCCCCTGGAGCCTTCTCTTCTTCAGGCTGAACAGCCCCAACTGTCTCAGCTGGACCCCAGGGCAGAGGTTCTCCAGACATCTGATCATCCTCATAGCCTCCTTTGGACTCACTCCAACAGTTCCTCATTCTTCTTGTGTTGGGGGCTCCAGAGCTAGACACAGGACTCCAGGTGAGGTCTCACCAGAGCAGAAAGGCAGAATCACCTCTCTCCATCTGCTGACCACACTTCTTTGGATATCCCAGTTCCTTCTGGGTCTGCTGAGATGATGTCTTCCTGGACCCCACTCACTCGAGCTTTTGGGGATTTTCTGGAGCACAGCATCCTACACCTTGTGATGACCCTGGGCTGCAGCCAGTGCTGTGTGGAGGCTGCATAAACAATTTTCTCTCTGGTAGCACCTTCTTGCAGCAGCTTCTCATTAGCAGCATCAAGAAGCTCCAGCATCTTCCCTGCCCTCACAAACTGTTATGCAAATAGCGCTGGCTGACAGCATAAATACATTCATTTCGGTGTCGGGCTAATTGATTTTAGCTCATTAGGAGTGATTTCGCCCTAATTTGATAAGGAAGTGTGAAACTATCTTTCCCAACAGCAGGTTTATTTGTTGAGGTATTAAGAAAGTGTTAATTAGACACAGCTCTACTGTCATGTTGATGGTTTGGGAAGTCGTCACCGTACGGAGCAAATAGGCTCCGGGACGACTGCTCCTGTTGCTCGATGCGGTTTGTCAAATTAAGTTAATTACGTTAACGCGAGCGGCATGTGGCACATACGGATGTGAGTCCAAAGCAGCAGCCGCCCCTTTGTCTCTGTTCTACGTGAATTTATTAAGCAGGAGGCACAGAAGCCAATCACAGCAAGGTGGGTGTTGAATGGGGTCATCTTCTGGTGATGTTGTCCTGTTGTATAAATCACAGAATCATTTAGTTTGGAAAAGACCTTTAAGGTCATCGAGTCCAACCATCAACCCAACTGTCTCAAGGCCACCGCTAAACCCTGTCCCTAAATTCCAGATCTAAGAGTTGATTCTTCCAGTTAGAGGATGAGAGATACTTTATTTATTTCCTGGAGGCTCAGGAGTGTTGGGGTCCAAGATCTTAGAATCATAGAATCATTAAGGTTGGAAGAGACCTCCAAGATCATCCGGTCCAACCATCAACCCAACCCCCTCCTTTTCACTAGCACCACTTCTACTTCCTCGTTAAATCCCTCCAGGGGCAGCGGTTCGCTCCCTCCCTGGGCAGCCTGTTCCAACCCCTGACCCCTCTGTTAGGGAAGAGAATTCTCCTGATGTGCAACCTAACCATCCCCTGGCACAACCTAAGGCTGTTTCCTCTCATCCTGTCACTAGTGACTGGGAGAAGAGACCAACCCCCACATCTTGACGTGGAGTTGGGAGTTGTAATTGATGGACTGGTTGTTTTGATTGATGTATCCATGGTTTGAGGAGCAGAGAGATATCCAAAAAATGTCCCTAATTTGCCACTTAAGTGACACAACAGCGGTTTAATGTATCTGGGGTGGATTGTCCTAAGTGTCTGCTCTGGATCCCGAGCTGTCTGAAGGCTGGAATGTCTGTTTCACTATAAAACTGGATGTTTCAAAAGCTGTTTTCATTACGTTTGACACCAGGCCAAATATTTTCAGACTTACATGAACAATGAAAGTCTTTTTTAAAAGTGCAAGTTTCGAAAGCACCGTTTTCTTTCCTAAAAAGAGAACTTCCCAAAGAAAATGATTGTGTTGGTTTGTTTTCTGTAGTCAATGTCATCGCATTATTTTCTTTGTGCATTAAAAACTGCTACCATATGTGAGGAGAAGCAAAACACCGCACAAAAATAGTGAAAGATTTGCCACATCTGGGCACGTGCAAAGGGTTTGTGGCTCGTGGGGAGAGTGAGGCAGAGGGTTTTGAGTAGAAGCTCTAAAAAGAAGTTAGGGTTGTGGTCTGCTGGGTCTTGTCCTGGGCAAGCACACATGGAGGCATTTGAAGGCCTCCTGAATGAGGATAAAGTGGTTACCACGAGTACTTGATTGCGCTGTTTCGCAAGGAATGACACAAATTAATGATGAGGCTGGGAATGTAGATTACTCACAGATGGCAACTGGAGATGGGAGCAGTGGTAGGACGTGGGCTAATCAAGATGAGGAAATAAAGGGAAAAAACGCACAGGCTTCATAAATCATAGAATCATTCAAGTTGGAAAAGACCCTGGGGATCACAGAGTTCAACCATCAACCCTACTCTAAGTTCACCCCTAAACCAGATGCCCCAACACTACAGCTAAGTGACTTTTAAGCACATTCAGGGATGGGGACTCAACCACCACCCTGGGCAGCCCATTCCAGTGCCTGAACACCCTCTCAGTCAAGGATGTCTTCCTGGTGTCCAGTCTAACCCACCCCTGTTGAAGCTTGAAGCCCTTCCCTCTGGTTCTGTCACTAACTACCTGTGAGAAGAGACCGGTACCAACATCTCTACAATGTACTTTCAGATAGCTGTAGAGAGCAATGAGGTCTCCCCTAAGCCTCCTCTTCCTCAAACTAAACAGCCTCAACTCATCCAATCCTTCCTTATAAGACTTACTCTCCAGGTCCTTCACCAGCTTCATTGCTCTCATTTGCACTCGTTCCAGCACCTTGATGTCTCCCTTGTACCAAGCTGCCCAAAGGTCTAATAGCTTGGAGAAAAGGAGACTGAGGAGTGACCTCATTAATGTCTATAAATATGTGAAAGGTGGGTGTCAGGAGGATGG
>JAOXOE010000602.1:23498247-23511600 GCA_028565055.1 Phoeniculus purpureus
TAGATGACATTGAGAAGAGCCTGGCTCCATCCTCCTGACACCCACCCTTCACATATTTATCAATATTAATGAGGTCATCCCTCAGTCTCCTTTTCCCCAAGATCAAGAGACCCAGCTCACTCAGCCTTTAAACATAAGGGAGGTGTTCCACTTCCTTCATCATCCTCGTTGCTCTACACTGGACACCCTCCAGCAGCTCTGTGTCTTTGAATTGAGGGGCCCAGAACTGGACACAATACTCCAGATGTGGTCTCACCAGGGCAGCGTAGAGGGGGAGAAGAATCTGTCTCGATCCGCTAACCAACCACCTTCTGATCCACCCCAGGATACTGTTTGCCCTCTTGGCCTCAGGGGCACACTGCTGTCGATCCTGCTGTGATCCTGCTGTGGCAAGGGGATTGGACTGGATGATCTTTCAAGGTCCCTTCCATTCCCTAATATTCTGTGATTCTGTGATCATCCATCTAACATTTATGTCAGTTACATTCATACTTGCGACTATTCAAGTTCTTGTTCTTCTCACAGTATTGTTTTTCAACATTTTCATTAGCTCCTGCGGAATCCTGTGCACTGACTACTATATTTCCTTGTCTAGGGTCAGATCATCTGCATATAGCAAGTCTCAGAGGTATGACCCCATTAAAATTCTGTTTTAACTTGTACTCTTCAAGTACAAATGCAGCCTTATAAGCAGAAGCAGGGTTTCTAATGCACCTTTGGTGCCTGTTGAGCCTCGGTCATCTCATTAAACCTTTTAGTTTGAATTGAAGTGCTTTCAGAAGGCTCCACATACTTCAAGCTGGAGATTTATTATCAACAAGGGTTATTTGTTCATTGGATTCTCATTCTTTTTCTTTCTTTCATATATATTCTTGAAAGAGTCCAACCTTTTTTAAGTTTTTGATCATCTGTCTCTTTCAGGTCCTGCAGACATCAGCATCATGCCGCTCTTTCCATCTGGCTGTGCTTTCAGAAACGTTTCCATTTCAGTATCTACTGGAGATATTTTTCTAACAACAACTTCATTAGCCAGCTGAGATCTCTGACATTTTGCCTTGTAACCAGAACAATTCTTCAATTTAACTTCCAAAAATCAAAATACTTGTTTGACTCCCCAGTGTACCCCATGACATTTGGATTGTGCACACAAACCAAACAGGGTAGGTCTCTCTTCTGAATAGTTCTAGCAGTAACTCTAGTCAAAACAACTGCTTCATTGCATCAGGCATAACTTACACACAGTAAAATGACAGCCCTTGGACCCACAGTGTTTCCACCTACATCCTTGTTTCGAGATCACTGACAAGTCATCTATCAAAGGAAATCCATATAGAAACATCAGAAAGAGGACCAATACCAGACCTCTTCCATTGCAAAGAAGATGACTAAATAATAGCACATTTGCATAGCTAATTGCTTATTTAATGGTCACATCATTAGCTGACATTTCTAGCTGCACTTTAATGTCTTTATTTAAGCACAAAAGAGCACCATCAAGCCTTTATTTTTACTGTATTCTTACTGTTATTTCCAAGCCTAAGACACCAGATAAACACCATGAGTGATTTCATTACTGTGAATGGGTAATATCCAGCTTTTAATGACATCTATTATGTTTCTCTCACCAATAGATCAGAAAAGGGAAAAGTAGCTACTTTACTTTTGTTTTGTCCCTGAAAATTTATTACTTCCCAACTTAAAATATGTAGCAGCCCTCTTGTGCATGTGAACATATTAAATGGAACACTACAAAAGGCATTCAATTTCCCATTTTCTCAACTTTCTTTTCATTTCTATTGTCAAAAACATTTTCACAGAATCACAGAACATTAGGCATTGGAAAGGACTTCAAAAAACCATTCAGTCTAATCCCCTTGCCAGACCAAGATCACCCAGATCAAGTAGCGCAGGAACATGTCCAGGTGGGTTTTAAACATCTCCAGAGAAGGAGACTCCACAACCCCCCTGGACAGCCCCTTCCAGGGCTCTGTCACTCTCACAACGAAGAAGTTCCCTCTCATATTGATGTGAAACCTCGTATGTTCCAGCTCACATTCACTGCCCCTTGTCCTATCATTGTGTACCACTGAGCAGAGCCTGGCTCCATCCTCCTGACACCCACCCTTCACATACTTATCAACACTTATGAGGTCACCCCTCAGTCTCCTTTTTTCCAAGCTCAAGAGACCCAGCTCCCTCAGCCTTTCCTCATAAGGCTCTACTCCCTTCATCATCTTTGTGGCTTTGTGCTGGACTCTCTCCAGCAGCTCTGTGTCCTTCTGGAACTGAGTGGCCCAGAACTGGACACAATATTCCAGATGTGGTCTCTCCAGGGAAAAGTAGAGGCGGTGGAGAACCTCTGTCCATCTACTAACCAGTCTGCTTCTAATCCACTTCAGGATGCTATTTGCCTTCTTGGCCACCAGGCCCCATTGCTGACTCCCGGTCATCCATCTGGGCACCAGGACCCCAAGGTCCCTTTCTGCTATGCTGCTCTCCAAAAGCAGGAAGATGTCCTGGCTCTCCAGAGATGGTTCTTCTCTTTCCATTCCATTTATTTACTGTCTAACATCAGTCAGGGGGATCATTTCTATCGCAGGAACGATATGGAGGTAAATGTCAGAGATATTCAAGGGGTTTCAAGTGCTGAGCTGCTGAGCACTCAAAAATCTCAAAGATCCACCTCATTAGGTTAATTGAGCAATTACAGTTTCTACAGATGGTGAAGAAAAGGTAGGGCCTGAAAATCATGGAAAAATACCAACTAAATGACTGTTTTTCCTGTGTTATTCACAAGACCTTAGAGATTGATGGTGGGATCAAGGAATGGGACACAAATAAGAACTAGTGTAAAACCAACAAGGTCATGGAAAAACCTGGTAGAGAGCCTACCCTTGTCTTTTGCCACACAATGAGAAGGTAACCACCTTGATCTCAGGACATTTAGGAATAAGTCCCTTAATTTTGCCATTTCATCAGTTAAATGTTTAATATTCACCTTGAAATGTGACTGGACTTCTATCAGATGTTCTCCTGTTGGACAAGATACTTGAAATCAGAGTTGGGGCTGAGCTCATAAAGGTTGGAAAAGCTTTAAGAACTTTGTGGTTTTTACAGTGGGTGCTGCTAAGGCTATTCAAACCCAGCTGCAGAGAAAGAACTTGTGTTCTGTGAAGCATCTCATGGTACACACCAAGGTGTTTAGAGCCCTGGTACTTTCATCTTAAACCATCATGATGACAGAGATGGTGGAAAAAAAACAAACCAAAAATAGAAATAAAGAGCTGACCCATCCTTTAAGAGCCGTGTAAGGCGATAGCCCCAGCTCTTTTTGCGGATGAAGCTCCTTCTTCCTGAGCCACCAAAGGCAAATGGAGGTATCCATTGCTTGAGTATGTGCCCAAGCCTCCAGGATGACATCTTAGAATCATAGAACTATCATGGCTGGAAAGGACCTCCAGGATCATCCCAACAGCTCCTTAACCCCTAGACCACGGCCTCAAGGGCTCTAGCTACTCGGTCCAGGGATGGGGACTCCACCACCTCCCTGAGCAGCCTGTTCCAGTGGCCAACCATTCTCTCAGGAAACAATAACTTCTTAAGATCCAACCTAAAACTACCCTGATGCAACTTGAGGCCATTTCCCCTCATTCTATCATTAAGAATTTGGGAGGAGAGCAGCACCAGCCTTGCTACAACCTCCTTTTAGCTATAGGGTGCAAGGTTTCCTCTCAGCCGCCTCTTCTGTAGAGTAAATAACCCTAGATCCCTCAGCCGCTCTTCTTAGGGACTGTTTGCCAGCCCTCTCCTCAGCCTCGTTGCCCTTCTCTGGCCCCACTCCAGCCCCTCAATGTCCTTCCGATCCTGTGGTGTCCAAAACTGGGCCCAGTACTCAGGGTGCGGTTTCACAAGTGCAGAGTACTGGGGAACGACATCTTGCACGTTACGCTCCATCCTCCGTTGTCATTAGATCCTCCCATCACCGTGAACATTCTTTATGTCTGTCACGGGCCCCCTCTCATGTAGATTGCCTTCAGGCTGAACTTTTGCGTAATATATTTTGACACCCCATATGGTCCCCACGGTTCTCTCAGGCACAAGCTGAAATCTTGCTCGTGTCATTGGCAACTGCCGATATCTGGAAGCAGTCTGTCTTTTATTCTTCCGCGGTGATATTCGCATCGGGGAAGATTAATGTGACGATCAGGGGCTGGCAAGGAGATGGAGTAGATGACCTAATAGCTCTTTTCCATCCCTAATTCCTGCGTTTTATTAAGAGGAATTCTTTGTCGCCGCGGCACTAATTTGTCTGAGCTGTCACTGCGGAGAGAAGGCAGAAGAGGTGCAACTAACAGTGTCATCTAAATCCATCTTTTTTTTTGGCACCTCTGCCCCTGTGAAGCAAACGAACCATCTGGAGAGCGGGCACATTGCCATGGCAGCAGATGGGCAGGAGTGTATCTAGCTATGAGACCCATGTATGATTATCAAGTGTGTTGTTGGGCGAGGATTTCCAGCAGGAATATCAAAACAACTTTTGGTAATGAGCTTCTGGTTCCCTGGGTGAAGAGACGGGCCATTTAGTTCCCTAAGAACCCAGCCAGGATTAAAGCCCACTAGCTGGGTGGCTTTGGGGCTCATGGTGGGGAGGAAGGGCAGTGATGCTCCCCACTGTTCCACTGGGTACCGGTGTGTTGCTGAGCAGCAGCCCGATGCTGGCAACCAGCACTACCCGTGGCATCACGATGTGATCCCTCCTGGAAGCAGATTGGAGTGGCGAGGAATTCCGCTTCTCCTCTCAGACCTGCAATGTGTGTCTGGAGCTTTTAGTGTGGAAAACAGCGCATTTGGTCAAAAGGTTCTTCCTTTTACACCAACAGGAGCATTTGCCTTCGGGTCTCGTTCCTGGGGCTGTGACATAAACAGAGACTAAGCACTGTTTGGTGCTACTGAACATTTTTGGCAGGACATCTGCTATCACAAAGTTTGTGCTTTCCCATGAGATAAAAAGCTGTTTTCTCCTTAGTATCTACTTTATTTCCTTTGATTTCAGTCCCCTGACAAAGTCACGCACTTCCCCACCTTGGGACAACACAAGTGCAGGGACTGTCATCTAGGAGACTTCTGGATGAGCCACAGTGGGCATTGCTCAGTATGGGGACATTGAGTTTCATTTGCTCCTTCTCATAGAATCACAGAATCATCACGGTAGGAAAAGCCCTTCAAGACCATCCAGTCCAACTGTCCCTACAACCTACAACCTCCAACCACTAACCCATGACTCTGTGATTCTGTGATCTCCTCAAACACCCTGGCTGCCCCTTTGTTGAACTCCTCCAGGGATGGTGCTTCCACCCCCTCCTTGGGCAGCCTGTTCCAAGGCCTCCTCACTCTTGCTGGGAAGAAATTTTTCCTAAGATCCAATCTGACCCTCCCCTGGCACAACCTGACTCCATTTCCTCTTGTCATATCGCTAGGCCCTAGGGAGAAGAGGCCAATCCCCACCTCACTCCAACCTCCCATCAGGTAGTTGTAGAGATCAAGACCTCATCGATTTAACTTCGTTTTGCTGTGGTGGAGCAGATGCTCATTACTGCCCAGCAAATGTGAGTTGTGGCTCTCCAGTATGGCCAGGGCAATGGTGAGGATGATACTGGAACTGCAGTAACTCACGCTCATCCAGTGGGGTTTATTAGGCTCTCTGCCACCTAAAAGTGGCTGAATCTAATCCGGATCCAAGCTGGCACAGGATGTGGCACAGCTTTGCCCATACCATGCTGTGCCTGGGCTAACGAACCTGGGCACCAGTTGCTCAGAGTGGAGCCAGACCTGGTCTGCAGAGCTTGGTGTAGCTCAGCTGAGCCTGGACAAACTGCCCAGGAATCCCATCCAAACGGAAATTCACTGAATGGTATTTTTAATAGTCCACTGCGGGGCTCAGAGCAGCAGATAGTTTAGATACTGATTAAACACGAACTGCAGCAAGAAAATCAACTTCTTCCCTCTGTTACAATGAGAGGCTGAGAGAGTTGGGGTTGTTCAGCATGGAAAGGAGAAGACTTTGAGGTGACCTCATATCGACCTTCCAATCCCTGGAAGGGGCTGTCAGAAGGCTGGGGAAGACTGTTGACAAGGGCAGGGAACAATAGGATGAGGGGTCATGGTTTGAAGCTGGAAAAGGGCAGAGTGAGGCTGGACAGGAGGGAAAAGTTCTTGAATCTGAGGGTGGGGGATCCCTGGAACAGGCTGCTTAGAGGGGTGGTGGAGGCCCCATCCCTGCAGCCATTCAAGGTCAGGCTGGCTGGGGCTCTGGGCAACCTGATCTGGTGAGTGATAGCCCTTCTCAGTGTAGGGTGGTTGGACTGAATGCCCTTTGGAGGTCACTTCCAACCTTATGACACTATGATTCTGAGACCTCAGCCTCCAGGAAGCCTCCTATGATAGATACTTGGGTGGGGACATTGTCCAGATCTGTATAGATGTCAATAGACACAGGATCTCAAGCTGATTTTTCAAGCAAAAACTGGGGTGTAGGTTGAGTTAGGAGAGTCTGAAGGCAGATGGGAGTGTGTGGTCTGTACTGTGGCCTGTACAGACGAGAGCAGGAAGGAGCAGCACCTCTTGTCCTCAGCCAATGGGGCATGTTGTGAAAGTGCTTTCTTTTGTTTCACAACACCAGAGTGGAGATGGTTTTGATAATGAGGGAATGACAGTTCTTGCCTCACTGCTGCCAGAGGGATCTGCATGGAATACGATTCTGGGATGCAAAGCTTTTTTAATGCTCTCCAGATTGCTTCTGAGGTGGTTTCAGCTCAAGTATCCTTCCAACACACCTTCTTCTGAATGGCAGATCCTTGTCCCTCAGCACAACTTCCTCCCCAAAGCAAACCAGTGCCAGGAGCTGGACTTGTCTCAGCTGGCTGTGATGGGTACCCATGGGAGCTGTGGTCACAGCCACTGCCATATACAGGGATATCCTTGAGGAAAACCTGTCCAGAAGACTTCCATGCTACTTGGGCAGGAGGCCATGACGAACTGAGCTGGAAACAGCATGAGGGGAACTATAAGGAACATGAAAATCCTGCTTGGTTTCTGTCCATATATACAGCTTTTTCAGCAAAGATATCTCCTTGGAACAGACGAGGTTCCACATCAATATGAGAAGACCTTCTTCCCAGTGAGGGTGACAGAGCAGTGGAATGGGCTGCCCAGGGGTGTTGTGGAGTCTCTTTCTCTGGAGACATTTAAAACTTGCCTGGCCATGTTCCTGTGTGACTTGATCTGGGGGAACCTGCTCTGGCAGGGGGATTGAACTGGATGATCTTTGGAGGTTCCTTACAATCCCTAATGTTCTGTGATTCTGTGAGTCCTGCTTCTCAGTCCAAACTCTCAAGGACTTGCTGGAGGAGCAGACCTTCCCTTCACTCCGACACAAGTGGGATAAATATCATCCTGTTAAAGCCCTTTGTGACTGCGAAGGTCGTCTCTCAGCAGTCTCCTCTCTCAGACCCCAAAAGGACACAATTGCCTTCCAAGTGATGTCTCTTACGGAGCTTTTTGGGATAGAAACAAAAAGATGAAGCGATTTCCTTCCAAACCAAGACAAATCTGTTTAGAATGGTTGTGGTGACACTAATATGAGCTGGTACTATGTATTATGGATAAAAGAGACTCTCACAAGCCTGTGAGCTCCAGCTGGACAGATGGCCATGGTGTCCCCACACACATCAGCCTACAGGAGTTGGACCAGGCTGCTGCTCAGAGAAATCTCAAATCCTTGGCCCAGGACACTGTGTTACCACCAACGGCAGAAGCTGATCTTTAGCCAGTGCAGTACCACAACATTTTGTTGGCCTGGCCCAATCAAATCCACTTCTTGTGTTGGAAAATAATTGAGCCCTTCCCTATTTCTCCAAGGACTCTTTGTATTCTAGGCTTGAACAATGCATTTTTCTCCTCCTCATGCCCTGCATGTCAAGCAGAAGATGGCACTCAAACAATGCTGGCCTCCAACCATGGTGTTTCCTACAGAGTGATGTCCAACGTGTTCCCCCAAGCAGATTTCTGTGGTTGTAGAAGGCAGGACCAGTCCCTGAGGGCTCAGTGTATGGCCAGATGTGAATTTAGTGGATTAAAATAGACAAATAAATAGCAAATACAACATAAAATAGAGACAAGTGACTGTGTCGAATGGCTTTCATTAGCACCACAAAGCTGTCCAGTCAGGAATGGTCCAGCCACTCGTGCGGGGTTTCCCCCATCTTATTATTTTTTGGCCTTTTTTTTTTTTTTTTGCATTTCCCAGTGGAACTGCAAGAAGCCTAATTATACAGAAATGGTGAGGAGCACAAGAAGAGCAATTTCCAGAAGGAAATCCGTCTGGCATATCAATGGAGTGTTAAAGGCATCTTTGCTAGGCTGGAAGCTGCATGGGTTTAATATTTATTCCTGAAGTCCAGTGGCAAGTTGGGTCCTGGAGTAGAGAAAATACATTTTGCTAATAAACAATTCGCTTTGAAAAAGAAAGGAAAGAATAAAAGTGGTAGCGGGAGCTGAAAAGGGTGGGTTTTTTAATAGGGCGAAACAAAGAGGCAAACAGCATGACCGGGTCTTCACAACTAAAGCTCCTCCATACTGCTTGATTTTAATTTCAGATCTCAATTAGAGGTTAGTGAAAGGTAATTGAAAAACAGCTGAGATGTGGAATTAAACGGCAGCTGCCCACACGGCTGCAGACTTCTGCTGGCCAGCCCCTCGGCGTGGATATGTTTTCTTACCACAAGCTGGGCAGATTTGTTCCTGCCTTATTAGGAATAATTCTTGCCGAGCGCCAGAGCCCTTTGCTACAAGCAGAGAGTCTAATTATAATAAAAGACCCCCTCGAACAGCACTACCCTGAGCCCATTTGGAATTAGGACCATTCTGAGCCAGGGCAGTAGCTGCTTGTAAAGCAGGGGGTGATGTTGCTGAGCTCTCAGAGCCCGTGCACAGCTCTTCAAGCATGAGCTTGCGGAGTTTCTGTGCTTTTGTGAAATGCCCGTGCTCATGTGTGATGTAAGACACCAACGCATGGTTTTATAGAATCTTAGAATGAGAGCTTCTGAAATCTCCTTTAATGGAAAAGGATAAGCTAAGCAGATATTAGAAGCATAGAATCATAGAATCATTCAGGTTGGAAAAGACCCTTGGCGTCATCGAGTCCAACCACCAAACCTACTCGACAATTTCACCCCTAAACTAGATCCCTCAACACTACATCTAAGCAACTTTATGCATCACAGCAAACAGCCTGGATGAGAAAGAGCCAGACAGACCCTTACAAAGTCATTTATTAACAGAAGTCCTTCCTCTGGTATTTCCTTAAACTTTTTTTCTGCTGCCAAATTCACTTGGTGATGTCAAAACGATGTTTTTTTTACCCCTTCCTTATCAGGATGGTTATTTTCCACTTGGCACACACTGGGTTTTACCAGTTATTCTTAATGGAGTCTGAAATTATTATGGCTTTTATTCCCCTGTTTATTTCTCTCCTAAGTTCATCATAGAATCATAGAATCGTTAGGGATTGGAAGGGACTTCAAAAGATCATCTAGTGCAAGCCTGACTGGAATCAGCTCATTTCTTGGGTCTGGATGTTCTCGGGAAATAGTTCCACGGGGCCAACTGCCTAGGTCTGGGGAGCAGATTGTTGCAAGGGTGGTCACGGTGCCATTTGTGGTGCTGCAGTCATTCTACAGACACCAATATCTACTCTGGAGAGAAGGAGGCTGAGGGGAGACCTTCTCACTGTCTACAGCTGTTTGAAAGGTGGGTGGAGAGAGGTCGGGGTTGGTCTCTTCTCCCAAGGAACAAGGGACAGTACAAGAGGAAATGGTCTCAAGCTGCTCTGGGGGAAGAAGAGATTGGTCCTAAGGAGAAACTTCTTCCTGGAAAGGGTCCTCAGGCCTGGGAACAGGCTGCCCAGGGAAGGGGGTTGAATCACCATCCCTGGCTGTCTTTCACTGTCAGGGAGAGCTGGAGCTCAGGGACGAGGTTTAGCAGCGGGATGGGACAGCTCAGGGTTGGACTCGATGAGCCTGAAGGCCTTTTCCAGCCTAAAACATTGTGTTATTCTTTGTGCCTGTCTTGGTAGGATAGAATCAAAGTGCTCCTGGGCAGCCATCAGAGGAACCCATGGGCAAGTGGACAGATGATCAGTGCACTGATGAAGGTGCCATCAGCCCATATGGGATAATTTAATCTTGGGATTTAGGAAAATAGCCCTCCTGCTCCCTCCTCAAACTACAGCTCCACCAGATTTCACCATTAAACCCCAGTGTTGGATTTTCAGTCATTTCACTGCTCCACGCCCTGGCTCTCAGTCCTCTCCTGTCCTTGTCTGCAGGACCTGAACCAACTACTCTCCTGGAGCAGCCTTGGCTCCTTTCTGCATTTCCAAGCACAAACAAGTGACCTTCATCGTGCTTCTGCCCACTGGAATTTTTGTAAGGCTGCTGATTAATGCGGGTGTCACTGTGCTGGGACATATGCATAGATCTCAGCGCTCCCAGTTAGACAGATCCTTACCTCCAGCTCTGTGACTTGAACAGCCCAACATGGGGCTTGGACATCCTCTAAAAGGCAAATCCCATGGTAAACAACAAAAAAAGCCTGTTATGGATTTTCTCAGAGCGTGATCTGAGCTTTAAACTTAAGACCCTTTCCTCCACCAGCTGTTTTTATCCATATTATCCCTCTTGAGGAACTTTGTCCTAGACACACAGTCCCTTAAGCATAACTCCAACCCCAAACAGCCCTTGAGTTGGCCTAGGCAAACTGATAAATGCCTAAAACTCTGTGTCTGCTTTAGTTTTTAGTCTCCCTGCTCTCAAGGAGCACTTTGGGCAAGAGTTCTGGACAACCTCAAGTAGGACATGCCCTGAACTATTTGGTTATGTCCTTCTTCCCACTCCAGGACATCTCTGGATGGAACCTGGTGCATCTCAGAGCAACCCCAGGTGCAGACCTCAGCAGCTGAACTGACTCCTGTGCAGCAGCCCATGAAATTAATGCAGGAATCACCGCAGGCTCTGCAAGGCAATTTGCAACCCTGGGATGGTCCAAGTGCAGAACCGCTTCACAGGAATGACTTCACAAGGTGAGTGTTCACCATGTTCATGAAGGCTAAAATTCAAGTGGTTCTTTGTTTGTTCCTCTGATATGTGTTTTCATATCTCATAAGTACCCCCATCTGATGAAAATTCAGTTTTGGCAGAAGCTCCTTCAGCTTCTTCCTGTCAAGGCACCTGAGGAGGGGATGAAGGGCACAAAATCATAGAATCCCAGACTGGCTCAGGTTGGAAGGGAGCTCAGAGCTCATCTACACAACCAACTGTCATGGACAGCAACGCCTCTCAACCACGCTTGGTTGCTCAAGGCTTCATCCGACCTGGCTTTGAACACCTCCCTGGATGGGGGCAGCCACAGTCTCTCTGGGCAATTAATTCCAGAGTCCACCCTTGCACTGAAGAACTTCTTCCTAAGATCTAGTCTAAATCAAGGTTTGGGATTTCATGAGACCACACTGAAGGGCTTTTCCTCCTGTTGGCCACAGGCCAGCCATTCTGAGTGGTCTCCAAAAAAGAAACAGTGTCCCATCAGTGGAGAAACCTCTATTTTCATAGAATCATAAAGATTGAAAGGGACCTCGAAAGATCATCTAGTCCAATCCCCCTGCCAGAGCAGGGTCACCTAGACCAAGTCGCACAGAAACATACCCAGGCGGGTTTTAAACGTCTCCAGCATGGATCCCTGCGATGCTGCTTGGTCACCCTGGCAGGGGATGCTCTGAATGGCTCTGCAGGGACTGGAATAGGCTGCCTAGTGAGGTGGTGGAGACACCATCCCTGAAGTCATTCAAGGTCAGGCTGGATGGAGCTCTGGGCAATCTGTTCTAGTTAGAGATGTCCCTGCTTGTTGTGGGGGAGTTGGACTAGAGGGCTTTTGATGGTCCCTTCCAACCCTATGATTCCATGACTTCCCACCATAAAGCTCATTTCCTTGGGTGAGGGAAAAACTAATTAATCCATAGTGATCCTGTAGCTCCACTTAGTCCTTTAAGGAAGGAGTTGTGGTGCTGGGCAGTGCAGTGAAATGAGGATGCAGAACTTCACTGGCTTCCTCCTTCCTCACCATCCTATGGCCATTAGAGCCCATGTGTATAGTGCAAAGACCCCAAAACCTGTAGTCATGCTTCATGGAGGCCCTTTGATGCAAGCGCTCCCCTCGCTAACCAGATTCATGCTATTTTATCCTAGTTCTGTGTCGGGTTTTTTCTTCTCTCCAGAAAATCCTTCCTACTTTAAATTTTTCAGTGCTTGTAATGTGTCCCATTATCATGCTCCAGGCAGGAGGAGATTAATGTCACGTCCCATTTATGCATCATTTTGGATCAGAAGGGCTCGGCCAGCGCTTTGTAACGCTCCCTTCTTTTGAAGGGTGGGGTGTGGGGGATTAAAAGTAGACTATTGCAAAAAAAAAAAAACCCACCCCATTGTCACTGCCTGGGTTTGGGTTTCTGGAGAAATTCCCTTTGCCATAATAGCTGATTTATTGTGGTTGGCTGGCTACGAGGCAGCTGAAGTGAGTGATCCCTGCCAGACTCACTAAACGATTCCCAGTGTTGACGAAGGACTTTATATTGTGGTTATCAAAGCAGAAGGTTCAGTATTTGCTGGGGGAGCCCCTCTCCCGAGGGCGAGCGTGGAGGACGGGAGGGAGGTCTCCAGCAGTCCCCATGTGTAAGCAATAAGCGGAGGAATGTGCTCAGGAACTGCAGCTTGGGGGGTTTACTTTGGCATCGCCTTCGGTTGCCTGGGAAGGGAAACTCTCAGGGACATGCAGGGGTGCCGGGTGTGGGGACGGAACATTGGAGAGGCTTTTCGTAGGGTCCTGCTGTGTGGGGGACTGAGCTGGCTTCTTTCCACCACGCTGGCAGCTGCCAGGGGAATCTACATGGAGGTATGAAACCATTTTCTTCTGAGCCAGGTCTTTGTGACCGTGGAGATCAGCCCTGTGGAGAAGGACTCAGGGGTTCTGGTGGGTGAGAATCTGGACATTAGCTGGCAACATGTGCTCACAGGCCAGAAGCCCCCGATGTTCTGAGTCGAGGAAGGACCTTGTGTCCCTCTGTCCCGCTCTGGTGAGACCCCCCTGCAGGGCTGGGCCCAGCTCGGGGCTCCTCCTCCCAGCAGAGACCCGGAGCCGGTGGCGCAGGGCCGCAGGAGGCCGCAGAGACGCTGCTCTGAGGGGGGAACCTGCTGCTGTGGGACAGGCTGGGAGAGCTGGGGGGTTCAGCTGGAGAAGAGAAGCTCC
>JAOXOE010000602.1:23519163-23531493 GCA_028565055.1 Phoeniculus purpureus
AGGGTGGGTGTCAGGAGGATGGAGCCAGGCTCTGCTCAGGGGCACCCAGTGACAGGACAAGGGGCAGTGGGTGCGAGTTGAAGCAGAGGAGGTTCCACATCAATGTGATAAGGACCTTCTTCCCAGTGAGGGTGCCAGAACCCTGGAAGGGGCTGCCCAGGGGGGTTGTGGAGTCTCCTTCTCTGGAGACATTTCAAACCCTCCTGGCGATGTTCCTGTGCAACTGGATCTAGGGGATCCTGCTGTGGCAGGGGGATCGGACTGGATGATCTTCAAGGTCCCTTCCAATCCCTAGTGCTCTGTGATTCTGTGACTTCCATGTCTGAGTTAAAAGGAGCTGATCCCCTCCCCTCAAAAAGCCGAGGCTGTGGAAGCTCTCTCACCACGGGCTCCACGTTTCAGAGAGTGAAGACAGCGACAAGGTCAGATAAGGAGTTTTATTACTGAAGTTTCCTCCATCAACAGCTCCAAAACCATAAAAGAGTGAAGGAAACAGAACAAGGAAAGAAAACAACAAAACAGACCCCCCCCAAGGTAAAACAGTACCCGAGATCCATCTCCTTGATGGTCTTCATCGACTGGTATCGATTATTTCACGATTATTGGGTTATTCTCGTTATCATTTCACTCTGTGCTTAACGACAGTCTCGACCTGGGAAGATGCTCGTCTCCCACCCCCTCACACTTCACCTTCCTCGTGGATATTAATCAGAACACAAAGCACCTCATCTTCCTCCAAACCCCCTCTGGCGACTAAGTCACCGGCCACCACCGAGGCATCTCCAGGTGCCACAACCTGGGTTGGCACCTGTAGGGTTGGTTTGGTGAGTGAAGACACCAGGAGAGGCTGGTTAATGCTCCCAGGGATCCCACAGTGCTGGTCCTCCTGGGGTGTTGTGAAGGCACCTCGTCCAACAGAGGAAGAGCTGATGGGGGTGCAGCTGACTTCTGCTGATCGAAGCAGTGAAGGCAACCAGACAACACCCCAAACCCTTCACTTCAACACTTTCCTTTAACCTGCCCACAGCCGAGACAGGCTGAGAGGCTACCGCTGGGCAAACAACCCAGAGGCTCTGGCCACTGGACGGCTGTGGAGGGCAGCGCTCCTACGGGCACGCCGAGCTCCCACATCTGCACGGAACAACCTTTGCTTCCCTACTTAAGCTCAGCTCAAGCTCTAGTTAGAGAGGACTAAACCCTCAGGCCCTACAGAGCTGCTGCCTGCACCTTCTCCACCTCTTCAAGCTCACACCATCCCAACCTTCTCGCCGTGTCCATGAGGGCCACCTGGCTGAAGCCCACGTGAGGTCAGAGATTTCCCTCAGCAAACCCGGCACCTCAGCAGGACAGAAAGGAACCTGTTCCCAGCCCCCTTGCTTGGTGGAACGTGACCTCCTCCATTCAGCTTCCCCCCTCCCCAACCCCGTGACCCAGCAGCACAGAAGAGGAATGAAAGAAGCACGAGAAGAATTAGGAACACACCTCCGAACAAAAAGGAATCATATTAATCACATTCATCAGCGGAATTCAGCGGCACCACCGCTGCCTTAGCCAGCTCGCCCTCTCCTCTGTGCAGCATCCTCATGGTGACCACCGCAGGAGGCAACAAGGGTGGGCAGCTCCTCGGCCAGGACCCACCGTGGCTTATTTGTGTAGGTAGGCATCGAGCCAGAGCTCCCCCGAGTCCTTCAAAGAGCTGCCAAGAGAGAACAGCGTCACGGCCTTAGAAACATGGGGATGAAGCCCTGTGGGAAGAGGTTGCTCTACAGATCAAACCAAAAAGACCATCAAGTCACAGAACGCTTTGGGTTGGAAGGGACCTTTACAGGGCATCGAATCCAACCCTCCTGCAATGAGCAGGGGCATCTCCGAGGAGATCAGGTTGCCCCCGTGGGAAGGGACCTTTACAGGGCATTAAATCCAACCCTCCTGCAACAAGCAGGGGCATCTCCAAGGAGATCAGGTTGCTCCTGTGGGAAGGAGTCCTGACTATAGATCAAGCAAAGGAGGCCAATAAACCACAGAACACTTTGGGTTGGAAGGGACTTCTAAACTCTTCTAAACTTGAGTTGGAAGTTGACCTTCTAAAGGTCACCTGGTCCGACCTTCTAAAGGTCACCTGGTCCAACCTTCCTGTGATGAGCAGGGGCATCGCCAATGAGATCAGGTTGCCCCTGTGGGAAGAATCCTCTCTATAGGTCAAGCAGAGGAGACTATAAAACCACAGAACACTTTGGGTAGGAAGGGAACTTTTAAGGGTCACCTAGTCCAACCCTCCTGTGATGGATGAGCAGGGACATCTCCAACGAGATCAGGCTGCCCAAAGCTCTTTGGAGGCAAGACAATGTAGACTACAGCCCCTTTGAAAGATGATGACCACCCAAAGCACTGGGGCTACATCAGACAAGGACTGGAAGGCTAAAGGAACTGACGACATAGAACGAAAACAAAAGGAGAGGCAGGGCAGAGGAGACACACGAGGCCTTTCAATGGAGTGAAGAACAAATGACAGTTCAAACTCATCTTTGAGAAGACACCTGGAGAGCACCTGGAGACAGAGGTGCCATGGCTACCATCCCGCCGACCTCTGACTCTTCATGGCTGAATCAAAAGGGCTTCCCATCAGCTCACTGCTACTGACACCTTCTGTCAGCTGCTACTGAGACCAGCACATGCCTGGACAGTGTCCCAGTCCTTTCCTGCCACCTCTACTACCTACAGCTCCTCACAGAGCTTCTGTGATCCAAGCTCATCACTCCTCCCCTTTGTCCAACCCCTCAGAGAGGGAGCTGTGGGTTGATACCTACTGGACTATGTCTGCAAAGGCGGTGAGCAGCGGCTTGCACTGGTACTCGATCCCATGCTTGGCACACAAGGACTTCACCAACGGGGCCACCTTCCAGTAGTTGTGTCGAGGCATCGTAGGAAAAAGGCTGTGGGGGGAAGAACACGGGTGAACCAGCAGCACCCATCCCTCGCAGTTCACAATCCCTCCCCTTGCAGAGCCCAAAGCTGACCCAACATTCTCTTGTGTCCTGATGGAGAAACAAGAACCTGGCTGGCTCTTCAGACTAAGAGTCATCAGTGTTCCTTGACCGCACCCAACCCATCTTTCAACTCACTGGTGCTCGATCTGGAAGTTCAAGTGTCCGCTGAACCAGTCGTTGAACAAGGACTGGTTGACGTTGCAGGTGGCCTGGAGCTGAAAGACAGAAGCCAACATCGTTGAAGAGTTGGTTCAGGAGCATCCCTTCTCTCAGGTGCCAACCACCACAGGAGCTCCTTGGCACCACCCCAACACAGTTGACCGCGATGTCAACACACAATGCGGTGGGTGTGTGACTCCTGAGGATATGAATTAGGAGAACTGACTCGAGAGCCACAGAGATGATGGAGGGAGGTGAGCATCTCCCTGCTGAGGAAACGCTGAGGGAGATGGGGCTCTTGAGCTGGGAAACAAGGAGACTGAGGGGTGACCCCACGGATATTGATCAATATGGAAAGGGGGATGGAGCCAGGCTCTGCTCAGGGGCACCCAGTGACAGGACAAGGGGCAGTGGGTGTGAGCTGGAACAGAGGAGGTTCCACATCAGTCTGAGACGGAACTTCTTCACAGTGAAGGTGACAGAGCCCTGGAAGGGGCTGCCCAGGGGGGTTGTGGAGTCTCCTTCTCTGGAGAAGTTTAAAACCCGCTTGACCATGTTCCTGTGTGACTGGATCTAGGTGATCCTGCTGTGTTAGGGGGATTGGACTGGATGATCTTTCGAAGTCCCTTCCAATCCCTAATGTGCTGTGATTCTGTTGGTACCCGTGACCTTGGAAGGGTCCTGGCAGGGAGCCGCTGGTATTCTCCTGAATATCCCATAGGCAGGGGAACGGGGAGAGGGGAGGGACAACGACCTTTAACACTTAGATTGCAAAAAATTTTCAAAACTAAAGAGAAAAAAGCAACCCAGCCCAGGCCATTACCATGATCAGCGTAGCATGAAACACAAGCCCTTCGTCCCGGAGCCACACAAAGCCCCACAAAGCTGCGTGGAGCTCACCAGAGTAATTAATAAAATGAAAAGCCCCGATCCTTGCAGATGGAGAAGTGGGGAATAAAGGAGCTACCCTGCGCTGGGCTGTCATGCATCGCATGCTACATCTGTTATGGAAATCAGCGGCGCTGGGGCCTTTTGTTCGGGCTACAGCACTCCCAACAGGGATTTATTTGGCTGAAGGAGATTTTCTTGTTATTAAACATGATTTCTGGCTAGTTGAGAGCAGATGCTCCGGCAGCATTTGGAACAGAAAACCCCAACCTTGGAGCGCGCGACATCTCCCACGAAAGGATGAGAGGGCTGGTCGGAGCCCTTCCAGCTCCAAGCTAATGCGCTGCCCTGGGTCCCTGCTTTGCACATGAATGCTGCTGACACCAGATGAGCCTTCTGGCCTCCCTGCTGCCAGATCCCTGCCACCCCCTCCCAGCCTTTTCATCACTGGGGCTGCTGGGGAGCATCTCAGTGCCCTCCCGCATCCCCCCAGATGCACAAAGCCCTCATTGCCTTGGCAAGGCACCAAGCCCCGTCATCATCTTGTGGCCACCCCCAACACGTCTTTGCTTCAGTCACCGAATCACAGAATCATAGAATCACAAAATGATTGAGGCTGGAAAAGCCCTCTGAGCTCATCCAGCACAGACCAGGACCTTACCACCACAGCGGCCAGACCAGGGTACTAAGGACCACAGCCAGGCTGTCCTTCAACACCTCCAGGGATGGGGACTCCACCACTGCCCTGGGCAGTCCATTCCAGGCTCTGATCACCCTTTCCCTGAGGAACGGCTTCCTGACATCCAACCTGACCATCCTCGGGCAGCCTCAGGCCCTGCCCTCTCATCCTGGTGCTGGTTGCCTGGGAGAGGTCTTCCTAGCCATGACCTGTGTTGAGTGGGAAAGGATCAGAACAGCCCAGCATGGGGCCACCTGCTTCCGCTGGAGCTGCTGTGGTTACTGGTGGGGCCACAGAAGAAAGGGGCACACTGTGCATTTCTGGGTATCTCAATACAAGAAAGACATTGAGCGGCTAGAGCAGGGTCAGAGAAGGTCAAAAGCGCTGATGAAGGGTCTGGAGAACAAACCTTGTGTGGAGCAGCTGAGGGAGCTGGAGCTGGTTAGTCTGGAGGAGGAGGAGGCTGAGAAGAGACCTTCTCGCTCTCTGCAGCTGCCTGATAGCAGGGTGGGAAGAGGTGAGGTTTCTTCTCCCAGGGAACAAGGGACAGGACCTCATGCTGCCTCAGGGGAAGCTGAGGTTGGCCCTGAGGAGAAACTTCATCCAGGAAAGGGCTTGGAACAGGCTGCCCAGGGAGAGGGGGAGTTGCTGTCCCTGGAGGGGTTCAAAAAACAAGTAAATGTGGCCCAATCAAACAGTGATAAACCCAGCATGCTGTGAAGGCGAGGAGATGGCAGCGCTGCTGTGCAAAGGTCAGTGCTGTCCGTCCCAGGTGTCTCGATGCCCTGCTCTGCTCCCATCCAGCATTAGTCACCGAAACCAGCAGCGTGGAAGGGATGATAGTTACCTAAACACAGGACACGCTGGAGAAGAAATGACTCACTGTCTGGTTTAAGGAAAATCTTGGATGTGATTCGCAGTTGTTAGAGTCAGGATGAGGTTGATGGCTCTGCTTTGGGTAACTCAAACACAGCAAAGCAACCTGCAGCTCCAAGTCCATCCAAAACTTTGGGAGCACCACTTTTGAGGAGAAGAAAATGCCCTGGAGCCCCATGAATTGCTTTTTGGTCTGCTCTGCCCATGTTGGAAAGGTTGTGCAGCTTGTTGAAAGTGGCACAATCATGCTCCCACCACTCTGGATCAGGCCATGGAGGTCCATGGTAGAGGTCCATGGTGACGCCCGGCCCTACAGATGGAATGGATGCTGGAAAAGGGCTGAGATTCAGCATGCAGCTCCTTTGCTGACATATCCTCAGCTGCACTCATCCAAGCAACCTCCTTTTCCCTTGCCCAGTCCATGGTCACCACCAGCTTGTCCTTAGCACTGAGGTCACCCAAAGATCCCCTGTCATGGCTCCTCCTTCAGCAGCAGCAGAAGGTACTTCAGGGTGTTACAGCTGATTGTTGTGGGGTGGTCCTGGATCCCTTTGATATTCACTGCTTATTTTAGAGCACTTGGATGGTTCAGAACCTTCTGCCCTGTCACATTCCAGGTCACCACCAAGGCCACAGATGTCATTTCGTGGCCTGGTTGTCCTTGCTAAGTCCCATGTCACTCAGAATGGGTGGTATCACCATCCTCTTAGCAAATTCAGCAGTGAATTACAAGAGAAAAAGACTTCTCATCACCTTTAGGAGGACTTTGTGCCATGGTGACTGTAACAGCAAAGAGCTGGAGCTGCCAGGATTGGTGCTCCTGGGGTAAAAATCCACCTCCCTGCCTGACAGCTGTAGGAAAACTTCCTTTCCCACAGTCCTTTTTTAAAATGGAGGTTTTTCACTCAGATTGCTTTTCATCTCTAATCCTCTAACTTCATTTAGGGAGGGTGAAAAAGAGACACTTGGCACAACATCCCTCCTTGGTACCATCACTGGGGTCCTGTGGTCCCCAGCATCCCCTGAGCAGGGCTCAGCACAGCTCAGGGTTGATTTGGACACTTAAAGGCCTCCTGGGAAGCTGTGGGAGCTGGATGAGCTGCAGGAACATCTCAAAGCTGCTTTTGTTTGAGCAGCGGCTGCTCTTGCAGCTCTGCTGCAGCTCCAGCACCTTGGTGGCTTTGGCAGAAGGGCTGGCAGTGAGGTCTGAGTGAGGCGGGAAGTCCCTGGGAAGAATAGGTTAATAAATCTCGTGCTGTAAGAAAGGAGTTTGGTAGGAAGAAGCCCAGTGATGTGAGAATCACTAATGACTTGCTTTTCAGCAAATAATCCCTCCCTTAGGAGAGCCGGGGCTGCTACGTGAGGATTAGGCAACAAAATGCCATGTTGGCAACAGTAAGCTCTTCGCTAGCCAAGCTCGCCCCGTTCTCACTGCAGATTGTCTATGAGAACCAGGCCAAGAGATGAGGAATGAGCTCAGTCTCTTCCTTGGGCTCTTCTAGCTGCCTGCAATCGGACCCAGGTCCTTCTATGGCCACTTAAGGCCACCACACTGACCCATCCACCAAAAACCCAGCAACAGCAAGTCCTGTGCCTGCTGGAAGAGTCACCAAGATGGGTAGAAATCCTGACAAACAGCCTTCAAAGAGCTAACTAGCGACTGGATTAGAGGAAATGGAGTCAGGTTGTGCCAAGAGAGGTTCAGATTGGATCTCAGAGAAACCTTCTCCCCAAAAAGAGCAGAGAGGCCTTGGAACAGGCTGCCCAAGGAGGGCGTGGAGGCACCATCCCTGGAGGGGTTCAACAGAGGGGCAGCCATGGTGTTTCAAGAGATGGGTTAGTGGTTAGGAGTTGCAGGGCAGGCGGTTAGATTGGATGATCTTGAAGGGCTTTTCCAACCTTAATGATTCAATGGTTTAAAAGTTCAAGCGAGGGACATGGGGTGGGTTTGCTTTGGTCACCCACCTCATCCCCACTGCAGTCCCCTTGCTCAGAAGGATCATATGCTGAGAACCCATCATGAAGAGGGTCTGCCACCCCCCTGAGGTTCAACACCTGGTCTATTTCTGCACCACCATCTTTAGAAGGGCCACAGGTCTCCTGGGAATCCCCCAGCACATCCTACAGAGGATGAGCTCTAGTAAAGCACCTCAATGACCGTAAGCGATTGCACAAGGCAGTTGTGTAATGAAAGAACAACACACACAGGCACCAACAAAACAAACATTGCAGAAGAGCTTTTTGGAAGCAGAGCAAGCGGTGGCCATCTGCCAGATTTGTTTTCCAGGGATCAAATGGTGCTGAGGAGAAATATTTGACCAGGGCACAGACCACAACTGAAAATAGTTGGGATTGACCCCATGCTCTCTTCAAGCAGCTGATGGGGACAATCATCTTACAAGGCCAATATCACACTGCTTCTGCCTTAAGTGAAAAGGGATCTTTACCTCCTTTCTGTAGGAAAAAGAAGATGGTTTAAGGGTCTCTTAACAGCACCTTTCTAACACACACGGTGACAGCACATCATAACCCAGGAGTAACCCCAGACCAAGCCTGTGCCACTAAATCGGTCAAAAATTCATTACAATGGATCTCAAATGTGAAACTGAGGTCACCAATGGGGCTTCAAAGAGGTCTCTCCTATTCCACAATGATGTCAAGACTCAGAAAACAGCAGCTCAGAGGTCTGAAAGGAAATAGTCAGAAAAGTTGTGGTGAAGCTTAGGATGAACACTATCAGCAGAAAAGCTGTGGGGCCTCAACAGCTCCACCAGCATTTGCAGAGTTCTGATGAAGGTGCCAAAAACCTAGGAGCGGTCACAGGAACCACAGTTGATTGGGAAATGACCTTTATAGCAATAGATTCAGTCACTGAAGGAGTTTATCTGTTTGGCTTTGGGCAACTTCATTCTACCTGAGTGACCTACAATTTGCTCCTTTATTCAGTAATCAACAACATGTCAGGTTGACCAAAGTATTGACCAGATGGAAAAACCAAGGGTTGGGGTCTCCAGGAGTAAGGGGTCACAGCAGAGCAAGGAGGCCACCAGAGACCCAAGCCAGCACCCTCCCACCAGTTTGAGCCACCTTCTAGCACACAGAGGTCTTCACTCATGTAATTCCAGCATCTACAGGGATGACAGAATCACAGAACATTACAGATTGGAAGGGAGCTTCAAAGATCATCCAGTCCAATCTCCCTGCCACAGCAGGATCCCCTAGATCTAGTTGTACAGAAACATGGCCAGGCAGGTTTTAAATGTCTCCAGAGAAACGGACTCCACAACCTGTCTGGGCAGCCCCTTCCAGGGCTCTGACACCCTCTCTAGGAAGAAGTGCCTTCTCAGACTGATGGGGAACCTCCTCTGTTCCAGCTCACACCCACTGCCCCTTGTCCTATCATTGGATACCACTGAGCAGAGCCTGGCTCCATCCTCCTGACATCTGCCCTTTCCATATTTATCAGTATTCATGGGGTCACCCCTCAGGCTCCTTTTTTCCAAGCTCAAGAGTCCCAGCTCTCCCAACCTTTCCTCATCAGGGAGATGCTCCATTCGCTTCATCATCTTTGTGGCTCTGTTGGTCTCAAGCAGCTCTGTGTCCTTGTGGAACCGACAGACCCAGAACTGGACACAAAAGTCCTATCACTTGTTCCTTGTGAGAAGAGACCAACAACCACCTCTCTTCAGCCTCCTTTCAGGCAGTTGTAGACAGCAAGGTCTCCTCTCAACCTCCTTTTCTCCAGAAATTCCAGCCAGTAACTACCCTACTAGTCCAGATCTCTAAGCACCACATTTAAATGATTTTAAACCCTTCCAGGGGTGGTGACTCAAATTCCTCCCTGGGCAGCCTGTTCTGACGACATTTACCAATGGGCTTGTTGTGCTGCATAGCAGAGCCCTGGTGCCACCAGCACGTGCAGAAGGACAGGGATGTGCACGAGGGTTGTGGAGGCTTTGCACAGAATGGAGATGTCCTGTGCTTTTCCCGCAGGGAATCAGAAATTGGAAGTGATTGCAATCCTGGTGCGGTCCCACTGATGGACAAGCATGGCTTTGGGATCTCCAGCTGCTCAAGCTCAGCTTTGGATGTTCTCAGCACACCTGGGTGGCTTTGGCAAACAATAGTCCATGGGGCAAAGGCTGGAAAAGCCAGCAGGGAAGGAAATGACAGCATTCACACCAAGGAGGGTTAAAATAACTCCCTAACAGTGAAACATCCTGGAGACCCTGCACACAGGGGGACATTCAATTGTCTCCAAGAGGAATTGTTCTCAGGTTGGGGTAAGAATTAAGCTGGTGCCCACAACGGAGCTCACCCCACTCTGGACTCTGCTGGTGCTGGTGGGAACATGCCTAGGCAGAAGGAAATATCCAGAAGAGCTGGCAAGAGCTGGAGGTGAGTGATTAACATACGGCTCATGAAATCCATTCTCAGCCAGGAGAAGAGTGGTGCTTGTTTGTTTTGCCTGAGCACAGCCCAGTGAGAATATTTACTCATGTATTTATGACACACAAAGCTTGGTCCTACAGCACATCTGATGGGCAGCTGGCAGCCCCAGAAGGTTCACCACAGACCCTACAGCTGTGCCTTCTGCACCAACTGCCCTCCCTTAACATTGAGTTTACACCTGAAAAACAGGTGGCAGAGGTTAATTAGGGAATGGGCTATTAATGCTGGTGATGAGCTGGTGAGCAATATGGGAAGAAGCTTTGCCGTAGAGCTCTAGAGCTTTGTGTGAGGCCATGAATTCAGGTAAGACTTGAGATGGGTTGCACAAGGAAGGGTGATGGAAATGTTGACCATTCTGCACCCTAATGTCCCTATGCCCACCCCCTACCACCAAACCCTTCCATTTCACAACGGTGTTCCTCAGCCTTCCTGAGATGAGTGCAGTTCCCAGCAGGTGACCCATAGCTGCTCAACTCTTCCTTGCCTGGATCTGGTCTCAAAACTGGGTTTAATGCACCAGCCCAGCTTAACATCACTGAAATAAAAGGTCTCTCTGAATGAGACCTGCTCACAGAGTGCTGGTAACAGTTAGTCCCAGTCCCATCTCCTCACCCTGGCACTAGGAGCATCCTTCAAACTGCTTTTTATTGCCCACAAAGAGCATTTTAATGCATCTCCAAAATTTCTGAGGAGCAGTTGAGCTGACCCTGACCCTCCTGAAAGGGGTAGGTATCTTCCTGGCTCCTATGGGGCATCAGGTCTGCACTGACCTGGCCTGGATGGGCAGGGGTGGTGAAGATACTTTAAGTAATGCAACTTGTGCTCTACTGCAGCGTCAGGAGCATCTGCAGAAGAGATGGTGTAGGAGCAGGTGGCGATCTGTGACTAGGAGGTGGTCGTAGATGGTCCTTCTTCACACCACATGTGAAGGGTCTGGAGTATCAGTGTGCTCTGAGCAGTGGCTAAGGGAACTGAGGTACTTTAACAGGACCAAAGCAGGCTGTGAGGAGACCTTCTCACTCTCAGTTCCCTGAAAGGAGGTTGGTGTGACAGGACGAAGGGAACCAGCCTCAAGTTGCCCCGAAGGGGGTGTGTGGAGGAACAATTTCTTCCCCACAGGGGTTCCACAGTCCTGGCCCAGGGAAGTGGTGAAAGGGGTCCCCATCCCTGGAGGGGCTGCAAAGTCATGGATATGTGGGGTGAGGGATAGGGGTTAGTGAGGACCTGGCAGTACTGGGCCAACGTTTGGATTTGATGAGCTTAAATGGCTTTTCCAACCTGAACTTTTCTGTGATCCTATAAACTCAATGCTTCACTTGCTGCCATGGTTGAGAGCAGAGAACAGGGACACAGGGATGTTTGTGAATAGGGTGAGGAACAGCAGCTGCTCTGCAGCAGCATCCTGGCTGGCTGTGAAGCTCCACGTAACTCCATGCTCACTCCGGCAGGATTTAGCTAACGGAAGGTTTGATCGCCATTCCATTCCAGCCTTTGGTTTATTTTTTATGGGAAGCAAAACAATGTGTGACGCGCTGACAGACGGAGGTTTATTTGGTTTTCAGGTGGTACCAGCTTTGAACCTGTCACTCTTTAGCAGCTAATGAAAGGTGAGAAATACCATGTGTTCCCTTAGAACAGCAACACATTTGCCAGAAATGGGATAAATCCCGTTAAAACACAGATGGGAACAAGCAGAGTCTGCAGCCCTGTTGGTGCTGGATTCACTCAAATCCTTGGTTTAATACTTTTATTTTTTCTCCTTCCGATCCAGTGCTACAACAGCCTTGCAGAAAGCCCCAGGTTACAGTATAGGGTGGGGACTGACCTGTTGGAGAGCACTGCAGGAAAAGGGACCTGGGGGTTCTGGTGGACAGCAGGATGGCCAGGAGACAGCAATGGGCCCTTGTGGCTAAGAAGGCCAGTGGCATCCTGAGGTGGATCAGAAGGGACGTGGTTAGCAGATGGAGAATGGTTCTCCTTCCTCTCTGCTCTGCCCTGGTGAGACCACATCTGGAATGTTGTGTCCAGTTCTGGGCTCCTCAGTTCCAGAAGGACACAGAGCTGCTGGAGAGAGTCTGGCGCAGAGCCATAAAGATGATGGAGTAGAGCATCTCCCTGCTGAGGAAAGGCTGAGGGAGCTGGCTCTCTTGAGCTTGGAAAAAGGGAGCATGAGGGGTTACCCCATTAATGTTGATAAATATGTGAAGGGCAGGTGTCAGGAGGCTGGAACCAGGCTCTGCTCAGTGTCCTCTAATGATAGGACAAGGGGCACCAGGTGTGAACAGGAAC
>JAOXOE010000602.1:23534500-23561178 GCA_028565055.1 Phoeniculus purpureus
TTTGTATTTTGTAGGGATCATTTATAGTGTAGGACATTATTAAATTTTAGCAGTAATGTTTTCTCACTGTGACCAGCAGAGATAATTAGAACTATCTTAAAT
Source organism: Phoeniculus purpureus (assembly GCA_028565055.1). Lineage (NCBI taxonomy): Eukaryota > Metazoa > Chordata > Aves > Bucerotiformes > Phoeniculidae > Phoeniculus > Phoeniculus purpureus. The sequence continues at coordinate 23,534,603 of JAOXOE010000602.1, forward strand.
ATCCAGCTTGACGTGTCGTCTTGTTTTCCTTCTATGGGAAAAAGGGTCCTGGTAGAAGAGAAACAGATAAACAGCTCTACTACTTTATAGGGACATAGAATGAAATAAGGCTGTAAATAGATTAGTTAGATAATCTTTTAGGGCTTAATGGGAATATGGAAGCAGCTATTATTCTTACAAACCAAGTAATATAAAACACATGACTTCCCTAATTAAAAACATTGAGAGATATGGCTGAAAAAAAGTCAAGGTAGAAACCTCAGTAAAAAGTTTCTGTGAAACCATGTGTGAGAACATTGTGGTAGCTCATATAAATATAGCCCTATAAATCATAAATTACAACTTGCATAATGTAAATACTGCTATAAACGACTATAAATGCCGTGTTTTATTATTGATAAATGCCATAGCTTGACATACAAAGCTATGATTTCTACTTAAGTTTATCAAAACAGTGAAGTTTCTTCACAGTTTTTTGAGTATTATTCTTTTATCCCATTTCCATCTTTCCTTATTTTTTTTAATATCAGAATATTTCTGGTACTTTGAAGACCAAACATGCTATCACTGCAAACCTGCAAAGAGTCTTGTGCTTGAAAATTAGCTCAGTAGATAATCCGTTATCTTCTGGAGGCAAAGTCAGTCTTTATTTCACTTAATATAAACTGAGAACTCACAAATGGCCTCAGGAGTCGTCACAAAACCTCCAGCTAGGCCAGTGTTCCGCCTTTCCCAATACCCACAAGGGGACATCAGGGATAAAGAGGACACACGCAAGCACAAACACTTCCCTCTCAAATTATTCCAGCCTCTTCCTACTTGCAGTTCAGGGAAATTCTTGGTTTGTCATAGAATCGTTCAGGTTGGAAAAGACTCTTAGGATCATCGAGTCCAACCATCAAACATGTCTATTTAGCTAATCTCATGGACTGTTCTACTTCAGTGGGGAACTGAAATACTTCAGGTGTTTCTTTTACTTATTATTTTTCTGGGTTTTCCTAGTGTCCATCAGTATTTTGATTCTCTTAAGGGAAAGATAGATTTGTAAAACTACTAGTTAAGAGTATATTTATTTTCAGAAGTGATTTTCATCAGACTGCACGTGAAGAATTTTTCACTCATCTGGGTGTGGACTACATAGAACCATTCAGGTTGGGAAAGACCCTTGGGATCACCAAGTCCAACCATCAACCCTACTCTACAAATTCACCCCTAAACCAGATTCCCCCAACACTACAACTAAGCCACTTTTAAACACATCCAGGGATGGGGACTCAACCAACACCCTGGGCAGCCCATTCCAGTGCCTGACCACCCTCTCCATGAAGAATTTCTTTCTGATGTCTAGTCTAAAACTACCATGTTGAATCATGGAATCACAGAATCATAGAATCATTAGGGATTGGAAGGGACCTCGAAAGATCATCTAGTGCAATCCCCCCACCACAGCAGGATTACCTAGACCAAGTTGCACAGGAACACATCCAGGTGGGTTTTAAACACCTTCAGTGAAGGAGACTCCACAACTCCCCTGGGCAGCCTGTTCCAGTGCTCCGTCACCCTCACTGGGAAGAAGTTCCTTCTGATACTGATGTGGATCCAGCTCACACCCATTGCCCCTTGTCCTATCACTAGATGGCATTGAGAACAGCCTGGCTCCATCCTTCTGACACCCACCCCTCACATATTTATAGACATTAATGAGGTCACCCCTCAGTCGGTTCCAATTTACCCTCTTCTGTTCCAATTCAGACAGAGGTATTAGTAAGACAGTTGAGCTGTGCTTAACCACTCCGAGCTGCAGAATTACACGATTTATTGAAGTTTGCCATAATGAAGAGGCCTTCATCTGGCCAGATCTTCACTCCTTTTTCTTCTTCCTCTAGCCCCACCTTCCACTCACAGGAGTAGCCGGCTACCCGCTGAAACGTTGCCCAATCAGATAATGAAATGAGAAGCTACTACAAAGGTAAACTAAATCTGAAGTGGTCTGGTTTTCCCAGCCATAAATAGTGAAGGCATTTTAACACAATATTTTAACTCTTTGTGGCTATCAAAAATGTCATCTTGACTCTTGATGCTTTCCTATACAAAAACTATACGCCGTTCCTTCCTTGGCCCGTGTAGAAATATTCTGGATACACTCAGTAGTTGCAGGATGAGAATCTGGCCGAGTGTGTCAACACATCAGGGAAATGAAACATCTGGATCCGAAGCTGTTCTATAGGATCTTTTTCACAAAGCCCAAGGAAGCAAGAAAACACTAGTAGCAGACAGCCCCTCCCTGCCAAGATTCTGCAAAGCATGATGGAGTGTTTGTTTCTCGGTGAAAAAGATTGTGCAGTGGCTATGGTGTGAAGCACATGCCTTGCTATCTAAATGTGGTTCTTCATGCTTTAGAGAAAAAAATACCCCACTATGTGGAAACTGGCGTCCTTCATCCTGCGAAGGAACAGATCGCTGTTTTGGCTGACTGCAAACCAAGCATTACCAGTTGCTTTAAAAACAATTTCATTATCACTTAACATAGCATGTACAAAACTATGAGAGCGTGCTTCGCCGTAGGCAGTATTTAAAATCTTCTAAACGACAAGCAATCATGGATATGGCTGCCTGTGTCCATTTCCTATGCTGAGATCCAGCAACTGCAAATTTTGGTTCCATTAGAAGCAAAGAGGAGACCTCCAGGAGCGATTTCTTTTTTGACAAAAGCCAGAACAAACTGCACCATGTCTGCAGAAAACACTTAGTCGTTTGTAACATGAAATATTCACTCAATAATTGTTAAGAGAACACTGAGTTCCTGAAGATGTGATTTTACAGAATCATGTAGAATCACAGAACATTAGGGATTGGAAGGGACCTCGAAAGATCATCTTGACAATCCTTCTGTCACAGCAGGATCACTTAGATCAAGTCACGCAGCAATGTGTCCAAGTGAGTTTTAAACATCTCCAGAGAAGGCGACTCCACCACCTGCCTGAGCAGCCCCTTCCAGTGGTCTATCACCCTCATTGTGAAGAAATCCCTTCTCATATTGCTATGGAACTTCCTATATTCCAGCTGACAACCGTTGCCCCTTGTCCTATCATTAGGTGCCACTGAGCTGAGCCTGGCTCCATCCTCCTGACACCCACCCTTTCCATATTTATCAACTTTAACAGGGTCACCCTTCAGTCTCCTTTTTCCAAAGCTAAAGAGACCCAGCTCCCTCAGCCTTTCCTCCTCAGGGAGACGTTCCCCTCCCTTCATCATCTTTGTGGCTCCTTGCTGTACTTTTCAAGCACTTCCATGTTCACCTGGAACTGGAGTGCCCAGAAATGGACACAATATTCCAGATGTGTTGTCAGCAGAGCAGAGTAAAGGGGGAGGAGAACCTCTCTGGATCTACTAACCAACCCCTTCTGATCCACCCCAGGATGGCATTGGCCTTCTTCACCACCAGGGCACATTGCTGGCTCATGGTCTCCCTGCTGTGCACCAGAAGCCCCAGATGCCTTTCTTCTACACTGCTCTCTAACATGTCAGTCCCCAAGCTATACCGGTACCTGGGGTTGTTCTTGCCCAGATTGGGCACTGTTCCTTGCAGGTCTACAAAACTGCGTTAGCTATGGTGCAGAGAACAACAGTCTAAAACAGGAGGTACCTTAGTGGGAAAATCTTGGCACCAGAACATTTCCAGAGCTCTGGTGAAACACTTCACATCTTGTAGGACTTCATACCTTGCTGACTTTGATGAGCAGATGTGTCAAGCACCTGCATCACATCCTCTTGGGACTTTATGTAACCAAACGAGAGCCGATTAAATGTTTTCTAGCAAAGATGTTTCTTAGCAGAACGTTAAGTTTTCTAAGAAATATTTTCACACTGCAAATGTCTGTTTTCCATGGAAAACCTGAACCATTGCCAAAACCCCCAAACTGAAACCTTTGCTGCAAACCCCCAGTACTTCTTTTTTCAGCAGGCAGCTTTCTCAGTTTTAAGTTTGTCAAAAACCTGACGTTTTCCAGACACGCGTCTGGTTTTGTGCTCTGAAGCTACGACAATAGCAAGTCACTTCTATTTCATGTTTTTATCACGGCTCATCTTATCTGTCTCTTTTCTAAAGTAAACGTCTCCAAACCCTTCAGTCTCCCTTCACGCGAGGGTTTTATGGTCCCAGTCTTTCTCAGAACTAAGCGCTTCAGTAATGTCAGTAATGGTCTTCCAGTATCTGAAGGGGACCTACAGAAGACCTGGGGAGGGACTTTTTAGGTTATCAGGTAGCGACAGGACTAGGGGCGATGGAGCAAAGCTGGGGATGGATAGATTTAGACTGGACGTGAGGAGGAAGTTCTTCAGCGTGAGAGTGGTGAGAGCCTGGAATGGGTTGCCCAGGGAGGTGGTTGAGGCCTCATCCCTGGAGATGTTTAAGGCCAGGCTGGATGAAGCTCTGGCCAGCCTGATCTAGGGCGAGATGTCCCTGCCCATGGCAGGGGGATTGGACTAGATGATCTTTCGAGGTCTCTTCCAATCCCTAATGATTCTATGATTCTAAAAATTCAGTAGCAAGAAAATGGACAACTGCTCCATTCCCAAGTCCAGAAATAGCCTGCTGTTCTTGACATCATCCAGGTACTTCTCTATGGAATTTTAGTACATCAGAGTCATAAATATGCCATGGAAAAACAAGCCAGTATTTTAGTCTGCAATGGCAGTTTACCAGTGTGGAGCCCTATTACGGTGGGTACCACAGGGGACGAAGTATTACTTGTAGTTGTGCAGTAATATAATGCGATAAGAGGGCTTTGTTAATGATGACTTCCGTAGTTGGATTTTTTTATCTAGCTTTAACTGGTAATGTGGTTGTGATTTTCTGTGAAGGCATGCTGTGCAATTGGAATGTACACCTTCAACATGTCTTGCGTTCATCGTAAGTGTGCCTCCCCCAAGGCAGTACTATTTTCTGTTTCCATGAAGTGGGGTAAATTACACAGAGATGTGGACATCACAATCAAATCCTGGCAGAAGGAAAAGATACATGTTTTCTGCTTAAAGGGGAATTAAATACCTGAAAAAGTTTCTTTGCGGACTTTCATTTTAGAATGAGATTCTTCTTTGTGCTAATGGTAACAGCAGACAGGTAGCATCTCACTGGTGCCTCTGTTTTATCATCTCTCAAATGTCACGGTGCAGATTGTGCTGTCCAGACACACAGCAGACACTCAAATTAGTAGACTTCCTCCCTTCCAATGCTACATTTGTCATGGATGTGCCTGCCGTCAGAGCTGCTGCCAACCTGGCAGACAGGCACTGTGCCTTGAGCACTGTTCTCAAATGAGAGGCCCTTGCAGCTCCCTGACGTGCTCCTCAGCCTGTCGCACCTGCCTACGCTCTGACCCCAGTGACACAGCTCTGCTCTCATGCCACTGGCTTTACACCCAGCCCTCCCATGCACACAGACCCCTGGCACACAACCAGCAGCAGCCCCAGCAGCTCAGGTTCCAGATAATGCTCTTACATTTGCAATGCACATTCAGTTCATTAGCCAAGTATGTAGTCTCAGCTCTTGCTTTTAACTGGCTGTCTTCATGTGGGGAGGAAGGCTGGCAGAAAGAGCAGCCAAGGCCTGAATTCTCCTTACCTGTTCAGGGTGTACATGCTACTTGAGATAATACAGGAGTACTCGGCTCTGCTAGTGCATGGCCTTTATTCACTGATGCTATCGAGCCATGGGCTGCCATGTAATGAAGCTGTGAGAAGGAAGGCAACACCACATGCTGTAGCTTTGGCCCACTCTGCATTGCTAGTTCTTCTATGAATGGATTCAGCCATCATTGTAGGGTTAATCATGATGACTGACTGTGACTGGCATAATAAGATGCATTCCATGAGTGCAAAGTAGTTGGATTGTAATCACCCGTGTGATAAGCGTACCTCATATATTCTGAACAACACAGGCTGCTAAACAAAGAGAATAAAGTACAGTTTCTTTGATTTTTAGGTGACATGAGTAAATTAGTCAAAGCAGTGTCAAGTCGAAGAGTTGCAACCTCAGAACAATGAAAATTACTCAAAAGATCAGAACATTCTTACACTCTGACTGTACCTGGTGTGCAATGCCCTGTAATTTCTAAATATGCTGGGTAAAGATTTCATTTAGAGCATAACTAGTGGTTCTACCATAAGGAAGTGTTGTACAGAGGAGCCCTTTGAAATTTAAATAAGATAGTCGACTACCTAACAATCTCCACGGTTGCAGGGAGAAGAGGGGATGATTTAAATTTGAAATAGTAGAAGACATATTTGAAACATATTGAGGTGAAAACAGATTGTTAACTATGGCTACGTGTAGCCCTCCAGAAACTAAGCAATAGTCTGATCACAGAATCACAGAACATTAGGGATTGGAAGGGACCTCGAAAGATCATCCTGCCACAGCAGGATCACGTAGACCTGGTTGGTGATGCCTTCTGGACTAGAAGCACTTCTGTAGGAATAGTGTGGGACTGAAAGTCAAAGCTTCCATTACTTTGCACCAAGTTTCCTATGCGACACTGAATGTGTAAGGTCATACCTCTGCTTTTAAGTCTTTGAAATGTCAATAATATCATCTCTCTCTATGTGATGTGAAATTTAACATATCACTGGAGTGACCTGCTTTGAAAGCTGCAAGTGGCAGGGTTTACAAATCTCAAAATATTTTCAGGCATAGAATGACAGTTCAAGATATGTGACAGAGAGATAAAGCTAGAATTTTAATTAAGCATTTCATTAACACTTAGCACCATTTGTCATGTGTTTCCTTTAATAGGGATTTAAAAAGTGACCTGGCTTTAGAAGCAAGACATTTTTTCCAAGGGTCTGTTTCTATTGCAAACTGTTTTCCATCTCTGCCTCTTCTAAAAGTCAAGATAGACCACATCCAGTGCTTTGCCATCATCTGTAAAACCCACCTGCATGTGTTCCTGTGTGACTTGGTCTAGGTGATCCTGCTCTGGCAGGGGGATTGGACTAGATGATCTTTCGAGGTCCCTTTCAATCCGTAATGCTCTGTGATTCTGTGGTGGAGTCCACATCCCTGGAGGTGTTTAGAAACCGAGTAGCTAGAGCACTTGAGGCCATGGTGTCGGGGTTAGGGAGCTGTTGGGATGAGGGCTGGACTTGATGATCCTGGAGGTCCTTTCCAGCCAGGATGATTCTGTGATTCCATAATTCCATCCATAAGAAGCCAGAACAAAGCCCTGCCATCACTTTTCTCAGCTCTTGTTTTCCATTCACAAACCTTCTGGGGAAAACCAAAGCTCGAACTACAGCACTGCAGCCAGCAGCTAATTTTTGCTAAATAAACAAAGAGCTGCGGTTCCAAGATGCTTCCAGTATCTCTCTCTCGTGCAGATAAACACAAACTAGGAGAGGAGAGATAAGCTCTGTGACCTGCAAACAACTGCAGAGAGCCTGAATAGTATTAGGATCTACTCAGCAATTTCACTCTTGTGCCTTTAACTTGCACAGGGGGAATCACTGGAGAAGGGCTGGAGCTGGCAGCTTCTAGATTTAAACCTGTCTCCAAGGAGAAAATGGTATTCTGACTGCCTGAAGGGCTCCTGACCCACAGCAGAGCCCTTGTTACGTCTCCACAATGGGGGCAAAGTTTGCAGGGGACTGCGCTGTGGGTTTCTGGGTTTGGGGTGGTTGTACAGAACAGGGTGAAATAGAATACAGTGGTTACACAATCCCCGTTTTGAACTGCATTAGGAGTCAAATAGGGCTATCTGCTGCAGCAGCGCAAGGCAAACAGCAGGCAGATGACAATACCTCTGGCATCCCGTTGTGCTTTTTGCTCCTGGAAGACAATGCAGTATTGTGTGTGGGGTTGGCGTAGGGGGGTTGTTTCAATGGAATGTCACTTCTGAGGGATGAATCCTTACAGAAGGTTACAAATTCCACTCACACCCTCGATGTGCCACTCCTCACACATCCACCACGCAGTCCAACCCCTCCCTCCCTGCTCCAGTGCCCTGCTGATGGCACTAACCAGTGGGCCCAGTATGTGCTATTTACAGGGCGGGGATGCAGCCATCTTCTTATCAATTTGGAATGGGAGTTGCTGATTAGGTCTGTAGGACCAGCCCTCGCTACTCAGCTCCTACTAACCAAGCATAGTCTTAGAGCCTCAGGGATGTTTGTTTAGGTGTAGCTGCTCCCTGAACATGGGCTTTATCCTTCCTCTGCTTCCTCATGAAGTTAAAAGGAACAGGGAAAATCCCACCAAGCTCTGTGATCCCAGGGGAACTCAGCAAGGCAAGGGGATTTCAAAACATCTCTACCCCACAGGAGCCCTTCCTAGAAGCAGCACAGGAGACCACTGGGTTCTTGATGCTACTGCAGCTATTTAAGCCATCACAAGAGATCCAACAAGCTTTTGTTTACGCAGAGAACAGATGGAATTAGGAGAGAAGTGTGGGGCTCCCAGTAACAAGTACAATCTCCCCTTTGGCTGCCAAGTAACAGCTTCTGGCTTAGCCCTTTGTCTTCAGCTGCCTCCTGCTCCTAAGCTTTGACACCAGAGATGAAAATCAACTCAGAGAGGCAAATCCACCCATCAGCAGATTATTTTTTGGTCGATATCTACAGAACCTGGTGAGATCGGGTAATTTTCCTGGAAGAGATGAATATCTGAGCTTGGGGACAGACAGCATTTCGTTCCAAGTTTCATATTAAAGGAAAAATAACGTGGAAGGCTACAGCTGTGAGGCTGAACATCAATATCTACACACAGGAGATACCTACAGGGGGAGATGTCATCTTGGTTGACATCTGCAACGAGCAGGATCTAAGGACCCTTCTGAATTCTTTTAGATGAAGGTAAGAAACTGGCATCTGGTTTCATGTAAGGCTGAGATGGAGGGGTGTTTACAGAGCAAAGCGTAGGGAAATGCTAAGCAGGATAAGCCACTGCAGAGCAACACCCTGTGTTGTATTTTAATCGAGACGCTCGGTTTACGGTTCATTTCCATTTTCTAAATTAAACAGGCTGTAGGAGGCTGCATTATTAGCAATCATGTATGAGGAGCTGTCGGTTAGGGAAACTTGATAAAACAGCCAAAAACTGTTTGACAGCAGAGGATATACAGAGTGCAGTTACTTCTGGAAGTACCATTCTCAGTCTTACACCCTGCAGGGTGTATCTCAAGCCACCACTGTGATTCAGCTGCAACGTGTAACACACTTGGGTGAGTAATAAGGGGAAGTTTACCCAGTTTTCTCTTGTTCTCTACCTCCTGGTCTCTCATGGCCCGATTCCCTTTCACCTCCATTTCTCTGTCCGCTGGTGTCCTGGTTGCTCTGTGCTCTAACGCAGATTTCTCTGTCATGTGGTGCCTTGCTTGCTCTGTCCCCTGGTCCCCTGGGTTTGCTCCATCCTCTGGTGCTTCAGACACTCTATCCTCTGATATGCTGGGTTTCTCTACCTGCTGGTATCCTGGGTTCTCTACCCTCTGATATCTTGTTTTCTCTGTTCTGATGTGTTGGTTTCTCTGTTATCTGATGCCTGACTCCAAACTCCTCACATCCCCATGCAACAGAGAACTCAGACACCTTCTGCCACTTTCAGAGGAAGCTACAAGGTGTTTCCATGCGAGATGGTTCCAGGAAATACAACTACTAGAGTACATGTATTTGACTTCTAGGATAAACCCTAAAGACAGCTTCAAAGATAGAGAAGAGTCTTCTCTTCTACCCCAAAGTCTGAGGAAGGATGTGGGACGTACCTGATCGTAGGACACGGGGGTCTGCCTGTGATTGGAAAGCTCCACCAGTGTGCTTACATCTGTGCGTAGGTCCGACTTGCAGCCAACCAAAAGCATTTTGGTATTGGGACAAAACTCTTGGATTTCACCTTTCCACTGTAAAATTGTAGGGTTTTGTTAGAGTTGAGGAGTTGAATGTTTTAAAATCCATAGCAGCAACAGATAAGACATGAAGTTTAACAAGTCGTGACATTTTAATGTGGAAATATCCTTACATAATAGTTCTATCTACCTTCAAGCTCATTTCTGGAGGCAGAACCTGGTGAAGGATGAAATACTACAACCTCATACACTCATTAATTCCATCGACTTACTAATTGAGCAGGAATGAATTGAGATTGTTTATCTACATGAGTAAAGGTTTGCAGACCTGTCCCTCCTCATAGCGGTGAACACCCAGCCACTGCCATTTGCAGGCAGGAAACAACAAAACCTGGTGTCACCACATTCAATGGGTCCTCAAGACTGAGACAGAGGCAGGTTTTGTGTGACCACAAAGTGTTGCTCTGGATCCTCTCATCTTAAATGACACAGTCTGTCCTTCTCCCAAATCACTAATGATAGCATGAGGGGAAATGGTCTCCAGTTGCGTCAGGGGAGGTTTAGATTGGATCTTAGGATGAAGTTCTTTGCTGAGAGAGTGGTTGGGCACTGGAAGAGGCTGCCCAAGGAGGTGGTGGAGTCCCCACCCCTGGAGGTGTTTAAAAACTGAGTAGCTAGAGCACTTGAGGCCATGGTCTAGTGGTTAGAGAGATGCTGGGATGACAGCTGGACTTGATGATCCTGGAGGTCCTTTCCAGGACCCAGCCAGGATGATTCTATGACGCTATAAAATTTGTGAGATATTCCCTGGGGTTCGTCTTCCTTTTGAGAACAAGGAAGCCAAAAACTTCACAATATAACTCAAACAGATCACAGAATCCTTAAAAACTTAAGGGTATCATTTGGGTTTAAAAGCCTAGTAAGAGAAATCTCTTGCTGAATTAAGCAACAGTATAGTAACCAACAATATAGTAACCAACATTATTAGGACCTGAAAAGAACAAGGCAGTTCCCAACACTTGCTGGCAGTTAGCAGCTGAGAGAATAGTCTCAAGGATTTTCTGTAGGCTATTCAGAGCATTGTATGCCACTTCACTCCCAGTGACACAAGGATCACTGGCCCCAGCTACAGCAGAAAGGAACTTCACATCATTAAGCCTTAAAAGAACCATGCTGCAAAGTTGAGTCATGCCCAGCAACCAAGGCAGAGGAGCAGGACCACCTCGCAAACACAGAGCTCGATTATCAAAATTCAATGTTTTAAACTCAGGGAACTACTGGCACCCAATCCCAGACCACTGGGCTCGTGAAAAAACTTCCAGAGGTCTTCTAGGGGCTTCCAGAGTCATTTGTCACTGGCTCCTTCTAACTCGAGGCTGAGAAATTATGTAAAGCCATGGCACTGGTCCAAACACTGGGCAGGCATGTTCTAACCATCACTGCAATGTGGAAAGTTTCTCAATCCTGTCTGTTGTGCGACTGCAATGCAAGAGATGATTTCTCACTCACCCAGCCCTGCACCTCACACCCCCCTGAACAATTCCCTGCTATCTAAGGGCTGAGGAATGAAGAGTTTACTTCACCCCTGAGCACCCACTGTTGTTTTGTTCTCAATTAACATCCATCCCTTTCAAACAAATGACCTCAAACTCTCTGCAGCGCAGAGGAGCCAGGTCTTGTCATCTCTCCCTTAAACAAAACTGACCCAATGTAGGAAAGCTTTTTCCAGCATAGGAGAAAGCAGCACCCTTTGGAGATGTAAGGACAAGCTGCTCAGGCAGCTCCCTGTTCCACCATCTCTGCCCCACTTGCCTTTTTTAGCACACTGTCAAGGGTTTCTGGCCGGCTGATGTCAAAGCAAATCAGGACAGCGTCGGAATCCGGGTAGGAGAGTGGACGGACATTGTCGTAATAAGGAGACCCTGCAGGGAAACAACAAACACTTGGATTAGTTTGGGGTTGTTTTTCTTTCCACTTTCAAGCTGGTTCAGAAAGTTCAGGAAGGGTTTTAGTAAAGCTCTTCATCAGCATCCAGCTACCATCTTTTTGTATTCCCACAACATTCATTTCTCCCCACGTTGCTTTTGATTCTCCCTTACAAAAGTTTTCCTAAATAATTAAAAGTGGTCCCATCTCCCACCAAAAGCTTCTTCTGGCCCCAAGAACCAGTAAGGAAAAATCAGGAAGTCTAAGTCACACCATTGTCCCACTGGGATTTAACTTGGGATAATAAATCCTTAACACCCACGAAGCTTCTTCCAAATGGATCATGGTCAAAAAAAATATCCAGAAAGTTTTGAAATCAATGAGTTTGGATTCCTCTAACATTTAAAACAAACAGTTCCAAGTGCATCTTAAGTTGTCACGGGTTTGGGAGATTCTGGGAAGAAATGCTTGATTCAAATCAAAGCACATGCAAGGCAGGACACGCAAGGTCTGGGTCACAAAGAACAGAATCCCAGAATGATTGAGGCTAGAAAAGCCCTCTGAGCTCATGCAGCCCAGACCAGGACCTAACATCACCACAGCGGCCAGACCAGGGCACTAAGAGCCACAGCCAGGCTGTCCCTTCAACACCTCCAGGGATGGGGACTGCACCACTGCCCTGGACAGTCCAGTCCAGGCTCTGATCACCCTTTCTGGGAAGAAGGGCTTCCTAATATCCAACCTAACCCTCCCCTGGCAGCTTCAGGCCCTGCCCTTGCGACCTGGTGCTGGTTGCCTGGGAGAAGACCCCCACTTGACTACAACTTCCCTTCAGGGAGTTGTAGAAAGGAAGAAGGTCCCTCCTGAGTTTCCTCTTCTCCGGGCTAAACAACCCCCAGCTCCTGCAGCCTCTCCTCATCAGACTTTCCCTCAAAAACCTGTAAACCAAGACATCAGTGCAATAAATGTTTACGTGTAGCTCGTTAAACAAATCTTTATCAAGCAGATCAAAGCTACTCTAGTAATCTGATGGAACACAAATAGGTTTCACATTGCACTTTGTGCTTGTTTTCACTTCTACAGCTGTTTTCATTGAGAATTGTCCTGATGTGCAGAGTTAAAAATCCATCTCCAGAGTCCGAAAGCTCATCTGCTGAGTTACAGAACAGGTTTGGGGCAAAAACATGGTCCTTTTCTCTAGGAAATCCCACTCTTCAACTGTTTCATTGCCCCTGAAGATTCATTTAATGAAGAAAATATTTGTCAGTGCCACGGACAGTGAAACTGAGTGCCCCCTAAGTCAGTCTGCTGACACCAAACTGTGGGGTGAAGTCAACACCCTGGAGGGAAGGGAGGCCGCCATCCAGAGGGACCCTGCCAGGCTCCCAGAAGTGGGCTCTGCAAACTGCATGGGGGTTCAGCAAGGGCCAGTGTAAGGGTCTGCCCCTGGGTCGAGGCAATCCCATGCACCAATACAGATTGAGAGGAAAAGGACTGAGCACAGCCCTGAGAAGAAGGACTTGGGGGCGGAACAGCAGCTGAACAAGAGCCATCAGTGTGCGCTGGCAGCCCAGAGAGCCAACCATGCCCTGGGCTGCATCAAAAGCAGCAGTGACAGTTGGTCAAGGGAGGGGATTTTCCCCTTCTGCTCTGCACTGGTGAGACTCCACCTGGAATACTGGGTCCAGTTCTGGAGTTCCCAACATCAGAAGGACAAGAGCTCCTGGAACCTGTCCAGAGGAGAGCAACTCAAATGATCAGAGGGCTGGAGCACCTCCCCTGTGAGGACAGGCCGAGCAAGTTGGGGTTGTTCAGCCTGGAGAAGAGGAGGCTCCCAGGTGACCTTCAAGCAGCTTTCCAATCTCTGAAGGAAGGGGGCTACTAGACAGCTGGGGGAGGGCTTCTGACACGGGTGGTAACAAGAGGACAAGGGGAAAGGGTTCCAGATTTGAAGAGGGGAGATTGAGGTTGGACATGAGGAACAAGTTCTTTCCTGCGAAGGTGCTGAGAAGCTGGAACAGGTTGGCCAAGGCAGTTGTGGCTGGCTGCTGGAAGTGTTGAAGGGCAGGTTGCCTGGGGCCCTGAGTAACCTGCTCTAGTGCAGGTGTCCCTGCCTGTGCAGACAAGGTAGAATTAGGTGATCTTTAAGGTCCCTTCCAGCCCTGACTGTTCTATGATTCTATGAAAATGCATTTTAGAAGGGTATTTCAACAGTTCAGTGGTCCAACAGGAGAAAGGTTTGGCCTCTAAAGCTCACACCTGCAACTCAAAGTGAGTTTCCTTAGCCATAAAACATTTTCTGCATTTTCCCTTCCCTTCCCAAATCTAAACTAGAGTGGCAAACACGCATCTTCCAAGAGTTTTAGGGTTATCAGCTAATTATATCACCCATTTTCCAACTCTCTAGAACTAATTGGCTGAAAGGTCTGGGAGGCTTGAGCACTCGATTAAGTGGATTAGAGAAATTCCTCAAGTTTTTAAGTGACAGACAGCTCAGTGGCACAAAGCAGAGCGAGGTGGGGGGAATGGTGTGAATGTATCGCAGATGACTTCAAGTTGGACAGCTTCAACTGGAAGGAAGGACGTCAAGAATCCCAGGAATGTTGTTTTTGCAATGAGGAGTAACACATGGGGAATGAAGCGTTACCAAACTAGGTAGCAGAAGGTAATTTGTTGGACTGAGGCTGATTTTAGTCAAGCACTCGGCTTCGTAAGTGATGTCAATCTAGCAGGGGCAGTTGTCAAAAGCTGCTCCTCAATACCATCAGTGGGAAACAGCACGAGAGAGGAATCCAACTTAGCTGGCAGTGATTGTCCCCCTGTACTGGGCGCTGTGGATGCCACACCTTGAGTACTGGGGTCAGTTTGGGCACCTCAGTACAAGAAGGACACTGAGGGGCTGGAATGGGGCCAGAGAAGGTCACCAAGGCTGGGGAAGGGTCTGGAGAACAAACCCTATAAGGAGTAGCTGAGGCAGCTGGGGCTGGTTAGTCTGGAGAAAAGGAAGCTGAGGGGAGACCTTCCCACTGTCTGCAGCTGCCTGAGAGGAGAGGGGAAGAGAGGTGGGGGTTGGTCTTTTCTCCCAAGGAACAAGTAATAGGACTAGAGATGGCCTCAAGCTGCCCCAAGGGAAGTTGAGGTTGGCCCTGAGGAGAAACTTGTTCCTGGAAAGGGCCCTCAGGCCTTGGAACAGGCTGCCCAGGGAGGGGGTTAAATCACCATCCTTAGCTGTGTTTCCCAGTCATGGAGATGTGGGAGCTCAGGAACAGGATTTAGTGGTGGGTTGGGACAGCTGGGTTCAGGGTTGGATGTGATGATCCTAGACTTCTTTTCCAATCTGAACCATTCTGTGATTCTATGCCCACAGTTAACTGTTCCCTGTGAGCTCTGCTCTGCTTGCAGCAACTATCAATCAGCAGTTTCCACTAGTAATTACCCCCCAGTTATCTCCAGCACTGCTATTAGCACCTCCATTCTGGAGCCCCAGGGCCAAGGTATTTATCCCAGATCCTAAGGGTCAACACTCAATTGCCCTGGACAGACAACCTGAAGGGCAAGTTAACTAGCCACCCATTCAAAGCACAGAGCGGTGAGAGCCACATCTCCCTGCCAAGCTGCAGCAAGTAAGAACAGGACTGCAGATCATTAATGCCAGCTAGAATGGAGTCTCAACAAAACTAAAAACTGAAAGCCTCACCCAGAAACTAATTCCTTTGACACATACCTATCTCCTCACTCACCAGTCTCCAGGGATCCACCTCACCATATATGTCTCTCTGCATGTGTGTGTGTATGTATACATCCAGCCTCCAGAGACTCCCTCCTACTGGGGCAGCTGGAGCCACACTGGTTCTTGCAGGGGGTTTTTTCAGGCTTTTTCCTTCTGGACGTTTTCAACTAAAAGGGAAGGTCTGATGAGGAGAGGCTGAGGGAGCTGGGGTTGGTTTAGCCTGAAGGAGATACAGGGGGGCCTTCACCATCTCCCCAAATCCCTGAAGGGAGGTTTTATTCTGGTGGGGGTCAGGCTCTTCTCCCAGGCAACCAGCACCAGGATGAGAGGGCAGGGCCTGAAGCTGCCAGGGGAGGGTTAGGCTGGTTGTTAGGAAGCCCTTCCTTCTGGAAAGGGTGATCAGACCCTGGAATGAACTGCCTAGGGCAGTAGTAAAGTCCCCATCCCTGGAGGTGTTGAACAACAGCCTGGCTATGGCCCTTAGTGCCCTGGTCTGGCCACTGTGATGATGTTAGGTCCTGGTCTGGGCTGGATGAGCCTCAATAGTTCTGGGATTCTGTAAAAGGCACTGAGCTCAAATCAGCACATTTTAAAGGCAACTCTTGTAGTGGGGTGGAAGCCAGGAGGAATTCTCCACACCTCCTTTTTCTTTGGGGCAGTAGTGTGTGGTAGAACAAACAGGAACCTTTTCAACTACTCGAGGCTGTGGTTATCAACAAAAGGAAATTTCCTGCTCTCATTCAGCAGCGATAACTGAACCTTTATTACCCAGCAAATAAAGAGGGGGCTCCGGGGCTTCTCGCTGTGCGAGCCCATTCAATCTGGCATTTCAGCCTGGAGAAACCCTCAGGAGCCAGGAATCTCAGGAATGAGGCTCAAGTCTGAACAGACAACTCAAGCGCAGCCCAGTTCATGCTGCTTTCACTCTTTTATTCTCTTTTTTTTTCCAAGTTACTCTGCAGATTTGAAGTTCTGCCAACCCTAGAAAACAGAGGGAGAACGTGGAGCTACAGCTACAGTGTTTGGGGAAAAAAAAAAAAGGAATAAAGAGCCTGTTTGTGTGATTCTGCTCCTACAAGATAAAACATTTTTGTTGAGAAAAACAAGGATTATTTTTCTAGTTTATCAAGGAACTGCTGGTAATCACAGACTGGTTTAGGTCGGAAGGGACCTTAAAGAACATGTGATTTTCAACCCCCATCCCATGGTCAGGGACACCTCTCATGGAATCATCGGCTGGAAAGGACCTCCAGGATCATCAAGCCCAGCCTCTCACTGTAGTTCACTGATGTAGTTTATCCCACTTTGTGGTGGAAGTTCGTTACGGCTGCAAACCGCTTTTACTTTTTTAAGCTGTTTGGAAGCTTCAATAGTTTAAGGCAAAATAATTTAAACATTAAGAATGATACTTTTAAAACCTCGTGTTTCACGCAAAGCTCAGCTTTGAACTGAAATAAAACCCCCTCTCCAGCAGCAGGGTTGTCTTTGGTCTACAGAAGATGCCAAAGCTTAGGCTTAATTGTTGCTGGCTTAATAAATAACAGAATTTAAGCTGTTAAAAGCATAATTAATTTTTTAACAGCTTAGTTCTAGTTGTGGCTGCTCCATTGTCTATGGAAGTGTTCAAGGCCAGGTTGGATGGGGCTCTGGGTGACATGGCCCAGTGAGAGGTGTTCCAGCACATAGCAGGGGGGTAGGCTTGGATGATCTTTAAGATCCCTTCCAAATTAAATGAGTCTGTGACACTGCTCTCAGATGGTCAACCAGAGAGAGCTGATGCCCCAAATTCTCTGCAAGATCCAAAACCACCACTACTCCAAGCGGGAGGTCCTACCTCCAGAGCTGAAGCTGGGCAGCTTCTGCTCACTGTGCTGCTCAGCCTCTGCTTGCCCGCGGGCTCTAAAGCTGTGCTCAGCAACAGGCAATCGTTTACTATTTACACACCACCTAGCAGCCATCAGGCTTTAGACTTTGTAGCCTTTTGGACTCCAGTCAACTGAAAGAACAACAGCAGAAGAGCAGCATTCCCACTCCCAAAGCCTTGGGCTAATTATCACACAGAGAACACACATCAAATACTACTCTGGCCACTGCAAGCAGCTGATGTGCTGCAGAAGATGCAGGTGATTTTCTACAGTGAATATAGAACCAGACTGGGTTGGGTTGGAAGGAGGCCAAGAGCTCACCCTGTGCCAATCCCCTGCCATGGGCAGTGACACCTCTCACCAGACCAGGTTGCCCAGAGCCCCATCCAAGCTGCCTTGGACACTTCCAGGGTTGATGGAGCAGCCACAACCTCCCTGGGCAAGCTCAGGGCCTCAGCACCCTCACAGGGAGGAATTTCTGCCCCAGATCTCATCTCAATCTCCCCCCTTTTAGCTTGAACCCATCTCCCATGTCCTAGCACCAGAGCCCCTCAGAAAAAAGTCCCTCTCCAGCTTTCCTGCAGTCTCTTTAGGTACTGGAAGCTGCTCAAAGGTCTGCATCTGGAGTCTTCTCTCCAGACTGAACAGCCCCAATTCCCGCAGCCTGCCTTCACAGGAGAGCTTGGAAAAGACCTTTAAACTCATTGAGTCCAACCATTAATACCCAACTGTCCCAAGTCCCCACCACTAAACCATGACCTTATTTCCTTTACAACGACAGAACCTGGGGAAATTTAACTTGGATTCCTGCACTAAAGGATTCAGCACAATGAGCTATAATTAATAAAGAGTTCCTACATGGACACAGAACACACCATACACACTCAAACCACAGGAAAACTAACTTGATTTAAAGCTCTAAGGCCCTTCTGGATTTCATTACACACTAATCCCCATAAGCACTTCTGGCCTCATAGAGAAGTATTTTATCAGAGCACCAAACACGGCTCAACCAGTAACAAAAAAATACCCAAAACCCCTAAAATATGTTTAAGGGAGACATGGGTATGTGCATCTAATTAAGGGAATAGGATTTCTATGCTATAACTGCTGCTCTACAAGCAAAAAATAGAAATGAAGTAGTCACTTGCAATGGAAGAAGCCAAAATCCCCCTAAAATGCAGGTTATAGGAGACAAAGGCATCTCATTCCTCACAGTGCCCCATGAGACTACAGGGTGAAGCTTTAATCTGGGAGGAAAAAAAATACCTTCTAGAAAAATAAGCACTCAGCTCCCAAACAGCTAGAGACTGCCCTATACAACGTTACCGCAGAGAGGAATAATTTATGGTGTAGTTAGATCGCAACCAGACATTCCTGCTTTGAAAGAAGGGTTGGTAGTCCAAAACCCGATTGAAATTCAACTTGGCAAGTGCCCTCCCCTTAACTCTGTGGCTAATTTAAATCCTTCTAATGACTTGCAGAACTAGACAGTCCCAGAAAATATTTGAATAATGAATCTCTCTCATTCCACTCTTCGGAGTTAAGAGTGTTTTGTCCCATATTTCTATGGACATAGCCAAGATGCAACAAAACCTCAATAAATCTACTGTGAGCTTTAAAATTTTTCTATCAGCAGCGTGACTCGACTTTTTGTACTCCAGTCCCCTAGTAAAAAGCACATTATTATTTTACAAAGGACTGTAAAATAAAACCACGACAGCAGAGCCTGTCCTCACCCCAAACAGGAGACTGAACCGATTCCTACAACTTTTCTCAGCAAGCAAAAAACAGGCTTAAAGTGGTGGGAACTGCCTTGTTACAGAGTAGTTAAGGGGAGCTGATGATGGGCACTAATTACTCGTTATCCTGCAAGTATCTGCAGTAGATTGCAGTCACACTCAGCATCCTTCCCCAAAGTGAGACCACATCTGGAATGTTGTGTCCAGTTCTGGGCCACTCAGTTCCAAAAGGACACAGAGCAGCTTGACAGAGTCCACTGCAGAGCCACAAAGATGATGGAGCATCTCCCTGATGAGAAAAGGCTGAGGGAGCTTTGAAAAACTGAGACTGAGGGGTGACCCCATGAATGTTGATAAATAGGAAAAGGGTGGGTGTCAGGAGCATGGAGCCAGGCTCTGCTCGTTGACATCCAATGATAGGACAAGAGGCAATGGGTGTGAGCTGGAACAGAAGAGGTTCCACATCAATATGAGAAGAAATTTCACAGTGAGTGACAGTGCCCTGGAATGGGCTGCCCAAGTTAATTGTGGAGTCTCTTTCTCTGGGAATGTTTTAAACCTGCCTGGCCTTGTTCCTGTGTGACTGGATCTAGGGGATCCTGCTGTGGCAGGGGGATTGGGCTAGATGATCTTTGGAGGTCCCTTCCAATCCCTAATGTTCCGTGATTCTGAGAAGAGATACTGAAGGGACTCATATGACTAGAGTCACTGAGTCATGACCTCCTCTGTGTTACACCAGCCATTATCTTCCCTTAATAGATCTGGTCCTGCTTTCAAGATGTCCTACAGAAATCCATTCAAATTCAGCAGAAGAATAGGACAGAGACTTGTAAAAAATCAACTATCCACCATTTAAGCTCATTAATACTAACACACTTATCTTCAGATCTCCCTTATCTGGTGAGGTGATTTTGCACACTGGGGGAAAGGGTTTGGGTTGTATTTTTCTCCTCAGTCTGTGAGAAGGACCAGGTCTTCCCCCAGAGTCCCACAAGCAGCAGATCCACTGTTCCAGCTGAGTATTGGATCATTCAGACATTTCCTCTCCAGTTTCAGATTGCAGACAAATTCACCACTTGATCTCAAGTTTCTGACTCAAAAGGTTCTCTTAGTTGCCAGAGTGGCCCCAGAGGATGACACAAACACCCCAAGGCAGGTGTTTCTTCCACTGTTTTCTGCCTTTTGAAGCGCTACCGGAATATTTCATTACATGGGTGTCTCTCCAGCCTTTGACATCCAGATTCCAAATCTTCCCCATGCCAGGCAACTCCGCTTGGGATTTTAATAGCACAAGATAAACATTTTCCAAAATAACTATTAATTTTTAATAAGCTCTTTAACGCCACCAAGTTCCTCCCAGCCAGCTCAGGAAGCAGGATGAAAGCTCAAACCAGACAACACTGGAGAAACCTGCAAGCCTCACTTGGCATCACATGAAGAAAACCATCAGTTCCGAGCTACACTGATACTGGCTGTGGGCACAGAGACTGCCTTTTCCCAGTAATCGTGTTGCAAGAATTTGGAATAATTTCCTCCGCAGCAAGACGAAAGCCAGCTCAACGCCTAAACTGCTTTTTTTTTGGTCTTTTTTTTTTTAAAAAAAAGGATATTAACATTTTAGTTTAGTGCTGTTATATTTAGTGGGAGCTGCCGGGTCCAGATTCAACGTTCACAAGCTACCTACACAACCTGCCTAAGGAAGAAAGAGACCACAACGCTCTGTCAAGTTTCTCCAGCTCTTTTTGCCATCAGTTCTGCAGAAGAATGTTGCTCCACACCTGCATGGATGGTTCATAGTGTCATTCACCCTTGACCACTTCTCTGAGCACCCTGTTATGGGGCCATGGCAGAGATTCTGGCTGCCCTCACATCGAGGTGGCAAGTTCAGAGGTGCAGCCCGGCAGTTTGCTGGTTCCAGCTACAATCAACAGCAAGATCCAGAAGAATTCCTGGTCTAATATAGGATCTAAAACACTGAGAGCTGCTATGTTTGAGGCGTGTGAGCCAGTGACAGGAGCAAGTGGAGGAATGAGGAGGAGCTTTCCTTCTGGGGAGACATTCAAAACCTGCCTGGACATGTTCCTGCGCAATATCCTCTAGGGAATCCTGCTCTAGCAGGGGGGTTAAATTAGATTATCTTCAGAGGTCCCTTGCAAGCCTCACCAGTCTGTGGTTCTATGACCTTAAGCACTGGTTATGGTATGTAAAAAATGATGGTTCTCTCTGAATCTTCAGAGAGCTCATAGATACCCACCACCCTAATCTTTCTGCCCTTTAGGGGTTCCTAAAATCCACGAGGAAAAAAAATGTGCTGCATTCGTGCAGATCTGGAGCTTAGGAGAGGGTTTAGTGGGTTTAGGACAGTTGGGTTCATGGCTGGACCCAATGAGCTTAAAGGTCTCCTCCAACCTAGAGTATTCTATGATCCTAGTTTAAACGGGATCAAGCAAGCATTAAGGAGGCCACAAAGAACCCAAAGGAGAGCTGATGTAATTACCCATTAACATACAAACACCTCTTCGCTCTTTTCCTCACCAGGTAAAAGGGCGGGGGGAGAGGGGGCAGCAGTAGAGGAGCCAAAGGTACCCCAGTAGCTCCTCAGGTCTGAAGAGCACAAAACCCCCGACCCAGCAATGCTGACACACCCTCTCTCTTCCCCAAATCCCCCAAAAACATTCCTAAAACACAGCTCAGAACAACAAAAGCAGCCACAAAACACCCCCCAAGCTACCACGGGGAAGAAGCTTCACCCCCTTCCATGCCTTCCCCCCACCTCCTCACGCCGGGCCAGGCTCACCCGAGGTGTCCCAGAGGCTGAGCTCGATGCGCTGGGTGTCGATCTCGAAGCTGGCCGTGTAGTTCTCGAAGACAGTGGGGACGTAACTCTGCCGGGAGACAGCGCAGGGGTCAGCCCGGTTCCCAGCCCCGGCGCCAGCCGCCAGCCCCATCCCGGTACCGGCCCCGTGCGCCCCGTCTCACCTCGGGGAAGCAGTCCTTGGCGAAGACGTGAAGCAGCGCGGTCTTCCCGCACTGGCTGTCCCCCACCACCACGATCTTGCACTTGACGTTCTGGTTAGGATCCATCATCACGGTTTTGCTCGATAACTTCTGGCTCGCTCTTCTCTCCTTCATTGATCTCGGATTAAGTCCTTCGGCCGGCCAGCGCAAGAAACCAAAATAAAAAAAGAGGGGGACACAAAAACAACCCCCCCAACAAACAACCCCCAAAACCACACACCCGGTGCGAGAAAAACTGAATAAAAATAGTTAAAAAGAAATAAAATAAAACCCTGCTGCAAGAGGGAGAGCTGACTGCCAGCTCGCCCCGCTCCACCAGCCGCTCCCGCGCACACTGCTTTGTGGCCCCGCCACCGCCCCTATTTATAGCCTCGCCAATGGCCAGTGGCCAATCGCTACACGCCGAGCCGTGCGGGGACCGCCCGCTACCGCGCACGGGGCTGGGCGCCCCCTAGGGGAGCCGCGCGGGTACTGCAGCGCCGAGGTGGGCGGCGGGGAAGGAGGGGGGTGGATCGCAGCGTACCCCTCCCCCCACCCCGGCCTCTGCCCGCCGCGTTCCCGCCTTCCGGCTCCGCCGGGCCCGATCATGACACGGAGGGGTGTCGTGTGGGGCTTCCTAAGCGGGATAAAGTGTGTTTGTGGGGATTTTTTTAGGGTTATTTGATGTGTAGTACGGGCCAACTATAACATCTCGGTGCTGCAAAAGGGAATGTGGGGCACATGGGGCTTTGTGGCCTCCCGAAGGCCTTGAACCTGGGGTCCTTTGGTGACGGTCCCTCAGGGAAGATACCCCCTAGTGAGTGTCCCTTAGAGATGATCCTGCAGGGAGAATCCCCTACTGGAGGTCACTTGGGGAAGGTCCTTCAGGAAGACTCCCCCAGTGAGGGTCTTTCAAGGAAGTTCCCCTCAATGAGGGTCTTGCAGGAAGGGTCCCTAAGGAAGGGTCTCTCAAGGACAATCCCCCAGTGAGGGTCTTTCAGGGAGGAGCCCCTTCGTGACTCAGTCCCTCAGGGATGGTCCTCAGTGATGATCCATCAGGCATGGTCCTTGCTGAGGGTCCCTCAGGGAGGTGCCCCACTCCAGGACCACAGTAGTCTGAGGAATAGTGCTCAGCTTCAACCTTAACTACCCCACAGACCTGGCTGGGCTGGGAGGTAGCAGCAATGGTGGGCAAAGGGGTTTTTTCAGTGAAAACATCACATATTGGGTTGCCAGAAGAACATCCTCACCATTAGCACACTCCTTTTTATCTTCCTGGACACAAACCTAAGCAAAACATGGTGACAGCTCAGACCTCACTGCCAACTTCACTCAAAGACGGAGATGGTCTTTGTGAAGGTGTGGCTTGTGATCTCTTGGGTGAGTCACTCAGGGCATGAATGAGCTCCATGTCAGCTCTGGGCTGAAACGTGAGTGATTAATAACATTTTACAACTTCCCAAAAAGAAAGTACTTGTGTCTTGTGCCAGTGGGACCGTAGTGACGCAGGCAAGAGAATCCCAAGAATGACATTTCCAAACTCAGGGCTAAAATTAATGATTCTGTTCCTATGTGTCACATCTCGAACTGCTCAAATTACTCAGCTCTAATGAATTTTCCAAATAGTTGAAGCTTTGCTTTCAGCTTGGAAAAGATGAGCAAAGCACTAAAATTTGCAGTGTGTGCATTATTTGTAAGGCCTTACCAAGAAGCACAGGCAGGCGGATCGTCATCTCTTTATTTTTGAATTAAAAGCTGGTCTCGGCTGTTATGCAGTCTCCATCCACCTATCCACCTATCCATCCACTTATCCATCCATCCATCCATGCATCCATCTATCCATCCATCTACCCATCCACCTACCCATCCCTACTGGCCACCAGTATGGCTCCAGCTCTTTGGATGCATGATGAGAACAGTGAAGAAATTTATCACTCATATTGTGTTGGGTTTATCTCTTGTTTGTATTCCCATGAACAGGAGAAGTCTGGAATTCTGGAAGTCTCAGCTGTGTACGTGCTCTTGTGAAGACACTTCAGAGTGCCCAAAATCCTCTCTTCATTCCCCTTCACACTGAAACATATGGCAGCGTCATGGGTTTATGCAGATGGGATAGAGGCCTCCATAACAGAACAGCTGAGGAATATCTGCCCAATATGAGGGGGGAAGAAGATGAGATTGAAAGACTGAAAGAGCTCTTTATTCATCCTGAATGGGAGCTGGGTATGAACATCTGCTCCCTGTCAGTTGATTACTCATGTGTGTACAGGAGGAAAGATGCGCCTAAAGAGTGCTGGTGTCACGCATCTCTTGGTGTTGACCAGGGGTGTTGGTTGACAGACAGCTGAACAGGAGCCACCAGGGTGCCCAAGTAAACAAGAAGACCAATGACATCCTGGCCTGGATCAAGAACAGGGTAACCAGCAGGAGTAGGGAGGTGATGGTGCCCCTGTGCTCTGCGCTTCCGAGGCTGCACCTTGATTACTGGGCCCAGTTTTGGGCACCACAGGATCAGAAGGACATTGAGGGGCTGGAGCGGGGCAGGGCCAGAGAAGGGAATGAGTCTGGGGAGAGGGCTGGAAAATGAGCTCTGTGGAGAGTGGCTGAAGGAACTGGGGTTATTTAGTCTAGAAAAGAGGAGGCTGAGAGGAGACCTTATTGTTCTCTGCAGCTACCTAAAAGGAGGTTGTAGCGAGGCTGATGCTGCTCTCTTCTCCCAAATTCCTAAGAATAGGACAAGGAGAAATGGCTTCAAGTTGCATCAGGAGAGGTTTGGATTGGATATTAGGAAGAAGTTGTTTCCTGAGAGAGTGGTTGGGTGCTGGAACTGGCTGCCCAGGTGGAGTCCCCATTGCTGGAGGTGTTTAAAAACCGAGTAGCTAGAGCTCTTGAGTCCATGGTCTAGGGGTTAGGGAGATGTTGCGATGAAGGCTGGACTTACTGATCCTGGAGGTCCTTTCCAGGCATGATGATTCTGTGATTTTGTAACTTAGTTTGGCGGGGATAGAGTGTGCTTGGAGGAGGAATTGGTACTCCTGGTCACCAGGGCTAGGGGAAACTTTGCACAAAGCTCACGTGGCGAACTCGCTTGCATCTGGCTATGTGAGGAATGTGGAAACTTGAACACACACGGAACACTTACTCATAGTAACCACACAGCTCCATCAACACCCTTCCCAGTAACATCACATTTACATGCCGTGTTTGCTCTCAGGGCCAGTGTCACCCAGCTAAACCCCTGAGCTTTTGGGGTGCCCTGCAGTGCTTTGGGTACTTGTGACTATCGGTACATGACAAGTGACCCCTGCCCGCTCTGAAACCGCCTGCTCACGTCATTCCTTGAGGAAGCTATTCCAGATATGTTAATCCCTCTAACACTATTATTCATGTCATACTCCAGTTTAATGCCTTTTCCTGTATCTTGATAACAGAGGGGATAATGTGGTGGAGGTTAACGTTCCCATTGGTGTTTTTCACACGCAGTCTGGGGTTTGATTTATAGGGCACAGTTTCTCACTTTACTTTGTTCCAATTCCCCATTTTATTTCAGAGTCTTCTTTCTAGGCTTCCTCAGTTTCTCTGCTCTCCATTAACATCATCTACATCATCTCATGTTATCTATCACAGAATCATAGCCTGATGGTAGATCGGACTAGATGATCTCCAGAAGTCCCTTCTAACCCCTAACATTCTATGATTCTTTGGGACTTACCATTGTCTTAGTTGAGTTTTTAACAGATGAAAAGGATTTACGTTTCACTGCTGCCTCACGAGGCGATGTGATCTGAGGAATCCTGTTTGACAGCTGAGGAGCAGTAAGGTCACAAGGACCCACTAAGTCCTGGGTTCATTCCCAATATTTAATGGTATTTGGCATCGTGATTGTTTCAAACAGAGCTCGTGCTGTTTCATGAGGGGTTAAGACTTCAAATAAGAAAGCACTGTCCCACATAGAGACAACATTTTGGCCACAAGAACCACCTGCAGGGCTACAGACTGGGGGATGAGGGGCTGGAGAGCAGCCTGGCAGAGAGAGACCTGGCAGTACTGGGTGGCAACTGGCTGAAAAGGAACCAGCAGGGTGCCCAGGTGGCCTTCTGCAATGGCATCCTGGTTTGGGTCAGGAATCGTGTGGCCAGCAGGACTAGGGATGTTATTCTCCTCCTGTTGTGGACACTGGTGAGGCCTCCCCTTGAGTACTGGGGGCAGTGCTGGGTCCCTGACTTGAAGAAAGAGATTGAGGGTCTGGAGCAAGTCGAGAGGAGCAATGAGGCTGGGGAAGGGACTGGAGGGAAAGGCTGCTGAGGAGAGGCTGAGGGAGCTGGGGTTGTTTAGCCCGGAGAAGAGGAGACTCAGGGGGGACCTTCTCCCTCTATACACCTCCCTGAAGGGAGATTGTAGTCAGATGGGGGTCAGGCTCTTCTCCCAGGCAACCAGCACCAGGACAAGAGGGCAGGGCCTGAAGCTGCCAGGGGAGGGTTAG
>JAOXOE010000602.1:23575571-23604084 GCA_028565055.1 Phoeniculus purpureus
GGGGGAGAAATGTGGGGGAGAAAGAGATGCAGGGAGAGAGAAATGTTGGGGAAGGGTAAGAAAAGAAAAACAGATAGAAGGACAAAAGGAAAATGGGGGGAACAAAAAAAAAGAGAAAATAGGGGAAAAAGGAGGTAAAAAGAAAAAAGTAAAAAGGGGAAAAGGGGGGAAAAGGAGAAAAGGGAAAAAAGGAAAAAGTAAAATGGGGGAAAAGGGGAAACAAGGAAAAAAAGGGACAAAAGGAAAAAGAGGGAAAGAAGCAAAAAGGAAAAACAGAGGAAGAATAAGGGGGGCAAAAGGCACAAAACACCCCAACAGACCGCCCACTGTGCTGTAATTGCCGCCGATGTTCCCCACATCCTTTTCCAAACACCCACGTTAGAACCCGGTGTCTTCCAGCTCTGCACCTCCTGCTGCGAAGGGAGCATCTGCAACCTGCCGCTGCCGCGCAACAGCTCCGACGCCGTCTTCTCCACCCTCTCCCCGCTCAACAAGACCCAGAGACTGTCCCACCGCGCCCTGCTGACCACCGCCTGCCTGTGGCTGGGGCTGATGTCGCAGCACTGGGGCCCAGTGCCGCGGGCAGTGGGTCCTGACAGCTGAGCTGGGGGAGAAGCTCTCCCTGGAAGGCTGCTTCTCCTCGTTTTCTTGGTTACTGGTGACCTGGTGCTGCTGGGATGTGTGTGAAGGGGGTAAAGCCATCGGTTTCTCTCCTGTTTTCTGCAGAATGCTCCTGGAATCGTTTCCCAGCCCGATGCATGGGGGGGTTTTGGTAATGTCTGTCTTTTCTCCATGAGGAGACGGTATTTAAAAGCAGCAGATCGCCTCTGCCTGCTCCTGGCATCACTTGCTCAGCTCAAACTGTCTCGTTGTGACTGGTCAGGGCACTGATGCTGGTGGCTTGATAACCTGGTCTGAGATCCTACAGTAAGCAATGCGTTGTCAGGGTGTCTTTGCAGTCACCCCATAGCTCCTGCTCCTCTCAGAGCAGCAGTTGGGAGCAAAGCAGCAGGGTCTGGAAGGGATGAAGTAAAGAGAGCTGCAGCAACATGACCAGATGCTTCCTCTGAGGTTGCCCACCAGCAGCACGAAGAGCTCACACTAACATGGGCAGGAAATCACTGTGGATTATAAAATAAACCAGAAAAACCCTAAAACCCCCTTCCCAAACCATGATTAGAGGAGAGGAGGCTGTGTGCACCTTGGCCCTCAGCTGCAAGGAGGGTGATGGAGAGCTGGTGAGTGTCTGCATTGAGACGACGGTGGCTGCCAAGCCAATGGGTTCTGGTGGGTTGGGGTTTTACCCATTGTGATGCCCAAAAGGGAGAGAAGGTTGATGCTCAGTTGCCTGTGTTACTGCATTTACAGCAATCCCATGCTGGGAACAGACTACTCCTGGTTGCAGCTGCATTTGGGTGACCTGAGTTGGTCGTTTTGCTCGGAACTCACGTCTGCAATATTTATTTCTGTATGTTGGGTAGGATCTAAAGGATTTAAAAGCCCCTTCAGACTGACATTGCCAGGCAAAGCAGTTGTTTTGCTAGGGAGAAAGCCTGTAATATATAAATGGTCCTAAATATATATCTACCTGTATTTAATGATGTTTTTCATCTCTTCAAAAAAGAATCAAGTTTGTTTTGCAAGGTCAGTAATAGAAGGAGGGTGTCATGGGCTTGCTTCAAAGTTCACACAGAATCATTGAGGAGGGGTTCAAAAAATGAGTAGTTGTGGCCGTGGAGAACAGGGTTTAGTGGGCAGGGTGGGGTTGGGTTGATGGTTGGACTGGATGAGCTTGGAGGTCTCTTCCAACCTTAATGATTCTGTGATTCTATGATCTCCCCCTATATTTCCCAGTTTCTTGGGAGTCACAGAATTAGAATCACAGAACATTAGGAATTGGAAGGGATCTCAAAAGATCATGCAGTCCAACCACCCCAACACAGCAGGATCCCCTAAATCAAGTTGCACAGGAACACAGCCAGGAGGGTTTTAATTGTTCCCAGAGAAGGAGACTCCAGAACCTCCTGGGCAGCCCCTTCCAGGGCTCTGTCACTTTCACCGGGAAGAAGTTCCTTCTCAGATTGATGGGGAACCTCCTCTGCTCCAGCTCACACCCAGTGCTCCATGTCCTATCATTGGATGCAACTGAGCAGAGCCTGGCTCCATCCTCCTGACACCCACCCTTTCCAGATTGATCAACACTCATGGGGTCAGCCCTCAGGCTCCTTTTTTCCAGCTCAAGAGACCCAGCTCCCTCAGCCTTTCCTCATAAGGATTTGCCAAGCCTGACCCAGGGTGTGGCAATCCTGAGCTCGAGGTGTAACCACATGGGCTGAGCTGCAGGAATAGCTGGATTGCCTCATGAGATGTTGGGTTTTTAGGACCATATCACTATCCCAAGCCAGGTGTGGTGCCTGCAGTGAGCTGACCTGGGCTCCAGCAGTAAGTTGGTTTGTTGCGTGCACTAGCAGGACCTTCACACTGTGTTTAGGTGAATCTCAGGCAGACTAGAGACCTTTTAGGGTACTGGGTAGCAGCCAGACACGTGGCTATGTCAAGCGGGAATCACTTCTAACTAGGATATTACTGCAGCTGCAGAACATCTTGTGTCCTGTGGTCCCTCTGTCCCACAGCTGTGGTCTTCTAAAGGGATCTGTTCAACCGAGCTGTGGTACAAGAATTATACACATGGAGCTAAAGAGGGCAAACCAAGGTGATGGAGACTAAGCAGGGAGCCCACACAAGGCCCTCCCTGTGCCACATCTGCCCATTATAGAATCACAGAGGCTAGAAAAGACCTCCAAGATCATAAAGTCCAGCCTGATGGAGCTGTTTGGGCTGGTTTGTTTTTAAATGATGAGCTGCACCATAGTTACTGTCAGGCTCTGTGGGTGACACTGCTTTCAAACTCCTCGGTCTTTAACTCCTGTACATTTGTACAAATAAAGGTTCTAAATGCTCAGGTGATGCTTGAGGTGTCTGGTAACACCGTACAATGGGTCATCCCAACACTAGAACCCTGCTGTCTGCTCCTCTGTTCCCTTTTTCCCTTCTACTAACAAAAAAATCCCCCCAAGAGCTCAGCTGTCTTTAGGGTTTTAACTCTCCCTGTAGCTAAGGTGTCTTCTCCAAGGTGTCCTGTTGAGCTCCCATGAGTGTTTGACACTAACTGTTTACCTAAGTCTGAGGAGGTTCTTGCCCAGTTTGCAACCCATAGACTTTCCCTCCACCCAGCACCAAGGCAGCCAAAGCAATGCTGGACCTGGAACAGGCTGCCCAGGGAGGTGGTGGTGGTGGTGTCCACGTCCCTGGAGATGTTTGAAAACCAAGTAGCTAGAGCACTTGAGGCCATGGTCTAGGTGTTAAGGAGCTTTGGGATGAGGGCTGGACCTGATGATCCTGGAGGTCATTTCCAGCCATGATGATTCTATGGTTCTAATCTACTGACTCAAATATTTGTAACCCATAATATTTTATTTGGGGGGGAGCTCCCAGTTTCTGTTGCTTCTGTTGCATATTGCCAATTCCTGTTTTACAATGCCAACCTTGTCAGATCATTTAATTGGCTCTTGTATCAGCTTCTTTCTGCTCATCTCTGTGTGGGATTCCCCTTGAATCCCTTGTGGGATTCCTAGTGTCCACTTCGATTCCTCCTGAGCAAACCATGAGCTCCCTGCTGCCCAGGGGCGATTTAGTATCTTAATTCCTTTAGCACTGACAACACAGATTTGAAATAATCTGAAATCGATCTATTTTAACTTATTCATGGAGCTTAAGGCTGCAAATCCCTTCTTTTAAGACTCTGTCAGATTTCTGATGTGTGACATTTGCACATCTCAGCCTAACAGCAGAGTATCTTCAAGCTGATGGACCCTTCCCATCATGAAGGTAAAGAAATCCAGTATAGGGCTGGTGATACCAGTAAAATGAAAGTAATCCCAAACCCTCCCAAGAAGCAACCTGAGCAAACCAGCTTTATTGATCATTTTGCTACTCACTGATGCAGAATTCAAATGAGTTTTGATTGCATTACAGCTGTTCCTAGCAAACTCTATCTCATCTTATCAGTCTCATTAGAACTGGGGGCAGTTCTAGGACCCTCACTTCAAGAAAGAGATTGAGGGGCTGGAGGGAAAGGCTGATGAGGAGAGGCTGAGGGAGCTGGGGAGAGTTAAGCCTGGAGGAGACTCAGGGGGGACCTTCTCCCTCTCTCCAACTCCCTGAAGGGAGGTTGTAGTCAGGTGAGGGTCAGGCTCTTCTCCCAGGCAACCAGTGCCAGGACGAGAGGACAGGGCCTGAAGCTGCCGGGGGAGGGTTAGGTTGGATGTTAAGGAGCCCTTCCTCACAGAAAGGGTGACCAGACCTGTAATGGACTGTCTAGGGCAGTGGTGGAATCTCTACCTCTGGAAGTGCTTAAGTTCATCCTGGCTGTGGCCCTTAATGCCCTCGTCTGGCTGCTGTGGTGATGCTAGGTCCTGGTCTGGGCTGGATGAGCTCAGAGGGCTTTTCCAGCCCAAATCATTCTGTGATACAACATCAACCAAATCTCATCAGCAGAGGCAGGATTACAGCAGCTCTGGAAGCAGAGGCCCTGCTGCAGGAGGAAAAGCTTGGGAGGGGAGAACCAGCTGCAAACCTGCCTTCCCCTTAACTGGTGGATGAGGGAGGGGGTTTTTCTGTTCAGTTAGAAAATGAGGTTTGTTTGGGGTCTTGCAGCAAACCCAGCTTTGCTGAGCTGCCACTGAAACCTGCTATTTTAAGGGGTCTTTCCGTATTTGAGCACAAGGTTTTGAATGGGACTGAAAGCAAGGCTCTTCAGCCTCAATCACCTGGTGAGGACGCAGCTGTAACCAGGTTAGAGCATCAGACCCTGCTTACCAACAAGGGCACAGAAAACCCCACACAGTGCAAAACCCAACCTTGCAATGCTAAACCAGGCTTAAGCGTTGTACACCACCACCACCACCAGAGATCTGTTCTTGACAAAAGCACTTCAGGCACCATCACTGCCCTGGAAACACAGAGAATTGCAGTGTGCTCTGCAAAAGCCAACACACCACTTACTCTTGCAGCTCAGACAGGCCGGTATTGTCCTCACCAAGCAGCTGCCCTGAGCGCTGGGTGCATGTGGCACGTGGACATGCAGCTCCTGGCTAGCTTCCACATGGAGGGACAAGTTCCCCCGTGCAAGCGTCAGCCTGCACAGAAACCAGAGGGAACAGAAGCACATAAGTGACCTGCTTGGAGCAGCAGACAGAAAACACTCACCATGATGTTGGACTCTGTGACCTTTAAGGGTTCCTTCCAGCACAACACATCCTGCGATTCTGTGAATTGGGGCTGTTCAGCCTGGAGAAGGCTCAGGGGGGACCTTAAAGCAGCTTCCAGTACCTGAAGGGGCTCCAGGAAAGATGGAGGGGGACTTTTTCAGAGGGATTCTAGTGGTAAGACTAAGGGGATGAGTTCAAGCTAAAAGATTGGGATCTAAGGCAGAAATTCCCCCCTGTGAGGGGGCTGAGGCCCTGGAACAGGTTGCCCAGGAAGGCTGTGGCTGCTCCATCCCTGGAAGTGTCCAAGGGCAGGTTGGGATGGGGCTCAGGGCAACCTGGTCTGGTAAGAGGTGTTGCTGCCCATGGTGGGGCGTTGGCACTGCGTGATCCCCAAGCTCCCTTCTGACCTAAGCCTTTCTATGGTTCTGTTTAACCTCCCTGATGAACTAGAATCCACCTTTTTTTGGTGGAAATTAGAGCAGCTCTGGACTCCCTGAAACAATTTAAAGCAGTTGAACTGCCCCCCCAAAAAATCACAATTAAAAGCTGGAGTTGTATGAATGGCAGCAACTGGTGCTCAGGGATAGCTGAGGTCTTCAGAGGAAATTCCTTAGTTTTAATGGCAAACCTTCAGTCCTTCATCACTAACCACATTTCAAATTAGTCCTGATGAAGTTAAGCTTGATAAAGTAACAAAATTAACCACAGAATTTAACTCTAAATTAATCTCTTACCTGCAATTAGTTTCTTCTACTGGAAATTCTGACTAACCTTAGCGCTGACACAGCCACAGTCCAGAGGTCCCTGTTTAGGACCCTGTCTTCACCAGGAAGTATTTTGCATCACAGTCCTAGTTTTAGCCTGAGTTAATAACCAATCCAAGCTCTGTGGTGATGGGATGATACCCTGGTCCCAAACAGGAGCCGTGAACTTGAGTGCTGGTAGTGGTTGCACTCTGGATCTACTCAGCAACACTTCACCAGCAACTGTGAAGATTATGGAGACACAGGGTAGTAAAACCATTTCAAACTGGGTGCTCTCTCTGGATTTCCTAGAGGATCCTAAAAAGAGAATAAAATCAAGCTAAAAGAGGAGGTTAAAACAGTAGGTTAAATGACAGTGTTTTCTTACACACATAGGGGAAGCCTGTAAAAGCCTTGTCCAGGATGAAACTTTCCAGGGTATGAACCCAAAAGCTGCCCGACAGCAGAAAGGCAAGTATAGAAAAATCACCTGGAAGGAAAACCAGCATGAAAATAGCCCTCACAATGTCTCTGAACCAAACCCTGATGAAACGAGGTCATTCTTGTTCTGCAAAACGACCGTACTTTGCAAACAGACAAGACACGCAACAGCTTCTCACGATTTTTTTAATCCTCTTGATGAGAATGAGGAGAAAACAGGGATAAAAGACTGAGAAGTAATACAGCTGTCTTGGAGAGCAGAGAGGAGGTCGAGGGCTTGAGGAGCACGAGTTCCACGACAAAGTGATGAACAAATCCTGCCTCCACAGCCATACGCTTCATCCTTGTAGACTAGTGAACAGTGATGGGATGATGGCGATGGTGGATGAGAAAAGTAACCTCTGAGCTGCTGGCTCTGTGAATTTAGAGTAGATAGCGCTTGCTTCTCCAGAGAAAAGTCCTCCTCGCTTCTACCTCTGCAATCCAGCAGAGCTACAGGCTTGCAGTGATCATTAACAAGGACAGATACAGGCACTTGGGAAAGGGTCTGGTTCTAAACCTATTCAAGTCCATAGAAAGACTTTGGTGGCCATGGGCTGAGACCCTGAGCAGGGAACAGAAGCAGCACATGAACCTACAGCTTGCTGTAAATTCCAAGTTGTTAGTTAACACTGGAAAACACCCTATTTTCTTCACTGTTCCTCCTCCAGTAACTTCTCTTGACCCAATTGTTCTTGTGATACCTGAAGACACCGACTAGTTCACCAACTATTTTTATAATTGATTGTAATTGCAATAATTGATCATAATTGCTCTCTGCACAGGCATTTCAAGATTCCACAGAGCCAAGTTGAAATCACATCCAGGTACAGGAAAACAACCCAAGCATTGCCCTGTTATCCTTTTTCCACCCCCCACAACGTATTTAATGACCTAAGAAAGTTACAAAAGCAACTTGAAATGACGGTTACACATAGAAACTAATGAAATCCACTGAGGAAATCAAGACCCAAGCAGCTTGAGGAACATCAAGAGATGACTAATTCTGGAGTAATTTTAGGCTTTTTACTGGGTCTCTGCCTGCAGCAGTAACTTCCCTCCTGAAGTACTGCTTGTCCTTAGAGATCACTCAAGGCTTATCTCGTCATTCTCATTTGGAACAGCGAACAAGTGATTAGCTCAACGTCAGCTCTGCAATAACTGCGCTCTGGCAGAACAATCTCATTGCTTATCCCACTTTCTTTTTGCCAGCAAGTAGCAAAGCTCCTAGAAACTTCACACGAAGAGCGTTGCAGGTTAAGAAGAGCAGCTTGTAAGACATGGAAACACCAATAGCTGTGTTTAAACTCACTGAAGGTGGAGGAAACTCACCCAACGGCACACAAAGGTACCTGTGTGAACGCTGCTGACACTGCCAATTCATATTCTAAGTCACACGTGGCAAACACATTTGCAAAGGCAAGAAACAAATTAACAGCTGCTTTATTATCAATGACTACTTGGAGGTGGGAAATTCCCTGGCAATGCTTGGAGAGAATCATCCAGTAACAGACCATACAGAACCCCACTGATTCCTAGTTCCCACTTAGTTTTCTCATGATGGGGCTGTCTGGCTCAGCATTGGTGAAGATACTCCCTACAACCACATGAGTGCCCCAGATGTTGTGACGAATGACTTTGCAGCAACCAAGATCATCGATGGAGAAGCCCAAGTGGCGGTAGCGCTCATCCGTTTCAAACAGAGTGGTGTTGGTGTATGGTCCAAAAAACTAGGTGGAGAAGAATTTTTCATGTGAGTATCTGCAAGAACATTTAAAATGTCCAAATTACCCCTTTTTAAACCAAAGTCTGAGCGCAGAAGTACCAGTTACACATGTTGGAGGACATCTGATGCAGCTTTAGTCATTAAATTAATCACAGGGAATAGAGCAGAGCAGCTGTAGTAGCCCCTCTGAAAGTGAGTTTACAGTTTATTAAGGTTGGAAGGAGCTTTCAAAGGCCATCAGGTCCAACCCTGCCACTCAAGCAGGATACAAATTGCTGAAAAGCAGAACCGCCTAAAAAGCCTCAATCAGCTCCACAAAACCACATCCAGCTGGGGCTGAAAGACCTCCAGAGAAGGAGACTCCACAGCCTCTCTGGGCAACCCCTTCCAATATTTAATCACTCTGACTGGAAAGAAGTTTTTCCTCAGACTGAGGTGAAACTTCCTGGTTCAAGCTGGCATCCATCACCTCTTGTCCTGTCTGACGCCACTGAAAAGAAAGGATTCCTTTCTGCTTGGCACCCAGCCAAGGTATTGGTAATATTGATAAGGATGTTTTTGTGAGCTGGAACTCAAAGATATAATCAATACATAATTCCTTAATTGTACGGAATTTTCGATGCTTTTAAGTGCTTTACACACCTTCAAGTGCTTGTTCACTTTCTAAACATCCCTGTTAAATCTGTTTGCCTCTGTTGATACAATAAATCACTGCCTTTCCCTAGTGTTTTTAAATAAAACCCCACCAAACTAAGCTTTGCCAGGATTTTGGAATCCAAGAATGACTGAGGCTGGAAAAGCCCTCTAAGCTCATCCAGCCCAGCCCAGGACCTTACACCAACACATTGGACAGGGCACTAAGGGTCACAGACAGGCTGAACTTAAACACTTCCAGGGATGGGGACTCCACCACTGCCCTGGGCAGTCCATTGCAGGCTCTGATCATCCTTTCTGCAAGGAAAGGCTTCCTAACATCCATCCTACCTTTCCCCCGCAGCTTCAGGCCCTGCCCTTTCATCCTGGTGCTGGAGAAGAGCCCGATCCTGACCTGATTACAACCTCCCTTCAGGGAGTTGTAGAGAGGGAGAAGGTCACACCTCCAGCTCCCTCAGTGTCTCTTCATCAGACTTTTCCTCCAATCCCTTCCCCAACCTTGTTGTTCCTCTGGACCTGCTCCAGCCTTTCAGTCTCTTTCTTGAAATGAGGGGCCCAGTATGTTCAGTTAACTCTCAGATAAAAACATGCTCAGGCTTTGGTAGAAGCTTTTTCAATTCTCTCTCATAAGTTTTAGGACTGTGTTTCACAGATGTCTTGGTAAGAAACTGTCAGCTCCTCCAAAGAACTTGTAATGAATGCAAAGGCTGTTTAACAGGAACAAGCTCTTCATTTTTTCTTTTCTGTGCAACAAAAACATCATTAACCAGGTCAAAGAGACTTTCTCACAACCTTCCCATGGTGTGAGGACTACCAAGTTACCTCGGGAGAGCAGAAACAGCCCATTGTGTAGTGACCAAGAGCTCACAGGCATAAAACTTCTGCAATTGCCTCAAAATTCAACCTTACTACTGAACAGTTTTCTCCAAATCACAAACTGCAATGACATCTGACACAAGATGGGGCTTGAGACTCCCATCCTATCTTAGGGATTAACCTATAGCAGCAGCTCCTGGGTCACATGAAAAAGATTGATTGAACCCATGTGGAATAGGGATACTACTGTTAGTTAGGCCATATTGTACATCCCACACAGCATGTAACTTACTGCCAGTCCTGAGGATGGATCAATGAAGTCAGCCC
Organism: Phoeniculus purpureus; assembly: GCA_028565055.1. Taxonomy (NCBI): domain Eukaryota; kingdom Metazoa; phylum Chordata; class Aves; order Bucerotiformes; family Phoeniculidae; genus Phoeniculus; species Phoeniculus purpureus. Next base: position 23,585,588 of record JAOXOE010000602.1, read on the forward strand.
AGTAGCCTTCAGAACAAATTGCACTGCAGATTTCCTTGGCACCATTTATGAACTTGGGGGAAAACAGAGAGAAAGAAGGAACCAGGAGATTTTTGTTACAAACATGTGAGAAAACACAGAAAGCATTGTGAAAATTAGCAAACAGATTTCCTTCAGCCTCTGCTAATAAATGAGACATTCAGCAGTGTCAATATAAGTATTAGGAGTAATGGCCTACATCAGGCTACTCTTATCACAGAATCATTTAGGTTGGAAGAGACCTTTAAGTTCATTGAGCCCAACCATCAACCCACTGGTCCAAAGACACCTTTCTTCTGAGGATGTCAACCATTACTTCAGGTTGTTATTTCCATGAATTTGCAGATCTCACCTCAAATTAGACACTAAATGTTGTGTTAAATCTATCTTGAATATAAAATAAACAGTCTTGCTGAAAGGTCTTAGCTCAGCCAAGAGTGTAGCATCTTGCTTACAGTACAGATGTTTTACAGATGTTCTTTAAATGGTTTTAAAGAACATTTTAGCTTTGCATCTTGATAGGGAACAGTTCCTTAAGTCCTTGACTTTGAACTGAATTTGTGATTATCAGGATGAAAGCAGACTGTAAATGTTTGGCTGCATCAGGAACAATGTAACCAGGAGGAGTAGGAAGGTGATCCTGACCCTGGACTCTGCACTTTTGAAACCACACTTTGAATACTGGGTCCAGTTTTGGGTGCTACAGGATCAGAAGAACATTGAGGGGCTGGAGCAGGGCCAGAGAAGGGCAATAAGGCTGGGGAGAGGGCTAGCAAATAGTCCCTAAGAACTGCAGCTGAGGAAACTGGGGTTATTTAGTCTAGAGAATAGGAGGCTGAGACATTATTGCCCTCTACAGCTACCACAAAGGAGGTTGTAGCGAGGCCAGTGCTGCTCTCTTCTCCCAAATTCCTAATGATAGGACGAGGGGAAATGGCCTCAAGTTGTGTCAGGGGAGGTTTAGACTGCATCTTAGGAAGAAGTTTTTTCCTGAGAGAGTAGTTGGACACAAGAAGAGGCTGCCCAGGGAGGTGGTGGAGTCCTTGTCCCTGGAGGTGTTTAAAAACCGAGTGGCTAGAGCACTTGAGGCCATGGTCTAGGAGTTAGGGAGATGTTGGGATGAGGGCTGGATTTGATGATCCTGCAGGTCTTTTCCAGCCATGAAGACTCTGTGATTCTGTCTGAAGAAACTCGTGAAGGTGAGCCAGGGAAAAAACCCTACCCAGCAAAAGTGAGATGGTCCTATAATAATCTGTAGTATCAGAATTTCTGATACAGAAAATCCTTTGATCCAGCAATAACACCACAGCAGCCATGTGGAGATGCTCTACTGTCCAAGTCCCCATTTGGCTGTTCCCTTGTTACTTTAACACAAGCCTCTCACATTAAATTAATATTTTTAAAGGTTACTTCTGAGCATCTAAGAAGTAAATAAACAGGCCCATTTTCCTGTGAATTTGCTGTTAGTAACCTTTAGGCCAGGGGGTTACAGCCAACATCCTAACACCCCTCTGATGACTGGATTAGACTTGACAGGGAGGTGCACAGGGAAGAAAGATGCCAATTAATATATAATTAGACCAGATTACAACGCCAAAGAGCAACAGACCATAAATAATTCAAAGAGAAGAACGCACTAAAATGAAGGGAATTTTAATTTGTGCGTGATCTTTATGCTGAACCACCAGACTGCTTCTTCCTGTCTGCTGGTAACCCGTATGCTGCCTTACAGGAGTCACGTGGGCAACTGATGGGATTGAAAAGGGCATCACTGGAATATTCTGACATATACATGACCCTCACTGCATGGATGAAAATCTCCCCCCTCCCCAGTGATTTTTGCTAGTCCATAATTATCTACAGAAAGGCTGCATTTTGAGGTGCTGAGGGAAGAAGAGCAGCAGTGGTGGACACTGACACCTGCTGGAGCGCACACCCTAATACCAGAGAAACGGGAAATAAAGCGACTTCCACAGAGACCTCTAGTGGCAACACACAGCCACAGAACCGTTTAAGTTGGAACACACCTTTAAGATCAAATTTGACTCTTTCCCCCAGCACTGCCAGGTCCCCATCAAACCCTGTCACTCATCCCACATCTCCACAACTTTTCAACCCCTCCAGACATAGGGACTCTCCCACTACCCTAGGCAGGCTGTTCCAATTGTTTCCTAACTTCCAGCAAAGAAATTCTGCCTAACATCCTGTGAAACGTCCCCTGGCACAACTTGAGGCTATTTCTTCTTTGCCTTGTTGCTTGTCACTAGGGAGAAGAAACCTTCCAGATCCTTCCCCAGCTCCACTGCTCTTCTCTGGATGGCCTCCAGCACCTCAACCATGCAAGGATCCCAGGTATAGACACACAGCTCAAGAAAGATTCTCCTGGGAACAGAAAAAAAGCTGATGCTATAGACAGCTACTTACGTTTTCTAACAGCATTTCTCTCTCATCCTCCACTTCCTGACTCCACACAGTCATATCATTTTTAGTCTTCTGGGTGACAGTTAATACTGTTAAGCGGCTGGTGTTCACTTCAGGAAACATTGACTGGAAGTCTAAAAAAGCAGTGATGTTGGGGCTTGCTCTCACATTTTACTTCTCTTTGTTCTGTTTGAGACTCTATGCCAGAGCCTTCCTTTCCCTTAAATCCAAGATTTTCACATCAAATTGGTTTGAAATGCTGACACTGCTGTCATGGAAACCAGTGCACCTCGGTAAGGTCTGGTTAAAAGCAACTCAGGGAGCGGAGTCTGCTCTAAACCCACTGGGATTTTTTTCTACATCATGTGTTGGACCTGGTTGCATAACAAGTACCAAAGTCACAATGAGGCTCCACAAAGCCAGTGCGGAGCAAAAAACCCTCTTTTCAGCATCCAGACCAACACTTCAGCCAGGTTTCAGGTTATACATATTTTACAAGAAATGTAGTGAAAGATAAGTTTTCATTCCAATTTAATTTCAGCCATTCCCTTCTCGAACTGACGGAAGTTGCTGTCCACTGCAGCTGATCTCAAATTTAAACAGCCTTGAAATGTCTACGAAAAACTAAGTATTGTCAGTTTTCATTTCAATTTACAGCATGCGCTTTGTAAAAGATTAACCTTTTCTCCAGAACATTCTGTGGCATCAGTTACACCACAACATTTATTGCTGTATTTTTAAGAAGCTGTCATTTCTTCTCAGTAATACAAGTGACAAGATACCTTTTCGTAGCAGCTCAGGACACGCTTGTACTGCACACTCGACCCTTGCATTTTCAAAGTATGCTTCGGCACTGTTTATTTGCTGTTTCTGTGGAGCACTAGTACCCTAAAAATAATGAAATTGTTACTCTGTCATTCATTAATATTTCACAGCAATAAGTTCCTTCATCAGATTATGCTTTTATGATTAAATATCCACCAATAATCTCAAGCAGTTTTGCTGAAAGACCATCTGCAACGGGACTTTTTCAACTATTAAAAGTGGAATCGCAGAACATTAGGGATTGGAAGGACCTCGAAAGATCATCCAGTCCAATCCCCCTGCCACACCAGGATCCCCTAGATCCAGTCACACAGGAACACGGCCAGGTGGGTTTTAAATGTCTCCAGAGAAGGAGACTCTGCAACTCCCCTGGGCAGCCCCTTCCAGTGCTCTGACACCCTCACCATGATGTGGAACCTCCTCTGTTCCAGCTCACACCTATTGCTCCTTGTCCCATCATTGGATGCCAATGAACAGAGCCTGGTTCCATCCTCCTGACACCCACCCTTTCTATATTTATCAACATTCATGGGGTCACCCCTCATACTCCTTTTTTCCAAGCTCAAGAGACCCAGGTCCCTCAGCCTTTCCTCTTAAGGAAGATGCTCCTCTCCCTTCATCATCTTTGTGGCTCTGCACTGGACTCTCTCCAGCAGTGCTGTGTCCTTCTGGAACTGAGGAGCCCAGAACTGGACACAATATTCCAGATGTGGTCTCAGCAGGGCAGAGCAGAGGAGGAGAACTTCGCTCTATCTACTAACCACCCCCCTTCTAATCCACCCCCAGGAACAGATATAGGTATTTCCTAACATTTTTATAGGTTTAATTGATAAGTTTCATATTTTATTCTAATTTATTATCTCAAAGCTATAAGCAGTACAGAAGTTTAATGAAGAATGTCCTAGCATGTCATGAACTCAGTGTGTCTGGAAAGCTCTGTCAGCAACTACTAGCAATAACATGTATTGAAACAGCATGAACACACTGGCAGTCATTGAGCTGTTTGTTGCTAATGAATCTGATTCACTGCAAGCTCTGCCCAACACCAAAACAGTCCTGTTGCAAGACCTGAGGTTAAAGTACAGCAATGGGCTGCTCCTGTGTGAGTTCAGTGGTGGCCAGAACTAAACACTGTCCAAACTAGGTACAGATTCACTAAATAAAGTGAATCAATTCCATTTGATAAAGGTGGTGAGACTAGGTAAGAAGCAGATTTTGAAGCTGTTCTCTTTATCCTGTGTCCATATAATTAAATTACTATTAAAACGCTGTTTCACTCAGCACTGCTTAGTCAAAAAATCCACACCCTGAAATATTTCCTCCTTCTAAAAGGACGGGCTTCAGCAAGGTTCCGTGTAAGCTCTTGCCCACCCCAGCTCAAATTCACACTTCAAAAGCACCTAGAAAATGAATTTTATCTTTTTTTTCCAGGAGGGAGTTCTGTTTGTCTTCAACAATAAGTCATAAAGAAGAAACCTGTTCTTACCTGAAATTCATGAATGTACTGGGCCATTACAAATTCATGCCTTTCACTTGTTGAAGGCTCTGCTAATATATCAGGCAGATTTCTGGAAGCGTGGCCTTTCTGCTGAGCAGCGGTGCCATATAGGTGACAGTCAAAGCCAATATTACCAGGCAACTGGAATCTCTGGTCCTGAGGCCCAAACGGACCCATTACTTCATCCGGCCATACAGTTCTTGGACCTGCAAAAATAAAGGCCTTGCTTTAGTCATCACAGCTAAAAAGAAGGAGAAACAAAAAGTAAAACAACCCCTCTCCCATACTAATATCAGTATGGGAGATCACATATAATCACAGTCGCCATGATGCACAAGTGAGGACCCAAATTTATAAGAGGTGCAAAGTTCTGACAGCACACGAATTCAAAGAAAAGGAATTTGCTTTTTCTTACATAAGTCAGGTGGTGCAGCAGCAACATGAGGCTCATCTGAGCCAGAGGAACCTGCTGTAGAAAAAGCCTTGGGGTTTACAACTCTTTTGATTAAGGAATAAAACCCTGGTAGGTAGGTGACCAATCTGGCTCTGTTACAGAGCACCTGAGAAGACAAAAACAAAATAAGTATTACACACCACTGGTAAAAAATACTAGTAACAAGTACAGCTCTGTGAGGCACAAAAGAAACCCTTACTCTGCAGTTAAATTAGCAGTCTTCATTATGATCAACTGGAAAAATCAAGTTTCAAAATGATGTTATTATTACCTGGATATTTTACTAGCAAAGTCCTGCAAAAGCTTATTGTAAGGCCTTCTCATGTGAGGAAAAACCTCTGTAAAGTTTGCACAGCACCACTAAAACCTCACAAACTGAAGTCAGTTATGAATCATAGAATCATCATGGATGGAAAGGATGTCCAGAGTCATCCTTAGCAGGACTAAGGATGTACTGGGCACTGGAGAAGCCTTCCCTTGAGTACTGGGGGGCAGTGCTGGGCCCCTCACGTCAAGAAAGAAAAGGGTCCAGAGGAGCAAGGAGGCTGAGGAAGGGACTGGAGGGAAAGGCTGAGGGTGTTTAGCTTGGAGGAGACTCAGGCAGGAATTTTCTCCCTTTCTCCAACTCCCTGAAGGGTGGTTGTAGTCAGGTGGGGGTCAGGCTCTTCTCCCAGGAACTAGCACCAGGACAAGAGGACAGGTCCTGAAGCTGCCAGGGGAGGATTAGGTTGGATGGTAGAAAGCCCTTCCTGACAGAAAGGGTGATCAGAGCCTAGAACGGACTGCCCAGGGCAGTGGTGGAATCCCCTGGAGGTGCTGAAGGACAGCCTGGCTGTGGACCTTAGTGCCCTAGTCTGGCTGCTGTGGTGATGTTGGCTAGATTAATTTAGAGGGCTTTTTCAGCCTCAGTGATTCTGTGATCAAGTCCAGCCCTCATCCCAACATCTCCCCTAGACCACGGTCTGAAGTGCTCTAGCTACTCAGTTTTTAAACACCTCAGGGATGATGACTCCACCACCTCCCTGGGGAGCCTGTTCCTATGCTCAACCAATAATCCTTATGAATAAAGATTGCTCCAATGATTACAGAAATTATTAAGTGTCCAGGATTGAGTCCATGCAGGGAGGAGATACATTGTCAAAAATAGGTATTTATGGTCATTTCAGCTTCTGAGTTGCTTTCAGGATCTGTGAACATTTAGCAAGTGCAGAACTTCAGTTAGCACAGCCAGTGCTGTTTCAATTCACACTGGCACATCTCCAAACAACCATCACTCCAAACGGATCACTGCAGCACTCAAACTGTCAAGAAGCCACAAAACCATCAGGAATTCCATGCTCTTGGAACACACACACAAAAAAAAAAATCTGCTTCACGCCACAGAGCTGCACTGACAGCAGAAACTCTAACTGCTGCTTCTGATGATTCTATCAGAAGCTGTTTCAGACACACAGCAAACACAAAATGATGCAAGACTCAGCAACAGCAATCCAAAGAGTCAGCCATGAGAAACTGTTACTGGGGTGAGGTTCTGTTGTTGTTGTTTTGCTTTTAAAAAAGACATATCCAAGTGACAGGATTAAACTGAAGAATCTGATCTACTTTTTATTCTGTAGAATCAGACTGACAGCTTTCATGATGCATTTAACACACACAACAGAGAAATTATGCTCAAAGGACAGAGTTAGAGGTGTCATTCACAATAAAATAATTAAAGACTACTGAACTCTAGCACAAAATTACTCTTGACTACAGGTGCACTACTGGAAAATATAAAGCCTACCTGTCACAGCACGTGTGCTTTGGTAAAACTACTTCCCAGGAGAAAGAGGGAAAAATCTGTTGTATATCTTTTGTAAATATATATATATATATATATATATGTTAATTCTGTAGTCTATAAAAGTTTATGACTGTGAGATGAATGTAACAGGTTTAATTCAAAAAAGAAAGTGAGAAAAAGTTTCCATTTATAAGACAAGAAAGACATTAAGGAGCAGGGCCAGAGAAGGGCACTGAGGCTGGGGACAGGGCTGGCAAATAGGCCCCTAAGAAGAGCAACTGAGAGAACTGGGGTTAGAGAAGAGAAGGCTGAGAGGAGACCTTATTGCTCTCTACAGCTTACCACAAAAGAGGTTGTACCAAGGCTCGTGCTGCTCTCTTTTTACTAATTTCTAGTAACAAGACTATTCAATCTACTGATTAATTACTTGGATGAGGGCTTAGGGTGCACTGTCAGCAAGTCTGCTGATGACACAAAGCTGGGAGGTGTGGCCAACACCCCAGCAGGCTGTGCTGCCATTCAGGGGGACCTGGACAGGGAGAAATCTAATGAAATATAACAAGGACAAGTGTAGAACCTTGTATCTGGGCAGGAACAATCCCAGGTACCAGTAGAGGGTGGGGACTGACCTCTTTGAGAGCAGTGTAGGAAAAAGGGACCTGGGCGCTCTGGTGGACAGCAGAATGACCAGCAGTGTGCCCTTGTGGCCAAGAGGGCCAACAGCATCCTGCGGTAGATCAGAAGGGGGGTAGTTAACAGATCCAGAGAGGTTCTTCTCCCCCTCTACTCTGCCCTGGTGAGACCACATCTGGAGTATTGTGTTCAGTTCGGGGCCCTCAGTTCAAAAAGGACACAGAACTGCTGGAGAAAGTCCAGTGCAGAGCAACAAGGATGATGAAGGAAGTGGAACACCTCCCTTATGGGGAAAGGCTGAGGGAGATGGGTCTCTTTAGCTTGGAGGAGACTGAGGGGTGACCTGATTAATGTCTATAAATATGTAAAGGGTGGGTGTCAGGAGGATGCAGCCAGGCTCTTCTCAATGTCATCTGGTGATAGGACAAGGGGCAATGGGTGTTAAGTTGGAACAGAGTAGGTTCCATGTGAATGTGAGAAGGAACTTCTTCACAGTGAGGGTAACAGAACACTGGAAGGGGCTGCCCAGGAGGGTTGTGGAGTCTCCTTCTCTGGAGACATTTAAAACCCACCTGGATGTGTTCTTGTGCAACTTGGTCTAGGTGGTCCTGCTCTGGCAGGAAGATTGGACTAGACGATCTTTCCGGGTCCCTTCAAATCCCTAATATTCTATGATAGGACGAGGGGAAATGGCCTCAGATTGTGTCAGGGGAGGTTTAGATTGGATATTAGGAAGAAATTCTTTGCTGAAAAAGTGGTTAGGCACTGGAACAGGCTGCCTAGAGGTGGTGGAGTCACCTTTCCAGAAGGTGTTTAAAAAACAAGTAGCTGGAGCATTTGAGGCCGTGGTCTAGGGATTAGGGAGCTGTTAGGATGAGGGCTGAACTTCATGATCCTGCAGATCCTTTTCACCCATGATGATTCTATGCAAGCTCTTATTCAAAGTGTCAGGACCTGAATTAGTGAGCAGCAGTTTCTTCCACATCACCTCTGCATAACCATACAACATCCAGTAAAGTTCTACCAACATCATAAAGACAGAAATGCGCAGAGGCTTGTTTGATTTTCTGATTTAAATCAAGTATTTACAGTTAAAGTCTTAAGGTGTCTGGTTGTAAAACACCATTGTGCTGAAAGGGTTCCTGTAACAACAGCCATAAAAGCCTGTTGATTCCAATTGTATTCAAAAGCACTACTGAAATTAAGTTTCACAAAACAACTATATTACAGATAAACCAGATGTAAACAATTACAGCTGACACCTAATTACAAGAAAAAGCTCATTTTTTCCTCATAATCAGCATCACTTACCATGGAGATACCAGCGTTAATTAAAGATGTGTTGACTGAAATCACTTACACAAATATTAGGCCCCCAGCATTACACAAACTCATCCAACACATTATTCATGTCTCCGTGACAACATTAAACCAATAAAGGTGTTTTATTTTTGAGCCTGAAGGCAGCCTGCCGAAAATATTTTTTACTCTTTAGCTTGAAAGCAGCCTCGTGAACCCCACTATTTCATCTTAACTCGTGATATTAACAATAAAAACGAACAGATCAAATTCAAGTTAATGGGCAATTCCATTATCCGTACAAGACCCCCAGAAATTTACTTCCTTAGATGGACGGGTGGCGATACCACCGGCCGGTGGTGCCCAGGTAACCCTCAGTGACTCACCCGCTACTACAACGACATAAATACAAGTTTAAAGGGAAATAAGCCCCTTAACGCGTTGAAGACGCCGGTTTTACAGCCACCCCCGTCCCTCTCCACCGGCGGAGCAGGGCCCTGCCGTACTCACAGTGGCCATGGCGGACGCTGGGCTCTCTCTCGCCTCAAGGCCCGGTTGCCCTGCAAGACAACTGCAAGACAAGCGAACGCGCTGGCCTCACCCCTCAGGTCACACGGCCACCCTCTCGATCTCCCGTTTTCCGGAGCAGGACCACAAGAGCCTCTCGCTGCGGGCGCAGGGGAGCAACAGCAAGAGCACCAGCACCGAGGCCCGCTGCCCTAACTCTTCCTGCAAAATGGCGCTGGCCGCCCGCCCCCCGCCGCTCCCCGCCCTGCCCCCAGGCCGAGCGAGAAGATCTGCCGACATCACGATCGGCTCTGGCGAGGGAGCAGATACAGACGAGCGGGGCGAGTCGCTCGGTAGTCGATTGCTCCAATCTGTGGGCGGGGCGAGGGGAAGGCCTGGAGGCAGCCGGCGAAGCAGGTGGGCGCCGGGGAGGCTCCTAAAGGCGGGGGGAGCTCCCGGGGTTAGTCTGTGTCCCGTGTTTGTCGCGGAGTAGGGCCCCTGCGGGGTCTGCGGAGCTCTGGTCTTGCAGTTCCTGTCGGGTGCAGCAGGAGTCAGTCACGGAGTGGGAACGGGGCTGCGGTTATTGCCACCCTCCTCTCGCTCTCTACCTCCCACCGCCCCCTCTTTCTCCCCCCCTTCAGCGGGGCTTCCCGGAGACGGGGAGCACAATGCGGTCGAAAATGAATAAAAAATGGGTTTTGTTAGTGAAAGAGATGCAGGAGGAGCTTCGGGCCGCTCAGTGGATGCGGGCGGGGGGCACAAAGGCTGCCAGCAAAGCTGCTCCTTCAACAGCAGTACCTGGTTTTCTCAAAATAAGAATAAAACCTTCCTCACTGAAGTAAAGCTTCGTGTGTTGGGATTTTTTTTTCCTGCTTTGTTGTGGAAAGGCTTCGTTTTGACACCCTTTTTCCTTGGGATCTGGGGTGAGGTGGGCTTCGTCCTGTTTAAAATAAACTTGTCTGCTCTGGACTAGATTTGACTTGAGGGAATTCCATGGGCTGAGCTCGAACATATCTGTTAGTGCTCATCAGTGCCCACACACACACGGATGTGGGCTCCCGCTTCCTTTGCAGAGTTGTGCTGATCTCCCAGTTCATAGAATCACAGGAAGGTTCTGTGGGCAGAATCACCTGGGTTCGAATTGCCCCACTCTTGTTTTGTTTTTGTGTCTCCCAGAACACAACACACATTGTCCTGAAGTGTGTTTATAGAAGGACCACAGAATCACAGAACACTGGGGATTGGAAGGAACCTCGAGAGATCATCCAGTTCAATCCCTCTGCCACAGCAGGGTACTCTAGATCAAGTTGCACAAGAACGTGTCCAGGCGGGTATTAAACGTCTCCAGAGAGGAGACTCCACAACCCTCCTGCTTCCTTCCAGTCATAGAATCAACAATGCTCAAAAAGACCTTCAGGATCATCAACCATCTGCCCTACAACCCTCAAACACTAACTCATCTCCCAAAACATCTTTGCTCCTTCAACTTGGAATTTACCTTTTTCCTCATCCACTGCCAACACTTGATCCGTCACACCACATCTACCCAATCCATGACTTCTCCTACCCCTCATCTCCCAGTTTTTCTAGCAAATCTATCATTATCGGTCTTCTAATTCTGAGTCTAGACTATCCTTCTGTGGGCTGAACAACCTCATCACCTTTGTCTTCAACTTCAGCCTGTTTTTGTTCGCCTGGGACCAGCGAGCACCCTCTCCCCCTGCCTTCTCATAAATCTTGGCAGCGATTGAAAGGGGAAGGGAGAAAGCTTTGCAGTGTTAAGACTCGGCTTTGTTTTCAGGTAGCTTTTTTTGTCCTTCTTTCAATATTGTGATTTAATTTTGCTCATGAGTTCTTTGAGGCAAAACCCTCCCTACTTGCATATGTGGGAAGTGCTGTGCATACTAATGCTACGATTTAAACGCCGAATTAATTAATGTCAGGGGAGAGGTGCCCAAACTCCAAATCTTCTGTAAAGCCACTATAAAAGCCCCGTATTGTTGTTTGCTTCTGCAACAGAAGGGAAACACAAGCTGTGTGGAAATACTAGAATTAAGACCCTTTTTTGTTTGGCTATTTCTTTGTCTGTTCAAAGCAGCAATGCTCTGGTTAAGGGAGAGGAACTTTAACCTCTTGCCTTACAAATAAAAGGATGGGTGTTTAGATTCCCCCAGTGAATGTCCATGTGGCCCTTAATTTACTTTGGTTCTACACCAGATTTTTCTGGATTTTAGAATTATTTTTTATTTTGCTGATGTGTTATTAGCAGAAAACAGTTCTAAAGGCTTTGAGACACAATGCAGCAGCTAAAACTCACAGCAAGCAACCGCTTCTGTTGTTCGTGGTGATAATCTTGAGGCCTACAGTGTTCTTACTGGATGCAAGAGAATTTCTGCTTTGTTATTTCTGAGGATCAGGAGGAAATTCATACACCAAATTTAAGCAATAGGATTCGTTAGAGAAGTGATTCTTGTCTTTCCTTGAGGATAACTTTTGCTCACTACTGCACGCCGCTCGGCCGTTTGATTAATTCAGTGTTAGCACGCTTCATGTTCGTTTGCTTTTCAATTAAAGATCTTGCTGAATCCCTGAACTTCAGCAAAAAAAAAAAAGGGAGGCTGGAGAAATTCAACTTTAAGTCTTCATGGAACGTAATTTATTTTCTCTAATAGAGAAAAGCACTCCAGATTCCATTCGGATTTGTCCTTAGGCAGTCCTGATTTATCCTCTCTCCGGGGTTAGCGCTTCAAGATACTCAAATCAATTGGTGAATTATCGTCCCCCTGAAGTTTGTGGCTTGAATTGACGAAGATTAATTGCAATAAAGTTTCTACCTCTATTCGAAGGAGACTGCAAAAAAAAAAAAAAAATCAAATGATCCAATTACAGATTTATCAAATATTAATCAGGAAAATCTTCCCGATCTTTCAGATGCCAACAGTCTTCTCCCCTGGTGTCAGGAAAGTAATTAGCAGCTGGCTCTGATTAAATTCTGCCCTCAGAGATTACTTCTCGTGGTTTGAGTGGAGACGAACTCACTCATACAAGATGTTACCTAATTCCCTATTTTAAAGTCTTTCCTGAAAAATACAGGTAGGGGCTGTGAACTGGACACTTCTTGTTTCCATAAAGGTGGAAGAGACTCAGGCTGTAGCTGGGAACCTGCAGCGATTTTAAACCTGCAGGGCATGACTAGCTCTTCCTGGTCTTCTTTTTCCTTTATGGTGATGGTGCGTTCCTCTTGGCGGTTTAACATGGAGAAGCTCAGGGAAGAGGCTCAGAAGCTGCAGCAGCATCACAGTGAAAGGGTGACTTTCACAGAATCAGCAAGATTGGAAAAGACCTTGAAGATCATCAAGTCCAACCATCCACCTACAATCCTTAACCTCCTTTTCCAGTTGCCATCATCCTCTGTATGAGAACCACCCTCTCCAAACCCTGGTAGAAGTTCTCCTTCACTATCCCCAGACTTGCTGGATTCCTTGATCTGCAAGCCGAGGAGTGACTCTTGGAAGATGTTTTGGTAGCTAAGACAAGTAAAGGGTGGTTTTCCAGCCCTTCCCTACTCTGCTCCTCCAGGGGCCAGAGAAGCTGTGGAAACTTGATGATGGATTGCTGGAATAGGTTGGTAGATCCCTGGAACAGTAGCTTAGCGAGATGGTGGAGGCCCCATCCTTGGAGAATTTCAAGGTCAGGCTTGATGTGGCTCTGGGCAGTCTGGTCTGGTAGGTGATGGCCCTGCTTGTTGTAGGGGGATTGGACCTTTGGAGATCCCTTCCAACCCTGTGATTCTATGATCCTATGATCTTTTGATTCTATGATTCTAAGCTACACCCTTGGAGGTCTTCAGAACTCTGTGGGATGAATCCTGGGATCGGTCTGGAGCTCCAGTGATCCAACGTGGAAATGGTGCTTCTCTGTTCAGGTCTTTCCGTGTTTGTGAAAATCAGGAGATTCTTCTCACACAAACATGAGATGCTCATGGACAATGTTTGTCAGCCAGCACAAGTACAGGTAGATGTGGCATCTCCAACACCTCCTCAGACAGTTTACTTGGGTTTTGAGTGATGGACGTGGATTTGTGTCCTGCTCAGAACAGGTGAAGCTCATCTCGTATTCCACAGAGAGTGAAATACTGCTTCTGAAGCACAGACACTGCATCTAGAGCCCAGCCTCGAAGAGGTTCTCCTGTCCTCCTTGCTTGTCGCACCTTAACCAAAATCTCTTGGTTTTAATTTTCATTCATGAGTTGAAGAAGTTTTTTAAACCTGTCTAAATAGAGGAGAATTGTAATTCTTCCACAAACATCAGAGTTGTAACTTTTGCTGGTTTTCCCCAAACTAGGGTTTCATTTTTATTTAATGGGGTCTTTGCTGCTTTTATGGCCCAGTTCACCCTGAAGAACTGGGGAACCTGGAACTCTCAGAACATCTGAGGTGCTTATGTGAGCACTGCAGAAGCTGTAGTGGTCACAGAACCAGTGAGATCTTCCTTATTCTCTTTATTCTTATGCAAGAAACTTGAAAACCCCATTTAAAGCATCTCCATTTCAGTGGAGTGATGGATGGGGCCGGCACTTGCAATTTACCTAATGGCATCCATTAAACTTCATTAGGACTTTGTTAAACTGAAGTTAAAATCGTTGACATTGATTTTTGATCTCTAAAACCTGCTCAGCAGCAAATCAGTAACCCGGCAGCTGGCTGTGGGCCACATGCCCTGTGGGTCAGGAGTTCTTTGTGAGCAATGAGGGAGGAGGGTCTCAGCCTGTGGTCCCTGTGACATTTAGGAGCAACACTTAGGGTCTAACCTGCTGAGCTTAGCTCTGGGCTCTTGCTCTTTGAGCTGACAGTCTTCAGCCATCAGAGTGTCACCACCCCCCCAGTTGGGGAACTCCTCGTCTCTGTGATCTAGCTCTTGGTTTATTCATTTAATTCCCCATATTTATTTTTCCTTGCATATACAACTGCATCACCACCCCTTGCCCCCCACCTTCACCTGACCTGCTAAACCCCCTGTTTGAAAGGAGGAGTGTCTGGTCCTAAGTGCCAGTGAGATGGTGATGAAGTAGAGAGGAGGAAAGGTTTTAACATACCCTTTTCCTAGCAAAGTAAACATCCTCTGGCTATAGGAAGAGTAAACTTCCCCTGGAAATGTGTGTGTTTATACGAGCAATCCCTTTCTTCTGGCATTTCCAGATACAAGGCTGGGAGATTTCTTCGCCGCCACTGAGGGGAAGAAAAGAAAAGAGGCTTTTTAGTAAGTGGTGCAAATGCACAAGATAAGTCGTGGCATGATTTGTTTTCTTTTAGGAAAGCCACCACCCACCCAGATCTATTTCTGTGAACCTGAAAGGGATTTCCTTCTTTATCTCTGAGTCTCGCTCAGCTCTCTGGCCCATTGATGGAGGAAGTCAGCATTTCCCCAGTAACTGGCTTAGGGAGCTTTACTGGAAATCCTTTACCAGCACAACTTCCCCTCTATCTGTAAACTACCAGTTTACATTTTTTAATGCAGAAAAGAGAGAAAATTATGGACTGGGTTGTGCTGTTTCCAGATGTGGGGAGCCCAGATGTGCGGTTCCCCATGCAGGTCTGAGCCTGAGGCAGACGTTCCTTCACCTCATTCTTATTGCAGCTTTTAATGTTGGGCTGAAGAGGGGGAGGTTGAGCTTTAAAAGCTTCATAATTTGCTCTGCAGGGATTAAACTGGCATCTTTTTCCTAGAGTGGCAGCACAAGCTGC
The DNA here is from genome assembly GCA_028565055.1 of Phoeniculus purpureus. Lineage (NCBI taxonomy): Eukaryota > Metazoa > Chordata > Aves > Bucerotiformes > Phoeniculidae > Phoeniculus > Phoeniculus purpureus. The sequence goes on from JAOXOE010000602.1 coordinate 23,600,770, forward strand.
TCCTGCCTTCAGCTCTCACCACTCACATATGAAGGTAGTGTGGGGATTCCCATCTCTCCAGGTATCACTTCCACCAGCAACTCTGGGATGCTGCTGCATCGTCCAGCATGGCTGGGCTGCCTCAGAAGTGGAACAGCAGGTGTCTGGAGGTTGGGTGTTCTGGGAGATGTTTACATTTATGACTGGGCAGTGTTTGCTGTGCTCTGAGTCTGCCTCTTTGGGAGAGGGAATTAAGGTATCAAACACTGAGTGCTGAGTCTGTCAGCAGCTACCTGAAAGGAGAGTGGAGAGAGGTGGGTGCTGGTCTCTTCTCACAAGGAACAACTGATAGGACAAGAGGAAATGGCCTCAAGCTGCCCCAGGGGAAGTTGAGGTTGGCCCTGAGGAGAAACTTCTTTATGGAAAGGCCCCTCAGCCCTTGGAACAGGCTGCCCAGGGAGGGGGTGGAATTGCCATCCCTGGCTGTGTTTGCCTGTCATGGAGATGTGGAGCTCAGGGACAGAGTTTAGTGGTGAGTTGGGACAGTTGGGTTCACAAAATGGGACAGTTTTGCATCAGGACCCCACCAGAGCGTTGCTGTTCTGCTTGACTGGCATCCCCAAGTCCTGGATGGAGAGGAAGAGAAGGAGGAGTTGAAACTCTTCTCCTCCATCTCCAGGTGGGAAAAACAGCAGGCTCAGCAGGCTGGAAGCCCCCTGAGTCCCATCTCTTGGTCGTGGTGGTCCTGATCCATGATCTGCACTGAAAGACAGTCTTTGAGGCGCTTGGGTCTGCGTGCCAGATGTGCTGGGTGGCAGGTAAGGAGACAGGTTCCCATCAGAACTGTGTTGAAATCAGTCTTTTTATAGGGGGTTTCTATTTTGGTAGATGTTGCTTTGCTCCATCTGGAAAGTGTTCCCCGAGAAAACCCGAGAAGCCCAAATTCATGCTTAAACATCACGCCATGCCTAATGGGGTACTTACTCCACTAGATTCCTCGTTTATTGTTTTTTAAATAGATGGGGTCACACTTTTTAGCCCTCACAGTTATGAAGTGTGTCTCGCAAAAAGGTTTATGGTGTCGTGCGCTGCCCCTGAGTTATGAGCCCCTGTTCCTGTCTGGCAGCGAATGAAAGAGCCCAGCATCTGGCAGTCTGTAAAACCAGCTATTGCACAACTTCCCACTTTGAGGAGATGGGATGGATGATGGATATTGTGATAAAGTGTCTCTTTTGACAGGTAAGTCAGGATGGTTAGAGGCCCTTTCTATAAAAATTTACAGGGTTTAAGCAAGCCTCCTGGCTGGAAGCTTGAGGGAATGGGTGGTAAGGTAGTGTGATGCAGGGATGATTCAAGTCCTGCTCCCTTTTGTCCTCCACAACTCAACTCTGTGGAGAGGGAGGTGAGTCGTGCCCAGAAGTTCAGAGGTCACAGAATCACAGAACATTAGGGACTGGAAGGGACCTCAAAAGTTCATCCAGTCCAATCCCCCAGCCAGAGCAGGATCACCTAGACCAAGTCGCATAGGAACATGGCCAGGTGGGTTTTAAACGTCTCCAGAGGAGGAGATTCCACAACCCCCCTGGGCAGCCTGTTCCAGTGCTCTGTCACCCTGACTGTGAAGAAGTTCCTTCTGATATTCATATGGTCAGCCCAGAAAACCTTCTTGCAAAGTCTCATCAGCACTTTTGTTAGCCACATTCAGTCAGTGGAAGCCCTTCTGCTGCCTTTAGTGAAAACAGGAGTAAACCCCAGACATGAAGATATGTTCCACATTAGTAATCCCCCAAATATTTCCCATCATGAGTCACTGAGTGAGATGCAATCCACACACAACCTCTCTCTGTCCAGGCTCCTCAGCATCACTCTGGTGCTTTTGGGTTAAAATTGTTACCGTAGAGATGAGATTAACTAGCAATTGTTCAAGTTACTGGGGTTTGCCTCGTAATTTATCTAAACCTATTAACTTGGAGAGTGTCTTGTTGAGAGCAAAATGTTCTTGCTGAGGAATCCTGTTGGGTCACTAAACTCTCCTTAAAACGTGCTGCAGCGTTTTTGCCCCAGTTCCATGGCACAGTACCCAGCTTTGTTCTAGAAAGAAGAAGGAACAGTGTGATTTCCAGAACGTGTTCTCGGTAGGTTTAATATTTTCTTTTACTAGTTTAGGAATAACAAACAGCCTCCTAACCTGTCACTGACAGATTCGTTTACTCGTGTTGAAATGACTAAACCTACGTTTTTACATCTCAATCTCCTTTTCTCTAAAGGCAACCTAAAATCAAGGCTCTTTGCTTTCTTACCTCAGCTTCAGAGGAAAACATCAGACGTTCCCTTCAAAAGTTGCGATAAGAACAGATGAGGCTTGTGAGATGATCAAAAGGAGACTGAAGTTAGCTGAAATGCTCTGCTTGTGTGATGAACCCATAAAATGCTGCAGGCTCACATGAGGCACTTCCAGGATAAGCCAAAAACAGCTGAAAGCTTGTTTGTAGAATCACATAATGATTGAGGCTGGAGAAGCCCTCTGAGCTCATCCAGCCCAGCCCAGGACCTAACATCACCTCAGTGGTCAAACCAGGGCACTAAGTGCCTCAGTCAGTCTGTTCTTCAAAAGCTCCAGGGATGGGGACTCCACCACTGCCCTGGGTAGTCCGTTCCAGTGTCTGATCCCCTTTTCCACGAGGAGGAGCTTCCTAGCATCCAACCTCCCCTGGTGCAGCTTCAGGCCATGTGCAGGTCCTTTTACATTTTTACGTGGCAGTATCTTTAAAACTACTTAAAAAAATAATTGAATTGAAGGAATTCAGTGGGGTTGTAAATTGTAAATGATCTGTTGATCTTGTTTTCCTCTTGAATAAATCGTGATCAGAAGAAGTTAGTTTTGTGGGGACAAACTCCAGGTCCAGATTACTGACTCTCTGCTGGATTATCAGTTGGAAATCCAGTTCCTTCCCAAAGAGATACTGCTGAAGCACAGCTTTGGCAGACACAGTTTTACAGCTGAACTGAGATTTGTCCCAAACCTGGAGATAAAGTTTGTCCAACAGAAGTAGGGAGGTGATTCCACGTGTACTCAGCACTGGTGAGGCTGCACCTTGAGTGCTGGGTCCAGATTTGGGCAACTCAGTACAAGGGAGACATCAGGGTACAGGAGCGAGTGCAGAGGAGGGCAACGAAGCTGGTGAAGGGCCTGGAGAATAAATATTATGAGGAGAGATTGAGAGAGTTGGGGCTGTATAGTTTGAGGAAGAGGAGGCTTAGGGGAGACCTCATCGCTCTCTACAGCTATCTGAAAGGACACTGTAGAGATGTTGGTGCTGGTCTCTTCTCACAGGT
>JAOXOE010000602.1:23604184-23619529 GCA_028565055.1 Phoeniculus purpureus
ACCTCCAGGATCATCAAGTCCAGCCCTCATCCCAACACCTCCCTAACCCCTAGACCATGGCCTCAAGTGCTCTAGCTGCTTGGTTTTTAAACACCTCCAGGGATGGTGTAAGCTGGAACATAGGAGGTTCCATATAAATACGAGAAGGAATTTCTTCACAGTGAGGGTGATGGAGCACTGGAACAGGCTGCCCGGGGGCGTTGTGGAGTCTCCTTCTTTGGAGACTTTTAAAACCCACCTGGATATGTTCCTGTGTGACTTGGTCTAGGGGATCCTGCTCTGGCAGGAGGATTGGACTAGATGATCTCTCGAGGTCCCTTCCAATCCCTGATGATTCTATGATTCTGTGGGGACTCCACCCCCTCCCTGGGCAGCCTGTTCCAGTGCCCAACCACCCTCTCAGGAAAGAACTTCTTCCTAAGATCCAACCTAAACCTTCCATGATGCAACTTGAGGTCATTTCCCCTTGTCCTATCATTAGGAATTTGGGTGAAGAGACCAGCACCAGCCTGGCTACAACCTCCTTTGAGGTAGCTGTACAGAGCAATAAGGTCTCCTCTCAGCCTCCTCTTCTCTAGACTCAATAACCCCAGTTTCCTCAGCCCCTCTTTACAGAGCCTATTTGCCGGCCCTTTCTCCAGCCTCTCAATGTCCTTATACTGTGGTCTCGGTATGTTTAGTATGTTCTGTCATTTAAGCCATAGTATCTCTCTTTCACTCCCTTTATTTAAGAGATGTCTACACACACACAGCTGAACTAATGAGTGGTGAGTGAAAGAACACCAGGCACAGCTTCTCTGCGTTGGTATAACAGCTTAGGTGTGTGCGTGCTTGAAAAGGTTTCAGTGAGATTCGTTAATCCAGCAGTGAAAACAGTGCTGAGGGTTTTGCATGCAGCATTATGAAAATTCATGCCTTGCTTATGGCTTTTCTCATTTGCACTCCCCTTCTGGGAATCCCACTCTCGCACGCTGCGGCACAGATGGATGAGTTTGAGAATCGTTGATTTGGCGAAACAGGAGAACAGCAAATTACATCAAATTCCAGTGGCTGAAGCCCTGAGCCTGTTCCTATTTCTGCTACATGAAGTGTGACAACACCAGGGTGTTTTTTGCTCTGTTTTGAGTTTTTCAACTGCTTGGTTAGAAGACATTTAAATATTTTCGTATTTTAATATTTTTCTTGCTAAAAAGAGCATTTAATCCTCCTGTAGGATTGTTCCATCACAGTGGAGGGTGTTTGTGTCCTGGAGCATTTAGGTTCAAACGTGGCCCTTAAACAGGAGGTCTAGAGCAACATTCTGCTGCATGAAAGCCAACAGAACAGCGTCAGATGGTTTTGCCTCATAATTAACAGAGGTGACCCACCTACCCTGAAGGTTAAAGGAGCAAGACTCTGGAGCCAACAAGTCCTGGTGAAATTGCTCTTCAATTGCCACAGTTGCTCCTTTGCTGGAGGATGCAGTAACCGATGCCTGGCATCTAATTAAGTCTGTCCTTGCGAGGATGGGGGAAATCACTAGCTCAGCCCTCACAGATGGCACCATGGCTGAGTAATCCACCAGCTAGGAATGTAATTAAATCAAAATGTCTGCAGGGCTTGAGCTGGTGCTTCTGCATGGCACGGGGAGAGATCTCTTAAAGCCAATTTATATTCAGAATTACAAGCCGCGATAAAGAAAATGACTGTAGGAAAGCGGTCGGTTTAGGTCTTTAATAAAGAAAAAAGCTGTCATTTTCAAGTGGAATCAAGTCTAGAGTCAGTTTTAATCCTCCTTTTAACCGAACATCCTCTTGTGAAGTTGATAAGGTGTGTGGTGGAGGGAGGAAAGGAAAAAAGTCAGAAGTGAAGAAATAGTAAATCCTCTTGGTAAAGCTGTTACGGAGGATTTTGTGTGAAATTCAAAATGTTTCGTATTGGTAGTGTGGAGCTTAAACAGGACACAGTGGAGTAGGACAGCCAGGACAGGCTTTCTGGCAGAAGCAGCTCTTTGTCCCATGCTCGATAAAACACTTGCCAGCCTGTATGGCAGGATAGACAGCTAAGCATTACCTATAGGATTGTATTTGCCTGTCGGCTTTGACCTTACAGGAGTTTTCCATACTGGGTCCCTATAGATTGCAGATATGATGTCAATGTGCTGAAATAAATCAGCACTGTCTCCAGTGTTACACTTCAGTGGCTGCTGCCTGCCTGCCCTGTTTAAATGTGGAAATTAATGTTCTTATTAAAACGAGAGGCTGTAATGAGCAGAGAACTCTCTGGCCGGGTGCTTTGCTGGGAGGTTACTAACTGCAGTGTCAGCAGACTGTTTCTCCAAACTCTTCTTGAGGTTACAGCTAAATCCATCAGAATTATTTAGGTGTTTCTTTTAATTCCAGTTAATAGCCTGCCTTTACCTGTCTCTTCCAGCTTATGGTCTCTGGAAATTAAAGCAGAACCTCCTTTTGTTTTAATAAAGCCGCACTTATAGTTAAAAATGGGTAGTTTTTAATGCTTTTTAAAGATCTTAACTCTTTCTTCTTAAAGCATTAAATACAGTTTTGCTTCACTTGCTTTACAGACTTCACTTGCTTTACTACTTCTACTTCTGAGTTTCTACTGACTTTAAATAGCGAGACGGTCCAAGCTCAAGAATTTGGAGATGCAGAGGTTGAGTTGCTGATAATATTTTACATGCTGGTCTCTCATTTGAGCTAGAAGTAGTGATGTGGAGGAAACTCTAGTTACTACAGGGCGTTTTGGGCTTGGGAGCTGTTGAATTAAATGCTTTTATGAGCTGTCAGTACTCCACAATGACTGGGGGATACATTTACCTGGTGCAGCACTGCCAAAGCTGATGTACGGATGTGTCTGCAGCAAACCCTCACGTTCAAACCATTCTTGGGTTCCACCAGAGGGGCCCTGCCTAGCTCTAGCACTTTAAGGTCTGGAGCTGCCTCAGGAATGGTGTATTTTGCAGTATTGTGGACTGGAGACTGGCCCTTTGGTTAGATATCAACAAATCTCCGTTTATACTAGTCAAGGAAAAACTCCTTTCCCCTCTTTGGGAAAAGCCTCACCTATACTTTAATACAGGCTTGAGACAGAGGGAGAGGTCACATGAAACCTTCGGGTTAGATTTCCTTTGTCCCAGCTTGGTGCTGAGAAATTGACTGTCATTTGGAGAACAGCATAGGAGAAAGGGACTTGGGGGGTCCTGTTGGCCAGCAGGATGGCCAGGAGCCAGCGATGGGCCCTGGTGGCCAAGAAGGCCAATGGCATCCTGGGGTGGATCAGAAGGGAGGGTGGTTAGTAGATGGAGACGGGTTCTCCTCCCCCTGTACTCTGTTTTGGTGAGACTGCATCTGGAAATATTATGTCCAGTTCTGGAATCCTCAGTTCCAGAAAGATACAGAACTGCTGGAGAGAGTCCAGCGCAGAGCCACAAAGATGTTGAAGGGAGGGGAGCATCTCCATGATAAGGAAAGGCTGAGGGACATGGGTGTCTTGAGCTTGGAAGAAATGAGCCTGAGGGATGACCCTATGAATGCTGATAAATATGGAAAGGGTGGATGTCAGGAGGATGGAGCCAGGCTCTGCTCAGGGGCATCCAATGATAAGACATGGGGCAGTGGGTGTGAGCTGGAACAGGGGAGGTTCCACATCAATCTGAGAAGGAACTTCTTCCCAGTGAGAGTGCCAGAGCACTGGAAGGAGTTGCCCAGGGCTGTTGTGGAGTCTCCTTTTGTAGAGACATTTAAAACCCACCTGGCCATGTTCCTGTGTGACTAGATCTAGGGGTTCCTGCTGTGGCAGAGGGATTGGACTGGATGGTCTTTCGAGGTCCCTTCCAATCCCTGATGTTCTGTGATTCACCAGCCTTAGCATAAAGGATGTCTAGGAAGTCTGTATTGATAAAGGCTGAGAAACTTGGAAAACAGGTTGACGTGACCCACTGGTCACTCCCAAATATAGTATTTAAAATCTTGCGTATGTGGGTGTGATTTTCTTACTGCTTTGCTAAAAAAAGTATATAATAAATTTGTACTTAATAATTTCTAGCAAATGCAGATGAAATCTGTTCTCTGATTTGGAATTACATGGTCACCCACTAAATTTGGATAAAAGTAGTAATTATTATAACTTCTCTAGCACTATTTGTTGTGCTGATAGAGGCAGTGTTACTTGGACAAAGATCTTTTCAGAAGGTGTATTACAGATCCTATAAGAGGTTGCCCAGGGAGGTTGTGGCCGCTCCATCATCCCTGGAATGTCCAAGGCCAGGCTGGATGGGGCTCTGAGCAACCTGGTCTGGTCAGAGGTGTTGCTGCCTATGGCAGCGGTTTGGCACTGGGTGAGCTCTGAGCTCCCTTCCAACCTAAACTAGTCTGGGATTCCTAGACACGTCTGATGGACTCTGACCACTTCTGACTTGTTATGGCCTATGGGAGCAGTTCCAGAAACCAACTGGAAATTGCTGCACAGTGCCTGCTGTGGTCTGGAAAGGTTTTTATTTCCAGTTCATGATTGTATTCAGTTTTCAAGTGGAGTTAGTGCCCCTGTACGTGTCTTCTTTCCTCAAAAGGAGCCACCCTGCCAGGGAAATCATTTGGTTTATTTAAAGTTCAGGTTTTGAAAACAAGCAGAGGAAGGTATTAGTATAAATGAGGGTGGAGAACAGCGGTGTTTGTAAGGCACAGCTCTGGCAGCTGGCCCAGCAAGCCCCAGTCACAACAGAGCGCTGTAATCCCCAAATCCCCATCACCCGGCTTCCCCTTCGCTTTCTAACAGGGCACTGAACGAGAAACAAAATGCTCCACTGCTCCTCGTTTCTGACATGTTTCCAAGTACCTGATTTAACCGGGAGGACCGGGCTGTGGTTTGTCTGTTTGTGTTGATTTGTCTCGCCCTGGTCGGAGGGTGACAGTAAATAGCGGCAGGAGGAAGTGGGAGATGACAACACAGATAAGTGCTGAGTGGGGTGAAGAGCACCAACGCATCCAGTCGTACTGCCACCTTTTCCACGTCCTTAGCGCAAGCAAACCCCCTCCCCAGCAGCACAGACACTAGTAGTCCACTGGGAGAAGATGTGCTCGGCCAAGGCTTTTCCTCGCTTGTGCCCCAGCACGACTTTCCAAGTTATGGTTTGTTTCTGTGTCCGCAGGGGAAGCTGCACGACCCTCAGCTCATGGGAATCATTCCAAGAATTGCACATGACATCTTTGATCACATCTATTCCATGGATGAGAACCTGGAGTTTCATATAAAGGTAAATACGTAATGACACGTTACGTAACGGGTCGGGTGAAGGAAAGTTGAGCTGGATGGCAAATCTGCCTTCACCCTGTGCTTCAGGATTCTTCCTTTCTCCCTTTTAGCACTGCAGGATCCTTCCCTTCTCTCTGTTAGTGCTGCTCGATCCTTCCCATCTCTCTGTTATAACTCAATCCCTCGTTGTTGTACCGAAGAGATCTACTTGAAATAATCATAATGCAGTTACCAACCTTTGATGGGCATTGTTCCTGAGTGTGTTTGAACAGCTCCTGTGCTTTTCCATGTCCTTGTCTTGATCCCAACCATATGAGCTCTCTAATTCTTTGAGTGACCTTTAATTCCTGCTGTTCATCCAGTCTCCTGGGGAGCTCTCAGCTGTGGGGGGGGCACTGGTCCGTCTGGCAGGGTTGGGGTCAGGCTATAATTTGTTTCCAAGCAGAGATGAGTAAAATGAAGCAGTGGATTGCAGGAAACCTGAGTGTTCCTCAGTGTCATATCCCCCCCACAACCACACGAAACATCACTGGATGGTTGCAGTAAAGTAGCTGAGCGCAGGCAGAATGTGAAAGCACTGCCCCTTCTGCTGTGCCCTGATGATGCTCTGTGAGAGTGGAGCTCTCCTCTTCTGCCCCTCTTGTGCCTAAAGGTAAATGGATGAGGGAAATTTTGATGCTATTTGCATTAAAACCCTTTAAGCGCCCCTAGGGACACACAAATATTATATATATATTTGTTGTAATCTAGCAGAGGAGCTCTGAGCAGAAATGCTACTGATGTTCTAGAAGGTCATCTTGTATTGAGGACCTTCTTCTTAGGGCCTGGTTGGAGAGGGTTCTCATGAAGTACAGACAGAAGAAACACCCTTATGGAGTACGAATGAACCATCCCAATATTTTAGTAGACCCTTGTTTACAAAACACTGAGTTCTTTCCTTAAGGTCCCTCCCAACCTAAACCATTCCTAGATTCTCTGATCTCTGAAGTCTTCCATAGCTGTTGCTATTCTGTGTAGCATCACTTGGATACCAAAGGATGGGGACCCCCTTCTCAAGACATAATAAATTCTTGTCCCAGCAGAAGATTCTCTTTGTAAATGATGTTCTGGCAGTGCTGAATTTTGTCAGTAGTTTCCTATCACAGTTGACATTTACGAATATCTTCCCAGAAAAGCTGCCTAAATAGCAATGAATGAGCGAGTGATTATACAAGGAGCTGTCATGCAGGGAAATGCATGTTCTGTCAGCCAGAGCAGCAATTTAACAAAACTGTCACACTCTTTTAATGACTGAGACAACCTTGAAAATTCATAGAATTTTTTCTTTGTCTCCCTTTTTAGTAAAAACCCATTTAGGACTGGGAGGGGAACTGGTGTTAATAGTACAGAACCCAAATCTATCTGTATTTAATAGCAGTTGTCACATAGGGAGATCAATCTGCGGTATTAAAAAACCAGACAGTTTATTTTTCATGAGAGAAAACGATACTTTACTAAGTGGCTGGAGTTTACTGATGGTTAGGATTGAGCTGTGTAGTGTTCTAGCTAAGTAATCCCTGGGTAAAGCCTATTTAGGGTCCACAACCCAACACGTTTCTTAGGAACTTGGACTTATGCTTCATTTAAAAGCTGAATTCCTTATTTGATGGTTCCAGCTTTGGTCCTGTTCAATATTTTTGATAATTTTAGAAAAAAGCTTTTAGGTGCTATTTATCTAAAGGGTTTTTATATCCTTTCCTGATGAGTCATTGATAAACAAAGAGCCAGTGACTTGTGAATCATTCAAAACACAAGGATGTTCACATCAAAGATGTAATTCCAACGCTGTGGGAGGTGGGGGTGGGTTTTATTTTTCGATCGATGCTTTTTGTTGTGACAGATACGGAAATTATAGAGGTACAGGGATTTTTAAATCACTAACATTTAAATCTGTGCTGTTTATGGTTTCTTCTTTAGGTTTCCTACTTTGAGATATATTTGGACAAAATAAGAGACCTACTTGATGGTAAGTTCTGCATTTATTATGGGACCTTGGGGTTTGGTTTGCTATGGTGCTTTGATTCGACGCTGAGGGGGAGATGGTTCCTGCCTTTGAGAGTGATTCAGATTGAAGCTGGGTTTGTGAAAGGGTATTTGGCAGTGTAAGTCCTCTGCTCAATGACTCTTGAGCACCTACCCCTGCAGAGGGCAGGGAGTTCTACAGAGAGCCTCAATGGCAATGCACATTCTTAAAGCTTTAATTTCAAAGTGTACAGTGTTCTGCTGAAGCTCTTTGTTAAATTTAGAATGAATTTGGTTCAACTTCCTCTTTGCTTTGTTTCTGTTGGGCAGGAGTGATGGATCTGTCTTATAATTGGTGTGTCTGTAGATGTGTGCCGGGTGTTAATGAACGGGTCAGTTGTGTGTGCAGAGCCAGTCTGAACAGAGAGATGCTGTGCTCATGGACCGTGGGTTTGAGCTTTCTGAATTTCACTGGGTTCTTCTGCCTCTCTTGAAATTCTTGCTGCTTTGGCAAAATCCAGCCTGGCCTCTACTGTATTAACCCAAGCAATAAACAAAAGCTTTGGTGCCATAAAGTTCATTAAACAGGTGTAGGATTGACAGAAGAAGAAATGAGTTCTATAGAATTATAGATTTGTTTAGACTGGAAAAGACCTTTAACCTCACTGAGTCCAAGCCTGAACTCAAGTGTCCCAACCCACCACTAAACCCTGTCCCTGAGCTCCAGATCTCCACAACTTTCATATTGGTAGTTCCTAAGCAGTGGGAAGCAACTAAAATTCTCATTTAGAGATGTAATTAATTCACTGAATTTGTCTGCTGTGACACTGTTTGACACATTATTACCCGTAGAATATTCCTGATTATCTCCATCTTTATTTTCTAGTGTCAAAGACAAACCTCGCTGTACATGAAGACAAAAACAGAGTCCCCTATGTTAAGGTACAAGAACAATGTGACGCTCGGTTTTTAATCCTTTAAGTCGTAGCAAGGCATGGCTTGGCCCATTGCCTCGCTAATGGCCACGTTGATTGTTGATGATTATCCTAATTATTTCATTCATCGGTGCTAAATGCTCTTTCTAACGGCATTTGGAGTAACAAGATGCTTGCTAAACTTTTCAACTTGCCTATTTCTAGGGTTGTACAGAAAGATTTGTATCTAGTCCTGAAGAAGTTTTGGATGTTATTGATGAAGGCAAAGCTAACCGTCACGTAGCCGTTACGAGTAAGTCCTGTGTGCTTGTAGCTTCCTAGCGACATATCGATTCTTCGTGTTCACAGAGTACTTTGAGTTACTTGTGCAAATGATGTGATGATGCACAAATTATAACGATTTAAAATGAAGAGAGCTGCGCTGTTTTGATCACTGTGCTGCGTGCAGAAGCATTTATTGACTTTCAGCTTTGAGAACTCCTCAGTAATACAAGCCATTACATGGTATTATGGTATATCAACCATCAAAATAAGTATTGCTGGTTTGAAATCACATGTAACTGAAATGAGGTAGGTACGTCCCTCTTTGTGCTGCAAGTCAAGGACTTGAAGCAATTCACTCAAAGACTGCAGAGCAGAGTGCAGCCTCTGCCCATCTAACCCTTGCAAGTCATCCTGGCAAAACAAGTGCCTTGGACTGAGTTCCAGTGATGGCAAAGAGAACAAATCTTGAATTAAAAACCATAATCATCACTTCAGCCTGTGCCAGATTTGTTGATGTTGTGTTTCATGCAGCCTACTAGCATTTTGGGTGTCAGACTTTGATTAACAACAAGTGAGATGGCTCAAACAATTATAAGCAAATGGAAGATAACCTGTGAACAGGAATAACCCTGTGGAGTCTCCTTAATTCGACCCCAGGTGAATCCATGAATCTGAGTCACTCCCTTCTCATAGAATCACAGAATGATTGATGCTGGAAAAACCCTTTGAGCTCACCCAGCCCAGCCAGGACCTAACATCATCACAGTCACCTAGACTATGGTGCTAAGTGCCAAGTCGAGTCTTTTCTTAAGCGTCTCCAGGGGTGGGAGCTCCACCACCTCCCTGGGCAGTCCATTCCAGCATCTGATCACCCTTTCTGTGAGGAAGGGCTTCCTAACATCCAACCCAACCCTCCCCTGGCAGCTTCAGGCTCTGCCCTCTCGTCCTGGCGCTGGTTGCCCGAGAGAAGAGCCTGACCCCCACCTAACTACAACCTCCCTTCAGGGAGCTGGAGAGAGAGAGAGAACAGCCCCCCTGAGTCTCCTCTTCTCCAAGCTAGACACCCCCAGCTCCCTCAGCCTCTCCTCATCAGACTTTAACCCCTCTTAAGATCAGGATGTGACAAAGAGGCAGGTAACTGGCCTGTTTCCCCATTTATACTCTAAGATGTTTTTGATCTGAGCAGTGAGCTTGGCAGGACCTCATCTGGTAACTCAAGTCTTGCCCGTGGAGCTTTGGGTTCATTTTGTTCAGTTGGTTTTAAATTTAATATTTTATAAGGCACTGGGCGACTTCTCTCTTTCCCAGGTCTCTGCGTTCTTGCTTTGTTCCTTTAGCCACGTGCCTTTCCCCTGGTACAAGTATTATCTCCTTTTTCTAGCATTTCCTCTGTTGTTTCTGCTACTTTCTTTAAGGAAAACAACTTACTACAAAAAACTTGTGAATCTGAAGCTGCCTGCGGTGGCCTTTGTGAAGAAGCTTTGTCATTACATGACCAACCCAAACCTCTCTGCAATTTTATGTGGTTTAATATGTTCCTAATGAATAGTTTTGCTGAAGTGTCATGAGATCTCCTCGCACACTTGCACTGACACCTGCCCAGCTTCTTTTGACTGCAGCTGTTATCACTTCTCTTTGAGTTCTTTTGCTCAGCTCATTGTGATCCCCTATCCAGGCTGCTGAGCTTAGATCTGTCAATGCCCGAAGTGCCTGTTACCTCACCGTGGTTTTTTGTGTGAGCTGTCTGTACCCATGAAGAAGCATAAAAGGACAGAATCGTTATTTCTTACCGTTATTTAATTTTTATAAAAATAAATGGTTCATTTTTTTATAATTTCTATTCAAATTTTATTGCTTCATAGAAATAAAAATCTTTTAAAAGAAACAACTAAACCTTTTTTCCCCCAAGGCTGTAATTTATCATCACTCCGGTTAATTTGGTCACGTTGGGCGGAAGTAGTAGCTCGTTCTGTAGTCCACAAGCTCTTTGTAGACCCTTGGTGTCAGTACAGTGTAGACCCTGCTGTCAGTACAGTGGTCTGGGCTCTCCGGTGGGTGGCCATTTGAATTTGCTAGTCGTAGCCCAGGCCTGATGAAATAGTCTTGCCAGGTGTTAAACTGAACTTTTCAAATGTGATTGCAGATATGAATGAACACAGCTCTAGGAGCCACAGCATCTTCCTCATTAACATTAAACAAGAGAATGTGGAAACTGAGAAGAAACTCAGTGGAAAGCTTTACCTGGTAGACTTAGCTGGAAGCGAGAAGGTAATCTTTCCTTTTCCTTTAACTGCTGCACAGTCCTAGGGAGACTCTGACATGGCCTTTTTCTAGGTTTTCTGTGACTATTTCATGTCTTAGATCAACACAGCCGAAGTCTGTTTGAAGCTTTCAGAATGACTCTTGATTGTAGTGACTCTGTCTGCTTTCCAATGTAGAAAAATACCAACCAGCAAACAACTTGTGTCTGGTTACCGAAAGACTTAATGTTCTAGAACCAGTAGTGGAAAAATGTCCCTTTTTTCCCCCAGTTTTCTTTCTAACATCTTCTGGCATGTTCAAAATGGTTTCACTATAAAGGAAACAAATGGGATTCCAGTTTCTTGGTAACTACTGTGCCTGGCGAAATAAGAACTAGTGGGGAAGCAGCGTCTGTCACTGTGGTCACAGATTTTTGTTTCTTTCTAAGACTGAGACGTAAAATCCCACCCCCTCAAAAAACCAGAGCTAAAACCGTGTTGCTGTCTAAAAGAGTGCTGGTCACTCCCACCAAACTTGCCACCTGGGCCACCTTGGACTCCACTTTGTGGCCAGTAAACCTGAGTTCAGGATGATTGAGATCAGGCTTTTTCTGTCCTGATATTTGTGGTCCATGCAAGCAAAACATGAAGCCAGGTTACTCAGTTGGTTCTACTGAGTGTGCCCTGAGGACATCCCCATGGTGTTCCCTGTCTCTACAGATATTCTGGTCTGGGAAATGTCCTCTGGTGAGCACCGACTTACTAGCTTTTTCCTGAACAACATAGCACTCAGCTTGCTCTTACACTGGAAGGTGGAAGAGCTACAGGCTTCCACTAGTGAAAAAAATACTTCCAAAATTCTCCTTCCTGCTGAGGCGAAGCTTGCTTTCTTTTCCGTCCGAGAGCATCTTGAACGGTCGCTCTGCCTGCATCACAGCTGTTTGTACAGGCGCCTGCCAACAGCCTGATCTGACTGTTCCTCCTCTCTTCGGTAGGTCAGCAAAACTGGAGCGGAGGGGGCCGTTCTCGATGAAGCTAAGAACATCAATAAGTCTTTGTCTGCTTTAGGCAATGTGATATCTGCCTTGGCAGAAGGAACTGTAAGTAATCCTGTTCTGTGTTGTTGAAGAATGGCTTTTTATTTATCTGTTTCTTTGCCACCCACATGAAAAAATGAGCCGACGCTTCAGTTCAGAACAAAGGCAATATTAGCTTTCCAACCACAAACCGGTGACACTTGTGCTGTTCTCCTAAAGATAAGGACCTCATTCCCAGTGATTTCTCTTGAGTGATTATCCTATCTTAGCACAATCAATTACCCTGCAGGATTGAATGCAGCAGATCCATTAAACCTGTCACTGCCGACTCGCGTTCTCCCTCATTACGCTCTCATTATTTAAATCAAAAGTTGTTCTTGTCTCCTGCTTGTATTTCGATCAGAAAACCCATGTCCCGTACCGAGACAGCAAAATGACCCGAATACTTCAGGATTCCCTTGGTGGCAACTGCAGAACCACCATCGTGATCTGCTGTTCTCCTTCCGTGTTCAACGAAGCAGAAACAAAGTCAACCCTTATGTTTGGACAGCGGTGAGTCGTCCTGGACGCTACTAGCCTGGGTGACGCTTACTCCTCCCCGTGTTCTAAGCCAGCTGTGCCAGGGGCACTGAGATGAGATGTTTGAAAGCAGAGACATCATGGTTTCTGGAGTTGTTAAAAATTAGTCCTGAAGAAAACTGTCTCTTCATTCCCTGGGCTACCAGCAAATTCGATGTTGGTGTTGGCCAGCAGCTGGACTACTTAGAAGCTCTGGTTGTTTTTCCTGCAGAAAATGCAAAGTATTATCGTAGTTCTTTCCAATTTTATGGAGGAGATAATGGTATTGGGCAATTTCTGCTGGCTAACTCAGTGGAAAACGTTTGGATTCCCTTTATCTGATCTTGATGCTTTTAAGACCTGGCTTCTCCACGATTGGCACCTCAGGGACCGTTGGTAGGGTCATAAAAATATTTCTTAACCATTAAATAGAAGTGAGGAATGTGGGCACAGTGTAATATCGACGACTTTGACAGATTAGCAGGACAGCTCAGACAGTTTTATGTGATTGAAGGCTCTTAACAGTGTAGGGATAAGTCCTCAGAAAGGACCGAGGATGAAATAAACGTGTCTTTGTGTGGACAGGGATTGTTTTCCACCATGAATCATTTTTTGCATCAAAGCCCAAACTGTTAAGGAGCTTTTTGTACTGGAAAGTAAAATCGTGTATAGAAGATTAATCTGACAGTCACCTATTAATTCTTTGCCCCACTTTTATCCTTTAATGTCAGCTTTCCTTAGATTATCATGAGGGAAGATGATCCCTTTAGTGTATTCTTATAAAAGTGTATCACAGAATCACAGAACATTAGGGATTGGAGGGGACCTTGAAAGATTATCTAGTCCAATCCCTCTGCCAGAGCAGGACCACCTAGACCAAGTCGCACGGTGCCTCTTCATGGAGGCTGGGGTTGGAGGGCAGTCCTGCATTGCCAGAACTATTATTAACTTGCCTTTGTCACCTGCTCCTGGGATTTGTCGAAGATGAGCAGGAACCCGTGTGCTTTAAAAGTCATGAATTCGTGTGATCTAGCCTTCCCTTTCTTCAGTGCGGAACTGCAAGCTGCACAAAGAACAACACATGGGGAAAACTCCCCAGACGGAACTTCCCAGGTTGCTGCAGCAAGATTTTATGGAAAAGAACTATGAAAAGAGGAAGCTGTAGTTAACATCTTCTGGTCAAGGATTGCTCTGCAGTTTTAATTCACCATCGGGTGACGTAAATTATTGAAGGCATCATCTCTTTTACTGAGATCCTGTACCTTATGATGTGCATTGCAGGCATTCTTGCAGATCTCAAGATGCAGCAATGAGTTACAGAATCACAGAATGATTGAGGCTGGAAAAGCCGTCTGAGCTCAGCCAGCCCAGGACCTAATATCACCCCATCAGCCAGACCAGGATGTTTGTTAGTTTCCCTGCTTGCAGTTCACTAGTTTTGAAGTTTTAGGGATAATTGGTTTAAATATCTGGTGAAATAGGAAGGTGATGAATTAGAAATGAACAGAACAAAAAAACATGGTGGGGAGGGGAGAGATAAGGGGTTCTACCACTCGAGTACAAACACAAATCCCTCATGCTCAGGTCACAAACCAAAGCATATGTGGAGTTTAAAGTTACTGCCTTCCAGATCTTGGATGAGAAGCTCCAGGATTCCTCCGAATCATCAGCAAAATGAACTTAGCTGCATCAGCTTTTTACTTTAGGACACTCCGGTGACAAAAGAAGGTGGCAGGGAAGGGAACGGGCTTCTTCTACTACCCTCAGTAGCTCAAAGTGATTTAGTTTTATAAACAAAGTCAAAACCTTGAAATCCATCAGGAATGGAAAGTTCACAGTGAACTGCATCGCAGTGATCCAGTTCTAAATAGATGAGTAGGTCCTGTGTTAGGTTTTGATCCATTTGCTGTTGCACTCAACTCTCTGTCAGCGGGTTGGAAGTAAAGAGAAATTCACATGGTAAAATTTAACAGTCCAGGTTAAATAGATTAAGAAATATCTAAGGGATTAAAGCATTTATTTGTAAAATCTAGCTTAAAAGGGGGTTGAGTTTGCTCTGTACTGTGTAAAAGTATTCCAGAATCTCTGTGATGTTGTACCTTTGGGGACTTCAGGAAGTGTATGGGGAGACCAACTGCACATCCTGGCTGACAGACATTGGAGTGATGGGACACAACTGAGCACTTTCCTAGGAAGAGGAACATTTTTGAGATCTTCCTCACTGAGGAGAAGCTGGGAGAACACAAAAACACTTAGTGAGAGTGCTTGGCTAGGGCTTCTTACGGTGTTTTTGTTTGCTTAAGAGCTACAACTGGGCTGAAATGGCAGTTCCTTGTGGAGAACATTCAGCTGTCTGGAAGAAAATACAAGCAGGTGGACCTGCTTGTGCAGGCAGGGCCACTTAATTAAGTGGATGTGCTAATTAACAGTGTGTTCCTCTGGTAGTAGTAGTGAGCCATTTTCTTCTCTTTCTGCTCCATCTTTACTTGTGGTTTTATAATGATTTGTTTTCTTATTTGTTAGTAAGGTCTTGATCCATCATTAGGGTAACACAGTCAATAAACGTGATTTTTCTTCCCCTAGAGCAGTGAAATGAGGAAAACCTCAACCCATACCTGTAGCAGAGACAGCATGCACCTCCAACCGTTAGGTATCTGCATGTTTGAAAAGTACAGGGATAGCTAAAAACATTTCCAAGGCGATGAAACCCCTATATGCCCAGTGTGAATCACTGGAGCCCAGTCTGGAGTATGAGGCACAGCTATGGGAGCCTTTCTGTGCTGACAACACAAACTTTGTGGGTTTTTAGTGATTTAATACATTTAAAGGAGGCTTTTACAATCTTTAGTGGAACTGTGAAGAAAATCGTTCAGATGACAGAATCACAGAACATTAGTGATTGGAAGGGACCTCAAACGATCATTCAGTCCAATCTCCCCACTACAGCAGAGTCCCCTAGATCAAGTTCCTCAGGAACATATCTAGGCAGGTTTTAAACATCTCCAGAGAAGGAGACTCCACAACACCCCTGGGCAGCCCCTTCCAGGGCTCTGTCACCCT
>JAOXOE010000602.1:23619629-23655165 GCA_028565055.1 Phoeniculus purpureus
GACTTAGTCTAGGTGATCCTGCTGTTGCAGGCGGATTGGACTAGATGATCTTTTGAGGTCCCTTCCAATCCGTTATGGTTCTATGATTCTATGATATCCTAATACGGACAGCCATGCTGCTGCCCCAGTTAGACTCTTTACTCCCGCACCAAGCCCTGTCAAGATGCTCAGAGTGGAACTTTCCCATTAATTTTAAGGAACTGTTAAAGACATAAGGAAGCAGGTTAATTAACAGCCTGAAGTCCAAACATCTCACAGCTGGCGAGACCGCTTGAAGTCAGAGGGTGTTTTGTGGTGTCTTTAGAATGTTTACCTTGGCAGGAATTTTAGCTGGATGATTTTCTAAAATTAACCTCTTCAAGTGAAGAATCCAAAGGCGCTTCTCTTGCTGTGATTTTGCCTGATAAGAAAACCAAAGTAGGACTATGAGCAAAGGCATTACTACGCTGTACAGGGTCACGAACAGCAGGGAGTCATCGGCCAGCTTTCCCAGGGGCAGTGAGGTTTCTGTCATACCTGCACAGTATGCTGTGCCTTGGGGTTTTTGTAGTGGAAGACACTGAAGCTAAGTGGTTCCTTTGGTATCACTTCAACAAGCATCAGGTTTCCACACTGCAACAGAGAGGCAATGATGTGAATCACAGAGGAGTTTGGGGGAGAGCGTGGGACAGTCCGCTACCCCCACTCTCCAACATACCAGTATGTGAGCTTTGTAGGCAAACATCTCATCTCTCTTCTTTGTGATGAGCAACAGCTTGTCAAAGAGGAACAAGGTGCGCTCGTTCTTGGCTCGCTGGATGCGAAATGTTCCTTCTAACACCAGCTCCCCATAACTCGTCAGGTCTGGCCCCTTCCAGTTAGTGAGCAAACTCTGTATTTCCTGTGACAGATCAAAGAACAACAATCAATCGTCATTTCAGAGATCTGACTGGAACAGAGACTCGAGCTGCTGAGGCCATTCCTACTCTCCTGTGTAGTTCAGTATCCAGCAGTGCAAAGTCACCATACAGTAGTAACTGAGGTGCAACACTGCAGTGAGGTGCTTGGAGGGCTACTGCTAAACCCTCACTAAAAAACACCCCTGAGTACTGGTGCCTCTGCGTGGACCCCCTGCAAGGGGGTTGGACTAGATGACCTTTGGAAGTCCCTTCCAACCTGGGCAATTCTATGATTTGTGACCCAGCAAAGAGCCCTGAGCTTCCTAGGGCAGCCTGAAAAGAAAGAAGAGTAAGTCATCTCACCAGACATGTGGAGATGGAAAACGGTCTGTAATTCAACTCATCAGTCTCTCTTGTGTCTGCTCCACTCTCCCCTCTAACCTCTTAATGTTACTCTCTCACCTCAGGTGTTCCCCTGCAGTGGTGTGGTCACCCACTGAATGAACTGTAATGCCATGTCCATGCCCTGTAGATCCATCACAGATACATCTGTGAGCTGTTCAGATTACAGAAGTGTTTCTCAGAAGACTTAAAGACCAGATTCAGTCAAATGATCATTTAAGATAAAGATTTAGTTGCACTATTCATTACTTGTACACATACAACAGATATTTCTCACTTACTACTTGAGGAGAATTATCTGCGAACATCCTCACAAGCCTGTGGCACTTAGCTATGGTTATTCTTGTTTCCTTGAGTCTCCCCTTTTTCCTTGCTAGTGGCAATGACATGAAACTTCCAGCACAGGGCAGCAAATTCTAAAAGCAGACTAAAACTCAACTAGCAAAACACATCTATTAAACTTGAAGCTCAGTAGCAGTAGTGAAGCAAGGACTGATTTGCTCGTCCTAGGCTGGTCTCTCTAGGACATCACACAGAATCACAGAACATAAGGGATTGGAAGAGACCTCAAAAGATCATCTAGTCCAATCACCCTGCCACAGCAGGATCACCTTGACCAAGTCGCACAGAACATGCTCAGGCAGGTTTTAAATGTCTTCAGAGAAGGAGACTCCACAACTGCCCCGGGCAGCCCCTTCCAGGGCTCTGTCACCCTCACTGGGAAGAAGTTCCTTCTCATATTGGTGTGGAACCTCCTCTGTTCCAGCTCACACCTGGTGCCCCTTGTCTTATCATTGGATGCCCCTGAGCAGAGCCTGGCTCCATCCTACTGACACCCAGCCTTGCAATCTTTACAACATTCATGGAGTCATGCCTCAATCTCCCTTTTTTCCCAGCTCAAGAGACCCAGCTCCCTCAGCCTTTCCTCAGCAGGAAGATGCTCCACTCCCTTCATTGTCTCTGTGGCTCCGTGCTGGCCTCTGTCAGGCAGTTCTGTGTCCTTCAGGAATGGAGTCATGATTCTTGCCAGAGCAGAGTAAAGGGGGAGGAGAACTTCTCTCGAGTTAGTCCCTGTATAGCCTGTTCTTTGGTGTAGATTCTTGCGTTGATGTTCCAGCCTACACTTCGCAAACCGGTGTAGGAGGCTTGTCTGGGACTCCTTTGCCTCTATTTTATTCAGAAGTCATTGGAGGGACTCCGTGTCTGAGCAGGAAAATCCAAAGCTTTCTGAATTCACATGGATGTGTTTAGGTTTTCTTGTTAGATGTGGGTTTGCTCAGTAGGTGCGAGTTCCTAGCAATTGTTCAGGCTCTCTTGGTGCTAAGCACTTTCATAACAACAATGTGGTGGTGGTTATTGACAGAAGGGGTTAAATGTTGTGATATCCTGAGCCTGCTTGTGGTGGTGGGGCATGAGTTCAGGCTCCCTTCCTGCTGAGTCTTCTTCAGCCCAGTAACTCAGTTTCCTTGTCCTTCCCTTCCCTCTCCTGTCCCTCTCCCTTCCCTCTTTCTTCCCTCCACCTGAAAAAGGTATTTGAAAGCTCTGTTTGACTTTCAAGGATAAGTTTCTGTATCTCTGCTTTGCTGTATTGACATCCTACACACTTTGATGCTTGAAATACAGTTGAGTTGTGCTGGTGGGGTTTAAAGGATAGCTCTTATGAGATGAGGTGAATCTGTGCTCACACCTGGGTGTGGGATACTCTGTGGTGGATCCCTTGCCAGAAGCAGCTGTGAGGTGATAGCTTGTCCAGCAGAACAATAATGACAGGACTTGGTTTTGTCCTTAAGCCAAGAACAGCTTTCAGAGCTGCTCTTTCTGGGGCAATGTGAAGAGGCAGATCCATGTCTGCTCCTGGTCATTGGCTACTGATACAGAAAAATTCCTATTATCATAGAATAGTGGGATGGTTTGGGTTGGAGGGAGCTCAGAGCTCTCCTGGTGCCAACCCCCTGCCACGGGAAGCGACACTTCTGACTAGACCAGATGTCCCACACACCCATCCAACTTCAACACTTCCAGGGAGAGGTGATGGAGCAGCCACAACCTCCCTGGGCAACCTGCTCCAGTGCCTCAGCACCCTCACAGGGATTTCTGCCTCAGATCTCATCTCAATCTTCCCTCTTTCAGCTTAAATGCCTCCCCCTTGTCCTAGCACCAGAGTCCCTTGG
This sequence comes from Phoeniculus purpureus, assembly GCA_028565055.1. Classification (NCBI taxonomy): domain Eukaryota; kingdom Metazoa; phylum Chordata; class Aves; order Bucerotiformes; family Phoeniculidae; genus Phoeniculus; species Phoeniculus purpureus. Next base: position 23,623,081 of record JAOXOE010000602.1, read on the forward strand.
AAAGAGTCCCTCCCAGCTTTCCTGGAGCCCCTTCAGGTACTGGAAGCTGCTCTAAAGTTCTCCCACAGCTTTCTCTCCAGGCTGAACAGCCCCAACTCCCTATTGAGGCTTTGGATGTTAGAAAATAATTTGCAAATGTATAATAGTTTCTCTGCTAGAAAGGTCTCAGTCCTTACTGTTGTCTTGAGGTAAAATTTGCAGAGCCACTGACACCTTCTGGTTTTGTCATGCAGAGCGAAGACCATTAAGAACACAGTCTCTGTGAATCTGGAGCTGACTGCAGAGGAATGGAAGAAGAAGTATGAGAAGGAGAAAGACAAAAACAAGAGTCTGAAGAATGTTATCCAGCATCTAGAGCTGGAGCTGAACAGGTGGAGAAACGGTACGTGCCAGAAAATGGGAAGGGCTGCAGCTCTTTGTACTTTTTTGAAGTTATAAGTGTTTAAATATTGCCTTAAATAGGTTTTTTTTTTAAATAGGTTTTTATGATTGAGTTCACTGTTGGAATAATTAGTCCTTTAGGGCAACGATTGGCAGAGTCAGCTGATGAGAAGGAATGACCATTTGTCTCCATCGGTGGCATCTAAATGAAATTTATGTTGAGAGCAGTCAATTTAGAAACACAGGGAACTGCTGCTCTTACAGGGCAGACTGTAAAATGCAGTGTAGGATGGTAGAAGAGGAAGAGCACTTTTCTGCATTACACACGAAGTACCGAATGTTGGTGGAATCTGGGAACGTTGATAAATCATTGTAACGAGAATTGATTTTCGCTTGTCATCCTCGTGTCGATGCATCTCACAATTCAACAGCAGGTAACTCTTGCAAATGGAATCATAGAATCATAGAATCATTAGGGATTGGAAGGGACCTCAAAAGATCAAATGTGAGGTATCGGAAGCAAGAACAAATAAACGGATGATGTAGTTGTTTAGCTGCAGTTAGGTTTGGGCAGTCAGCTCTGGTTTTGAACCATCGTGGCTGAAACCACCACTTAAAAGGTGATACCTGACCTTTATGGGTGCACACAAGCGCTTTGTGCTCTCAGCGCCCCGAGAGGTTTCCTTGCCTTGCAGATGAGATCGTTACCTAATGATTGCACTCCGTGCCTTCCTCTGGAGGCTCCAGCCCAGGGAATATTTCCCTTATCAGCATCACACCATTGCTATGGAGACACTCTCTCTGCCGCTGGTGTTGAGGAGTGCTGGGGATTTGCAACCTGCTCGTGTTCTGCCTCTTTCATTCCGTGTTTGCTGAATGTGACGGCTTTAATATCCTTCCCATTCTAGAGACTTAATTTTTTTAAATAAAACCCCATATGGATTCTTTGTATGGATCCCTTTGACTAAATGTCCTCACCTCCACGTCCCCTCCTGCTTTTCTCATCGGCAATACATTCACTGCATTCAGAACACTATTGATTTCTTGTCTGACCTCCTGCAGGAGCGTCGTTTGGAAGGAGATTCAGGCAAAAGAGGCTCTTTAGAAATGAAAGCAGCACAGAAATCACGTCTTGAATACGAAATGCCAGATAGATGCATAAATATTCCGTCGAGATGGCTTGTTCCATAAATTTAGAAAGTCATATGCGAAATAAATTCACAGCAGAAAGCGGGTGCACCCTGTTCTCATCGAGCAGCACAATTTGATCTGTGTTTTCCAGGCAGGAGGTTGTTCCCATCCAATGAATGACGATTTTGGGAGGCTCCCAAGAGACCCTCTGCAGCCTGCGGAGCGTTGCTCTGTGTGTGCGAGGTTGCGCGGTCTGACCCCAGCTCACCTTTCCGACTCTGCTGCGGTGTGAAATGCAACAATGAACGTTCCATTTGCATTTTTCTCATTAACGAGATAAAAGATCTCCGAGCCACTAGCAGTTGGGCAAAGAAGTATTTTGAGCGAAGTGCTTTGGTACTTGTGGTGCTCGATTTCAAGTGACTCCTTTTCATGCTTTAATCCTGAAAATTTAGCTTGTTTGTTAGTTGGTTGTGTTCTCTCCCGGACTACTGCTTTGGTTTCGGGTTGGAATTCAACCAGCCCTTTTGGTCTTTTGATGTATTTACCCCCAAAGATCAGTCCTGGGTCCAGTGCTGTTCGGTATCTTCATTAACAACATTGATGATGGAATAAAGTGTCTACTCAGCAAGTTTGCTGATGATGCCCAGCTGGGTGGATTGGCTGATTCACCTAGAGACTGTTCAACATTTCAAGAAATTCTGGACAGGCTGGAGAGTTGGGCTGAGAGAAATTGAATGAGTTTTAACAAAACCAAATGTAGAGCCCTTCACTTGGGAAGGACTAACGGGAGGTATCGATACAGGTTGGGTAGTGACCAGCCAGAGAGCACCCCTGGGGTGAGGGATCTTGGAGTTGTTGCGGATAACAAACTCAAAATGGATCAGCAATGGGCCCTGGTGGTCAAGAAGGCCAAGAGGGTGTTGGTGTGGATCAAGAGGAGGGTGTCTAGCAGATCAAGGGAGGCTCTTCTATCCCTTCAGTGAGGCTGCACCTGGAATCCTGTGTCAAGTTCTGGTCTCCCCAATTCAAGAGGGATAGAGAATTAATGGAGAGGGTTCAGTGCAGAGCTACAAGGATGACTGGGGGTCTGGAACAACTGCATTCTGAAGAGAGATTGAGAACATTGGGACTTTTTAGTTTGGACTAAAGAAGGCTCCGAGGGGATTTAATACCTGTCTATAAATCCGTGGGGGCTGGGTGCCAGGCAGAAAGGAATCCTCTCTTTTCAGTGGCATCAGACAGGACAAGGGGTGATGGATGCCAGCTTGAACACAGGAACCTCAGTCTGGGCAAAAAATTCTTTCCAGTCAGGGTTACTAACTATTGGAAGGGGTTGCCCAGGGAGGCTGTGCAGTCCCCTTCTCTGGAGATGTTTCAACCCTGGCTAGATGGGGTTTTGTGGAGCTGATTGAGGCTTTTTAGGCGGTTCTGCTGTTCAGCAATTTGTATCCTGCCTGAGCAGGAGGGTTGGACTCGATGGCCTTTGAAGGCGCCTTCCAACCCTAATAAACTGTGTAAACTGCATAAACTCTGTATATTTGTCCTGTTTCCATCATTTCCTGCCAGTAAGGTAAGTAATTCCTACACAGTTTGAGCAAGAGGAACCGCTAGTGAAGCTTTATGGGACTGAAGTACTGTAGCTTGTCATAGAAAATAAAAATAGCTGGGCAGAAGGGGTTTCACATAACCTTGAGCACCTCGAGCAATGCGTGCAGCAGTCAGTGGCTCAGAGTCTCTGCAGACCCTAATGAGAGCAGATTCAATTTCTGGCATGAGTGCCTTGCCTGTCCCTCCTCGCTGAGCTGCGGCGGGTTCATAATTGCAGCGCACCGCCTTCACCCAAGACAATATTCCTCAAAGTAAATGATTTTGAAAGAAAATGTGTAGGGAGCACATCCTGTCAGGTGCACACAGTCAACAGCTGTATGGGCTTTAATTTTAGCTGTGAGAAGGCAGAAGGTAAATATCATTTCAGATGCAGCTCTCCGGTGGCCCTGGTGCTCTCACTGTTTATTACATGGCAGCTGGAAATGTGGAGAGGAAGAGACGTTTAATTGCTGGTTGGCTTTAGGCTGCGAGTCGGATTCTTTTCCTCCTTATTTACGCTTCTCTTAATCCACAGAGCTAAGACCATCTATAGAGGGCTTGAGCGAAAGGTGAGCCAGGAGTTCAGGTGTTTTAACAGCAGCCATCCAGACTGATGCTGCATTTCTAACCATGGAGATCATCTTTCTGACGAGGATGGTATTCCACACCTACTTTTGCTGGTCGTTTGTGCTCTGCACAGCTGGATACAGCCCTTTGCTTTGCTCTCAGACACTAGAGGAACTAAAAGGAGGTTGTGGCCAGGCTGGTGCTGGTGTCTTCTCCCAAATCACTAATGACAGGATGAGGGGAAATGGCTTCAAGTTGTGTCAGGAGAGGTTTAGATTGGATCTTAGGAAGAAGTTGTTTCCTGAGAGAGTTGGTTGGGCACTGGAACAGGCTGCCCAGGGAGGAAGAAGTTGTTTCCTGAGAGAGTTGGTTGGGCACTGGAACAGGCTGCCCAGGGAGGTGGTGGAGTCACTGTCCCTAGAGGTCTTCAAAAACCGAGTAGCTAGAGCACTTGAAGCTGTGGCCCAGGGGTTAGGGAGATAATGGGATAAGGGCTGGACTTGATGATCCTGGAGGTCCTTTCCAGCCATGATGATTCTATGTCCTTGACTCTCTTTTTGATTATAACTATCATGGCTTTTGTGCCCGCAGGAGAAGCTGTGCCTGAGGATGAACAGATGAGCGCAAAGGACCAGAAGAACTTGGAGCCATGTGATAACACCCCGATTATTGACAACATCACACCGGTTGTCGCCAGCATCTCAACAGAGGAGAAGCAGAAATATGATGATGAGATTGCCAGTCTCTACAGACAGCTGGACGATAAGGTGTGAGCATTTGCATTGACTCCATTTGCTGGGTGTAGATGGAAAACTAATCCAAAATGGTTGGGTGTCTCTGATTTTCTTGAGCACCATAAACTGGAAAATGTCCCAAAGCTCAAAACACTGTCACTGCGTAAAACCAGATCTTGGCTGTGCCAGAGCATGTCAGGAGAACGGGAAGGAGCTGGAGCTCAAGTGCTCTGAGGAGTAGCTGAGGGAACTGGGGGGGTGTAGCCTGAAGAAAAGGAGGCTCAGGGAAGACCCTCTCGCTCTTGATGGCTCCCTGAATGAGGTTGTAGTGAGGTGAGGGTTAGAAGGTTGGTGTCTTCTTCCAAGGAACAAGCAACAAGATGAAAGGAAATGACCTCAAGTTGCCCCAGGAGAGGTTGAGGTTGGCCCTGAGGAACAGTTTCTGCCCCACAAGGGTTGTCCAGGCCTGGCCCAGGCTACCCAGAGCCGTGGGGAGTCCTCATGTCTGGAGGAGTTGCAAAGCCTTGGAGATGTGGGATGAGGGACAGGGGTTAGTGGGGACCTGGCAGTGCTGGGGGAATGGTTGGACTCAATGATCTTAAAGGTCTATTCCAACCAAAGCAGTTCAGTGATTCTGTGATTCTGTGCCAGCTCTCTGCCTCTGCTCCCTCCACAGACAGTGTTTGGGGCCATTAGTCCATGAAACAGGAGCCAAGTTTTTGATTTTAAGGGCTCAGTACAGGCTGTCCAACCCTTCTTTTCTTCAGTGATTTATGTAAAACCCTTCAGCAAGCTGCATCATCATCTTGAAGTTAAAAAATCCTCATGTATTAGAATCTTTAAAGGAAAACCTATACCCATCCCTTGGGTGTCTCATTGATGTTGTTCTAGCTGTGAACACTACCTGCAGTTGCAGGTGGCTCCTTTATTTATTTATTTATTTGCACAGCTCAAAATACATCATTGGCACTTAAAGCTGTCAGCAATACATTTCCCCAGCACTTGCCACTAATAGCTTTGGCTTGTGTGAAGATAAGAAGTGAGGAAAAATAAGACAGACTGAAGCCATTGACCGTTATGGATGAGAACAGCTGGTGCTCAATAGCTGTTTTTGCTATCAGAGATCAATCTGTTGGTGTTCCTGCCAGAGAACCAGAGAATATCCATTGACTCTGATAGAGTAAAAACCAGCCATTTATCTCTGAGTTTCACTGAAGATGGATATCCATCACCAGAGCAGAGATGAGCTTGGTCAGGGCTGTTCTTGGTGGCCTCCTGTGGAATTTTAGAGGAAGGACTCGTACAGCAGAGTCAGTCGTCGTTTTTCTTCTGTGTTTAGGATCAGTTCCTATCTAGGAGGCTGCTGTCTTACCCAGGAGGTTAAAATACCAGTACAACTGGATGCGTGGCTGCAAATGACCCGGCAGTATTTTCTGCAAGGGCTGTGATGGAGTAGGGAAGTGCAGGTTCGGCAGTTGAGGCTGCTGTGGGTTTTCCTCTCTCTCCTCTCATGCCACTCACATGTGCACCTGTGGCATTAATCTTCCTTCTGTTCTAGAAAGGGGAAATAAAAGTGACCAAATGACAATGGTGAGAAAGAACTAAAAATCTCCAACCCTGTTTCATTGCAGGATGATGAAATCAACCAGCAGAGCCAGTTGGCAGAAAAACTAAAGCAACAAATGTTGGATCAAGAGGAGGTAAAAAACCAAACAAAATCGACCCAAACCCAAATGAATCTCCCCTACATTTTGCTCGTGAGCCCCTTATTTAGTCATTCCGTTGCGGTTGTTGATATGAACTGGCTGAAGTTCAACAGGTAAGAGAAAGCTGTGTGACAGCTAGGCTTCAGTTTCATGACGTCCGTAATCCTGCTAACGTAACTCTATTCATATTATCAGAGAAACTATTACTTTAAACGGTTTATTTCCTCGTTTCTTTCCTTGTGCATAAAATTGATGTTCTGTTGTTTGTAAGACGGGCCATGACCACTAAACTTACAGCCGCGTCATTTCCGTACCTGTCATTTATTTGCACGAGGTTTTGAGGAGAAGCAAAATCTGCCCACAACACCGGATCACCTGGTTCCCCAGGGGTTGCTGTGGTGTTTCCTAGAAGATGGGTTTATTTTGGTTTTCAGACCATAGGAAACTGGAGAAGGTCCATTGGGACCAAGAACATGATCCTGGTGTGGGAGTTGACCCATTGTTAGTGTTGTGCTGCCATTTTACGTCAGTGTTCTCAGCTAAAGCTGACTTTTCCCTCGCAGCTTTTCGTTGTGTCTTATTTTTTGGCTGCTGTGCCTTCTTCCCTTTGGGCCCCTCAGTTCCAAAAGGACACAGAGATGCTTGAGAGAGTCCAGTGCAGGGCCACAAAGATGATGAAGGGAGTGGAGCGTCTCCCTGCTGAGGAAAGGCTGAGGGAGCTGGGTCTCTTGAGCTGGGAAAAAAAGGAGATTGAGGCATGTCCCCATGGATGTTGATAAAGACGGAAAGGGCAGTTGTCAGGAGGATGGAGCCAGGCTCTGCTCAGGGGCATCCAGTGATAGGACAAGGGGCACCGGGTGTGAGCTGGAACAGAGGAGATTCCCCATCAATCTGAAAAGGACCTTCTTCCCAGTGAGGGTGCCAGAGCCCTGGAAGGGGCTTCCCAGGGGTGTTGTGGAGTCTCCGTCTCTGGAGATGTTTAAAACCCTCTCGGCTGTGGTCCTGTGTGACTTGATCTAGGGGTTCCTGCTGTGGTAGGGTGATTGAGGTGGATGATCTTTCAAGGTCCCTTCCAATCCCTGATGTTTTGTGATCCTGGGGAATGTGATGTACGCTGGCTCTTTCCCCACCCTCTGTCTCCCGTGATCCACATTACATCTTGAAGATGAATCAGGTTCTCAGTGGCCTCTAATCCCTGCCTTACAGACCCTTTTTTGTGTGCCAGTCTAGCTTTGCTGACTTAACTGAAATCTCTGCAGCTGCCATTCCCCGTTCACAAGGTTTAGCTGCTTCATCTGAGCAGCTCGTTCCTCTCCTACCTTCAAAGTGTGGTGCTTTGGTTTCTTCTTTAAAGGAATCAAATTAACGCTGGAGGGCTTTGCATTGCCCACGTAACTTCACCTGCTTGGTAGGAGCGACGTACCTGTCCTCTCCCAGAGCTGTGATCAACTGCGTGATGGATTAGCTGCAGAGCAGCTGCCTTGCTCTGCTTCCCCCTAATTAACCAGAGTACTTTTTTCTGCTTGATTAAGCGAGCGGGTTAATTATAAATCTAAGCCCTGCCCAGATGGCATCACGCTGATACTGGTTTCTTTGGGTACCTTTTCAGCACCAGCTGGTTTTTGGGCTGTTTTGGAGCAGGGTCTGAGTCTTTCACCCTCCCTCATCATGTGCTGGGAGCTGGTATTTGTGGTGTGTGTTTGGGAGAAGGGTCTGAATCTTCCAGCCTCTCACCTCATGTGCTGGGAGCAGGTCCACTGATCCATCATCTCCTTCCCTTTAGTTACAACCCATCGGTGTCCTGAGTGGCCTTTTAAAAATCCCCCTGTATTTTCCAACGTGATACCACCAGGAATCTTCTGGGAGCGCTGTGCTGGTACTCTAGGTGATACCTAACACTTCCTTTTCCTTGAAGTCACAGTAGTATTCGCACGGAAAGACGTCTGAAGTCAATGTAAATAATGGTGCCATCTGTGTTTAACAGAAAGATTATTTTAAGCTATTTTGTTGTTTAAATATTTACGTGCCATCTGGCTTTGGCAATTCGATGGGTTTTTCCGTACCGTGAGTGCACTTCTGAGGCTGCAGCGATACCAGTGAGATAAATTTCCCTTTACATCTGAATCCTCTCTCTGCCGCTTTGGGCACGTGCCAGTGTCTGAAGCTGGTGGATTGCTTTTCTATTTTCCATTAGTGCTCTGAGCCAAGAGAAGCAGTATCTGCTCTCACATTCTCCTTTCAGGTGGTCCCTCTTACAGTTGCGTTTCTCTTGGGGTGAGGGACACGGGTTAGTGGTAACCAGGCAATGCTGGGCCAAAGGTTGAACTTGATGATCCTAAAGGGCTCTTCCAACCAAACTTACTCTGTGATTTTGGGTCTTGCGCTCAACTTCCTTGTAGCCTGGGGTGGGACAGGTCAGGAGAAGGTCCATGCAGCACACTTCAATACTGACAATGAATGTTGTGGGGCACCTTTTATTTGTTTATTTTCACAGCATAGAATCATAGGGTTGGAAGGGACCTCCAAAGGGCATCCAGTCCAACCCCCCTACACTAAGCAGGGCCATCACTCACCAGACTAGATTGTCCAGAGTCCCATCCAGCCTGATCTTGAATGGCTCCAGGGATGGGGCCTCCACCCCTTTTCTGGGCAGCCTGTTCCAGGGATCCCCCACCCTCAGATTCAAGAGCTTTCTCCTCCTGTCCAACCTCAATCTGCCCTTTTCCAGCTTCAAACCATGACCCCTCATCCTGTTGTTCCCTGCCTTTGTGAGCAGTCTTCCCCAGCCTTCTGACAGCCCGTTTCAGGGACTGGAAGGTTGCTAGAAGGTCTCTTCTGCAGTGTGTGACCTCCTCCTGCAGTATATGGCTGCTGTGAAGTCTGGGTTAGAGCTTAAGAACCTGAATGTTCAAATCTTTAACATCTGAAGTAAGATGGGATGGTGCAAAGGAAAGGACCACACAACCAACCTTTGAACGGAGACGTCAGCATCTCTCTTAGTAGCAGCAGAGAGTAAATGTAATAAGTTTTACAAGCTGGAAATGCTCACTAGGGTGTGTGAAGTCTCTGTTTCTTCTTCAGTTAATATTTTGCTGCAGCTAATCTGTCTTCACCAGGTTTGCCATATGTTGTTTATCAAAGTGTTTCTCTAATGCCACAAGACCTTTGAGGCTGCCTCAGAGCCCTTTTACTCAGCTGAGTTCAAAGCTCTGAGTCGATTTAAACATGGTACTTTGTGGTGTTTTTTGGTCCGTGCTGCGGCATCGGATTGAGGGCAGAAAATAGAACCTATGAGAAGCTACAACACCCTTTAGAGTAAGTTTCTCGGCCTCGGTCTTGTGCCTTAACAGGATTTGATGTTTTCTTTTCATCGGGGTTCACAGCCTTTCTTGCTTCCTTCAGATACCTCTGTGCCAAAACTGAGGAGCAGGATTTCTTCCCTCCTGCTTTTCCTCTCTCTCACACACACTTCCATGCTCATGTTTTCTTTCTCCATCTGGTTTTGCCCTTCCCACGTTGCCCTCTAAACGAGTTCTTAATGCTTCTGTGGTCTCTGCTTTCCAGCTTTTGGCCTCCACTAGGAGAGATTACGAGAAGATTCAGGAGGAACTGACCCGTCTCCAGATTGAGAACGAAGCGGCAAAGGATGAAGTGAAAGAGGTTCTTCAAGCCCTGGAAGAATTAGCTGTTAATTATGACCAGAAATCTCAAGAAGTAGAGGACAAAACCAGAGCCAACGAGCAACTGGCTGACGAGCTGGCACAAAAGAGTGTAAGACCCAGCGGTGTATAGTGCTGTTTCCCTCCCCTACAGCTTTCCATAGGGGTTCCCAGATACCTGCTGGCCTGTGCCAGTTCAAAACAGTTCAGGGGTCTGTCAGATGCTGCTGCTAACTATGTTGTTACGTAGCTTAAAAACTGCAGGAGCTATTAAAAGGTCCGTATTTGCCTGTGCTATCCCCTAATATCTTAATTAAACAATCAAATCAAAGCAGCTCAGGAACTGCTCTACAGCAGCTGATGGCAGATTGCTGCTCTCTCGCAACTGGTGCATTTTGCACACCACAGCGGCAGCTGAACTGGATGTGAGAGCTGGCCAGTCTGTGTTTTGGTTATTTAAACACTGGATCATGCCAAGAAAGACGTGAAAAACAGCTCTATGCAAATAGCAGCATCTTGTGCTTGTCTGGACTCTGTGCTGTGGAGCAGAGATTTTATAGGGTTGGAGATCTCAGGGAAGAAAATCAGCCTTTTCAGCTGATGTGTCCTGATCCTCAGGAAAACACCTGAGATAAATCGAGATTGGTTTATGAACCAAGTACATCCTTGGTCCTTAATTCCCAGCACAAACTGCGAAAGCTGTTGCTAACAGTCTGTTTTCATGGAAACCTTCGTTACCCACTTCAGTGAAACAGATCACTGTGAAATAAGTTTGAGGAAAAGATGGAATTTTACATCCTCCTGCAGCCATTTCTCTGGGATTAACCTCTGACATCTGTTATGCAAAGGAAATTCTCACTGCATTTACTACACTTAACAGATCTAAAGTGGCCTTGGTAGCAAGTGAGTTGTGAAAGGGGATTATGGCGAGGTGGAACTCGATGTGGTGGTACGTTGGAGCCAGCAGTCTTGTCTGGGAAAGTACCAGACAAGACCAGGTAATCTAGATGTCACAGAAGGAACTGATGCCCAGTCTGCAGAGTTGAGGGTAACTTTGGCTTTGAAACCTTTTTTCAGAGTGCCCTGACAGTGACCCAGAGGGAGCTGGGCCAGTTGCAGGAGCTCAGTAACCATCAGAAGAAGCGAGCTACAGAAATCTTGAACTTGCTTCTCAAGGACCTGGGAGAGATTGGAGGAATCATTGGTACAAACGACGTCAAAACAGTAAGTGGGTTCTCTCTGTTGCCTGTCCCTCACACCTCCTGCATTACGAAAATACTCAATGTGGCATATGTGTGATGGAGCAGGTCTCCCAGGACACTGCTGCTTAAACCTTAGCCAGAGCACAGAGTGAAAGCCCAAAGAGCTCTTTGGGTCAGAGATGACCACAAATGTACCATTTTCATTCCCAGCTCAGTGTTTGGGGCCAGACCAGTGCAGCCCATCTATGTGGTGATGCATTTGTTAATGGGGGGGGATGGGAACCCCTCAAAACAACACAACTGTAGCCCAACATCTTCATTAGCTGGTGTTGTCAAACTCTGAAGAGTCTTTGTTGGTGAGATCTGGCCTCTGGGTGACCACCTTTTTCTTTGAACAGGTCCTAAAGCTGTTGAGTAGCTGAAGATGAAATCTGTCTTCTGTTTATAGATACGATAGAGGAGATAGGAGCTCACTTTGTCAAGTTCTGTTGTAGATGTCGTAGAATCATCAAGATTGGAAAGGACCCGCAAGATCATCCAGTCCAACCATTCACCCTGCAACCCCAACCACTAACCCATCTCCTGAAACACCCTGCCTGCCCATTTGTTGAACCCCTCCAGGGACGGTGCCTCCACCCCCTCCCTGAGCAGCCAGTTCCAAGGCTTTCCCACTCTTGCTGGGAAGAAGCTTTCCCTAAGATCCAACCTGACCCTCCCCTGGCACAGCCTGACTCCTCTGCTCCTATTGCTAGTCCCTAGGGAGAATAGGCCAACCTCCCTTCAGGTAGTTGTAGAGAGCAGTGAGGTCTCCCCTCAGCCTCCTCTTCTACAGGCTGAACAGCCCCAGCTCCCTCAGCCTCTCCTCATCAGACCTGTTCTCCAGACCCCTGACCCGCCCAGTTGCCCTTCTCTGCCCTCTCTCCAGCACAACATCTCTGATGGAAACTGGTGATGTTAGTGACATCTTGTCTGTCCCTCTAAGACCACATGAGGAAGAGCAGTTGTTAAGAGTGGATAAGAGATAGATTTTTTTTTTAATTCCTTGCAGTGACTCCATTTTCTTACTTCTCACTTTCTGAGCTGTGAACTTCCCTGACCATTCATGTGTGGCTGGAGTGCTTCAAGTTGACTCCTCTCAGAGCTGTTGATATCCTGCTAGAGTCTGTTTAGATCAACACATGCTCCAGGCGGTTAGTACTGCAGAGGACATGGCAATCTGTGTTGTCTGCTGTGGTGATGCAGATGCCAGGACCACAAAGCAGGCTTTGCTAGATGTTACAGCAGCCTCTGGTGGCCGTTGTAACAGGAACTGTAAGAGGAAATCTTTGCAAATGGAGGCAGAAGGCTGTTTGATACCAGTTTTTATAGTAACCAGGATGTCAGCATTTTACAGGACAGCTGTCAGGGTAAATAAGGCCAGATTGGGAAGCTTCTAGAGCAGAATCACTTCAAATTTGTTGGCAATTAGCATCTTCTCCAAATGTGTCTAATTTCAGAGCAGACAGAGAGATTTGGAAGCCGTTGCGTTTTTTAGGCTGTTGGGAGAAGATACAGCACATGTTACCTTTCCCTCGGTGATGCTGGGGAGAAGGCACCAAGCAGGTGAAGCTGCTGGCTGCGTTTTCACTCAAGGAGAACCTTCACAGCTCTTCAGTGGGCTATGTGAATTAAGTATAGAATCATAGAATCATTCAGGTTGGAAAAGACCCTTGGGATCATCCAGTCCAACTATCAACCCTACTCTGCAAGTTCACCCCTAAACCATACCCTCAGCACTACATCTAAGTGACTTTTAAACACAACCAGGGACGGCTGTGTTTAAAACCTGGGCAGCACATTCCAGCGCTTGACCACTCTTTCAGTGAAGAATGTTTTCTTGATGTCAACTCTCCCCTTTTGAATCTTGAAGCCCTTCCCTCTGGTTCTGTCGCTAATGACCTGTGAGAAGGGACCAGCACCAACGTCTCTACAATGCCCTTTCAGATAGTTGTAGAGAGCGATGAGGTCTCCCCTCAGCCTCCTCTTCCCTGAACTAACCAGCCCCAACTCTCTCAATCTCTCCCCATAAGATTGATTCTCCAGGCCCTTCACCAGCTTCATTGCCCTCCTCTGCACTCGCCTCAATGCACCTCGTTGTCTCCCTTGTACGGAGGTGCCCAAAACTAGTAGTTGAAAAAAAATCATTAGAAGACAAACAAATAAGAGGCACCACATTAAACCAGGGACGAAAATGATGTTTGAATAGGACAGAACTAACATTTAGAGGTGATTACTGTTCTCGTGCCAGGTGAGACTTCCAGGCTCACATCCACCTTACAGCTCCTTACTGAAGAAGCACAAGCCTTCAGGAGGAAAATTCTTTAAGGACTTGTTTGGAAATGCTCCTCATCTCTCAGCACTTTGAAGAAAATTTCCTGTGCTAGTGACATAAGTAGGTTTCTCCAAAATAATACCCTTGTCATGAGGGCAGGCTTGATCAGTTTAGTGGTTCAGCATCTAAAATAATGAAGCATAACGTCAGCACAACCTTTAATTTGTGATCTTTGAGGCATCTCAGTGCAGACTGTAAGAAACAGAGCAGTATAACATGCCTAAAGGTGGCCTGAAGATCCGTGGGTTCTCCTGGAGGGCTGCTGTGCTTTCAGAGCTTTCCTAGTGCTAGAGCAAGAGTTTCACAGCAGGAGGGCTGCTTTGCCTTGACTTCCCTTCACAGCTGCAGTCTTGTGTGTGTTCAGCTAGCAGATGTGAATGGGGTGATCGAGGAGGAGTTCACCATGGCACGGCTTTACATCAGCAAGATGAAGTCAGAGGTGAAGTCTCTGGTGAACCGCAGCAAGCAGCTGGAGAGTGCCCAGATCGACTCCAACAGGAAGATGAACGCCAGCGAGAGGGAGCTCGCCGCTTGCCAACTCCTCATTTCACAGGTACGTTCTCTCCTTCCTCGCCCCTGTGCAGTAAGGTTTGATGACTGTCTCAGCTGCCTTCCTCGTGAAATGTGGAGTGAGAAGTGAGATGAAGGGAGCACCATAACCCTTCTTGCAGACCTTGATGCCAACAAGGTTCTCAACTATTTTAGTTCCTCCTAAAGTTTACTCCTCTCAAAGTCCAATCTTTACAGTAGAACCAACCCAGAGGTCTGAACTCTGCCACCTTTAACAGCTGAGCCACAAGTGCTTCTGTGGCCTCATTAAAAGGATGTAATTATTCCCAGACAGGATCTTAATTTTATCCCCAAATCAGAAGTTTTAATCCCTTTTTTTTATGTTTTCACTCTGTTCTTCACGATTTTCTATTTAAACTTAACACCTTCTAGTTCAAAAGGAAGAAATCAATCATCAGGATGCCTGAGGAAAGTCAATGTGAAGTTCTGCAAGTTAGAAGCCACCTCAGAAGCCCAGGGTAGAGGTGGTATTAGAAAGCTATTGCTGTTTAACACCAAGTTGTGAGATTCCAGTGTATGTCTGGGGCTGCTGTGAACTTCCACAGCTCAGTCTGTTTCAGCTCCTCTTCAGCTCTTCTGCTGTATTTCCTAGCCATCAGGTCTGCCTGAGGAGAGCTTTCTGGTTTTCCTCCTCTACATAGGACAGTACCTGAATTCCTAGGTAACATGCTGTGGTACCCACCTCTCATTGCTCTTCCCATTGTCTTTAAAGCATGAAGCAAAGATCAAATCCCTTACAGACTACATGCAAAACATGGAGCAGAAGAGGAGGCAGCTGGAAGAGTCGCAGGACTCTCTCAATGAAGAACTTGCCAAGTTACGTGCTCAAGGTATGAAGCTGGGTGTTGTGCTCATCAATTCTTTAACCCACTGTAGCTCAGAAAGTCCAGAATTGCCTCAAATCATCCTAAAACTTTTTATTGTCTGCTGAGTGGTTTGTGGTGAAGACCTATTTTTTTAAAGCAGAATTTTTGTTCCATCTCCTGATCTTCCTACCCCACTCACAAGAAATAACCTGGCTCTGGACAAGCTGTTTCCCAGCAGCAAGGGGGCTGTGATAAGCAGGATAGGGGCTCTTAAATGGTCTGAAAACCATGTGGCCTGATAGTTAAAAGGGGCTTTGTGTAGCTTAGTCACAGCTTGGGTGCTGCAAACCATGGCTGTTTGTGTCCCTCCAAAGATGTTCTCCCTTTCCCCTTGTCCTCTTGCTACCATCCAGGACAAAGCCCTCCCCCAGCTTTCTTGTAGCCCCGTTCAGAGACTGGAAAGCTGCTAGAAGGTGACCTGAGAGCCTTCTCTTCTCCAGGGTGACCAACCCCAACTTGCTCAGCCTGTCCTCATAGGGGAGGTGCTCCAGCCCTCTGATCATTTGAGTTGCTCTCCAGTGGACATCTTCCAGGAGCTCTGTGTCCTCCTGATGTTGAGGACTCCAGAACTGGACCCAGGACTCCAGGTGGTGTCTCACTAGTGCAGAGTAGAATCCCCTCCCTCGACAGACTGTCACTGCTTCTTTTGATGTGCCCAGGACACGGTTGGCTTTCACGGCTGCCAGCGCACACTGACGGCTCCTGTTCAACTTCTGATCCACCCCCAAGTCCTTATCCTTAAGGCTGT
Source organism: Phoeniculus purpureus (assembly GCA_028565055.1). Classification (NCBI taxonomy): domain Eukaryota; kingdom Metazoa; phylum Chordata; class Aves; order Bucerotiformes; family Phoeniculidae; genus Phoeniculus; species Phoeniculus purpureus. The sequence continues at coordinate 23,638,606 of JAOXOE010000602.1, forward strand.
AATCAATCCCTTCTCCTCCCAATCTGTACTGGGGCATGGGATTGCCTCGACCCAGGTGTGGAGCCTTGCCTTTGCCCTTGTTGAACTCCATGCAGTTTGCTGCAGGAATGAATGAACGAATGGAATGGCTGGACACAGCGTGTCCTCGATCCCTGCGGTTAATTCTCAACTGTTTCCAACTTTGAACAGAAAAAATGCACGAAGTCAGTTTCAAGGACAAGGAGAAGGAGCATCTGACCCGGCTTCAGGATGCAGAGGAGATGAAGGTATAGTATGGCAGCAATTTCAGAGGGCATTGCTCAGTGAGATCCTTCATTAAGCTGATAATTAGGGTGTAATTTTCTCTTCCTGTACACATTGCCTGCTTTTAGAGAACATTCCCAGCCTCTGTTAGAAACCCTGACCTCGTGTAATTGAGTGACCTTCGCCCTGTGAAATCGTAGAAGTTGCTAGTGTTGAGGTTGTGACCAGATGATGGAAGAAAGTGAGTTCTAGTCTGAACAGCAGAGGTGAGAGCATCTTCCGAGAGTAGTTTGAAAGGCTGAGCCAGCTGCACAGAGTAGAGAGGTCCAGTGGGCAGTGTTTGCTGAACCGGATATCCCTAGGTTCCCCTGTCCCTAGTTGAGCATAGGTTTGTTATATATGACTGAGAAATGACGTTGATTCATCCCTGTGTTACTCTGATTCCTTCCTTGTGGAACTCTGCTGAAAGTCAGTTTGCTAAGCAGTAAATCAGTGGATTCATATGACTCCAGCACTAAAAAATGTGATAAAAAAGAGGCTACTTTCCTCAAATAATCAGGAATTCTCCAGAATGGGGAGGCTGTTTGACGTCTGTCCCAGGGACACGCATTATTTGCTTGGTGAATAAACAGGTGAAGCAGTGGAGGAGGGGTACAACAGTGTCAGTTCTGGCATTGAGACCCTGTCTTTCACACGAGGTAGGTTTTCCTCAAAAATGAGCAGAAATTGGTGTTCATCTGTTGCTAAAACCTATCTGAATTCAATGCCTGGATGAGTTTTGTAATCACCAAAGGATACACGTGGATTTGATAAGCTGGGTTTGAGTGAATCAAATCCAGAAAGAAGCTGAGCAGCATGTTCCTTCACTTCTGTCTCAGACGTTGCTCTGCTGTTTGCCCTCCACAGAAGGCACTGGAGCAGCAGATGGAGAGTCACAGGGAAGCCCACCAGAAGCAGCTGTCCAGGCTGAGGGATGAAATTGAAGAGAAGCAGAAAATAATTGATGAAATCAGAGAGTACGTGCACTCGCTCCATGTCTTTCTCTGTTCCTGTCCTGATCTGTGACACTGTGGGGTTGTTTGGGGGTTGGTTTTGTTAGTTGTAATGGATATCTGTATATTTCTGTGTCTTACAGACAGTAGTGTCCTTGCATGCAACAGCTAACTGTAGTCATTTTGCACAGTGGATTCTAGTGCCTGGTTCTTTATGGTGGAGCTTTAACAAGTCTGTAAAATTATACAGAGGAAAAGGGAAGAATAATGTTACACCTGCAGGTCAGTAGGTAAGAGAAGTGTAGAGGGGAGCCCATTTGAAAAGATAACTGTTTTGAGGAGCTTTTACACCCCTTTTCAGGGGATATTCCAGCACATGAAAAATGGAGTTCTAAGCTCCTGTATTCTTCTCTTCATGACCATTCGTAAAGCCTAGGCAACCCCTATGCCGTGTTCATTCTTTCATCATGTTTATTGTGTGGCCAGAGACTGATAATAGAGAAAATAAGAAACAAGAGGAAAGACTGGCAGAACACTTTGTCCTTTAAATAAAGGAAGCAACTCACTGGCTTTAATTCTCCAGTGTTTCGTAATATTGTTCTTAGGCTTAATTTCATAGAATTAGAGAACATTAAGGATTAGAAGAGACCTTGAAAGGTCATCCAGTCCAATCCCCTTGCCACATAAGGATCCCCTGGATCAAGTCACACAGGAACATGGCCAGGAGGCTTTCAAACATCTCCAGAGAAGGAGACTCCACAACGCACCTGGGCAGCCCCTTCCAGGGCTCTGTCACCCTCACTGGGAAGAAGTTCCTTCTCAGATTGATGGGGAACCTCCTCTGTTCCAGCTCACACCAAGGTGCCCCTTGTCCTGTCATTGGATGCCACTGAGCAGAGCCTGGCTCCATCCTCCTGTGACACCCGTCCTTTCCATATTTATCAACATGAATGGGGTCACCCCTCGGTCTCCTTTTTTCCAAGCTAGAGAGACCCAGCTCCCTCAGCCTTTCCTCATCAGGGAGATGCTCCACTCCCCTCATCATCTTTGTAACCAGTATTTTTCAGTAGAGTGTTAGAGCTTTGTTTTATCCCATTTTATTTACAGAGTTTTACCCACCTTGGGGTTTAGTTCTGAGCTGTGCTGACTTTTTCTTTCTCATTCTAGTATGAATCAGAAGCTGCAACTGGAACAAGAGAAACTGAGTGCTGATTATGATAAATTAAAAATTGAGGATCAGGAGAGAGAAATGAAACTGGAAAAGCTCATGTAAGTTGAGTTTTCTCATCTGGTGTCCTTGAGTTTAATGTCTCTTAATGTATCCCAGTGAGAGGATATACACAGGGAGAGGATAACATCCCCTAATATGCTAGTGAGAGGCGTTTGCTCTGAAATACTCACACTGAAAAGACTTCACTAACAAAGCCAGCGTGCACTGGTGGCAAATAATCATCAATTACTCCATATTTGTGTACTGCAGGCTTTTCAACAGCAGGTTTGATACTTAGGGCTCTGATTTTTATGAATCATACAATCTTAGAGTCAGTCAGGTTGGAAAGGACCCTTGGGATCATTGAGTCCAACCATCAACCCTACTCTACAAGTTCACCCCTAAACCAGATCCTCCAACACTACATCTGACTTCTAAACACATCCAGGGATGGGGACTCAACGACCACCTCGGGCAGCCCATTCCAGTGCCTGACCACTCTCTCCAGGAAGAATTTCTTCCTGATGTCCAGTCTAAACCTCCCCTGTTGAAGCTTGAAGCTCTTCCCTCTGCTTCTGTCACTAGTGACCTGTGAGAAGAGACCAGCCCAAACATCTCTACAGTGTCCTTTCAGATAGTTGTAGAGAGCGATGAGGTCTCCCCTTAGCCTCCTCTTCCTCAAACTGAACAGTTCCAGCTCTCTCAATCTCTCCTTATAAGGTGGATTTATTTATTTATTTGTATGCTGTGAACATAGCAGGTGTCAAATCCCTCATTCCTTAATGCACAGCAAAAACAAGGAGGAAAGGTCAAGTGTTGGGGGTGGGGGGTTCACGGTTTTTTGGGTTTGATTTGTAAGTGATGAATGCCATGTCTGAGAACAAATGAGAGAGAAACATTCCATGTATGGAGACAAAAAACTGGAGCTGGGGGCTCAGTCATTCCACCTGAGAAAGCTGCTTATTCAGTTTTCAGTTAAAAAGAATCATTGCAGATGCACAGTTTGCTTGTGTCTGTCGATGCTCTACTCAAACTGAGTATTTGGTTTGTTCTCTTCTGGCTTATGTGACTTCAATGGTTTTTATTTGTGTTCCTTTCTAGACTGCTTAATGATAAAAGAGAACAAGCAAGAGAAGACCTTAAGGGGCTGGAGGAAACAGTGGTATGTTTGAATCACACTTCATTTGGCTTTTTCTCCCCCAACTAGATCTTCACATTTCCCTGGCCATAGCAAGGAGAGTAGAACTAGATGATCTTTAAGATCCCTTCCAAGCCAAACCATTCCATGATTACCAACCATTTGTACCTGTGCCCAAGGAAAGCACCAATTTATATCATAACAGGCTAAAATTCTGTGTTTTGCCAAATCAGGGTATTGAATTTTAAAACTTAAATACTCCTCTTGTTGGCTCCTGTGAATAAACTCCCACCAGTAATTCTACTGGTACTTTCTGTTTTGCTGTCCTTGTTCCTTCAGATCCCTGACACAACCAACATACTGAGGAGTGCAGCTACGCTTGGCTGATAGAATCATGGAATCATAGAATGTTCTAGGCTGGAAAGGACCTCTAGAGGTCATCTAGTCCAACCTCCCTACACAGGGACAACTCTACCTGGGTCAGACTGCTCACAGCCTCATCAAGCCTGACCTTAAATGACTCCAAGGATGGGGCCCCCACCACCTCCCCAGGCAGCCCATTCCAACCATCAACCATCCTCACGCTGAAGAACTCTTCTAATATCCAGCCTGACTCATCCTCCTTTGCAGTGCTGAGCTGGTTGAGGCAGCAAAGGAAGGGGTCTGTGGAGAGTGTGTTGTGAGGTGCTGGTCTGTGGGGGAGCTCTGTGTTTGCCTTGGAGTGGCACATGGTGCTTCTTCTGGGTGCCACATCACTCACACTTGGATAAGCTGCACTTGCAATATGCAGCCTGTGAAGGGAGCAACTTCTTTTTTGTTTTCAGTCAGATTTGGGGTGAACTATCTGATAGTTTCCTTTCCTGCACGTGGGTTAAAGCTTCCCTCCTTCTGAGAGTAGGTGCAGGGTTGCTGCTGCTTGTGTCACAGCTCCAGTCTGGAGTAAGGTGGTAATTTTGCTCAACCTGAGAATTTTGTGCATATGGAATCATAGAATGGTTTAGGTTGGAAAAGACCTCCAAGCTCATCGAGTCCAACCATGAACCCAGCTGTCCCAACCCACCGCTAAACCCAGTCCCTGAGCTCCAGATCTCCACAAGTGGGAAACATGGCCAGGGATGGTGATTCAAACCCCTCCCTGGGCAGCCTGTGGACCCTTTCCAGGAAGAAGAGTTTCCTGATGTCCCCAAGCTCCAGACCTACACAACTAAAGTCCCATTTTCAGCTCGAATCTGCAGAGAATTTGTTCACCACAGTGTCTACTGCGTTTTACTGATTTCTGCTTTATTTCTTCTTATTTTGATGCCAGGCAAGAGAACTTCAGACTCTTCACAACCTGCGCAAACTGTTTGTCCAGGATCTTACCACCCGCGTTAAAAAAGTAAGTCTGGGCTCTTTTAAAGCAAAGCTTTATCTTTTTTTGGCAGTGTTCTCATGAGTTACGGGAAGCCTTTAGTGCATGTCGCTATGAAATGGAACGTAGCCTTTTTCCACAACAACAAGTAATGAGATTTAAAGCTGTTCTGATGTTTGTTAGCTTTGATTTGGTCCTAATTGGCTAAGGACAAGTCTTGGTGGTTGAATAAAATGAACCAGTCCAATTCAATTCAGTTACAGAATGCTCCATGATGGTGTTAATGGGTTCAATGTAGAATCATGGAATCACTCATGTTGGAAAAGACCCTTGGTATCATCGAGTCCAACCATACACGCTACTCTACAAGTTCACGCCTAAACCATACGCTCAACACTACATCTATGCTACTTTTAAACACATCCAGACATAGTGACTCAACCACCACTTTGGGCAGCCCATCCCAGTGCCTGACCACTCTCTCCAGGAAGAATTTCTTCCTGATGTCCAGTCTAAACCTCTCCTGTTGAAGCTTGAAGCCCTTCCCTCTGGTTCTGTCACTAATTACCTGTGAGAACATAAATTCTCTTTAATTCGAGGCCCTGGAATACATCTCACTGCCTTTGGGAAGCTTAAATCCACAAAAGCTCTGAGCTTCCTCCTGAGTTTGTTCTGGCTTTTCGGAATGCTCCAACTCTCTTTGCAGAGCGTTGAACTTGATAGTGACGATGGAGGTGGAAGTGCAGCGCAGAAGCAGAAGATTTCCTTTCTTGAGAACAACCTGGAACAGCTTACGAAGGTTCACAAACAGGTAGGGGCTCGGCTGCCTGCCTTCTCTCTCTTGCTCTTTGTCCTCCCTTCCTCTTCTCCATCCTGCCCCACAAATACACTTTTTTTTTAATGTTTAAAAGGACAATTTTTGAAGGTAACTCACTGTGTGAGGAAGTGGTCCAAATAGTTCTCAGCCAGGATTCTTGGCAATAGGAGCTGCCCAGGCTTCATATGAAGATGATAAATAAATAGTTCATCTTTCCGTGAAAACAGACTTCTGGCAAAGCTACAGTCACTGCAATGGGGTAACGCTTAAAAATCAGAAGACAGGGCTTGCTGTTGCCTCCTGTGCTGGTGGCTGGTCATTTGTTGAGTTGAGTTTTGACTCCTGGCCTAAAGCTGCTTAGTGGCAGCTTTGCAAGTGACTTGAGTGGAGTCCATTGGCACAGAGTGAAAGCAAAGAAATAGAGGTTTTCTGTGCAGCTTCAGGGCTGGGAATCTGGGGTTGCTCATTTCTGGGCAACCATCTCTGTCGCGTCCCTCTTTCCTGGACTTCCTGTTTCATTTGGAATTCTGCTGTTCATAAAAACAGGGGTTATGAAGAATTCATCACCCAAGGTACCCACGATGCAAATGGGGTGGAGGGGATGTGAGTAGCCAAGTGGTTTGGGAGTACATCAAGGAGGCAAGGTTGTTCTTGCATCTGGGCAAGAGGTTGGTATATTTGAGCTATGTCCTACTGTTGAGGCGAGAAGCACAAAATAGCTTGTGGCTTCGTTCTTGACCAGTGCCATAACTTTCTCCAGTGTTGTTTTCTGAAACTGATTAGGGGGAAATTTAATTATCTGAGATTTTCTTGCTTTGTTCCCATGCAAGTGCCAAGCAGTGCTGGACCGTGAGAAGCGTCTGCTAAGGTTTGGTGTTTTGAGATTCCCAGGGAACAGATGGCTTAAAGACCTAGTTTCTAAATGTGGAAATCGGGACATGTTGGGAGTGTTTCTTCCTTTTGCTGTTCTGCCGTGTTCTGCGCTCAGTGCCCACAACTGCTGGGGTTTCAGATAGGGGTTTGTACAGCTCACATTCGAGTTTATTTACTCCAAACCCAACTACGAGCCCATGTCCCATCGGAAGCTTAGAGGGGAAGTTCTGTGGGACTTGCCCTGGATGTGACAGCGCCCTGCTCTTATTTGATGTCGTAACTGTGCAGAGAAAACGCTTTCAGAAAAAGCACATTGTGGCTATTTATTGGTTTTACTTCTCTTAGTGTTTTTCTTCTGGCGCTCAGCCTGGACTAGCGGGTGTAAAACATGTCAAACAACACGCGAGTGGTAGTAGACGCTGTTGCTCTTCTCTATTGCTAAGTGGCAGTTACACCACTTCCTTCCCTTTGGCTCCAGAAAATGGAGGATCACTCCTTTGGAACCCTTGTTTGTTGACTTCTAGCAGTGGCAGAATCTGCTTGGTAGAAACTGGATTTTCTAACTGATTGCATCAGGTTTTTACTTATAAGAACAAACAAATCCATCCTCTCCCTTGGCTGTTGTCGCATGTTGGGTTCCATGTTGTTCTGGTAAACAGCAGACCCTGCTCTCAGGTTCGTGTCTCACTGCAGAAGTGCATGGATTCAAAGTTCGTATAATCAGAACTTTAATTGTCATTAACTTATATAATTAACTCATGGCTACGGACCTTAGGTGATGTCTGAGGAATGAAGTTGCTTGAGTAGGGAAATGAACAGGTGAGAACACTGTAACCACCGGAGATGATGAATTTGTGATGATACCCACCGTTGTCTCGAAGACATAAAATCCTGAGGTGATCAGCTATCTGCAAAATGCAGAATGTTTCTCCATTATCAAGAAATTTGTAGTTTTCTCTTAAAATCTGTAAAATCTGGTGTGGTAGTGGGGTGCCCTACATGAGCAGACTTTGTCCTGGAGCTCTCACCATACAGGCTGTGCTGTTTTGTTGAATGGAATAAAGTGTCTCACAGGATTTGTTCACAACTGCTGTCAGATCCCAATCATCAAGAGAAGGATGTGACTCGGGGTCATGGATTCACTTGGGCTCGAACTAAGGAGACTTACACCGTAGGGCCACATGAAAGTCAAAGTTCACTAAAACTATCAGATTCCCAACTCAGAAGGCACAGAAATCACTGAAGTTACTGGATGCCCAACTCAGAGAGTAAAGGAGGGGAAGAAAGGGAGAGAAGATGGTTAAGAGGTCAGATCACCACCCAGAACTGCAGGCTCTGACTTGCCCCAAGCTTTACTCCTCGGCTCCGCAGATCTCTGGAGAAACTCTTCGGTTTCTCTGGCCATCTTCTCAGTCAGTTTTGGCTTCATGGATACCGAGGAGTGTGGTGGTGGTGACCGATCCCTCTTTGGTCCCTTAGCTTCACAGATTTTCAGTGTCTCCAGCAGCCCTTCTGTCAGTCTCTTGTCCTGGCTGCAGGGCTGGGGAGGGCTTATGGTCCCCCTGCACTGTTCAAATTTCTCCCTTTTATCCCTGCTGCCAGGGGTGTGTTTTTCCCACACCGCCCCCACCACCAGTCTGGGCTCTTAGACAAAGCACTGGCCAGTCAGTCCTTGAGAGAGATGGCAGCTCCCCGTGTTCTCAGTGCTTAAGCAGAGTTTTGCAGATAGAGCGGCGGAGCTGCGGGGCTGCCCGCTGCACAGTGCTGACCTCTCCCGCCAGGTGCAGCCTCCCCCATTACCCTGCTCACAAATGATCTCCTCTTTGCTTACAATCGCTTGAGCCACCTCACTTGTTGTTAAAGCAAGTCTGACAACCCCTCTCCTTGCAGCTGGTACGTGATAATGCAGATCTTCGTTGTGAGCTTCCTAAGCTGGAAAAACGACTTAGAGCTACGGCAGAGAGAGTTAAGGCCCTGGAGAGCGCACTGAAGGAGGCCAAGGAGAACGCCATGCGAGACCGCAAACGCTACCAGCAGGAGGTGGATCGCATTAAGGAGGCTGTGAGAGCCAAAAACATGGCACGGAGAGCACACTCCGCTCAAATTGGTAAGGACACGGGGCTAAAGGCTTAGTGGTTGCTCACATGCTTCATGGTTGGGCTGCTGGCTCATGTTTAAATGGAGTGAGCTTTGAAAGCAGCCTGATGGGGCAAACCACGGGCTCTGCTTCTCCTCTGCTGCACTGGAATCTTCAAAGTCTTCACTTTTTAATAGAATCTGCCCTGCTTGAAGTTGGAAGCACCTCTGCTATTTAACTCAGTACATAAACGGCATAATAGGGCTTGTGTGCCCTTCTAGTGACCGGAAAACTTGTCTCTTTAAATTAGTCGCTCATTTTCTTCCTCCTCCCCCACATACTCTCCCCTTGCCTTCATTCTTTCCTTGCCTTTCTGGATCCTGTTCTTTCCTCTCTTTCTTTGCCTGATTACTCCTAATGATTTAATTTGGACTGGGTAGGGTCAGACGTCTTCCTATATAGTTCAGCTCCTCAATCAGTCTTTGTGGGGCCGTCTGAACTCGTGTTTCAGGTCAGGATGGGGCAACACACGAAACGATTCATTGCCGTTACTAAAGTAGAAGGATGATGGTTTTGAATGGTGATGCTAGTACTGGTGTCTTAAAAGCTGTGAAGTAGAAAGGTGAGGTAGAAAACCTTGTGTGAAACCTAAATGTCTCCTTTGGTTTCTTCCTTTTCACTCTGCAGCCAAGCCCATCCGCCCTGGTCACTACCCGGCATCTTCTCCAACGGCTGTCCATGCCATCCGAGGGGGAGGGATGTCCAACTCCAGCTACTACCACAACACCAAATAAAGGAGAAGTAAGACCAAAGTAACTTACTCACCTGTTCTTTCCCTGATCACTCAGTTTTCTCCTATTTCAGTCTCACTTTTAGAAGACCCACAGTATTTTCTTTTCCAGTTTTAGGAGTCATTCGCTGATAATTTAAGGCAGTAATTTGAGTGAGTTCCTTGTTAAAGCTCCTTTGCAAGCTGCTGGCAAGAGGGTTTTATTTTAATGACTTTTATCTCTCAAAATCTTTATTAATAAACTAAAATGCTGTGGTAAATCTGTTACTGAAATTCACACTTAGAGGTGTGAAACTCATGTAGTAAAAATAGAGTTTCTAGAGGTCCCTTCTGCCAGGAAGCCTTTCTGCTGTCTGTGACATGGACTTGTCTCCATGCTGTGAAAATACAGCTTGGGAAAGGGGTAGAGCAGCCTTGAATGACAGCAGCACAGAGCTCTCAGAGCGTTGAGTGACACATTTTGGCAAACTTTTATTTGATTTGCACTTTTACCCAGCTGTCTCCAGCTTTTACTTTAATTACAAAGGCTTGAGGGGCTTCTCCTCAGCAAAGACCTCATCCTGAAAAGTGGAGCAGCGTGTTGTCATGAGACCGCTTTACGTACCCTCACGTATATTTCTTTACAGTGTCATTAGTTCTGCGATACTTTGCATGTGAGAGGAGAACTTGACCTTACAGGCATCCCAAGAGTCAGATGGCAGTGAGTGAATGTGAAGTCATCTCTCCAAGTCTATTTGTTTCCTTCTCCTTGAGGATTAATTCTACCTCATGACTCTCACAGATACACAGATCATTAAGGGTTGGAAGGGGCCCTCAGGGGTCATCGAGGCCAACCTTCCTGCTCGAGAAGGATCATAGAACCTAAGAGAGGCTACAGGTTACATAGAAACCTCTGATAGCCTGTGCTTTCCTTTAGGCACTCAGCATTCTCAGGTGTTGATTTTATTCTCCTTTCTTGGGAGAGCGTTTCTCGTCACGTGTGCACGCCAACGATCCATCGTGTCACACCAAGCTGTTACTGTGTTGTGCCGATTGTTTCTTCTCATTGTGTTTTCCATAAGCCCAGTATCTGCAAGCAACACATTTTTGCTCTGGATGCCTTGGGGCAAGTCTTTGCTCAGTGGGGTTTGAGGGTTTTTTCTGCATTAGTTCGTTGGCTTTTCCATCTCACAAGTGAAATAGCCCCTGTCTATCTGCTTTATTGCTTTCCCACCTCTATGAAGGAGCAAAGGGAAGAGAGTGTGATAGAGAGGCATGCAAAGTATTTCATAACAGGTCTCATAACAGCTGCTCTGGGGGGGAAAAATGCTGCTACCTGCCTCGACTGGGTGGGCCTTTAATATCCCATCTGCTGTGAAATGAAGTGTCAGACTCGTTAAAGAGGCCACACATTAGGGATAGGCACATGTCAGGCCAACAACTGGAGATGAATAGCAGTTATGGAGAAAATAAATACACTTAAACCCCTTTTGTTTTCCTTTATGGCTTTTATTGTTTCCTTGTTGCTCGAGACTCCCAGCTGTGTTAGCTTTTACGTGTTGCAGGTAAGGCAACCGTAGAGAACATCACGGGAGTTGACTTGGTGACCCTTGCGGGTTCGTTCCAGGTGATGACATTCTGTGATTCTGTTCTACAGTTACTACTTCAGGGATCCATAGTTTGGGCTTTATAATCAGTTGTTAAGCTCAGTCGAGGTTGAGATTTTTTGCCCACATCTAGAAACAAGTCGTGAAGACGTAGTAAACGGGCTGGGCAGTCATTAAAGAAGGTCATTCTCATCGGTTTGGGTCTTTTGGTTAAAGTTATTGGCCACTTGTGACTATTTACCAGATTATTTTGGGAGTATCAGGATAATCTGAATTCTGAGCATGTTGAATGAGACCCTGAGGGTTAGTAAAAGTACTAACTGTGCAACGAATCACAGAATCACAGAGCATTAGTGATTGGAAGGGACCTCCAAAGATCATCCAGTCCAAGCCCCCCGCCACAGCAGGATCCCCTAGATCAAGTGTCACAGGAACATGTCCAGGGGAGTTTTAAATATCTCCAGAGAAGAAGACTACAACCTCCCTGGGCAGCCTCTTCTAGGGCTCTGTGAAGAAGTTCCTTCTCATATTGATGTGGAGCTTCCTCTGTTCCAGCTGAAACCCAGAAGAAAATACAATAGAGATTATTCCTCTGGCATTCCTGCTTTCGAATGGCTCAGCTTTACATGGTTAGAATTAGAACAGAGCGTTCTTTCATAGCCATTAAACAGCAGGGAAGTGAAGGTGGGGTTTCTATATAAATGTTTGCTGTCAGGTACCAGGCTCTATCTCTGGAATGAAAATTTTATACCCCGATGAGGGACAATTTATCTTGTGTTCATTCATCATTCACAGCCAAGATAATAGACACTAACTGCTGGTAGACTGGCTGGTGATTATGATTTATTAGCTCAGCTACCTCCCCCTCAGTAACAACCACGATTGCCGTTGGTGGTTTATGAAGAAGTTCATCGCTTAAAACCTCAGCAGAGCTGGACAAACCTGTGAGACTGATCAGGACAAAGCTCAGACTTCACCCAGTTTGGGCCACCTTGCATGATGTGAAGCATCATTAAGGTTGGAAGAGACCTCCAAGAATCCCACTCTTGAGAGGCGCTGTTGGAGGCCACTTGAGGGGCTGTACGTGAGTTTCTCGGTTTGCTTTTCCAACCCATTTCCCAGTGGCTGAGCTGCAGTCCTGGCATTGATAGTCCTGGCACACAGAGATGCTCAGGCACTGGAAACCCTGGGCAGACAGACCAGTAGGAGAAGTGCTGCTGAGGTTTGTGTGCTTTTCTGTTTCCGGTGTGAAGGAAGCTGGTTACCTGCCTGAATCTATCAAAGGCCAATCACATTCTGGGCTGCATCAAAAGAACTGTGGCCAGCAGATCAAGAGAGGTGATTCTGCCCTTCTAGTCTGCCCTGCTGAGACCTCACCTGGAGTATTGTGTCCAGTTCTGGAGCCCCCCAGCACAAGGAGGATGCAGACAGACTGGAGCATGTCTAGAGGAGGGCCACTATAATGATCAGGGGATGGAGCATCTCTTATATGAGGACAGGCTGAGAGAGTTGGGGCTGTTCAGCCTGGAGAAGAGAAGGCTCCTGGGGGACCTTCTTTTGACCTTTCAGTACCTGAGGGGCACCTACATGAAGGCACGGGAGGGTGTCTTCAAGAGAGTTTGTAAAGATAGGACAAGGAGCAATGGGTTCAAGCTGGAAAAGGATAGATTTAGGCTGGATATTAGAAAGAAGTTCTTCAATGTGAGGATGGTTGATCACTGAAATTGGCTGCCCAGGGAGGTGGTGGGGGCCCCATCCCTGGAGTCATTTAAGGCCAGGCTTGATGAGGCTCTGAACAGCCTGACCTATGTAGAGTTGTCCCTGTGTAGGGAAGTTGGGCCAGATGACCTCTAGAGGTCCCTTTGAGCTTAGAGCATTCTATGATTCTGTGAAACCCAAGAATTCCTCTCCAAGACTTAGAAACCCTAGTTTCATGAATTGTTAAAGTGGTCCTTTGTGCAACTGTCTTCATCGCTGTCCCAGCGGCCATGAAGTGTAGGATCAGCTGATTTGCAGGTCCGCTAACAGTGACCATCCTCTCTTGCTCTCTCTCTCGACAGGTCAGTTCCACTTAGCATGTTAAGGACTCTCATTAAGTCACTAGTTTCTTTTTTCCCTCCTCTCTTCAACCCGATCCACGTCCTGTTCATCCTGTGCTTCCAACCGCCATCTGCAACGCCACCGGTCCCAGGTCTCTTGAGCTTCGTAGGATCTCCACGTGTACAGAGGTGTCCGGCTCGACTCTTCTGCAGATACTTGTACGATGTATTTAACGTAACCATCTCAGTAACGATAGGAAGTCTGCCACTCTGAATCTCTCACTTGACTGCGTTTGACCCCTTGGCGCTGGTTAGGTTTGGGGCTTCTACACTCAGATTTGATGCTTTTTTTCCAAAGTCCTCTGTTGCATCAGTAAATCCTGACTTCTGGCATCAAAGAATTAATTTTTCAGTGACCAAGTGCCATCAAAGGCAGGTGATTGTGCTCTGTCATGACTGATTTACTGTATAATATACATATTATTTTATATTTTTAGGGGATGAAAATGTGCTGCTATAACGCTTTAATTTTACTGCTTAACATTTTCAGAAGGAAATTTCCCCAAAGAACCATTTGTAATCTCCTGATTTAAAGAGAAAGGAAAAAAAAAACAAGGAGAAGAAAAGAATCTTTGGACTGTGTAAAATAACCTTTATTGCAGTACCTGGTAAAGATCGAACGGGATGCAGAGAAATCTGTTAGTATAGCTCTAGCTTTGGAAGTTTGGTAGTTCCATGACTAATTTCTGTGTGACTTAAAATTCAAGAGCTGATCTGCTTGTAGTTCTCCCTACGGTGGTGGGTTTTCCTGGAGTGTGATGGCTAGCCATGTGTTTGTAAGCGTTGCTCTCAGTTTGAAGGCTTTCAGAATGCTGAGCAAATCTTTGTCTTGGAAGAGCTGACATGCAGCCCCTCACCCTCCCGTCTCCCCTTCTCACATGCCTTTGGCAAGTCCCGATCTGTCCACACTGGAATTCAGATACTGGAGGGAACAGTCTCCTACCAGAACAGCCGCTACCTGAAAGAAACAAAAAATAAAGAATCCCTCAAACCCCAGATCCTGCCTTCAAAATATTAGAGAGAGGGAGTCCAAAAGGAGGTGAGAGTTGTCTGCTCGAGCTGTCCTTTGCAGCCCGGGTTTAGGATGTGTTTGTTAGGGGTTGAAGAGCTTGTCGCAAGAGGACAGCAGTGGCTTCACAGTGGGACAGAGGTCCTGTGGCTGGTTGGCTTGTCTGCACCGAGGGCAGGATGGCAGCTCTCGCCTTTACAGGATCTCTCTTTCGTGCAGACTTTCCATCTTCTCAGCAAGGGGGCACTGGAACCATGCTGGGAACCGGAATCATGCTGGGAACGGAATCATGCTGGGAACCGGAACCGCTCCTCCCTGCCTATCGCTTCTGGGCCACATCTCCTCGCTCTGATGTGCAGCGCGCAACACCCATCGCCAAGTGTGGACCCTAGGAAGGTTATGGCCGAGCAGAGCCCTCTCCTCTTGTTTTGCAGGCGTTTGCTCTTATTTAATTAGCGATGGATTTGTTTTCTTCCATTCCTGGACGTGTTTGTTAGTAGCTGTAGAACTATTGAGTTATTTGTAGAGCGTTTCGAAAGGTCGTGAATTGACTTCTGGTATTTTTTTTCTACTGAAATCCTATTTAGGTTGTTGCAAAAGTCAGTTGGACTTAATTTGACTGTGGGGGTTTTTTTTGATCGTTGTTTTTTTTTATCGTTGCACTATTCCGGGGAGCATTTTGCTCAAGGTATTTAAGGTAAAGTTGCAAAAGACTTTGCATGTAATTTAATTTATTTTGTATTTTCCAAAGTTTTCTATTTCCTTTCTTTCTGTGCATGTGCACTGCCAGAACAAATGAACTGTGAACTCGCCATATGCAATCTTGAATAAAGCCACTCGCTCACAACTCCTCTGTGCTCTCTGATCAGCCCTTCAGAGCTGACCATTTCTATGATGAACTAACGATCCTCTTGGTTTGGTTGTCTCAGAAAAGTCGCACTACTTGCTGTCAGAGGGTTTGTATTGTAGTCAATCCTCTGTTCTGTCTCTCCCAAGTCCGCTATGGAAGTGTTTTGTTGTGGATGCACCACTAGCTTACAGAAGAAAGAACGTTTTGAGCTCCTCTCAGCATCGCCAAAGCGGTTTAGGCAGCTTCCTTCAGCTTGAGGTGATAAGTTAGCTTTGACATCTCTTAATTGTGCTAGTGCTGATCAGCCAGTCAGTCCATCTAGCTAAAATAATCTAAGTGGCTCCAAGTTAACTTTTACATCAAGACTGGAGGAGGACTTTCCAGAACCGAAATGCTGACGCGACCCCCGAGGCTCAAATTCTCCAAATACCCAAGATGTTTCGTCGATTGGCAATTGCTCTCAGCCAAACTCACTCTGCATTCTGTGTAGCTCGTTGGTTCCAAGCTTGTTTTCCTTCGGCTCCTTGAGTTTGTATCTGCATTGTGTTTCCCACTTTTGGACCATTTCAAAGTCTTTTATAAGGAGAAACAAAACCCACAGCATCTGCTCTGCAGAGACCCAAACCTGTCTCCTTACTCCTTTCCACTCCTCCACCCGGTTCTTACTTCCTTTACTCTTGGAATGTTGTGTTCTCTCTGGCGCAAATGGAATTTCACTTTGGAAATGTTGTGCATGGGACAAACTGCGGCGGAAATGCCGTTCCCCAGTGGAAAAACCTTCTTCAGATGGAAGTGGATGCTCTTTTTCTGCTAGTAACGACCACGCGTCTCCTGCTCTCTTGAGCTTCTCTTAAGGACGTGTTCGGCTACCTTGTGTTCGTCCTTCAGTTCTCGTTTCATCGACTTGTTTTCTCAAAGCAAGGGAGGCTTTTTAAACCAAGAAAGATCTTGGCTGATGGATTTTTCAGTTTGTATTTAACTCGACAAGGGCGAGAGTGGATTATCCTGAATCTGGTGAAGACTACACCTGAAGTCACTTTACCACGATCATTTTGGTACCTGAGGAGTCACTTTTCAATCCCATTTTTAGAAAGCCTGATGGACTAAGATACACACTTGCCTGAATTTTTGATAACTAAAGCTTGGAAATAAGCAACGTCGAGAATTTCAAGCCAAACATTTGATTTGAATAAATGGCTATTGGAACCAAATGGTGACCAAGATCCAAGAGGCAAAGTCCTGCTCATATTTCCCTTATTGGGAGGAGGAAAGACCCAGTGTAATGTAAACACAAAGTTCATCCCGATTGGGAACTGGGGAGGGGGTGGAATCCAAAACTAAATCAGCAGGATAATCTTCATCTCCCCTTGCTTCGATGTTGGTCTTCGCCATGCCTGTCCCACGTGCCAAGCGCACTGGAGAACGTCTGCTGCGCGGGACGGAACAGCCGCTCCACCAGCTCCTCGCTCGCTCTCACAATCTCATCCATTGAACCACTTTGCGTAGTGGGAGAGCCCACTGGGTG
>JAOXOE010000602.1:23656328-23709542 GCA_028565055.1 Phoeniculus purpureus
CGGGGGGGGGGTGGGGGGGTGGAAAGGCCTTTACGGCGGCGTGAGGAGGAGGAAGGCGCAGGACTCGGCTGTGAATGAGTGGAATGTGCTGCTGCTCCTGCCCCGGCTGTGTGCGCGGGGAGCGGGAACCGAGCGGGGCGGAGCGGCCCTGCGGGCAGCGGGAACGGGACGCGGTGCGGCTCGGTGCTGTGAGCCGGAGGTTGTTCGCAGTGTGGCGTTAGGGCTCCTGGAGCTCGTTCGCTGCTGTAGCGGTACTTCTTTTTCAGTAGAAGTGTTTGGTGTCCCATCAGATGCAGCAGCGTGGAGTGCTGGTTTATTCAGAAATCAGCCATCAAGTGTTTGACAAATCAAGGATGGTGATGCGTGTGCTTCTTGTAGTGTTATAGGTTGGGGGGAAAAGCTTTCTGTCAGCCAAAAACCCCGGAAACTCACCTTCAGTTTTGACAGGCACCACTTTGCACATGCTTGGCCGCTGTTGTGGTGTCACTTGGATCTACCGATTTGTCTTACTGATCGTTAATCATCGACTCCTGTGCAGCTCTTCAGAGTTGTGTAAGGGTGAGATACAGGCTGTCGCCCGGTGCGTCTCTGCTTGTATGTCGACCCGATAGTAAAAGCACCCTCACGAATTTCTTCAATGAATGCGTGTCTCCGCCTCAGCCAAACCTCGATGCATGTGGATTGGCTTTTCCCAGCTTACAGCTGTCAAAGGATGCTCTATGCCTTTCCCGTTGGGTTTTTACTTGCTGACTGTTGATATTACAAGGAATCTGTGCCTTACCGTTGTGGGTTTAAATTGAATTTTATTTCTGTTTGCTATTTCCCCCATTGTTTTACAATGCTGTGATCAAACTTCCAAGTACTTCCTGAAGAGTATAAATTTCTGTTAGAAGCTGGGAATGTATTTAAGAAGGAACAACACAGAGAAGAATTTGATTTTCTCAGTCTGCCTTGCAGCCATGTGCTTTTAAAATCCAGAGGTTTTTTTGGTAGCGCTTGTGTTATTTTGATAATTCATGTTTTAAATAAGCTTGTTAATGGCAAGCTGCTATAAGAGTTCAGGCAAGCTGCCTGTGGACTGTTTAAACGATTTGGAAGAAGATCAGCTTTATAGTTCAGTAAAACTGTTTTAGCTTTGTGCTAAAGTGCTGCGTTTCTGTAAGAACAAGGGTTTTTTGCTGTGCACTGAAACATGGGTCTATATGTAAAGCCCTTCTAACAAACCGCTGTGGATGGCAGTAGTCAAATAGAGAAATAGTTGCTATGAATGAAAGCAGCTTAGATATTGCAATGATCAATTAGATGTATTTTGAATGGGACTTTGTTGGGGAGGAGAGATTGATCCACGTATTCATTTCTGACATTGCAATTACTTGAGTAAGCTCTTTATTTTTTTTAGCCTGGACTCTTGCCCTGGATGTATCTTCTAAAAGGTGTTTGAACCATCAGGGTAGACTTGCTGTGAACAGACACAATGCTCGTGTCTCTGTCCCCAGGATTCTGCTTTCCCTGCTGTGCCTCTTCTCGTGAAGTCAGGCTGAGATCAGAAAGGTCTTGTAGTACAGCATATTGTAGGGTCAGGTAGCATCTTCCAGGGCTGTCACTGAAAAGCACTGTGTGTTTACATTTGCAAGATGTAAAATGTTGAAGATTGATGCATCTGTTTGACTTGTTCTTTGCAACCTGGGCTTGCAAGTACAGGCATGTGAGTTGCTTTGCTCATGGTTGATATTTTGTATATACAAATGGTTTGAGTTCATGTGGGCTTTTCTTGTTTCTTTGTTTTTCAACTCATATTGCTGTTTGGACCATAGGCTTAATCCTGGGGAGAACATTTAATGATTATCACTCATTTCTACTACTACTACAAAAATTTGGACTCTTGTATTGAAATATCACACAATCCCTGTAGCCCTTGGGCTGTGCAGAAGTACATGCTGCCAGTCAGAATCATTTAGGTAAGAAAAGACCTCTAAGATCATCTAGTCCAACCATTGTCCAAACTATCCCAACCCACTGCTGAACTGTGTCCCCAAACTCCAGATCCCCATGACTGAAACACATCCAGGGATGGTGATTCAGCCCCATCCCTGGGCAGCCTGTTCCAAGGCCTGAGGACCCTCTCAGGAAGAAGTCTCTCCTCATGGCCAGACCTTCTCCAGTGCAGCCCTAGGCCCCCTTCTCCTGTTCTGTCACTACAGAAAAGTACGCTGTCCAGTTTGTCAGTGAGAGTATCTTTATTTGGTTTCTTGATGAATATTCTGGAACTACTTCTATGTAAGTATCTTTAGAGATTTATATCCACGTTTTACAAATCAGCAGCTCATTGCTCTCCCTTGGCGGTCCCAGCTGTGAAAGAATTAAGCTGCTGCTCTGTGGTATGTTTATATTAGCAAGTGTTTGTAATTTACCCAAAATTAAACCTGAGGAAGAAAATCCTGTGGGTTTGTTTTGTTTTTCGAACTCACGTGAGAAAGAAGCTACTGTTTAGCAGAAGCAGGAAGATGGCCCTTTTCGAGCTTCAGAAACAGAGCAGCAACACTTCATATTGTTGTGGGTTTTTTTCTGATGAGTAACTGTTGTATTTCATAACACTAATGAATTGTTTTGGCTAGAAGGAGGGAAAGTTGCAGAATAGATAAGCCCTGGTTTTGTTTCTTATCACGTAACTATGTGTGTTTTTATTTGAATTTCTTTATGAGAGATTGCTGAGTTGCACATTGTGGGGGAAGAAAACATGCTTAATCGTGAGAGAAATTCAGGCCAAAGGCTTTTGAAAGTAAATATATGTGTTAGGAAGCTAAAATTGCAGTGGTAATTGATGATACCTGGAGTGCTGGGTCAGAGCTTTTGGAATGTTCATGGCAAATTCTTGTTTGAACATACATTCATTTACAGTTCACTTGGGCATCATGTGCCAGAGCTTAGGTTATAGAGGAAAAAGTGCACAAACAGCAAGGTAAGGACATGGTATAACATTATTAAATGCTGACAGAGTGCAAATGAGAAGTGACTTTCATTCTCAGTCCTTGAGTGATCACCTCGGGATGCTCTTTCACTGGTCGTTAAATATAACATTTCATTTTGAATCTGGAAGTAGTTAATGGGAAGAAAATTTTCATTGCATTCTCCTCTGTTCATGCTCTCTCCAAGTTCTGCTCATTCAAATTCTGTAATGCTGGAAACTTCAAGTGTTCAGCGTCTGGCTTTCAAGGCATCGTAGAGCTGGAAGCAGGAGGAATTAACTTTGCACAAGTTGTAGGTTTTTGCTTGGGTAGTTTTGCTGATGTGCTGTAACACAATGAGTATTTTTGCTGATACAATGAACTGATAGAGTTCAATCAGGTGGACTTCGAATTATGCGCACATGCACAGCAATACAAAATAAATGTTGCCATAAAATTAACAGTAAAGTTTGTTACGAGCCATTCTTACCATCACATATTGTTATGCCTAAGCATTTTAAAAGTTGTTTCTGTGTATAGGATCAAATAATAGTCACTTTTTAATCTTTTCTTGGAGAGCCTGTATGAGCATAAACACATTGGTATTGGTTGGGAACTTGAAGGCTTTTTGTTTTAGTGGCATTGAAATAGTGCACATTTTACAGATGATGGCTTGTGTGTTTGGGTTCGTTGGGGATTTTTACTTCAACTGATGGTGTCACTTACTTCATCAGGAGTTTAATGGAGTTGTTCACATACTGTTGACATAAAGGCAAGTGTTTACCTCTGTGAATTCTGGGAAGGTGTGTAAATAAATGCAGTCAGGTATTACGGACTCATACAGGAAAAGTGAAGTTGGAAGGGACCTGGAGGTCATCTTTCCCAATTCCCTGCCTGTTGTCGAGAATCACATCCAGGTGGATTCAGGGTGTCCCCAGGGTTGGATGTATCGAATGTGTGAGTATTTAATTCAGGTGTTGATCAGAAGTGCCCACCTGATCCTGTGTGATGCAGTCAGGTTTAAGTTTAAAAACATAGGTAAATGACTCCTCTTGTGGACTGAACCTTTCCTGACCTGAGATCTTTATGTTGGATATGTGTTGTTAACCTGTTGTTAACCTGCAGAGTTGCTTACAAATGAAGGGCTTTGTAGACCAAAGGAGAGGTGAGGACACAGGTGCATAAAATAAGAGCATAACTTGAGTTCAAGCTGTGCAAGTACCCTGTAAAACAGAAATCCCTCCACAAAATTTTATAGAAGTCTGAGTGAGAAAATCAGAAGATTGTGCTTCCATGCAAAGTCTAATGAAATCAGGACAGCGTATTTTCCTTGGGAAGGAAATGTGTTGGGGAAATATAATTCCCAGCCGAAGTTCACTTCTCAATTTGAGTTCAGCACCTGTATTTATTTACTACTCTGTGGATATTGGGAGACTGCTGGGATTACTGAAGTAGGTTTGGTACTAGGTAGCGTAATGCTGTGTTGTAATCTTTATTCATGGACTTTTAAACTTGGGTTGTGTTTATAAGACCTCTTCCTCTGCCTTCAGGTCCTGTATTTTATTCCTTGCCTTTGAGACTGGTTGCATCACACAGTGGCATTCCTCACAAGTGCAAGTTTCAGCTGTTTCTAAGCCATCATTTCGGTTTCCAGCTGTGATCCTCTGTCCCTGTGCTTTCAGCTGCAAAGCATAGTCGTGGCCAATAGAAACTTCCTTTCCATCCACCACTGGTACTTTTAAACCTCCCATTGGATAACAGTGTATCTGACCTAGCACTAAGCAGGTTGGGTAGTGTTAGCTTATTTCTGCAGCAAGGATGAGATGCTGGCGAAACTGAGCACAGTTGATTGGTGAGCTAAACTCAGAAGCTGTAGGCTGATTTGTTCTGGTTGTATTTGCATGTCCCAAGTTAAACAATACAAAGATTTGCTCCAACTCTCAAGCTCAGTTTCTTAGTGGTCTGCAGCTAGTAGAGATCCTCTGCTTTTCAGAGTATGGAGGCCCACCTGCCTTGGTAACGGAAGGTCAAAGTCCACCATGGAGAAGTTGAGCCTCCTGTACTTCCAGGCAAACTGGTAGGAGCATGTGAGGATGGAAGGTTTGGGAAAGGAGAAGCGCGAGACTGCTATGCTTTGGTGTCATCCTGAGGTTAAATGGACTCAACCCTATCTTAAAACCACACTCTTCAGATAAAGTTGTCAAAGTTCCTGCAGACTTTACAGCCCTGTTTGCAGGGTCAGTTAACACCAGTCCCTGAAAGCTGTCCTGACTTGTTTGGGTGCCTGAGTCTAAAGTGGAGAACAATGGTATCTGCAGGGACGTTAATTGAGGAGTCACACCTCTATTCACTATGCGAGAACTTTCCCTTATAGGTAGGTTTCTTCAGGATGAGGTGTAATTCCATTATGAAAGCTTAGGAGAACCTTGTGAAATCCCTGTGCACTGTCACTTGGCTCTGGGATGTCCCTCAGGTTTAGGTGGCAATTTTTCCTTTTCCTTCAATTTCAGAAAATCTCACAAAGAAATACTTGGAGCAGCTTCATCTGTGCTTTGAATTGCATGGTGCCAGGTCTCTAACTGCTCCCACTTGGCAAAACTGAATACAACTTCTGTGGTGATTGAGATCAGTTGAGTTGCCCCGTTTGAATAATTGAGATGAATAGACATTAAATCTGCTTGTATTAGTCTTGGCTTTAATAATTTTTCATCAGAAAGGTCATTTTGATTGGTGCTTAGACGTTCAGAAGCTTATTTGTAATATATTTTTAGCAGCAAAGCTAATAAACTATGATTTGTTTATACTTGTTTGAAGGGTTGTATGCCTTAGCATATTTGTCATTCTAACTGTTCAGGTTTTTAAAAGATACATGACACATTTAATATTTATATAAACAAATTACAGTGGCTCAGAAAGTCATCGGTGGTGAAGGTTAATAGTAGAACTGGAATTTATGTCAGTAATGGAAAGAACTGAACCAGCACTAGATAACGGTGTGCTAAAAGGAGTAAGAAGCAGAGAGAGAAATTTTATAATAGTAAAAGTAGTATCAGTATAGATTGTCATGAATTATTATTTAATGTTGACTAGTTCTGAGTTTAAAAAAAAGTAGTTTGAAAATATTTAAAGTTCTGATTTTAATCCATTTTGTAAGTTCCTATATAATTTCTGTGAATTTCTATATAGGAATTGCTGCATAAAGTGTCTGAAAGTGTTGGGTTAAAATACTGTCCCTGTTTGTGACAGTTGTGCCCTAAATATAAGGGAGCAGAATTTGAAAGAAGAAACCCCAAATTTGAGTTCTTATATTTCTTAATTTATTTTTGTGCAATTCTAGTTGTGATTAAATCATTTGCACCAATAAAATGCCTTATCCTGTGAAGTGAAAAGAGAAATTAGCACACCTAACTCTCAGTTTTTAAAGAAAAAAAACCTTTTTGAGAAGTAAGCCAAAAGAAAAATGCCTGAAGTGAGAATTTTGGGCTTTATTAGATGTCTTTTGTCTGTTATTTTAAATGCATCCATCAGCGTGGAAAGGTGAGGTGCGCTGATACCAGATTTATATCCTCTAGAATTAGTTACTGGGTAGAGTGCCATTCCCCACAGGTAAATGTGTGAGGGCATCACTGGGTTGCTTGTTGTCTGACAGGCTTGTCTGCAGTTTGGTCTGTTCTACACCTCACCAGTATGTCCTCTTCAGTAGAACTGCGCTCTGTAAGGTCTCTCTTCATATTTTTGTCATCTTCAATTGGAAGAAGTCAGGGCTAACTCAGCTTACCTTGTGAGACACTTCTCCAGTTCATTAGCTGTCACTTTTTCAGCAGCCTTCTGAATCACTAAACTGCTCTAATCATGTCCCTTGTGACACACAAAGTAGTCCATGTGTGTATCAGTTCTTAACCAACTTATTCATAAGTTCTTCCTCCACTTTTTTCCCTAGTTTATTTCTTAATTTATAATTGGCTCTGTTTTCCCCTGTCTTTTTTTAGGGCTGCAACTTGTACTTGTATTTGTTTGATCGGTTTGAGTTGCGTAACAGAAACTATTTCTACTTCAAAGCATCCCGGTAATGTCCGATTCCCTGTGCTAAACTTAGATACAAACAAAATACTGGATGCCTTGCAGGGGTATCCAGTGACTAGGTGAGTAAGCCAGAGACACGCTGTTACTACAGGAAGTTAAATAATCTGTCTTGAGTTAAAGGTATTTTAAGTTCAAATAGAATTGTGTAGTTCATTTTTAATAGCTCTTATTTTACCAATTACTGTAAATGCATGTGTGATTTAGTTTCTTGAGTTTTAACCTTTTAGTAACTTCAGAACCTGTCTCTGGTATCTCTTGATCTAATGTGGTGCAGTATTTCTGCTTTGTTTGTCAAATCTTTACTCCGGGCTTCGCTGCTCTGGTTGGCTTTGATGATCTTAAAATCTTTTTCAACCCAATAAATTCTGTTCTGTGACATCTTCTAAGAACTCTGTAAAATACATATTCCTTTGTATTGATTTCTGTACCTCCAGTGACATAAACATCCGTAAAGAATTTTGGATGTTATTCCTGGAAAGAGACCATTACATACAAGTCATAGGGTTAAACACACAGTGCACTAAGAGAGGACGAGGTGCTGTGATCAGCTTGGTCTTGATTGTAGAAGTCAAACCTGAAACCTTCCAGGAAATGGCATCGCTGATGAAGATGAAACTACTAGGCTTGGTTGGTGCCCAGACTCTCAGCAACTTCAGTGCTGAGGCAATAAGTTCTGCTTTGACCACAGAAACTTACATTTAGTGTGTCTTTCATCAAAGCAGCCACACTCATTCACATCTCTTGATAGTGAACTGCTGTGAGCAGCATTTGGGCCTCTTATTGGGCACCAGCTAGACAAGACCCCACATAATTTATGCAATATAAGTGAAAAGTGATGTTTTGAAAGGCTGGATTTGTAATATTAAGGTACTTTGCTAGCAGGTACCACAAAGCAGGTAGTCTCAGGCATGTGAACCAGAGAGGCTCTTTTAGTGAGGTTCCTCTGCTGGGACCAGAAGCAGTGTGTCGTGTTAGGAAATTCTAGGGTGATGCAGATCTCTAATAGTGGATTCAAGCCACTCTGTGCTGCTTTTTGTAGGTCCTTGTGGCTTCCCAGCAGGGAGACAGATCCCACGGAGGGCTGATACTTGCTTCAGTTGGAGCATTTCCACAGTCTTCCGTCATGGTTCCTCTTTTGTCCCCACTTCGGCAAGGAGCATGGTTTTGTGACTCGTGAAGCTTTTGATGTGTGGAGCTGCAAATCAGAGTCCATAGTATTGCTGAAGCAGACTCAAGACAATAATGCGGAGTTCTGTAGATGCAGTTTGTTAATCAGCTTGTGTAAAGATGTGTTTGTATCATTCAGTGAGTGACAAATGTATCACAAGGACCTAAACCAGGACTACTTTGAAGTCTGTGTTTGTACCAATTTTACTCCTAAAGTCATACAAAGGCAACCAGGGGAAATAAAGTCCTCCTTTTCAGGAAACATGCATTTCTCGTAATTCTGTTTTGAAGAATGAATTTGTGTTTGCGTTTTGGCAGACTGGGAAGTTGTATCGTTAAATACATCTTGAAAATACAGTGCTCTGGTTTTGGGGTCTTTTTTGACAATTCATAAATGACGACAGTTTTCTATCAATTATGTGATCATAAATAGTGAGTAATCATTCATTCTGACAGTGAAAGATTGCTCATGGTCTCAGTTGGGTAGTATTTGGGATGTCTTGCAGTTGTTTCCGATCTGTTATTACACAGGATGATGGGTATTGCTTGCTTTGTCTGCATTAGACATATTCAGATATTTTTATTTTGTTGGGGATTTTTTTTTTCTTGTGCTGCAGGGTTAACTAAAACACAAAAAGGTTTTTTAGAGTCTCAGGCCATCTTGCTTCCCCTGTACCTCCATCTCCGTTTCATGGGCTGATTTCTACTCTTCCTTTCAAGCTTGCCTGTAGTCATACTATAGTACTCAAATTTGATTTAGTCAGACTGCCAGAGGGGAAACACGTTTTTTTTTTATTTTTTTTTATTTTTTTGTCCAGACTGGCTGTTTCTTCATTTAGGTTTGTAGCTCCTATGCAGACCTGACACAAAGTGTCATCCAGGAGTTTTGGGCTCAGTTAGGTGTTGCTGGTGGGCCCCTTTGCTGTATTGTTTGTCAATATTCCTGAGATAACACTCAGGCTATTTGCCTATAGTCAGAATATTCGTAGAACAGCCTGGCTTTGGCTTTTAGATAGCACTGGCATTTCTTTGTGAAATAGCAGTTGTTTAAGGACTGGAAAAGGAAAGAAAGTGACAGGAAAGTGTTCTGATTTTCTTTTTGTTTGTTGACATAGTACTCATTTCTGAAATAGTAGAAAGACTGTAGAGTAGCTAAATAATAAAAATGTTATCCAATTCAGGGACTTTCATGACTTTTTTTGAATTTTAGTATAATTTGATGTCAGAAACTGAGAGGAGATTCATTCTTACGCAGCAGCTCTGCTTTGGGGTGTTGGATTGAATTTTTGTTGCTTACCCAACTCCCTGCATTACTTGGTAACTAATAAAACCTTTTAAGGGGACACCATGTACATGAGGTAACAGATCTGATCACTAAATAGATGAGTCCTCCATTGGATCACTAGAACAAAACAATAAACTTTGCCAATTCACTAAAATATTTGCTTTTCAAAATAAGGTGGAAATGAAGCAGTGAGTTTCTCCCTAAGAGAGCCATTTGAATCTCAAGGCTGAAAATTGCTGTGTAGTTTTTCTGATTCCTTATTTCGGTTAACTGCTTTCCATCCCAGAGAGGGGGGAAGACAAACAAACCTGCAGGTATCTTTTATCTTTCCTCTCTCTTAATCCTTTCAACTGCTTACATACACAGTTACGATAATATTAATGCAAAAAGTCAATCATACTTCGGGTAATTGGTCATAATTTTGTCTCTTGACAAATCCAGGAATCTTTTTTTTTTTTTAAAGAATATATAAAGCTTTGCCAGTAAGCAACTTTGATCAAAGTAGCTGTTGAGCTTTTCTCTGTATGTGGTGTCAGCAGGTGCTACTGACTGTGCTCAAGACCTTGCAAGATGAGATTGTACACTTCAGTTTAAAATTCAACACTTTTTGTTCCTGAATCTCCATATCAAGTATAAAGTATCAATATTTCCTGATTTGAATTAAGCAAACAGGATGTCTAAGCTTCAGTAAGTTTTCCTTGCTGTAGTTGTGTTCTGGATTGCAGATGGGTTGGAAGGCTGCCTCTAGGTTAACCTAGAATTAGCTTATTTTGAGTAGGTAAAGCTGTTAATAAATTCACTCTTCCACTGTACTTAGAGCGGAGTTGAAGCCATCTATCTTGTTACAGCACTGATTTTTAACAGTTACACTGGTACGTTATGTTTTGTTTCCCCTGAAGTCTTGGTAACATCTGTCATGGTATTTCTTTCATTAAAGTCTGGGGTGTTGCAAATATCTAATGTGAAATGTGTCACCTGAAGCTCTGTTGTGAAAGGGCTGGCACATTTATTTAAAGTATGATAAACCCTGTTTCAGAGAGGGTGCTGTGGGGGATGGCAGCAGGGAACGAGAAGAGTAAGGAAAAACCCAAGCTGGTGTGTAGGAACCAAGTGCTCTCTGTTGCAGCAGTGGAATAAAAGGCAGTATGTTGGTTAATTCAATTCTAATAGGTAAAAATAACATTCAGTATTGATCAGTTTCCCATAAAGCTTAACAAAAATAATCTTGAGGAAGTTTATTACTGTTGTTGACCATTTTGTTTCATAGTGAAGGAACTCTCAGATAGAAAGTTTAGAAAGAACATGAAACCTGTGGAACTTCAGGGGTGAAAGGACACATGCAACCAGAGCTAAGGATTTTTAGGTACTGATGTTAAAATTGAAGCAAGGTTTGCAGTATATCTATGTGGGTTCATAAGTGTGATTTCAAGCCTTATTCTGGACTAAATTTGATAATTAACTCTCTGTCAGCCCTATTGTGAGTGGTGTAATTTGGGTTGGAGCTTTGCACAGGGTGGTGTGAGACTGGTGGGGGCTGCGTTCTCCATATGCAATGAGTAGGTTCCTGCTGGCAGGACAGGATTGAATACTGGATTGTATAAAGTCCCTGGCTTGGGAATGGTTATTGTAGAGTGAAAGTCCTCATATGGCAAAGTGCCTTTGGAGTGATGAGTCTTTCGCTTGGAGAACAACGTTGTTTTAATGTATGTATATGCTAAAGCAGCAATATTACAGATAGTAAACATTTAGAGATTTCTATTATGCTGTTTATTGAAGAAATAGTCCAATCTAAGCTGTACTACTTTGAAATTTGTTAGTGACAGTAGTGAGAAAGGTTTGGATGTGCATTTTAAGGAATTAGTGGATAATAACTCTTTGACAGATACTTTTTTTTTTTCTCATGGCAGTGTGTTCTGTTTGCCACCATCACTGTTTCCTCTAATGTTCACTTATTTTTTCTATGAGATCTTTTTATGTTCCCCTACTATAGAACAAAGCACAACTTAAAATGTGGTGTCTTTGAAAACCCCGAGAAAAAACGTGAAAAATAGTCCAAAAGTTGTACCACTTAGAAGGCTCTTTATGCCTTCTCAGGTTAAATAAAGCTACATAATTACACCAACTTCCATGTAAAAGTCTTCAGAGTTTAGCAGAGCTGTTTCTGGAGTTAAAATGTCTATTTTCCTTTACTTTGTGTTCAACAAAAGGATTTCATTTTTTCCACCCTAATTTAAAAAAAGCTTATCTGTCTCTGAGTGACAGTAATACTGCTCAGGCTTTTCTGTTTGAAGGCTGCATTTATGCTTGAAGGCTCTTTATGGTAAAGCGAGTAGTCACACCAATTGTCAGGTTTTCCTTGGGAACTCTGCGCTCACTCACTGTGTTACAAGACCAGCAGGTCAGAATTACTCAGCTGCACTGTTTAATGGCCTGTAGAGCCACAAGATGTTTTCAGTTTTGGTTGCTATGTGTCCTCCTTCACTGCTTATTCTGAAAGTTAAACCTATTTAATCCTGTTTTAGAGGAGCTTGTCTGGGTCTGTTTTATTCTGAGGACATGGTGGGGAGCTGTACATTTGTCAGCTTCTATGGTTGGCCATGTAAGGAATGTGTCTTCTGCATGTCTGTCGGTGGCCCTACATCAAGGGGAGCAACTGGCTTGCCAACGTGGTGAGATTTTGTTGGAAGAGCACAACTTTTGTACCTGTGTGTTGACACAGGCAGGGAGCTGCCTGGTTGAGGCGCAGCGCTGATGAAAGGAGAGAAGCAGTTGATGGGCCAGTGTACCGTGTGACTAAGGCTTGCTGTAGGCTGAGCTACCTTAGGAGGAATGTGACTGCCCAATGGGGAAGTCACGATGTTCCTCCTCTTGTCTGTGGTGAGGCTGCTCTTGGAATCTCTTTCCAGTTACTCCTTTCTCCCCACATTTCTCAGATACTGAGAAACGCCAAGGTAATCTGTCAGTGCACTGCCAGAGAGGCTAAAAGCTACTCTGCTCAGAGGGTGAGGGAGTTGTTCAGTACTTCTGGCACAAGAGGTTTAGTACATCACTGAAACAGGTTTCTTGGAGAGGCTGTGGAAACTGGAGGTCTTCAAGACTTGAAAAAGTCATGACTGACTTATCTAGTGTTGGAGATAATTTTCAAATGGAAGTTGGACAGATAACCTCCAGAAGTCTTTCCTAATAGCATTTCTGTGGTATTCCTGCATACCATAACATTATCAGCTAGGAGACAACTCTAGGGACATGAGCTGAAAGCAAGACATAAATGAAATATACTTTATTTTAGCTTGATCACCTACTCAGCGCTGCAGACACATTTTTTTAAAGGTGGAGTGACAGATTTACTCAGTGTGTAGTAATTCAAGCAGATCACACCAGGTATTTGATTGTGTGCTTGTCTTAATTCTAATAATGTTCACTTGGGAGCCAGATAGTTTGATTTTAATGTTGCTTCATCTGCTACAGGAGATTCCCGAAGCTGCTCCTCCAGTCACCAATTTGTTACATTCTAATTTTGCAGAAATGGCATTATTTGAACTACATTAAGATCCTAGTATTGGAGAGGTTATAACTCATTAAATATAATTTACATATAGTTAAAGATTTACTATCACTACCCTTTCTAAAAATAACATTTTGCAGTTTAAAAGAGGAAGAAATCTGGCTTTTGGGCATGTTTACCAATTGTGTAGTAGAGAACCTGTGTGCAGGTCCACTGTAGTATCTTGTGGGGCAGGACAGTCACTAGCGTTAATCGTGGATTAATCATACCCCAGAAAACCAAAGGAGGAGATGGAGTAGCGAAGTCTATTTAAGGTTCAGAACAAATACTCTTCCCACCAGTCAGGTGTGTGGGAGTGACTGGAGGAAGGCCCTGGAATATGCAAAGGAAGATTGAATTTCAGTTTCCAGTTGGTACTCTGCTTTGTCATCCTTCCGTCAAACTTTGGAAGCTGGTAGGGAGAACACCATTGTAGAGGAGAGGAAAGCTTCCAGGCTTTCTGCTAGAGAATTGTAGATAATCTGCTTGGAGACTACAGTCTGCTTGGGTTACATTTGACTTACAAGGATGGAGAAATCATGCCTGTGGAGGTGATGAATTCAGATACCTCATCCTGCCTGTCCCTCTTTACCAGATATACTGAAGGCAGCATTTGCCTGCTTGAATGTTTGGAGAGTTAGCATGAATAATTTTTGTACTGGTTTAAATGGGGAGACTGCACATCGTCCTGTCATTGGCCTGCCAGCTTCCTGGCACTGCCAGTCCCTTCATATTGGGCTGCTTGAATCAGAACGCTTCATTTGTACTTGTTTTCTTTGCCAAGGTTTCACGTGAGTATTCATGAAAAACATTTTAAGACAAAAGCCACATGTTAGTTGCAACTTGCAGCAGTAAATGAGTTGCAGTGACTGAACTCATAAAATTGTGTGAGGGTGGAAAAAAAACCCTTTGCAAGAGAACACCCTTGTCCTGGTCTGTGTTTTACTCACAGTGATTGTGTAGCAATTCACTCCTGTCCTTTAAGAATAAAGCGGTGTGATACCTGTTAGGGAGTCTGTGTATTTCAAGCGTTACTCTGTGAGAGCTGAGCTTTCTGTTGTTCTTAACTAAACCACTGAAGCAAACAAGCCAGTAAGAACTGCTGGGATGAAATTACCTATTATTTTGATTTGTATCTGTTGCTTGTAGTACTTTAAAAGGACTTACTATGCATCTGTTCACTGATCTTGCATACATTATCCCTATGACAGGTTTTGATGGGTTTGGTTTATAACAGCCTTAATTATCTGCTGTGATTATTTGGTGTAGTTTGGGTGTCTGATTCATTCCCAGTCGGGTGGAAGGTGTGGGCTATGGTCTGAACAAAGGGCTCTCTCCTCATCCCTTTGTAGTCCTGCCTTACATTCACCACAGCTCTAAGATCGCTGTCAGTTAGGAACCCCATGGTGTACTAAAGGATTGAGAGAGTGCATCTCTTGCCTCTTAACCTAAAGCAAGCATCCCGCTGTCCTGACAAATACAGTGAAGTCTCCACTGTTTTACCTGAGTTTCTTGCAGAACACCAGAAAACAGAAGAATGACTATCTTTGTATGCTTCTATATACTGGTACCTAAATAAACTATATTTCTCTTTAAGGAACATCATTTGCAACGGGCTATCTCAGCACAACAAGTTTTCAGAGAAAAGAAAGAGAGCATGGTTATCCCAGTCCCTGAAGCGGAGAGCAACGTCAACTATTACAATCGCTTGTATAAAGGGGAGTTTAAACAACCAAAGCAGTTCATTCACATTCAACGTAAGTTAAAAAATGTTGGTTTTGTTCTTTCCCTCCACCCTTTTTTAAGTTGAGTAATTTTCAAACAGTCTTGATGACAAAGTTGCCACAATATCATGGAAGTGGGAAGACTCAAAAATTCAAGGGGGATTTACATCATCCTCCTCTTTGTTTATACTAAGGCAGGGAGTGGAAGAGGGGTTATCTTGCTTGCTGAATGAGTCAGGAATGCTTGTGAACTCAAACGTCCTGTATAAATGGAGATCAATAAAACAGAAGAAGCTTTGTAATGAAATCAGCCTCCACGCTCATGTTTGTAATAGAGTTCCAGAGGTTCAGTTTCAGCTGTGCTAACAGTATAGAGTTCAAGCAGTTAACTGTAATGAGGTGTGCTCTGGATTAGGGGTAGCATTTTTCTCTGTGTTTTGCTAAAACTGTAGAGTTCTCTTTCTGTAGGGAACTCGTAGCTTATTTTACAGATAAAAGGAAAAACTGTTCTGTATGAGTGCAGCTTCGTAAGTCTCAAAAGATCTAATTAATCTAAAGATGCAGTTAGTTAATAGTGGTCTCTGGATAAATTGTCACATTTTTTTCGTTGATCTTCTGTTGACAAGTGATAGCATATTTATCATTGTTCCTGGACACACAGATCATACATCTCCGTTGCAGCATGTGGTTCTAGGGGGTTGTTCTGTGGCTTGGCCTTCTCCCAGGACTTATCTCTGGAGCCAAACCTTAGATTCAGTCATTGCAGTGGTTTGTCAGTCCTGCGTCTGAAGAAAGCTCCTAAGTGCAGAGAAAACTTGTCTCATCAGTGATTCATTGTTTTGTTTCTTGTCTCATCACTGGTTCGTGGTTTTGGTTCTTGCTCCTATTGGAGAGGCTATGGGCAGATTGTTGAAGTACCTTGAAGACAAGTGTTGTTGTCCTTGGGATTAGTTCTAGGGTTTGTGGTTTGTGACTGTCATCTTGCCAGGCAGTGTGTTGGTAGTCTGGTGCTCAAACAGTTGTTTACAGCTGCCTCAGTAGGAGTTTTTTGATCTTTATGTAGATCAGAGCAGAGAACGCATTTTATGTTTGTGGACCTTCTGCTTACACATGGAACTGAAATTGAAGTTGAAGAAAAATTCATAGCAATCCCAGCTGCTTATTGAAGGTCCTGCATCATTTCCTGTGTGACTTGGTCTAGGTGATTGTGGTGGGGATTGACTGGATGATCTTTCGAGGTCCCTTCCAATCCCTAATGATTCTATGATTCTCACCAGTGTGATGATGTCTTATTTTTTTACGTGTGTTTACAAAATCAGTGAATTTTGATAATAACCTACTTAAGATCTTCTGTGATGCAGTAGGAATCATACTGACAGTATGAGAAATGAGCTGAAGGAAATGGGGGAAAAGTAAAGTAATTCTCTTCCTAACAGAAGAAACAAAGCTGCAAGTGAGGCAGGTTGAGTTAACTGAAATGAAGCTGCTGAATGAGGAATGTATTTTATCCTTTTCTTTATTGGACATGGCTAGAAACACTGTAAATATTGTTAATAAACATGTCTGAAAGTGTTAGATATCTTATGCCAAGATGTTCTTTGTCTTGTTGAGACTCTCAGGCTTTCTGGACACAATTACAGAAGGTATTTGAGCTGAAGATAAACATCAGATACTGCTCCAAGATAATTTTTCCCGCATATTCTGGTTGGAGTAGGTGTGATACAAGGCAGCTTTATGCTACATAAACTGCATAGATATTTTGCTTTAATGCTAAAAGCACAAAGAGCAACAATACATAGTTTGGGCAGGAAAGTTATGTAAACTGAAAGATGCCAAGAGGCCATGTTCTGTAATCAGTGGTGGTTATTTCTAGAAAATTGCATTTTGCTGTTCATCCAGCATCCAAGGATTTTAATACTTTTCTCTTTGCAAGTATAATTTTTTTTTTTTTTTAGACCAGTGTTTCCAAGCAGAGCAAAGTTAATTTCTTTGAGGCATGGGATTCGTGAATGTGTGGGGCCAGGTGTTGCTGACCAAGGTAGCACCAACTCGGGTGGTTTAAAACAAAAACCCTGAACTACTGTACTTATTCCCATGTGCTTAATAATGTTCCAAAATGTGTAATTTTTTTAATGATACCAAATCAGTGCCTTATCCTAAGTGGTACTGTTCAGTTGTTCATATATAGGTCAAATAATCTTCGTTAAGCTGTCTGGGATGAACTCTGGTCACTGTTTGTATTAAAATAAGCCAAATGAAGTGTGTGCAGTTCAGAGCTGGCCATTTTTTATTCCTTGTCTGTCCCATGTTTTTAGAGGATGGTGTAGCAAGAGCTCTTCAGGTTATGGGCAGGCAGCTTGGATATGTTAAAAATTTGCATGGTACCTCCCCTCCTGAGGTATTTTGGTGTGAGTGTGGAGCACTGGAAACCGTTCACCTCAGTGGCAAGTTCCTGAGTGGATGCTTTGCTGCTTTGTGGCTACTTCTGCTATAATTACCATAATGTGGTTCTTCATTGGCTCCTGGTCAGCAGGATCAGTGCTGCCTGCACCTTCCTTACTGCCGTCAGCTTTCTGTTGGCTTTTGTGCTCATGGGTGAGCTAGCTCAGATAGTGGTCTGGCATAGAGCTTATCTTCTATGGTTTGGTTAGGTGAAACACTCCATATTGCTTGGCTTACTGCCTGATTGCTGCTGTTGGTAGGAACGCGGCTTGTTTCAGTGGTAACTCAGGCCTGTGCCAGCTTAAAATGACTGTGGAACCACAATCTTAATTTGGTTAGTGAAATGAAATTGATGTAGTTAAGCTAAACCCAGTCAAATGTAACTTAAATTGCACTTCTGTAAGTTTGTAGAAGCGCAGCTCCTAGGGGAGCTCAAGTCAACAAAAGCACATTCCTCTGACAGTTACTGTTGTTGGGAGTGGTTCAAGTGGCAGAGGATGGAAACTGAGATGGTAGGTTTGCAACAGCAATTAGCAAGCTGAGTTGTGAGCATTCCTATGAGGTAAACTTTACAGGTAGATTCATGGGGACCCTGGCTAGTGTGAAGACTCCAGTGCTTCACTATTTCGTGCAGGCGTGACTGAGCAGTTGCATTTGTTGCTATGGCAGGGACTGAAACAGAGGGTGGTGATGGATAGTTCTATCACCTAGCACATAAACTGCATGTGTCTTGTGATGGCTTTGGAAGCCAGCAAACTGCCATGCTGGAGACCAGCTCCAGGAGGAAAAATGGCTTTCCTGGAGCAGGTTCAGTTCACACAGTGCTTGGGAAAAGAAGAAAGTAAGGAATGTCACAGAAAGCCTGTTTGAAAGAGCAGTGACAGACAATTGTCAGGGAAGTTTATTATTCACAAAGTTTCAATGTGACTAAGAGCTGGTATTTTATCAGCAAGTCACATAGTCTGTGCATGAAGTTAGTGGGGCTTGGCGTGTTGCGTAGCCAGCAGTTCACAGGGGCAGCTGAACCAGAACAGGCCGAAGGAGAGTTATCTTACTCATGAGTCCTGTGGTTTAGAAAAATTGACTTGAAACCTTTTGTTTGCAGGGGATTACTGAATTATCTGGCAGGTAAAGGTTGACTTTTCCAGTGTAAGATCAACAAGCAATGCCTTTGCTGGCCTTTAGTGGCTTTCTGTCATTCTCATGTCATCTGTGAGAAAATGCTTAAACACTTGGGTTTTTTGGAGTGGAGAGACCTGCTCAATCATTAGGAAAGCTCTTGCAAGATTATGGAAATTTGTGGTCTAAAATAATTTGGCCACCTCCTTTGAGCAGAGCAGTTTGAATGTGATTTCACAGTGCACGTTAGGACTGTAGTAATTTTTTTAGGCTGTGGGGATTGTCCTGAGGCAGGGGAAAACCTTTTGCAATTTCCTTTCTGGTGAAAGTGGCAGTTGATGCTCAAGAGGTAATTATAGATGGTGGTGGAAGGGAAGTTTAATGTCACATATTGTTCTGCAGGAGAGGTCCTGTCTGATGATGTTTTAATGTGGTGTTAGGTCAGCAAAGCTGTCTGACTGAACGCTGCTTTCACAGCTAATAGTCACAGAATGATGTGGGTTAGGAGAGGCCTTAAGAGTCATCTAGTCCAACCCATTACTAAGAAATCTTCTTGTTGCATGCAATTTGCTCAGACTTGTTGTCAAATTTAGTTCTACTGTTATCTGAATAACTTCCTTCTGCTTTCAGTAGAACCAGAAATTATGTATGTAAAGTGGCTAGATCAATCTGTAACAGAGGAATCAGCTTTGCTTTGAGATTGGGAACTTGCTATTGGGAGGGTACAGAGGAGTATTCACAGTCTACATTGAAATTTCAGTGGGTTTTGGAGGAAAAAATAAAAACTTCCCCAGGATTGGTCCTTCATTTTTAGTTTGTCACATGCTTCTATGAAGGAAAAGTCAAAAAGAAAAAGTTTAGTGTGTGCAGTAATTTAAAACTTTAGATGTGTTGACTCATTTTAAAAAAAGGGAATTGAAATGATACTGAGACTTTGGTCTAAAATATTTTTTTCTCCAAGTGTGATATTAGCTTGAAAATTACTTTAATTAAGCATCTTAACAGCTTCTCCAGAATATCACATTGTAACTGCATAAAGAAGCAATTTTACTATGGGTTTGCAAAGCTTCTGTGGTAATTCTTGTAACTAATGTTTTTTCCTGTTACCCCTTCAAGTAAAATAGGACGAAACTTTGATTCCCCTCATGCAGAGACAAGGAACTTATAACTAGTGTTTCGTGGCTTTTATGTGGTGAACCTTTTTTGCTTACTGAAATCTTATCAATAGTTTTTGATTTCTGAGTGCCAAAGTTTGTGTTTCCACTTATTTTCCAAGTATTACAGTGGGTGTTGCGCATGTCTCTTTGTTTCAGCCTTTAACCTGGACAACGAGCAGCCAGATTATGATATGGACTCTGAGGATGAAACATTACTGAACAGACTAAATAGGAAGATGGAAATCAAGCCGCTGCAGTTCGAAATAATGGTTGACAGACTTGAAAAAGCTAGTTCCAGCCAGGTATTGTACCAAGTTAAGAAATCAGGTTTTGATTTCTGACATCTCTGGTGGGGTTGTTCTGGGTGGTTTTTGTTTGTGTCCATGTCTCTTGTGTCTTCCACTCCCCCAGTTTTTATTTCCTATTAACAGGATAGGTGTTACGCAGAAATTCCACTACTGTCTCTTAGTCAGTATTGATCACTTAAAGTGGGGAGGGTGGGAGCTTTTTGGGGATGGCTGCAGGGAGTTGTTTTCTACTTGTAATTCCTGACCACAGTGTGTTAGAGAGGACAGCTTACATCATCTTCTACCTGTGTTGTTGTGGAAGAAGCTTGCGATGATTGGTGGGTTTACAGATTTGGCTGTCAACAAATATGAGAATCCAAATTCTTTGTTGCACTTGGTACTAGTGGACAATTTAGTCACTTATTTTATCACATGGATACCAGTATCTTAATAGGTAGTTCCTGAGGTGTTCCAGGAGGCCAGTGTTTGGAGAAGGGTCTTAAAGCCAAAAACAGTACTCAGCAGTTAGATCCAAAGGATCCATTTCCAAAAGGCAAGTCTGACATAGGTGAAGTTACTTCTCTGTGAGATGGATGTTTTGCGGGAGTGAAAAATCTATCACAGGATCTGTAGTTCTGCCTTGGTTACTTAACCTGATTTAAGCTCCATGTTTTAAGAGGCAAAAATGTTATGTTTTTTACATTGTGGAGTAACTTTGATAAGGATTAGATAAAAATTTCTTACTAAGAAGATGGGATGACAAGAGAAACTGTAGAAGGTATTGGGTGGTGCTTATTGAACATGTCATACTCTGATCTCAGAGAGCTTTGGTGGACCCCTGTTTTAACTTGTAGTTTAAGTGGTTCTGATTACAACGTCTCAATATTAATTTGTATTTTCCTTATGCTGTTTTAATATTTCATTGCCTGCGTAACAAATACTGAAAGGTATTTTCCCAAAATGAAATAGAAGAATATGGATTTTTTTCTTTGTAGGCAGCTGCCCCTTTTTCTTTCCTTTAAATGTAAATTAACACTGAGGCATTACAAGTGTGAAGAGTATTTTGTACAAGAAAGTGCTGATTTAAGATCCATGACCAAAAAGATGTTTTGTGTATGTGGAGCTTGTAATTGATTCTCAGAATATAGGTGAGCTGTGTCAGGAGAAATCCTTCTTTGTAGATGAAGTTTCTGTGTTACTTTCCTGTGTAGTAGTACCTCTTTGTGTGCGTTCAAGCTGTTTGTCCTACTTCAGGGCTACAGAAAATTTTCAGTTGATGTTGAAGTAGCTCTGTCCTGTGCTC
The DNA here is from genome assembly GCA_028565055.1 of Phoeniculus purpureus. Lineage (NCBI taxonomy): Eukaryota > Metazoa > Chordata > Aves > Bucerotiformes > Phoeniculidae > Phoeniculus > Phoeniculus purpureus. Next base: position 23,677,385 of record JAOXOE010000602.1, read on the forward strand.
TGTGTTAGGAGTGATAAGAGAAAAGCAGCTCTTGCTGATGAAGAAGCATGGGAAATGTTTGAAATATGGAAAATAGAGGCTCTACATCTGTTACTGGTGGCTCTTGAAACAGGGTTAAAACTGAATTTTCTGTGTGCTCAAGGCAGGCAACTTTTTTCCTTTGTTAAAAAAAAAACCTGTTAATGGAAAAAAGACAGAAAAGTACAAACAAGACTGAAATTACTTGTAAGCAATATTCACAGTGATGGAATGATGCTGAAGTTGTGTATTACCTGCACACACAATCAAACTGATAGACCATGTTTTAAATGCTGCATGTGAATGTAAACACAGAGGGATTAGTGATCGCATTTAGTTTTTTTTCTCTAATTTAAAAATACTTCAGTGTTTTTCTAGTTCTACTGTGGATTGCAAGGGGTTTATTCTGAACTGGAATAAACACTTTTTAAGAGGATATCCTTATTTTTCTGAAGCATATTGTTCCTTATGTTGCTTATCCTAGTCTTGGGACAAGATTTAATATAGCTTGACATGTAGCAAAAAGGCACTTGTTCAGTTGATATTTTTCAAATTATGGGTAAGATGAAGCGCTGTCCAGCTGCTGTATTACGTAATACTGGAGACGCAAGTTTTATTTAAGGAATGGATGCAAGGCAGTATGAGCATGTTAAACTACTGTATACTGATTAGAGATGTTTCTTCACCTGTTCAGTCTGATTTCCATATTAAAAACTGAACATAAAGAGGAAAAAACATGTTATAATTTGATCCAATGATCTTAAAGGTGTTTTCTGACCTAAACAATGCTGTAATTACTTGTGTTTAACTACCTCTTACTGAAATAACTTTCCTAAGAACGTTTTTGTCTCTGGTCTAGGGATGATCATTATCTCCTTTTCTATCAGAAAAGTAAATCTTTGAGGGGGGGGAAAAATAATCAAGAAATTGATTTACTTCAGAATCTGTTGTCTGCAGTGTAATAAATACCTTCTAGGGGCATCAGCATTAGACTGCAGAGACTCATACATTATTAATGGCTAACCAGTAAGGAACTTCTTTTTTTCTAGGGGAAAAAAAATTAGATTGAAGTGATTCCCAAATCATGATCCGCAGACTGTAGTAAGTTATTTATATCCTGTGCATGTAATTGTTTCAAACAGCACTTTCAGACTTCATGAAAAATGGATGAAGTTCTAGACTGTTGTATGAGAGTTTCAGAGAGATGATGATGCTGGTTCAGGAAAATGGGGAACTATCTATTTAGCTTGGAAAGACCAGCTGGTGGCTTAAGTATCTCAATTTAGAGCAATGTCTTTTCTTCCCTTTACTCTCTAGAAAAGAATCAAGTTACTTAGAGTACAAGAGGTGTGAGTGTGCAGAGACTTTCTCTTTGCACCACCACCCCAGCCCGTTTCAGTTGTACCTTTTGTGTTTTCTTTTTCAGCTTGTCACACTTCAGGAAGCTAAACTGCTGCTAAATGAGGACGACTACCTTATTAAGGCTGTATATGACTACTGGGTAAGAAAGCGTAAGAATTGCAGAGGGCCGTCTCTCATCCCCCAAATCAAACAAGAAAAGAGGGATGGCTCCACTAACAACGACCCTTACGTTGCATTCCGGAGGAGAACTGAGAAAATGCAGACAAGAAAGGTAACTGCTCAAACCTGACTGGTTTGTACTTGTGACTGGAAATCCTGCAGTGATAGGAAGTGCTTTGATTCTATATCCAGCATCTTGCACAATCCTCAGTTACTGAGCTCTCCACTTCTGGAGTTCCTGGTGTAAGAAGGACATGTTGCTGTTGGAGCAAGTCTAGAGGAGACCGTAAGAGTGATCAGAGGGCTGGAGCCCCCTCTGCTGCAGTGGACAGACTTAGAGAATTAGGGTTGTTCAGCCTGGAGAAGAGGAGGCTGTGGGTGGGACCTTAGAGCAGCTTTGAGTAGCTGAACAGACTTCAGGAAAGCTGGAGAGAGACTTCTTCCAAGGGCCTCTAGTGATAGGACAAGGGGGATGGCTTCAAGCTAAAAGAGGGGAGGTATAGACTAGATCTGAGGAAGAAATTCCCTGCCCTGTGAAATGGAACTTTCTTCCATTTGCCATGGGGCTAAGTTATTCAGGTTTTTGCAAGGTGGAACAAAGTCTTGAATTCCTTGTGATTCCACTGGGTTGGTATGGAATATGAGCAGGCAGACTATGGGGGGAAATGACTGATAAATTTTTCAGCTTACTTTATTTTGGTTTTTCTACGGCTATGTTTACCAACTAGGCTGTGCTTTAGGAAAAGCTGTACTTGTGTGATTCTCACTCGCAGCAGCATTGTTTAGGTGGCTTTTTTTTTTTGTTACTTTACCTCACACGGTTTTGCTTTTTTCACTTAAAATTTTTTTCATGTCTCAATAGAATCGAAAGAACGATGAAGCATCTTACGAGAAGATGTTGAAGTTAAGAAGAGAGTTCAGCAGAGCCATAACCATTTTGGAGATGATTAAGAGAAGAGAGAAAACAAAGCGCGAGCTATTGCATTTGACATTAGAAGTTGTTGAGAAAAGGTAAAACTGCAAACTAGGAGAAGCCATTTATAACACCATGGTTTTAATTTTCATCAAATAGGTTTGAAAGCACCTCCTGTAACTTAGTGCTGTGTGGGTACTGGTCTTCTATGCATGAATGACTGGAGACTTGCACAGCACTGTAAACTTCAGAAGCTAAAAAAGGAGGGACTTAATCAGACTTTGCCTGTTTATGTCTGTTGAATGTTTCCCAGTGGAAGTGCAGTATTTATATTTGTAATCATGTCTTTTGAGGTACCATTTGGGTGATTATGGAGGTGAAATCCTCAATGAAGTGAAGCTTAATAGACCTGAGAAAGAGCTGAGCACAACTCCATCCTCTCTTCATAATGGAAACCATCACAAAGTTCAAGAATGTAAAGTTAAGGTGAGTTTTTCTTGGCTGTGAGCCTCTGAATGGTTTTGTGATTCTGCTGGACATACCCAGCAGATAGTTGTTTTGGAAAACTGAGAAGGAGGCTGCCACACTTGAGGCATCTTGGTAGGAGGCCAGGAGACTGCTTCCAGTTTTCTGGTTGTCTTTCCCACTTAAATTTTAAAAAGATTAGATGGCCTTGCTGTATGTTTCTTTAAACAACAGCACTGTCATTGTCTTCTCAGTTGTGTCCCTTTCCTTGCAAGATCATGCAAGCAGGACTATGTCAGGAGGACCTCAGGATTTCCATGACATCACAGAGTACAGTGAATTATTTTTCCTTCTCCCTTCAGAGGGAGACTTAAAGCACTGCATGTTTCCAATACAGCAGTTGTCCTTGAGCACTGACTGGCCCTTGGTCTTGAAAAGGCAGGATTTGAGTGAATTACAGTGAGAGTGACAGATGATCCTAGAAACTAGTCTGAACTGTTCAGGTGATCTTTGGTTAGTAATGTTTCCAGGCACAGGAACACAGTGGTTAACGCTTGACAGCTGAAAGAAGTCACAAGCAGACAGTATACTAAAAACAACTTAGCAGGGTTTGTAGTTGTTTGTTACTGAGGTCTGTGTACATCTCATTGATACTGAGTAGATGTTTCTGTATCTGTTGCTGCTGGGCCCTCAGGGATAAGTAGCAGACAGGAAAGTGAAAGAAAGGCTACATTAGAGAATGAGTGCACAAGGATCTAAGACCTTAAGGATCTTGAGATGCTGTGGATCACACAACAGTTATTTTGTCAACCTAGCGGTATTTAAAGTGTAGAACACTGTACTTTACGTTACTTTGACAAAACCTTTTATTTCCGTTTTTTCAGTCTCCACCAAGACCAAATCTAGTTTAATTTTATAACTGACCTCATAGCATCCAGAGAATTAGTAATACAAGAATAATCCATAGCTTGGAATGCTGAACTCCAGTGGTTTTCTTTTTTCTTGTTTCATGAGGAAACATTCCACTCAAAGCGGGTTGGGGAGGGTGGGAATTGTATCCTCTGTCAGATCAGATCACAATGTTTTGCAGGAAGATCATCACGAGTATGCAAGGACAGTTTTTACATCTATGTAGGGATGAATAAAAGTGGTTTTTTACTGGAGGACATGTGGTTTCAGTAGAATTAAATGAAATGTAGTGGTATAGCCATAAGCAGTTCACACTACAACTGGCAGTGCCAACACATTTATCCAACTCAGGATAAAATAACTGCTGAAAGAAAAAGGGTTTTTATCTTGTTTCTACTTCTGCTTAACCATTGCTTAAGTCATTACTATCTTTTGTCCTTTTTAAGAGCTGTCTTTGTTTTAAAAGATAAATACCAGATTATTTTCAAAACAAACCAACCAAAATAGAGAAGTTCCCACAGCAAGCAAATAATGTTGCTCATTTGGGGTAAAGAAAAAAGGATAAGACCTGGCATTCCACTGGTAGTGTGATGGGGGAAAAAATGCACCTGAATACTGGAGATGTGGTTTTGAGGCAATAGCCTGAAATGCCAGTTATGAAATGCTTGGATGTAAGGCTGGAGAAGTGCAAACCTTTGAAATGTTGTATTTAGCACCCACGACACCTTGTGGTGACAGAACTGAACACAAATCCCTTCCCTCCATTCTCACCCTGGTATTTCTCATCTCTGGTTAGGAAGCTGAGCTCTGTTACTGGAGCTGGTTTCAGTCCGGCACTTATCAGTAAGTGGTGATTTGGGGGAAATACCAACACTTTTTCAAAGCTGCACTGGCTTTTTACTTGTAATTGAGAATTTTGCAAGCAAAGTAATCTGCCTTTTAAATTAAAAAGCTTCGAAGTTTAACAGCATTTGTGTTCAAGTGAACAGTTTAATATTGATGTAGGCGCTTTGCTACAGATGGTTTGTGCTAACAAAACCTTACATAGCAAAACCCAAACAACAGTTTATGTATTTTTGAAAACATGTAATATCTGAGAAGCGTGAAACAAACGAGAATTTTTTTTAACATATCAGAGCAGTTCAGAAAATGGAAACACAGAATTCAGAAAATAATTGCAGTGGCATTTCCAATTACAGTGAAGTGCGTGACTGCAAAGGAAGGAGCCTCTTGGGCAGTCATGCGGCTTAAAAGCATTCAGTTTGGTTATTAGTAAAATAACTGTAAATAGGATCAGAGGTGAAATTCTGTGGTTTCCAGTGTTTTGAATAAAATTTGCATACGTGTCTGAAATAGTTTACAGGCGCTGCGTGTTGGGAGGCTTTGAACAATAAGCAGTTCTCTCTTTTAATGCATGAGAACAGTTAATTATTAATCTGTTTTTCATAAACAGCATCCTCATCATTCGTCCATAAAGGAGGAGGTGTCGGATGTTGTACGTCAGAAAAAGAAATACCCGAAGAAACCTAAAATAGAGTGTGTAGTAACTCCTCAGCAGCCCTCTGCCGAGCCCTTGCCCATTATCAGCAAGAGCGATATTAAGCAGTATGACTTCCACAGCTCAGATGAAGATGAGTTCCCGCAGGTAATGCTCTGCTGCAGAATCTCAGTGTGTGGATGGTAGAAATTTCGGTAGGGCCAGTCTAGCTTGATGTTGAGACAAGCTCTGTCAGGCAGTGGACGTACATAGCAGATTCTTGCATAAGCTATGAGTTTTTCTGCCTTTAGGCTATGCTTTGGAGAGGCTGGCATTTCGTATACAGATGTGGCAGTTCATACTGTATAAATATAAGCCTGTGTAATAAATAGCTGAATTGATGTAATAGCAACGTGGCCATCAGAAGAATGACATGGCTTTCTGCTCTAGGTACCCTCACCAGTATCAGAAGCCGAAGAAGAAAACGATCCTGATGGACTGTGTGCTTTCAGGAGAAGAGCAGGATGCCAGTATTACGCTGTAAGACTGCTGTTGGATTTACTGTGATGGGGTTTGTTCCATCGCTGTTGTTTTAAATGCAGATTGGCATAGTGCTAATGTAATAGCTCTTCTGTTCCCACTTTCACCACCAAACCTTTGATTTGGTCAATCCAAAGACAATCGTTTTCAGTCTTCATCAGACTCTTTCTCGTTGTACTCTTCCTCTGTGATTACCTGAAGGTAAGATAATGTTTTTATTGTCTGCAGAACAGTTCAGCAACTGTTAAGGAGGAGATGATTTTTTTTTTTGTTCCAGTCATTTTTCTTAAAACATCCACCCTTCCCAGCTTGTAGAGCTCTCTGGAGTTAGATACTACTTGTCCCAGTTCTCAGACCTGCTGAGAGATCCTTCTGGCTGTTTTTCCATTCCTTAGTTTACACAGAAAAAATGAAGTTACTCCAGAAACTCAGCAACATAGTTGCACAGTCCAGTAGCCTTCAGAGCCACTTATGGAGAAGTCATTTAGTTGCTAGATGGGCTGTTTCAGAAGCCGAGACGTACTCCAGAATAGTCCAGTTGTAGTGTGGTCATCTCCCACAAGCTGTACTGGAAGCTCTTTGCACAGGCCAGATGGGTGCTCGCACTGGTGCCTGCTCTGCAGGGTCCTTCTGTGTTATAGGCACTTGAGAAACCACGTACAGCTCGATCTTTGCAAGAATGTCTTTATTTTTAAGTACCCCTTGTCTTTTAGAGATTTAGTAGTGGGTTATTTAATCTTTGACTGTTTACCACCTGTTTTTTTTTCTGTAGCCTCTTAATTTACTTATTCTTTCAGTTTGGGTGAGATTCTTTTTAACCTGCTGATTGCTAAGTTTTTCCACTTGGTTCCAGAGGGTTCACTGAAGCTTCTCTCTTAGAATTTATCCTACTTTCTTAGTCTGTGAGTTTAACTCTTTCTTAGTCTATGAAAGCTCATTGACCAAAAGAAGCTGAGACAGCTGAAGACTTCTGCTGTCCTTTTCTGTACTTTCCTGCTGTTCAACAAGTGGTATTTAGCTTTTTAGGTTGTATTTTTAACTGCTGAAGCCTTTTCAGTTCTAGTTAACTTAAATGGATTGAATCTACAGCAGCACTATTGCTGTTTAACCTGATCACAGAAACTGATCACTTTAGTGAATATTTATTAACCTACCATACAAAATGTTCTAGATGGCACACAGCCTTTCTGCTTGTAAGGATTATGCTGCTTTGAGTTTGTAATGAGACAGTCACAGAGTAATAACAGTGCCCCCAGGTAAGCAGATAAGGCAGATAGGGTACCAAGATCTGGTAGAGAACACAGTCAAGGTGCAACCTTGCCTGCAGAAAGCCATTCAGCTTCTAAGACCCTGAAGCTCAGAGGCTGTAGGAAGAACAGATTTGTTCCTTGTGTTTTATATGTTGTGATGAACCCCCAAAAGAGCCATTTATCAGGCAGGAGATGCTGGGCCAGATGGACCTGTGTCTGAGCAGGACAGTTTTATGTGCTGCTGCTTCTTGGCAGAATGAATTAATTCTGGCTTGTTCTTTGGTTTGGTTGTGATGTAGAATTTTGACCAATCAAGGAAAGAAGTTTTAATGCTTCATGAATTAATGCTTCAAACAGTAGATCTGTGGACATTTTCTGTATTGTGTCCTGTGTACAGTAACCTAATCAAAGTGTACACTCTAAATGGGTGCAAAATTGTATTTGTCATTTACAGCCTCGTCTGGACCAAACTGATTCTTCCTATGAAAACTCCGACTTGGCAGAATTGGACAAACTGAGGTTCAGGCATTGCCTTACGACCCTTACAATTCCGAGAAGATGTATAGGGTTTGCGAGAAGACGGATTGGCAGGGGTGGAAGGTACTGTTGTATTACTTTGACTTTTCATTCCTTTTTAAAGTATTAGGTAAATTAACAACTATATTTTTTTTTTTTACCCACTCTTTAATCAGGGTTATAATGGACCGAATATCTACAGAACACGATCCTGTCTTGAGACAGATTGACCCGGAAATGCTGAACAGTTTTTCAAGCTCTTCCCAGACTTTAGACTTTTCTTCTAATTTTTCACGGACCAATGCTTCCAGTAAACGTTGTGAAAACAGACTGTCCCTTTCTGAAATACTAAGCAATATCAGATCGTGTCGACTGCAGTGTTTTCAGCCAAGGCTACTAAATCTACAGGACAGTGATAGCGAAGAATGTACCTCAAGGAAACCAGGGCAGACTGTGAATAATAAAAGAGTCTCTGCAGCAGCATCTGTAGCTTTATTGAACACCAGCAAGAATGGCATATCAGGTAGGCAAGGATTTTAATTCTTCCAGAACTTAAAATACTGAATTCAGGTAGTTTTTTTTCCTTTGTGGCTGACTGGTAATGTCTTCAGCAGTGACGTGTACCTAAAGTGAAGATGCAAGCTAGTAATTTTGTGTTTCTTACAATATACATGGATTTTATACAGCCAGGCCTTTCCCTCTTCCTTTTATTACAGTTTCAATTAGGTGTTGTAAAACTGGATAATTAGATAATACAATGAGCTGATTCTCACTTCTGTAATCAACTGTATGTGGATGTGGAACAGTCTGTCAGTTTAAAGCAAGTCACAGGATTGGGAATTTAATCCTCAGTAACCCACCTTTTGGAATTCACATGTAGAAATCAGTATCTTTTTTGAAGACAAGAACAGTTTTCTCTGTGTTGGGTGTTTAAAAGGCTGTTTCCTTATGAAATAACATCAGTATATTCCACCTAAGAATGATAACTCTTCAGTGTAGTCATTGCAGCTTGTACGTTGCTCTCTTTCTTGGGCAGAATATTGCATTAGCGTATTTTTTCTGCTTTAAGAAGGGGACAGAAACGTGCTATTGCTGTGGTCATATTTAGTACACTTGTGTTTTGTAAGGATCCTGAAGGTCTGGAGGGTTGCAGTTTTAACAGGAAGGGGCAGTTGTGTGATGGGTTATTGATGTAATGTTAAGGCAAATGCAAAAATTAGAAAGGAATGTTGTTTGTCAGAGTTAGGGGTGTGAGAACTGCAAAGTATCTGCTAGTAGCTCTTGGGAGAACAAGAGCAAGAATACTGCAAGATTGCTGTTTGCATGAACGAAGTATGATGACACCAAGGGAAGGAAAGTTGCTTAAATAGATACGGGTTGATTCTTTTTTCCATTGTATTTATTAGCATAAAAAAATCTAAGTTGTTAATTATTAGCTAAGTGTAAAACTTAGAGACTTCAAGTTCTGCTCTGGGGAAACCTTTTATTTTCCCCTGAGGATGGAGTCTGCCTAAAAAACTAGGAGAAAATTTTGAGACGGAAGCTAATACATATGACTCATATTTCTCATACATAGTATGAGAAATGGGTGAAGAGTAGAGGTTGAAGAGATTTGTGAAATCCAATATTTGGCTTTGGTGTGGAGTAATATTTTGTATGGAGAGTGCAAATGAGGTTTGGAACAGTGGACGAGAATCCTAGCAGCCAGAGGAAAGAAGGCAAATAATAAGAAAACAGAAGAGGGAACAGTTTTTAATCAATATATTCAGGGGAAGATGGGCTTGTGTTTTGATAGGGAACTGTGCATACATAAGAAACATGTCAGCCCTTCTTGATTCAGGTAATCCATCAGTGAGAATAAAAAACATCAATTAATGCTACACAGCAAATTATTGACAGACCTGATAGACATGTGTGGACTAGTAGTGGTGTTCTGCAGGATTTGCACTGCTGGGGAAAGAGAACTACAGGAAAGAACAGAAATAAGGGTTCTAATTATGAGAGAGATTGTAGAGAAGTACCTAAAAATGCACAAAACCACATCTGAGGGATCTAAGCCACTTTGTAGAGGGATAGTAATTAACTTCTGTTACAATTTTAGAAATCATCTGAAGGAAGCATTTAGATGAGAATAGAAAGCACTTACTAGTTGAAGTATATCATGCAGGGAAATTTATAGTTGTCAAAAACCTTTTTCTTTCCAGATGTAAATTACCAGAATTACAGGATCTCTTTTGTAAAGGATCAGACATAATAGACTACTGAATTTTTCCCCAAATAACTGAGCCAGTGAGAGGCACTGCCATTGAGTTTGCTTGTTAGTAAATAGTGAGTAAACTTTGAAGAGCTAGTCCAAATCAGGTTGTACCTTCCATGAGTGCATGTACTGTCGCTACATTTATAATGATTCCATTTGATTGATGAAGCAGGTTGATTTTATAGTGCACTTACTTGTAAGCATAAAGCTGCGTCTGGAGCAGATAACAAACAATGGCTGAATTGATCTGTTTTGCTTTTTTCTTGCAGTTTAGAGAAGACCTGGAATTGATTGCTTTGGTTTTTGGTGTGCAGGAATATTTAAAGTTACCTCTGTGGTTTTTTTTTTTTTTTTTGCTAGTATTAATAAAGCAACTCTTACTCTGCTGCCTCCTCAGATGTTAGGCCTTGTGCAAACAGAAATATTTCCTTTAGAAATGAGCTGCTAGCCATATCTTGGAAGCACCTACTCAATGTGTGAATAAAGAACTGTTATATCAAGCTAAATCAAACTTGCTTGTGTTGCAAGAGCTGCAAGTAGGAAAACTGGATTTGAGGAACTTTGAGACAAGGTCACTAAAACAATCTGATCTCTCAGTTATGTAAACTTGTTGTAGTAGTACACACTGTCTGGAAAAAATAAGCTTTTCTCTTTGCCAGAGATGCCTCCAAAAGATTTCTCTGGTTAATCTGAAATGAGACAAACCTCATGAGCTTGGGTTTACAACAGGTCATCAGGAGAGATGGTGGAGTTAGGAAGCTACCAGGAGTTTGCAGATGGTACCACTTAGAATCATAGAATCACAGAATATTCCTGGTTGGAAAAGACCTCCCAGATCACTGAATCCAACCAAACACACAACAGCAACAAAACCCAAACCCTGATCAGACACCAGCACCAAACACACTCAACCGCACATGACACAAAACCCCCCTACAGTCTGCCACTAGAGCAGCTCCTGAAGCACCAAGTCTACACATTTCTTAAACACCTTCAAGGAAGATGAATCCATCACCAGCCTGGGCAGCCTGTTCCAGTGTCTGAACACTCTTTCAGTAAAGAATTTCTTCAGAATGTCCAATCTAAACCTCCCCTGATGCAACGTCAGAAGATTTCCTCTGGTTGTTTTATTATTCACTTGGGAGAAAAGGCTGATGCCTACCTCTCTACAACCTCCTTTCAGTAGTTGTAGAGGGCAGTGAGGTCTCTCCTTATCCTCTTCCAAACTAAACCTGCCCAGTTCCCTCAGCCTCACCCTCACCTCATAGTGCTTGTTCCCTAGACCCCTCACAAGCTTGGTAGCTTTCCTCTGGACACATTCTAGTATCTCAATGTTCTTTTAGTGAGGGGCCCAGAACTGAGACCAGTACTCAAGATGAGGCCTCACCAGTGCTGAGTACAAGGGCAGCTAGATAAATACAACATGGAAGTAATTTAATGAAATACCCACTGTATGGCAACTTGAAAGGTGATCTTTGATTAAAGCCTTCAACTCCTGAAAGAAAGGACATAATAATCCAACCCAAAACTGTCTTGAGGGACAAGTCTGGAAGATTCAATTTGCATGGACTTTCTTTACCATGTTTTGTCATACTTCAGTACAGTCAGGCTGTGGAAACATAGACAATCCAGATACTTTGCAGTGGAAGCTAAAATTCTGGTAAATAGAACTTTTCGTGAGTAGTGTAGAACACTTGTGCTTAACCAAGACTTGAAAGACTACCTTGGGATATCACAGTACTTTTTTCCTCTGGGATCCTTCAGTTACTATTGGCTTTTGCCAAATCAATTAAATGTGCTAATGAATGTCTACTGTTTTATAATGAGGTGAACAGCTGAGGTTCACTCTGACCCCTGAATAGGTGCCTGGTGATAGAATCATGAACAGTTTGGGTTGGAAAGGGCTTTGAGAAGTCAGCTAGTCCAACCCCCATAGCTAGTTGCAGCTAAATGCAATTTAGTTATTTCTTCGGGCTTTATCAGCTTTTTGAAACACTTTTTTTTTCTATAAAACAAAAGATGTCTTGGAATTTGTTACCTCAGAACTTAAAAATAGAGATTGTGTGTAATAGTCTATAGTGCTGTTCTTGGCTCTGCTGCCTTGGGTAATGCAACATGTTTTGGGAGACAGTTGTGAGGGAGCTTAGCAGGTTTAGCCAATGGAACTTTTTGCTAAGCACTTGTAGGAATGTGTAGGAATCTTCAAGAGGAACAATATACACCTAAACACTATATAAATTTGATTTTTAGAATATGTTGGCAATGCAAATGAAGTCCGTTGTAGGGGAAGTAATTCGAATTTTTAAGTGCTTTTCTAATGTGGTTGAAGCCTGTTTTAATGATGTGGCAGTAGAGGAGTTTCAGTACTAATTTCTAAACAGAATCTTAATTGTAATATTCAGAATGGAATTTCAGGACAACAGCAAGTGTTACATCGGTTACATTGAGTAAATGCAAGAGCCAGACCCTAAAACATAACTATCATCAAACTATGAATAGATCTCAGTATCTTATTATGTGATTTTGCTGCAGAATCCAGCCTCAGTCAAGGTCAGACTGGGATCGTGAAACAGTTTTGTGATTTAATTATTTATTTTCCAAACGTTTTCTAAGTTTCAGACCTGGATGTGAGGTTTGTCCTTGTGTGTTAGTCCTTTCAAGTGAGGGTTGGATAGAACTGTAGGAAGATTCATTTCAATGTCTGCATTGTGGTTGTGCTGTTGAAGTAGCTGTTCTTATGTGTAAGGTGGGAGCTTCCTTTACGTGTCGGATAAAAGGACTGAAGCAGGAGACTGTGTAGGAAGGAATTCTTGTATTGTAAGTTGATTAATTGCTAAATCAGGAAAAAAGCTTGATCTTTCCTTTCCATAAGAATGTGATCTTTGCAAGCAACATATGTTTTCTTCAAGCACTTGTTACCCAGCATGGATTTGCTGTTGCTTATTAGAAGTACTGGCTTTGTGCAGGCCTGTTTAACACTGGCTTCACTTTCTCTTCTGTAGTAACAGGGGGTATCACAGAGGAACAGTTTCAGACACATCAACAGCAGTTAGCTCAAATGCAGAGGCAACAACTGGCTCAGCTTCAGCAGAAACAGCAGTCACAGCATTCCTCACAACAGACACATCCGAAAGCACAGGTAACTCACCCCCTGGCTCATCATATGCTCATTGATGTACCTTCTTTTTTGCCTGCTGTGGTTTTCATCTCACTTAAATGCTAAATACACCTCAGAAAACGAGTTTGATATCTTGGTTGCATTTTAAAAGTTGAGAGACTGCATCTGTGGTTGTATCCACAGAGTTGGTCAGTGTAGAAGTAGCCTGTGCTCTATCATGTCATACTGCCCTCACTGGTTCTATCCTCCTTTGCGTAAGTGCTCTGCAGAGATTTCTTCATTAAAACCACTTTATGAGGTAATGCATTCTGTTATGAGCAGATGCTGAGTACTAAAATTGGTTGCTTCTGAAAGGAAGAAAGTAATTTTGCATGTTTAATTTGATTTCTTCCCCTTCCATCCCTGGTGTTACTACTTCTGTCTTCTAGAAGAATCACATTTTTCCTCAGTAATGTCTTGCAAGAGACAAATTTGTTTTCCTGTCTGATTTATTTTCTTTGTAGCTTCTTATCAAGAAAATATAAAAACTGTTGCATATTACTAGTAAAACTCCTTTAACCTTGGGCATATTATTTCTAATTGTTGGTGCTGTTTGCCCTTTGCCTTCAGTGGTTTGATTAATCAGGGATTCCATATTGGCAGTTACCGATTACATGTTCTATAGGTGTAAAGACACAGTAGCAGAATATTTTAAAAGGAATGAAATTTGGATATTTAAGATGCCCTGGATGTATGTGGAAAGTAATTTTGTCAGATAATATAAACTGAGCTTGCAGAATCGTACATTGTGCCATTTCAAGGTGTCTTTTAGTACTTACCATGCTTTCAGAGAAAATGTGCCAAGCAGTTATGCTGAGGTACAGATTATGCTGACAGTGCATGTACCATAAATACTGAATAGTCTCTGGACTCACAGTGTTTTTGCTGCCTGGAGACAGAAGAGAGAAGAAAACTGTAGTCATTTGTCTTAGAGGAAACTTCTCAAACACAGTGAATCATAGAATGTGTTGGGTTGGAAATGACTTTTAAAGATCATCTAGTTCTGACCCCTCCTGCCATAGATACTTTCCACTAGAGTAGATCACTCAAAGTCCTGTCCAAACTGCTCTTGAGCACTTTCAAGGATGGGGCATCCACAGTCTCCCTGGGTAACAGGTTCCAGTCCTTCACCACCCTGACCGGGAGGAATTTCTTACATTAAATCTGAATCTCCCTTCTTCCAGTTCAAAACCTTTCCCCCTTGTGCTATCTCCACACATCCTAATGAAGAGCCCCTCTCTACTTTATTGGCCCTTTTAAACACTTGAAAGGCCACACTTAAGGTCTCCCTGGAGCTTCTCTTCTCCAGACTAACCAACACTCAATTAAAGTGATGGCTTATGCCCAGACCTGTATTTGCTGTTGACTAACTCAGCTGGGCAGGACGCTTGGACGCTTAATTTTGAACTTTTCCACAGACTTGTGATATGGAAATATTGAATGTTATGCTGTGTTAGATTACTTTGAGGAGATTTATTTATTTGTTGGCAGTTGTGCCTTGCAGCAACCCTATTGTGGGGTTACTTAATTTTGTACTTGAACAAAGAAAAAAAACCTGTTTTAATTTTTATTCCTCCAGGGCTCCAGCACGTCTGACTGTATGTCAAAAACACTTGATTCAGCCAGCGCCCACTTTGCTGCATCTGCAGTGGTTAGTGCACCTGCCCCTAGTCGCAGTGAGGTAACGAAGGAACAAGCTGCCAGCCACAACAATGTTAATGGTGTTGTCCAACCTTCAGGTGATGATCGCTTAAACTCTTGACCTAATGTGACCTGAGAATGTGCCAGTTGATCTTATTTCTGATTTAGAAAATACCATTTAATAAATCACAGAAATGCATTTGTTTTAAGTATTGGTCTTTAAAATACTTTTGTATGGTAATAAAACCACCAAATGCTTTTTAACGTTGCAAGAACATTCTTTGTTTGCTTTTGTAGGGCTTTACCTGTTAATAATCTGTTCAGAAGTGTGACAGCATTGTAAAAACAGTGAGAATAGGGAACTTCAAAAAATCAGTTGCTTAAAATATTGCTATTTGAGAAAGAAATAGGCAAGTCACTACATTACTTGGTCATTATCTCATATTCATTCAAGAAGATGCTCATCATGTCTTTTCCCATGTCTTTTCATATGACTGTTAAGTTCCAGGTTATGTTGCATTGAGGGTTCCTCCAGGATTCAATGGAAGTGTAGCTGTGGGCATTCAGTGCCTTGCCCCACCCCTCCCCTGAGCCTCTAGTATGAGAAGGCAGGAGTGCCAGTCATACTGATGCAGTAGCCATGTTGCTGAGAGACAAACACTCTTCAGTTTCTGACTGCCATAACAAATGAAAGGCATTTAGAGTAATTTGTTGTTTTAACAGCTAATGATCTGATTATTTTTATAGACCTTCTGCCAGGCTAGGTTAATGATAATATCAAATGAATAGAGGGAGAAAAAAAACCACAACTGAATAAAATCGATAGGCTGGAAGTGCTCCAGGAAAGGAAAAGGCATTGCTGTACAGTCAGTGATTTTGGGGGGGGAGGGGGGTGGGGCGTGCACAAGGTCAGGCACAGGGCCGTGTACCACACTGATACACTGCACATGGCTCTACAACTGATGAAAACCACTGCAGATCAGACCTAGAAAATAAGACTTCTCTTACTGTTCTCCAGCTGCAGGAGACAACAACGTGAAATAGCTGTTGCTGTTTGGGACAGGAAGACTGCTCCATTAAGTGATGTTAGCTGAAAGCAGGTTTTACTTATGTTAAGGAGTAAGAAGCTAAGGGAAAATGTATCTAGTTTTTCTACTTGCAAATGAGACCAAGGAAGCGCTAGGATACCCAGCTGAACTTTGAGAGCCTCTGGTTTGAATGTTTGCTGTGAAACCTGAAGTTTCTCACAACTCTGGAGCACAAAAGAAACACTGTGTGAAAGCTTTCTACTTTGCCTAGTCTTAGACCCCTACTTACGGTGCTCCAGAGGTGATTCAGAGCAGCAGAATTTGGCATTGCCACCAGTTTCTGAGGTTGCCCAGTTCCCCATTCTATTTAGTTACATGAGAAATACTGTGTCTTTAAAGCATCTAAAATGAAGTGTATGAAGTTAGGTAATGTAGAAGTGCTTTGTCATGCAGGAACTTCTTTCGTTTTCTGATGTTCTTGTAAATGAAAAAGAAACACATAAAATACTTCTGATGTTACCTAGAAATGTTTCTAAGATTTTACAGTTTGTGAATCTTCTTGTTTTGTAACAGGAACCTCTAGAACTTTGTACTCCACCAACATGGCTTTATCATCTAGCCCAGGGATTTCAACTGTACAGCTTGTAAGGACAGTCGGCCACACCACCACAAACCACTTAATTCCAGCATTGTGCACAAGCAGCCCTCAAACACTTCCCATGAACAATTCTTGCCTGACGAACGCGGTGCACCTCAACAACCTCAGTGTTGTTTCACCAGTCAATGTGCATATCAATACACGGACTTCAGCACCATCGCCAACAGCCTTAAAACTTGCCACAGTCGCTGCCAGTATGGACAGAGTGCCAAAGGTAACTCCTAGCAGTGCCATCAGCAGTATAGCAAGGTAAGCGTTGAGAAAGCTGCTGCAGTCTTACGTTCTCTTAGTGCTGTGTGAATGTTGAGGTGCCCTGTATAGTGTCAAAGAGATTTGTTCCCACCTCAGACTTCCCAGAACAGCTTCAGCCTTGCAGAACCTGCCAGTGTGGCGGTCACCAAACAGCAGGAGCTGATTGCAGATTAACCCTCACATAACTTGTGCTGATTTTAGGCACCGATAGTTTTAGTAAACTTCCACTGGGTTTAAAACCGAGAAGCCATTTTAACCATTTTGATTTGTCATTTTCAGGTAAATTCTATCAGATTCTCCCTAACTGTATTGTAAGATGCAGGCTGGCATGTACCTGTTTGATACTTACTGTGGGTATGTGTTGTATATTAATGTAAAATATTAACCAGATATATGCCAGCCTGCATCTTATGACCATGGATTGATGCTTATTCCCTCTGTTATTTCAGGATACTTTCACAGGAGTAGCAGGAGCATGTAGTTGGCCAAGTTCTGTAACAATGACAGTATTTGGGTTTTGTTTTGCATCTCTGCTGAGCTGTATGATGTTAAAAAGTCACATTCACTTCTGAATTAGAAGATGGGTATTGGCCAAGGTGTTTTACTGATGATTTCATAATGATTAAAAAGAGCTTTCTGAGATGGAAAATTGTATGGTTTAGTCACTGCATAAGCTTGATTTCTTACCTGAAAGCAGAACTGGGGTGTTGTGGTGATGGCGATTACGTTAGAGCAGAATAATTGAGAATAACTGATATATAAATGTGGTGTCATGCCTTTGCTCGTTGTGAGGACTCTCATTTTGGCTGGGAACTTTCAGTGAAATGCAGTTGTAACTAACATGTTTCTAGAACATGCGTTAAGGTTCTCTGCAGTGCAGGTGACAGCTGTGTAAAAACACAGAGCATGTCTAAGAAATGGTTAATAAAGTGTGAGGAAACTCTCCTGTTCTACCTATAACTGCCAGATGTTCCTGTTATTGTTGCAGAGAGAACCATGAACCAGAACGACTGGGTTTGAATGGCATAGCAGAGACAACAGTAGCCATGGAAGTGACATAACCTCGGAGCAGCATCTCCACCTGTGCTCACGGTGCAGTGGTTTATATTCCAACCGAATGCAAAATGCAGCACTCTGTGGATCACAGAGACCTAAAATGGACCTAAACGGACTATGGTTATATCGTGTATTAAGTCGATATATAATGTAAATTTTGTAAAATTGGGAAAATCACTACCTTGTAAAATAGTTTTATTTGTATCATCAATATTATTTCTGTTACTTGAATAGTAGATATTCATCATCATGCTTTTGCACTTGAATTTGCAACTGAATGGATTAAAAAAAATAATTCTTTAATGGGATCATGAGCATGAAATGGGATCCTGCATCACTTGTTTTAACTATTTATTTTGCCATGTTTACATTTTGTATCTTGTACAAAGAAATCCAACTTTGTGTCTAAAAAAAAAACAAAAAGGAAAAAAAGTTCAAAAGATTCATAGCTAGAAGACAAAATTCTTGTAATTTTTTTCTAAAGGAAAAATGTAAAGTTTTCACTTGGTTCATTTTGTTTCACAATTTGACTAGATGGACTTTTTGGTAAATACTTTAGTGGCATTTCACTGTCAAATATGAAGTTCAAGGCAAAATAGTATTTTCTATTACTGTGCAGGGGAAAGGGATGGATCGATACATGCAAATTTAATGTAGTAACTCACTTTTTTCCATATATTTTGAATGTATATTTCTATTTATAATACCAGTTTATAAAAAATAATTACACGAGAAGAAAAAGGAGAAAAAAAAGAACTGACTAGGAAAATTATGCATCTAGCACACGTAAAATTGTGCAGATATGAGACAAATTTTCAACTGATCACATTTTATCTGAAGACTGCGTATTTTAACCGGCTTTAAAACTGTAACACACCACATAAAGGATATTTTACCAGGTATGTATTGCATTATATATCATTGCAATAATTAATTATTGGATGTCTAGATATCGAGCCATCCCAGGTGGTAGGGGGTGGGGAGGGAGGGGTTGTGGCAAGATTGTCTTTTCAATTTTGGAGAGTTTTCCTGTGGCTACAAGGCAAGTAACGGGTTGGAAAAAGTCTGACTGTAAGCGTTGGACACCTTCGTAGTGTAGTGTTTTAGTGGCTTTTTTTATACGGTTCTTGTAAATTAGATACGTGTAGTGGTGTTTCAGAATGTTTGTTTATGCACTAGTTCAGACAACTTTCCCTGTTACTTGTTCTTGATAAGTGAAAACTGCAGGGAAATAAAAATACATATCAAAACATGGACACATGTGTATGTGGTTCTTTCCCTATCAGCAACCCCAGATGTAAAGTTCAGAGGCTGTCTTGGTGGCTTTGACCAAAGCATGTACACCTTTTCTCTTCAGAAAGTTGCAGTTCATGACAGTATTTCCTTTGGTAGGGGAGGGATGGTCTGGGAGTTTGGACCTGACAATAACCAACACGAGAATTTCTTGGTCTGCCAGAGAAGCTTCAGGTTATTTCTTTGGGTGAATATTGCTTGGGGTGTTTTGTTGGAATTCTCTGCTCTTTAGGTCTCGGATAATGTGTCTGCTCTTCTAAATCATAGAATCACTGAGGTTGGAAGAAACTTCAGCATGTTGCCTCCCTCCAAGGAAGTCGGGACCTGGTTTGCCGTCTGCCTGTATGTCATGCACTTGGTGTATTGTTTCCCATTGGCTTTCTATAGAAAGAGCTATTTTGAAGCTAAGCTATGTTTAAACAGGCTTTACATTCTGTAAGCTAAAGGTTCTGACGGTTAACACTTGTGGAGGTTTAAATACTGGGAGTTTATTGGAAACGTGCATATTTAAAATTAACTATTGTGTTTTTTCTTAACCGATGCTTTATTTTCAGTGTGAAGCCTGCACAGAGATAATAGATTCTATCTGTTGAGAACAGTCAGAGGAAACCACGATACCTCGTCCCTGCTTTAGTCAGATGAACAAATGACTGAGATTTCTTTTTGTTTTAAAGCAGCATTGCAGCAACACAGTCAGAATGAGAAGAAAGTTGCTCTCCTTGATAAAGAGGGTTGTTATTACTTAATGTGTCCCCAAAAGCCTTTTGAGGTTTTGTGGAAATGGGAAGTCATTTCTCTTGTGGATTGAAAGTCATTCACTCGGCAAATGACAGCTCCCGAGCTCTCTAGTACAGACTCCTCACGCTACAAACGTAGATCGCTGTCACGGTAAATTGGACTGAAAATGTCTCCAGATTGCTGTCTATCTACGACTCGGTGTAGTCTAATCCTCATCTCGTTACTTTAAAAAGCTGGAGCTTGTGACTTGTAATAGATGCTGGAAAAATGTGAGGTGGAGAAAAGGATTTCCTGAGCCCCACTGGCTGTGTGGTGTGTCATGTGGTGAATGACTTTCCATTAAAGGATTAGTATTTGTGTCACTTGCTGTAAAGTACAACTATAATAGTCTGAAGAATTTCTAGCAACTAATTGTGAGCCTTGAGTGAATCCTCGAGCTGAATCCTGAAGGATTCAAACATTGATTTCTTGGTTACTGTTTGTTAGGCAAGGGGGTTCCAGTAAGATTATTTTAATAATGTTTATCTAAAGCAGTTTATATGTGATTTGATATGTAATGGGCAGTTTTATCTTAAATGTCATGTACTAGGCCCTGGAACAGGTTGCCCAGGGAGGTTGTGGCTGCCCTGTCATCCCTGGAAGTGTTCAAGGCCAGGTTGGATGAGACTGTGGGCAACCTGGTCTGGTGAGAAGTGTCGCTGCCCATGGCAGGGGATTGGCACTGGGTGAGCTTGAAGGTCCTCTCCAGCCCAACCTAGTTTGTGATAAATCAGTGGGAGGTTTTTTATGTGTTTTAGTCATCTTGTGTCTAGTTCTGCTTTTCTTCCCCTTTCCAAACAACATCCTGTGCTGTTTACATAGTTGTCACTCTTTAATCCCCTGCAGTAGACTGTGTGTGGGTTCTCCTCCTCTACAAACACAGTTACTGCAGCCCTTTGTGACTTTCTTGAGGCCCTGACTTTGAGACTCCTTTTCCTTACCTGATGGTCCATTTGCCTCAGCTACTTCATCCAACTCCTTTGTGGAAAATAGCAGAAGTGCTTCCCATTTCCTTACTCCAGTAGTTGTGATTTTTGAAGCAGACAGTGCAGCCTTCCAGGAGGTGACTGATTTAATCTGATGTCAACTTGGCATTTTGCTCACAGCTAGTCAGCCTTCGTCTTGGTTTCCAGGGCTGTTCAGGGCGAACTGCTTGCCCCCTTTAGAACAGTGTTGTGGTAGAAATTAGCTTCTTCAAACGGGAAAGTTCTGATGGCTATGGCAAACCAAACATACAGGACTATCTCTTCATACAGGACTATCATCTCAACAGACTTCCTTGATTTCAATTCAAAGAAATGGTTTCAAATCTCACTTCCCTGTTCTATTATTAAGTTTTTCAATACTCGGACTTATTCTTAGAAGGATGGAGGATAACCTTTGTAAATGAAAGTACATCTTCACAGCAAACTACTTCTTGGGGAAAATGAAGAAAAGCTGCCTCTTGCAGAGAGAGAGGTATGTGCAGCAGCAGAGCTGGGCAGTGTCAGCTGGGTTAGCCACTGAGATCCAAGTGTCTGTGTTTGAACAAAGTGTGCGGAAGAGAACTGTGTTTTTTCTTTAACCAATTAATTATGTGGAAATAATGAGGCAATTGCTGTCTGAGAACCAAAGCAACACTCTTGCATCTGTTCCATCTCTCAGGAAAACCTCCCAAGCCAGTCAACATGGAGACAGTGCTGTGTTGGGTGTGTAGAGCAAAATGTGGAACCATTTGTGCCTGGGAAGTGCCCTAAAGCAGGCTGCTGCTTGAAAGGTGTTCTTGTGGGCCAGTGATGATGTGTGAGACCAGCACATGTCTGCAATGAGAATATACTGGGGTCACTTTCTTTACAAAGCCTTGTTTCAGTGGCCAGAAAGAGCGTGAAGATGTGCACCTGAGAGAATGTAATCCTGGTTCCATTGCTGTTGTAACAAAGTCCTAAGAGTATAAGCCTGAGGCAGGATGGAGACCTGCTGCAGTGACAGTACTCAACATGATGTTCCAGACAAAGATAGTTGGAATAAGACTACAATCTGAAAACTACAATAGTGAAGCAACTGAACTACTTCCTGAATGTGGACAATGTCCACTCTTTTTGAGATTAAGTGGGAAAGCCTGTGTAGTCCAATCTGGCTTCTATCCATTGCTGATTTAACTGATACAAACGTAATTATACAAGGAGGATACTGTAGAAAGATCAACTAGAGAGCAAGGGGCAAATGAATGAGGAAGGTAATTAATTAAGGCTGAACTATAGCAGACGAGAAAATTCAAACAGAACGTTCTACCAGCCTAAATCCCTACACAACTGCTTTCTCAGAGCTCTGACAGATACAATGAGAACACTGACCATACCTGGGGAGCTCTTACCTCTTGAGGAATGGCTGTAAGAATAAACCAGTGCTGTGCCTGTCTGCTGTGGGACTCTAGAAGGTGAGCAGGAAGGAGCTCATGGGGCAGATGACTGACGCTTGCCACAGCAGTTACTCTCAAAACCTCAGTGGTGGTTCAGGAAGGTTTTGGATGGAGATGTAAGCAGTGGTGCAGCTCCAATGTTCCCCCTGGAGCCAGCCAGGTGGCAGCTGGCTGTGAAGCGCTGTGCAGCCTGGTGCTCACTTTCCCACCACCACTGTTCATGCCTCACTGCTTCTTCCTGGATTCATGTTATTTCATCAAATCCTGCCCTGGGGACAAAGTGATGCTTAAAATAGCATCATCCCCATCTTGCTGATGATATCCGACTGGACTAGTCATTCCTGGTTTCAAATCCATGACTGTGTAAGTGACACCAGAAGATGGCATCATCTCCTTGTAATGGAGTTTAACCCTTTCTGCATCTCCATGCATAAAGGTGGCAGGTTTTGACAGGGCACATGTTTCCCCTCATAAGGAGATCTGCTGTGGAGGCTTTGCTGTGTGTTTTTTCGTGGGTTCAGGCTGGTTTTGTTCAGTAAGTTGAAATTTTTGTCATTCCTTCATAATTAGAAATGTTTTTTTTTTTCATAAGCTTACAGGCCCTTTACTTGGGTTATTTATTAAGGGCTGGAACTCAAATTGTAGAGCGTTCAACACAACTGAAATATTTTGCTGTGCTGTATGAAGTGGTGAATATAGATCGGTTTATTTTAAGCAAACCCATCTTTTATAGGTGGGCTAACACAGTAGGTATGACTGTGCATAATGTGAATAATTTATATGAAGGGTGAGATTTATGTGTGTCTTTAACACATATATTGTACTAAGCATCTATCAGTGTTCTGCAAGTCAGACACAGTGGCTGCTCTCAAACTTGCTGGTGGCACAGCCCAAACACTGAATAATTTAGGTTGGAAAAGTCCTTTAAGACCAAGTCCAACTGTTCCCTCAGCACTGATTGAACCCTGCTAACCCCTGTACCTTACTCTGTTTCCACAGCTTTTAGACCCCTCCAGACATGGGGACTCCACTGCTCCCCTGGGCAGCCCTGGACAGTCCTTCTGGGGAAGAAATTGTTCCTCAGGGACAACCTCAGCCTTTCCTGGTGCAACTTGAGGCCATTTCTTCTTGTCTTGTCACTTCTTCATTGAAAGAAGAGACTGACCTCCACCTTGTTCCAACTTCCTTTCAAGGGCTTGTTTAGAACAAGATTTCCTCTGAGCCTCCTTTTCTCCTGGCTCAACACTCCCATTTCCCACAGCTGCTCCTCAGAGCACTTGCACTCTAGACCCTCCCCCAGCTCTGGTGCCCTTCTCTGGACCTACTGCAGCTTCTCAATGTCCTTCTGGGAGGAAGGAGCCCAAAACAGAACCCAAGTTTTGAGGTGGGGCCTCACCAGTTGCCCACAAGTCTCTCGACTGGGTAGTTCCAAATTCTTCAATCTTGGACTTCATGTTCTGCCTTTGCAAACCTTTCCCCTGATGCACTTCTACAAGTGTCTTTACAAGTCTGCAGGACATGAACTGTCTTTGACGTTTGAAATTGCTTTTAATCATAGGGATCCAAACTCTTTTCACAGAATCACTCTGGTTGGAAAAGATCCCTGGGATCACAGAGTCCAATCATCTACCCTACTTTAGAAGTTCACCCTTAAACCATATCCCTCAACACCTCATCCAGAAGATCTTTAAACACACGCAGGGATGACGACTTAACAACTTCCGAGAAGCCTATTCCTGTGCTTGACCACCCTTTCTGTGAAAAAATTCTTTCTAATACCTAGTCTAAACCTACCCTGTTGTAACTTGAACCCATTCCCTCTTGTTTCATCACTAATTGCTTGTGAGAAGAGACCAGCACCAACCTCTCCACAATGTCCTTTCAGGTAGTTGTAGAGAGTGATGAAGTCTGTCAGTCTGCTCTTCCTCAAACTAAAGAGCCCCAGCTCTTTCAGTCTTTCCTCTGGCCCTAAACAGGAACAGTCCTGCTCACACTTTCTCACAGCTTTGATGCCAGACACCTTGTTCTAGAATTTTCTGAGGAGAATTTGATCTTCCACAAGATATTCACAGATCCCTCAATACAATCATTAACTGGATTGCTTCGAGGAAGAAACAAGCCAACCAATCATAGAATCATAAGGGATTGGAAGGGACCCCAAAAGATCATCTAGTCCAATCCCCCTGCCACAGAATCCAAAAAGGCCTTATCAGAAAATCCTTTGGAATACAGAAAAGCAATAGAGAATTTTTTAATGTCTTTTGTGAACAGCTGAAGCATTAACTAGGGTCTGTGTTGTGCTCAAAGATACAACCGTATTGCCAAATACTCTGCAGGTAAACTTAGTTGGATTTGTCATCAACCAGCACAGCAATTTTAGAGAGATCTGCTCCTCTGCACAAACACAAATATTTCTACAGAGATTGCTTTGAAGTAATTGCCAAAACACTCTTCTAATACTGAAAATAGACCAATAGACACTCAGGCTGTAAAATGTGCATTTCCTCCTGACCCACATCTTTTACAGAGAATCTATTTGTTAAGCAATAAAATAACATGCCAGACATTATTAGTCCAATATCATCCTAGACGTCTGCAGGAGGTGTTAGAAGTCACTTTTTGTCACAGAATCACAGAACATTAGGGATTGGAAGGGACCTCGAAAGATCATCCAGTCCAATCTCCCTGTCACAACAGGATCCCCCAGATCCAGTCGCACAGGAACATCTTCAGGAGGGTTTTAAACGTCTCCAGAGATGGAGACCCCACAACCCCCATGGGCAGCCCCTTCTAGGGCTGTCACCCTCACTAGGAAGAAGTTTCTTCTCAGGGTGATGTGGAACCTCCCATGTTCCAGCTCACACCTGTTGCCCCTCGTCCTATCCCCAGATGTCACTGAGCAGAGCCTGGCTCCATCCTCCTGACACCCACCTTTCATGTATTTATCAACATTAATGAGCTTTTTTCCAAGCTCAAGAGACCCAGCTCCCTCAGCCTTTCCTCATCAGGGAGATGCTCCACTCCCTTCGTTCTGCTCCTACCACACAAAAGCAGGACTGCAGACAGGCAAAGAGGATCTGTCTTTCCCCACAGGACTCAGCACACACCATGGCTCTGTGTTCGCAGCCAGCTAATAATGAGCTTTGCCCTAAAAATACCCAATGGTCCCATTTTCTTCCCAAGGGTTTCCTAGACAGGTCCTCCTGCCTCAGTCTGCATGGGAGCTAAATCAAGTTGAGCTGAAGCAAACATTACAATTCCACTGGCTATTAATAATCTGTTAATTTTTTTCTTATCCCACAAGGATTCTTCATGCTCTCATCTTCCATTCTTTGCCCCCACACAGAAACCACCCAAATGAGTTCATCATACCATTGTTAATGGTTCATAAAAGCTTACTAGAGGCCATTATGAAATCTTTACTAAGTGCTTGCTTTTAAATATTCATACAGGTACAATATCGATTTTAATAAGATGTGTTGCAAGTTACAGAACTGAACCCTGAACTAAACATTACGATCCCAGGGAAGATTCCTCTGAAAGTGCAACACTAAAAGGAAAGCACCCTCAGCTTTCTTCTGATCTTCGCTTTTCTTGACTGCAGAGGTAATCTTGTCAAATCCTTTTCCTCTGGTTTCTCATTGAGTAAAATTCTTCAGATTAAGCTAACAGACAATTGCAAATGCCCTCCTGCCACTTCAGGAGGAGGAGAATGGTTCACATTAACATCAGTATAGATATAACAGAATCACAGAACATTAGGAATTGGAAGGGACCTCGAAAGATCATCTAGTCCAAACCATGCAGTGGCAGAGAGCAAAACTGATCTGACAGGATTAAAGCAAAGCAATAATTTAGGTCAGAATACAGGTGGCAAAAGTAGGTTCAAGGACACGGCCAGTTTTTTGCCAGTAAGCAGTTTCCAAACAGAAAAATTAATGGCTTTTTTACCTGCCACACAATTTTCTACTGCTGAGTTTTGAGCTGAACTCACGGATTAGATCGCAAAAGCACAACCAAGTCTGAGAGTTTTCTCCTAATTTTTAGTGGACATTTGGCTAAAGCCACATTCACTTGGCAGTGATGCAGTTCAGTACAATCCTCCTAGCAGAGGGATGCTAACATACGGAGACTTACTGAAGTACAGAAAGAGGAAGATGGCTTTCATCAAGACCAGTTATATCCAATGCCATCGGTCTCTCACTATTCAGGATCAGATTCACAAAGCACACAGATCATTAAGGGTTGGAAGGGACCTCCAGGGGTCATCAAGTCCAACCCCCCTGCTCGAGTAGGATCATAAAACCTAAAACAGGTAAAAGTAATCACAGAACATTAGGAATTGGAAGTGACCTTGAAAGATCATCCAGTCCAATTCTGCTGCCACAGCAGGATCATATTAAGTTTTTATATCCACAAGAGCCCTGCCAAGCACACAGAAACATACTTTTGGAATGATGAAATTCCCACTGCAGCATGTGTCCATCACTGGTACCAGTGTGCTAACAGCCACTTTGCACTTCACCAGGCTGATTGGATGAGGTGCTAAATGTTACTGACAGAGTGACCTACCAACTGCATAGCAGCATCATAATCCTGTACTATACCCCTGCTATCAGCCAGTCACAACAGTGCTACTGTGCCCTGCTCCATGCTGCTCTAGGTGGTCCAACTCAGCTCCACTCTATGGCTTCCCAGCCCAAATTCCTTCTATCTTCCCAGGGCCTGAGCAGTTTTATCTGCACAAGGGGCAATGAGTGTGAGCTAGAAGAGAGGAGGTTCCACATCAATATGAGAAGGAACTTCTTCATGATGAAAGTGACAGAGCACTGGAAGGGGCTGCCCAGGGGGGTTGTGGAGTCTCCTTCTCTAGAGACGTTTAAAACCCACCTGCATATGTTCCTGTGTGAGTGGATCTAGGTGGTCCTGCTGTGGTGGGGGGATTGGACCAGATAATCTTTCAAGGTCCCTTCCAACCCCTAATGTTCTGTGATAACTCTGCTACTCTTGCAGTGGAAGAAGGATAAGCTGAAAGCTTGTTGGACTTCACTTCCACCCTCCAACCTTGTTTCTTTTTTTTTTTTTTCCCAAAGGGGTCACAGCAGCTTAAGGACATACTGCTTGTGGGGTCTGAACTGAGAGGAGAATAGCCTTGGCTAAAGGATCCCAGATACTGAGGGAGGATCTATCAACTCCTAAATGAGGAGTTGGCAAGATCTATCAGCTTGCATCGATGGGTCAGTTCTTTTCTTCTCGGGAGTGAGGGTGGAGGACAAAGCATGAACAAATATCAGAATAAAGAGAGTTAAAGGCATGGAAGAAAAGCTGAAGTATGAAATTAGGAGCTATATCTGTTTTCAACTGAAAACCACCATGTGTGATCAGTCAATGTCACACCAGCAGGACCTAAATGAGCTTTAAATATCTTAACTGGGTGATTGGCATTTGTTCTTCTGACATGGAGTTTTTTGGGGCACCAGGCAATCCGCAAGCTCCAGAGGTGCTACTGACAAACAAAAGAATGTAATAATCTATGAAGAGACTTTATAGTCTGATTTGAACTGTCTTCCAGGTGAAGACTAGGTGATCCGTTCTTCACAGAATCACAAAAATCGCAAAACATTAGGGATTGGAAGTGACCTTGAAAGATTATCTGGTCCAATCCCCCTGCCACAGCAGGATCACCTAGATCAAGTCACACAGGAACATAAGCAGTTGGGTTTTAAACGTCTCCAGAGAAGGAGACTTCACAACCTCCCTGGGCACCTCATTCCAGTGCTCTGTCACCCTCTTACGCAAAGACTGGAAACCATATCCCTGAGAAGTTGGAGAATGCAGCTAGATGTGCCTTGCAGAGGTTTCCTGCAAAATCAGCACACAAGGTGATGGCTTTGGAGCTGGATTTGGTTTCAGTGACTGCTGACAGAGTGAGTGGTATTTTGACAACAGTCCCACATACAGTTAACATAACTGTAAGTAACGAAATATAAATATTCACCCTATAACCAACCTAATCTGGGAGGCCAAATGATTCTGGGAACATCTCAAGAGACTCCAGGGACAGATCAGGTTGTGCTCACACTTCTGCAGAAGGGAAAACAACCCTCACTTCTCAGTTCAGAAGCACCAATCCTCGCTTCTCAATTCCCGTTCTGTTTCTCCCCAGGGACTGTGTGATTAAATATATGCGAGTAAAAAGTAGCCATTCCCTCTTGAACTATGTTAAATTAACAGTGACCCAAATCAGACCCAACAGTCCTGACAGCAATTACTTATCAATGAATCATTATACATCTCCAAATAGAATTCTGTGCTCTGTCCAAACTTCTCTGACTTTATGGGCATGAAAAAAAAATTAAATAATGCATTTGCAAAAATAATTCAACAAAGTGGGGGATCTTGCCAGGGCCTGTGCGATCTATCAAGAGCTCTTGATAACGAGGCAGCTACCTGGACAGGCTGGAACATTCCTGGTCATAAATCTCAGCTCATCAAATAGGAATTCTTCTATTCCATTTCTAGATGAGTAGAAAACTGCACCAAGAATTTTTTTTCACATTTTCAAGACAACCAGAAACAGAAAGCAAATACAGAACAAAAATTAACTGATTTTACTATGACCATGGCTGCTGTTCTAGCACTACATTTTCTGTTCCCTCGCTACCGTATACCATAAATAAATGAGCTGAAGCCATGCATTAAATGTAATTCTGGGACTTTTCATTCTCCTTCAGAGAAATTTTGTTGGATTTCATTGGGTTTGGGGTTTTTTAGAGGCAGTTTCTAAGCTCTGTTTCTATTTGTACAGTGCCTTGAACAATAGATTCTCAAAGCAAGTTCACCAGGAACAAGTGCAGTGAAAGTAAACTGAAGCGATGAGATCAATTCTGGGCCACTCAGTTCAAGGAGGACACAGAACTGCTGGAAAGACTCCAGCACAGAGACACAAAGATGATGATGGGAGTGGAGCATCTCCCTGATGAGGAAAGGCTGAGGGAGCTGGGTCTCTTGAGCTTGGAAAAAAGGGGTGACCTCATTAATGCTGATCAATATGTGAAGGGTGGGTGTCAGGAGGATGGAGCCAGGCTCTGCTCAGGGGCAATGGGTGTAAACTGGAACAGAGGAAGTTCCACATCAATATGAGAAAGAACTTCTTCCCAGCGCAGTTGACAGAGCACTGGAAGGGGCTGCCCAGGGGGGTTGTCAAGCCTCCTTCTCTGGAGACGTTTAAAACCCACCCGGATATGTTCCTGTGCGACTGGATCTTGGCGATCCTGTTGTGGCAGGAAAATGGTACTAGATGATCTTTTGAGGTCCCTTCCAATCCCTAATGTTCTGTGACTCTATGAGGCTGGAAAACTTCATCTTGTGGTACCAAGGCTACATTATGGAGAGACCATTCTGCTTGCCTAGGAGGATTACAAATATAAAGCAGTAGGAGCATCATTTACCCTGCAGGAATTCTCATGCTGATTTTTGTTCCACTAGACCATTACAAATCAAGAAGTGTAACAGAAGTTTGGAAACACAAATTTTTTCTGAAACCACCAGCCCTTTGTCACCTCTGCATTGAGCAGCCTCACCTGATCTGCCAATGCAAGCATTACTGGACCTCAATTTAAACGTGAAGCCAAAACTGCGTTCATAAAAATCACAGAATGGTAGAGGTTCGAAGGGACCTCTGAAGATCACCTGCTGCAATCCCTCTGCCAGAGAAGGATAACCTATAGGTCAGCACACAGGAACACATCCAGGCAGGTACTGAACATCTCCAGAGAAGGAAACCTCACAACCTCTCCAGGCAGCCTGCTCCAGTGCTCTGTAACCCTCACAGTAAAGAATTTTCTCTTTAAATTTAGATGGAACCTCCTATGTTCCAGCTTGTGCCCACTGCCTCTTGTCTGGTAATTGGGAACAAGCAAGAGTCTAGTCCCATTCTCCTGACACTCAGTCTTTAGATATTCGTAAGCATTAATGAGATTATCCTCAGTCTCCCCCTCTCTGGCCACAGAAAACATGGTTCAGACATTGCTCATAGACACAGGAAAATAAAAAACCAAACTAAATTCTTGTGTCTACTCAGTGCAAACAAAGAAGCAAGAGCAACTTATGAGAGTGTAACCACCTTTTACTTAGAAAGTAATGAACCTGTAACACATCTGATCTGTAGCACCTGCACACTGCCTGCTATGCAGGGTGCAGAAATGATTCACGAGCACCCAGCATGCTGCAATAAAGGAATCCTGTCTTCAAAAACTTAAACACAAGGGTTAGAGGGTGGGGGTTTTTTGCCAGACTGTACTGTACCAACTCCTCTTGGCTGGAGTCAGAGGTTTGTTTAAAAGGAAATTAAAGGTCTTACTGCAGGTTTTGAGAAGTGTTGTGCATGAAACTCCCTCCCACAATGAAACAAGATTTTTCAAAGCCCTGAATGAACCTGACAACTGAAGACATTTGTCTTGTCTATAGTAACAGAACTGCAAACAACTGCTCATCTTCCGGAGAAGTTTAAAACCCACCTGGAAGTGTTCCTGTGCGACTGGATCTAGGTGATCCTGTTGTGGCTGGGGGATTGGACCAGATGATCTTTCGAGGTCCCTTCCAATCCCTAATGTTCTGTGATCTTACAGTGATTTAGACAATTGCTTTTAAAATATAAAGGGGCTACACTACCCCAAGATGTGACATATACCTTATAAAAGTGATCTCTCTGATAGCAAGACAGCTACCTGGACAGGCTGGAACATTCCTGGTCATAAATCCCAGCTCATCAAAGCTGATTTACTTTGCAAGAAGATTCCACTGCTGGGCAGTTAAAAGTGAACTGTTTTCACGATTCACATGATAGCAGCACTTAAATGTCAAAGAGCAATAGCATTATTTTAAAAGCCACAATTAAGAGCTGGCTTTTATCTGTCAAGATAAAAAAATCCAGACAGACAGCCAGACAGATGACTAGCACTGGCAGCCTTCCATTTCAGGACACTACGCTCCAGAAAGGTGAAATCAGGGCCTAAATTCATAGCCTAAAACATCCCAAGAAATATTATGTAAACCCGGCTGAGCAGCTCCAGCACAGAGCTGGGACCCAGCGGTGTAAGCTCAGCACACTCCCATTTGTTAGGTTGGATACTGGCCCGCTTCTGTTACTACATTACTGAAATTAGGGGCATAAATTTTAAAAGACTTGGCCCTCGCTGCTTCCTGCATTGCAGGGTAGGAGAGCACAAAAAGGAATGTGAATGGGGAAGGGACAGGATTTGGTGTGGGTTCTGCAAAGTCATACTTCAGGTGACTCCTGTCCCTGAGAATCACAGAACATTAGGGATTGGAAGGGACCTCGAAAGATCATCCAGTCCAATCCCCCCACCACAGCAGGACCCCCTAGACCAAGTCGCACAGGAACATGTACAGGTGGGTTTTAAACGTCTCCATAGAAGGAGACTCCACAACCCCCCTGGGCAGCCTATTCCAGTGCTCTGTCACCCTCACTGGGAAGAAGTTCCTTCTCATATTGACGTGGAACCGCCTCTGTTCCAGCTCACACCTATTGCCCCTTGTCCTATCATTAGGTGCCACTGAGCAGAGCCTGGCTCCATCCTCCTGACACCCACTCTTCACATATTTATAAACATCAGTGAGGTCACCCCTCAGTCTCCTTTTCTCCAAGCTGGAGACCCAGCTCCCTCAGCCTTTCCTCATAAGGGAGATGCTCCATTCCCTTCATGATTTTGTGGCTCTGTGCTGGACTGTCTCCAGCAGTTCTGTGTCCTTCTGGAACTGAGGGGCCCAGAACTGGACACAATATACCAGATAACAGTTGGAATCAGTAATCCTCCTCAGAATCCTCTTTTCCAGCCTGGATGATTCAATGATTGTCTTTTTGCAAAAGCTCAGACAGAATCATGTTATATATCCTTCTCTGGAGACATTTAAAACCCACCTGAATGTGTTCCTGTGCGACTTGGTCTAGGTGATCCTGCTCTGGCAGGGGGATTGGACTAGATGATCTTTCGAGGTCCTTTCCAATCC
>JAOXOE010000602.1:23709642-23752673 GCA_028565055.1 Phoeniculus purpureus
TGAAGGCATGGGGACGAGTGGGGGAGGAAATAATGGGGTTGCACAGTGTTAACTTTTTCTGGGATTTAAAAATTCTTTCTGCAAAGAGAAAAAACTGCTAAATCCTCTGTTTGGAGTTCTGCTGTAGAATGCCAGTACTGGATAGTATAAGGAAGTGATAATGAAAGGAGAAGTAGGTTTGGAGTATTACACCATTCAAGGACAGGTAAAGGCTTAATTTTGTGTTGCACAAAGAAGCAAAAAGCAATTCAGACTGCATTAGGTTCCCTACCCCGTCTTCCTATTTCAGCATAGCAAAGCAGAGTGTTAGAAAATAATCTTTCTGTTAATTCTGTTTTTGGAGCCTGCTGCGTAATGCCAGTCTATCAGCTACCCAGAAAGAGAGAGAGAGTGTTCAGGGAATGCAAAGTTACAGAACATTTCTGTGGTTGATGGAAAATCCTTTTTAACTTTTACCTGCGGAGACACTGACATAATTTACAGCCTTAGAATTTGAGACAGGAGATATTTGCCTAAAAATATTTAATCTGTCTACATTGGGTTTGTTTTCTAAAGTGTTTTAACTTGCATGCTGTATAATCTAAAATCTAGAATGCCTGAGGCATCTTAAAATCACAAACTGATGCCTGTGAAGCTCACAATGAAAGCTCTAACCTAGATAAGGTGGTATAAAAGCAACAATTGCCAAGTAGTTCTAAATAGCATAAATGTAAAATACAGCTCTGTTTTGGCCAGCAGATTTCCTTGTTGAATGCAAGCCTAAAGCATATGCCCTAGCTAAGTTCCATTTTAGTACTGAAGATTAGTTTTATGCTGCCTCTCTGCAAATGCACCTCCTTAGCCCATTATGAGGAAGTGACTGGAAAGTCCGATAGTCTTTACTTAATAATGCTAATTCAGGCACAAAATCAGCCCTATAACAGACTGTATTGCTCATACAGCAAGGATTTTTCAAAATGAGCAACTTTAGAAAGGAAGCTAAATCCTTCCGTAGGTCTCCAACTAAACGAGTCTATCAGAGCATGTACTGAATTAAACAGGAACTTCCAGGCTGAAGGGCAATTTTGAAAAGCAGACCAGGCAGGTGCCTAAATATAGATGCAGAAGTGTAATAATAGTTGTTGGCTTTAAAAAAATTGGCTCTACATGTTGTAATTCATGGAAGTTGTAGCTTAGTTTACTTAAGGAATTGATTTTTGAAATAAAGACTATTTTACTTACTATAACTATGTTAGGAATTATGAACTAGACAATTCTGAAACTCCAGATGTTCCAAAGATCACTGCTCAGGGAAATAAATGGAAAGTCAAGAAAGCTACCTATTATACTCAGTTGTTTAAATGTAAACGGTTTTAAGCTATGAATTTTTAAGATTGTTGAACTCATCTCCTTTTTTGTGTGTATGTGTGTACACGCATATGTAAGTGCATTTGTGTTTTATTTATGTTCAGAATGCCATCAAATTAATATATTATTTACTTGTGGCTCAGTTTTGGTCCCTCAATTTCTAATTTCTTCATTTCAGCCTTTATCTATCCCCGTAATATTTTCAGTTGGTGGTGGACAGATAGCCAGAGTGATGTCCAGGTTGGATTCCCACAGAAGCCAGTGGGCATCATTTCATTGACATTAGAGGCTCTGGGCACAAGGTATATGCAACACTTATCTAAATAATCTTTAAAGTAATATTGATCTTCTGGCATGACAGGATGCAGCAGCGGCATAGTATTTACTTCTCTTTTTTTATTTGGATGGACAGCAGTATTAAAGGAGGTCACCTATGATACACGCATTTTTAAAAAAACAGTGAGGAAACAAGCAGGCAATTTTGAACAAACAAGCCATGTTTTCTTAAAGAAGGTATACAAGCGTTTCAGGTACCCGGTGACTAGCTTTTCTGATAATACACCACATGTATTTATTTCTCAGTGAGAAGAAACTTGCAAATACAGGATACAAGACAAAGCTTCACAAGCATGATTGCAGTATTGTGAAGCCGTTTTTAGTAAACCTGAATCATCACTCTATCTTCTGAGCAATAATGTTAGAGTGTATAAACTGTACAGTGCCGAAATTGAAAATAGGCTGGTGTGGGAAGCATTGGTGCATAGGTTAATTACCTGAGAGGACTCATGCTGTCCCTTTATTCTCCATTCCCTGTCACATGATTTTCAAGGCCAGTGCTAGCACAGTTAATTGATGACCTTGGAGGATGTTAGCTACAAGGCTTTTTCCTTAAGTAGCAAAATCAAGGAGAATGAAAGAGAAGCATTGTGTATGCACCATCCAATTGCCATTTCCCTTAGCTACAGTAACAAGACCCACTTTTCACGTCATGGCTTCTTTTTTTAATTTGCTCACAGCTTTACTCAAGTTTCATCAAAGTGATGGAAGAACTGATGGAATACTGATGTTTTAGTCACAGTGGAGTGATGATTTGATAGGAAGCTGCCCCAGCTTTCCTGCCCCTTTTGCTGGTCAAGGGATGAAATGGTGGAAGATCAAGCCTTCTGTGTTTGATGCGACAGGCTTTGCCTTCTTGTGGAAAGAGTTTATTCCCACCAGCCTATTAGCAATTCACATTAATTATTTTCACACTCCAACATCCTTGCTTAGATCTATTACAAATACTCTGCATTGTAATTGACTGACAGAATATACGTAAATCTAAAACCAGGAAATAATTATGTTAGAGGGAAACTGTATTGCAGTAGTACAGATGTTACTCCAAAGTTTTATTTCACTGCAGGACTTCTTTGTTTTACCAAAAAGCGCTATGGTGGCTGGTATAACTTAGATATATTTCAGTCGTACTGTTTAATCATCAGAAAATGTTTCTGAATGTTACATGAGAGTGGCAATCTGTTTCTGCTTTTGGACATAGCACATATGAAAACCTTTTATTCATTTTGCCATTTAAACCAGGATTGACCCGCTATAAAATGTCAAAAATTGATCTTGTAATTTTAGGATCAATAAAATACCTTTTAAAGCACAGCATATCCTATAAGAGAAGCCTAATGCTCTTCATTTAATATTCTCCATCATCTCAGACGGATGGATGTCTAATGATGCAGCTGAAACTACAGATTTAATTACCCTTTCATTACAAAAAAATGTGTTTTTCAGGGACTTACAACTGGTACCAGTGGAACCCAGATATAAAATTCCAGATTTTACCATGAAGTCAGGTCTATTTCAATGTTAGGTTTAGATAAGATCGGTTGATAAATATCCATGTATGTTAGTTTTATACAATGACACTCTTTATGTGTGCTAAAGTCACGTCTCCTTAATACAAGCTCATATTTCAAATTATTATGTGTAATGGTAAATAAGATTAAATTCCTTGTGGTCACTGTCCAGTTTTTAAATTTCTTAACGATCTCAGTACTGAATGGAATGTGACTGGTGCTCAGTACATGCTCCAGAATCAGTAATATCTGGTCTAATTACACTTTAGCGGTTAAAAGATGGTCCCCAGGAAGACCACAGGCTAATGCAGTGCTGGGTGAAACTCTTCTATCTTCAAATATTTGTTGCAACAATTCGGTGTACGTCAAAAGGATGCCCAACAGAAGGCACTGCACAAAGCAACTGGAAGAAGAGTTTGTGTGGGGGCATTTGTATGTGCTTTCCTTTATAGTATCAGTTCTCAAATTCTTGCCCTGTGTATTTTTCTAAGAGTGAAATCCATGAATTGACATTCTCAAAATTTTATTCAAATAACTGCCTCACTTTCTGCTGGCCATCTGTACTATGGACTTTCCACTCAACATTCAGGTACCTGGTGGAGTTCTACTGAAGTTTATGGGTATGTCACCCTGATGCCATCTTAGAAAATCTGAAACTGGAGGTCAATCATTTAAGAATCATGTAAGACTGTCCTAAGAAAAAAAAGTCCTGATGTCTTCTTCATTCTTTCTTCAGACCCAGCTGCTTTAAATTTGTGACTTTACCCTGAGATAGGAGTGGAGATAGGGCATTACAGACAGCAGTCTTCACTCACTGAATTTTAGGTATCTGGAAAATCTTTATAAGCTTAGTAGAAGGAAACTCATCTAGTGAAGAACACATAAAATAACACTAAGTCACCAACAGATTACAGAAAGTTCAGTCCCCTGAATGAAAGCACCTAGCAATACAACCTGTACCCCAGTAGCAATACAACCTGGCCAAAGTTCCCAGTGTTTCACTTCTGTGTTTCTACTCCTGTCATGGTTCTGTCTAATGAGGATGTTGTAAAGTTCATTCCTTGGTCTTTGCAAATTAATAATTTATTTTACTACAATGTAGGAATTAAATGGCTACTAAAGACCACGAGCATTCTCAACAGAGTGTCTCCTCTGTGGCTGTTGTTAGCAGTGGATAAAGTGAAGTGTGTGAGGAAAGAAAGCTTTATCATGATCCTTTTAATGGGTTCAAGGAACTAAACATTCACTGGTTTTATATTAATAAATGGATTTGGGAATGGAGAAATACCTATAATATCTAAAAGAATTATTTTCCAGGGATATATTTTCAGAAGTGTAGTGCTTGAGTTTAGAGAAGGTTCTTTCAGCATTTGCTTTTCTTCCCAGGTTCTGTATTTTGAATGAAAGCTCATCTCACAAAAATATCAGTGAAATCTGCAGGCATTCAAATTACTAAATCTGGGGAGACTGAGTAGAGATGTTCTACAAGTTACCATGTGCCACTGAACCCCATGGCACGTGCTGTAGGTGGGACTTTATATGCCAAGATCCAAATTTTGGCATTTCATTCAAAAATGAAGGAGGCAACAGCATAAAGCTGTGCTACAGAAAGAGTTCCACGTGATAATATCCAGTCCCAGGCAACTGGATTCTGGATGAGCTAGTCTCACGGTGTATGTAATTGCCGTGTGTTCGTTATTAAAATGAATGCCCTCACAAGGGATTATTTTTGGTGGATCAGAGTAGAGGCTCAGCTTGGTAGCTCTATGTCAACAGCTTCTAGAAACGTGAAACATTCCTACCAAAATAGGCTCGTGCTTGCACTGGAGAGGGCTGCTGAGAAATTTCTGTTTTGATACATTTTGTACTACCTGCCTTATTCAGAGTGACCCAGGAGCTATTCGCATATGCAGATCATCTGAATTAGACTCCTGGGAAAACAGAGGAAACAGAAATGCAAGTGCTGGAAACTATTCAATCTGTCCACATTTTTCATATATAATCAAAAACTGTGTTAATTGCAGGAGCAGTAGCTCTTGACCTGAGCAGTCAAGGTTATTAGTAATCAAAAAAACTATGATAATCACGGTAAGACTGGAAGACTGAGAAAATAATATACTGCTTTCTGATGTGTTCCTTGCTGTAAATCAAAACGGAAAAAATTCAGATACAGATTTATGTGAAACTGTTGCTTAGAAATACGGTTTGTTATGCTGAATGGAACAGAAGGGTGCTTCTCTCCACAGATTTGGAGCTGATAGCTGCACAGGAAAAATATTTGCCTGGCAGAAAGGCTTCCTCTTACTGCAGGACAAGTAAAGTTCTTAGAGGGCTATCAGAAATTTTTGAGAGGTGCCATCATCATCTAGGGTTACCTTGGCCATTGTTTAGAGTGTTGAGCTTCATGTTCCCATATGCAGTGAAAAACGCACTGTCTTGTCACGACAGTGGGAACAAGTAGCTGTCCCTACTGACATCACTAAGCCAGTATCTGATGGATACGTGCAAGGAGCTACTGAACCTCTGAAGTTCATTGAACCATGGCACTTACTCTGTGAATGTGTTGAGAGAAGTTAAGGCAGGACATGCTGCAGACCTAGTAAAATGCTGTCCTGTGCTACAGAGTGGAGAAGACAGGTTGGTGTCATGATGCCAAGGCACCAAACTTCTTACACAGTGGGCATGGACATGGAGTACCCTAGTCTGTATGTGAGGAAGTACTACTGGGTCACTTTTGCAAAAGCAAATGCCCAAGTAGAATGGGGAGAGGAGGACGGTCTTTCCTCCCTGAAAAAAAGAAGTGATTGAATAGCAGTCTTTCACAAGAAAGGTGTGAATTTCAGGCTTCGGTTCAGTTTCATCCTTTGCTCCCCCTAGTATCTTCTCCAAAGGAACAGCTTACACCAAGCTCAAGAAGGCAAAGTTCATCCTCTCTGTTGCCTCTGTGCTTGGGGGAAGAGTCTTATCAATGCTGCAATGCTGTACTGAATTAGTCAATCAGCTGGTGAGGCAATAAATAGAGATGAGCAACAAGATGTGAGAAATATTTGCCTGTGTCTTATAGCTGGCATTTTACAAAAGCTACATGATATTCTGAGATGTTGATGACCAAAGCCTGTAGTTGCTCAACATCTGCAAGATCCAGAGCTCTAAGCACAAGGAGGCCCGTTCTAAGTTTTCCTGGATTGATTTATCTTAAAAGTCAAAAACCAACTGTGGCCATTTCAGTAAATGCATTGCAGCATCCAAGCGTGAAAAGGAAAAGCATAAACAGGGCATAACTGTTCATTCATTCATAGTTCATTAATTTTTCATCAAGGGCAGCAAAATACAAACAGTGTAAACATCTCAGATCCAGAGAACTGCTTTGTTGTAAGTGGTTTAGAAGCTAACTGACAAGGAATCAACAGAAGGTATTTGCACCACAGGAAAAAGGGTGCTTCATAATTCTGCTGTCACTCAGCTCGTAAATGTGCAGCAAACGCTAACAATAACAAGAATTTCAACTTGCCTTACACATGCAGCTGGAAATACTTCAAATCTCCAGATAACTGTTAAAAACTATTTTATATATGGCTAGACTAGATATGCCATTTGGTTCCTACTGTATTCATAGTGACATATTGGGAGTTTTTAGTCTTTTGTGTATATGGCTAAAATTTGAATGCTAGTTGTGGACAGGTGGCCACCTTCATTATCCAGGTCTCTGCCACTGGTGAGGCAAACTCACCTGTTCTGTTCAGAACTGCAGCATAGCAGGAAAGCATCCCCACTCATCTGGGAGATGCTTTCCCATTGTGAGGAAAGCATCCATACAACCCCCCTGGAATGGGTTGCCCAGAGGGGTTGTGGAGTCTCTTTCTCTGGAGAAGTTTAAAACTCGCCTGGCCATGTTCCTGTGTGACTGGATCTAGGGGATCCTGTTGTGGCGGGGGGATTGGACTGGATGATCTTTCAAGGTCCTTTCCAATCCCTTATGTTCTTTGATTCTGTAATTGAGGTGGATTTCTGCTTTCCCATTACACCTCAATCTGCTTTGACTTGAGACCACGGACCAGCACAAAGAGATGCATTTGGGATTTAAGCTGTCAGACCTGTCCTGTGATTCTGTGATAACTGTTGGTTCACAGTTTACAAGGAAGGGGTAGGAACAGCCTGTTCTATGGGATTTGGGGCTGGTAACCCCTGTTCTCATAGAGCAGGAAGGTTAGAAGGCATAGAATCACAGACTAGCTTGGGTTGGAAGGGAGCTCAGAGCTCTCCCAAACACCTGCAGCAACACCTCTCATCAGACAAGGATGCTCAGAGCTTCATGCAACCTGGCCTTGAGCAGTTCCAGGGAGGGGTCATCCATGTTTCCATCATGTCACGTCTCTTCGGTCTGCCCCCACTTGGTAACTCACTCACTTTATCTTCAACAGAAGGGGAGCTGGAGGCAGAATGGCTGCAAGACGTAGGTTTATCTACGCTGATCTCGGGAGCTGAAGAGGAGGATGGCCAAGCCTTGCTGTCCACTCTGACTCGAACTCAAGCTGCTGCTGTACAGAAGAGGTACAACACCTACACCCAGACACTACGGAAGAAGAATAAGCACACGGTGCGGGATGTGAGAGATATCTTTGGCACCAACAACTCTTCTGTAAGTACCTAACGCACACAGGGAATGGGTTTGACCTCTGTACAGGGCTGGTAGCTCATCAAAGCTTCTACCAGCCAGGAACCATGTCCTGCTGACAGTGTAGAGAGCCAATAGCAGTTCCTGATGTGAACTCCATGCATCTTGCTGTGTTTACTGCAATTTGAGAGAAAAGGAATAAAACCAAATATAATTCACGGTGCAAATAATCTGTAACAAAACCTTGTGTCTGTTGCCAAACTTCCTCCTGCAGTCTCCTGTAGAGATTAACATTTACTTCATTAGTTACTGGGAATTAGCGAGATACCCTCAGCAGCTCCTCACATTTTTGCTGGCTTCTGGAGACACTTGTTATGCAGCCAGTGATCTCACTGATGAAGTAAAACTCCTCCAGTGAAACAACTGGAGTTAATCATAGAACCATAGGGTTGGAAGGGATCCTCAAAGTTCATCTAGTCCTACTCTCTGCAACAAGCAGGGCCATCACTCGCTAGACCAGTGCAAGAGAAGGGGACCTGGCATCCTGGTGCCCAGCAGGATGGCCAAGAGCCAGCAATGGGCCCTGATGGCCAAGAAGGCAAATGGCATCCTGGGGTGGATTAGAAGGGGAGTGGTTGGCAGATCAAGAGAGGTTGTCCTCTTCTTCTACTCTGCCCTGCTGAGACCATATCTGGAATACTGTGTCCAGTTCTGGGCCTCTCAGTTCCACAAGGACACAGAGCTGCTGGAAAGAGTCCAGCACAGAGCCACAAAGATGATGCAGGGAGTGGAGCATCTCCCAGATGAGGAAAGGCTGAGGGAGCTGGGTCTTCTGAGCTTGGAAGAAAGGAGACTGAAGGGTGACCTCATGAATGTTGATAAATCTGGAAAGCGTGGGTGTCAGGAGGATGGAGCCAGGCTCTGCTCACTGGCCCCCAAAGAGAGGACAAGGGGTATCAGGTGTGAGCTGGAACAAAGGAAGTTCCACATCAATCTGAGAAGGACCTTCTTCCCAGTGAGGGTGACAGAGCCCTGGAAAAGGCTGCCCAGGTGGGTTATGGAATCTCCTTGTCTGAAGACATTTAAAACCCACCTGGCCATGTTCCTGTGCAACTATATCTAGTGGATCCTGCTGTGGTGAGGGGATTGAACTGAATGATCTTTCAAGGTTTCTTCTAATCCCTGATGTTCTGCAATTCTGTGATCGCCCTGAGCCCCATCCAGCCTGACTTGGTCAAAGCAACGCATTTGACTTCACATGTGGCACTCATGGTGTTTCACATGGGAGTCACCAATAAGCCCACAAATATGACTTTGAAACTAGTATTAAAGTACCTTCCATTGCAGAGCTCCAAAAAACCTCTTCTTCATTATGAAATTGCTTTGCCCTTTGCCTTCTCCTCAGGGTTTGGCATCCCAGGTGGATATAAAACGGAGAATTGGAAACCAGCATAGTAGCTGCAGGCTTGTATTAAAATTGGGAGTTAAATTATTAGTCTCCAGTGTAAGTATCTGTGCTCTTTAAAGCCTCATACACATATCCCACAGATAGATCTAGGAGCATCCAGGAGTATTCTGGGAGTAGACCTTCTTACAAGAAGATTCACTGGGTATGTCTGCACAAACAGTATGTAGCTGATGGAGCTTCTGACTGGATTTAACGTATTTCTCCTCATTCAAGTATCTGCAAACCTTAATGATATTGGGATTTTTAAAAATTATAATAATCATGGAATCATTAAGGTTGGAAGAGACTTCCAAGATCATCCAGTCCAACCATCAATCCAGCCCCACCCTGCCCACTAAACCTTGTTCCCCAAGGCCACATCTACTTGTTTTTTGAAATCCTCCAGGGACAGCAACTCCCTCTCTCCCTGGACAGCCTGTTCCAACCCCTGACCACTCTGTCAGGGAAGAGATTTCTCCTGATATCTAATCTAAAGCTTAAGCTTCCTAATAAATATCAATCAGCTAACTCAATGTTGTACCTTTCCTCTTGCACGGGCACATTATTGATCTAGTCTTGACCTGCTTATTCTACACCTCTGTTTCTTACGTGCTGAAGGAATTGGGAGCTTCAGAGCTGTTGCCCTTCAAACCACTGTTTGAAAGGCTGAAAGATAAGACTGAATAAGCAATTAGCCCTTCTGATGCTTCCCACAGAAGCAGGCAGTTTAGGTGGTTCTTACCTAAAGGTTAAACCCAGAACACACCATCCCCTAACCCCAAGGTGGCACCAAACATTGCATCTCTAAAAGCCCATTAGGTTCCTAACACCCTTTGGGCAGGTCTGTTGCTTCTGTCTCTGCTGCTTCTTATGTGATTTAGAAATTTTACCCTAATTATCAGCTTCTCAGAGAGAAACCCACTGCAAGGGGAGGTTATTCCCCAGGGACAGAGTCCTCTGTAAGATGATACAGTCCCTCAGTGCTCTGCTGCAGTCTGGCCATGGCTCTACATCCATCTGTGAAGCTTCGTGATGAATCTGTTTGGGAAATTGTTTCATATTAAAAACTAACCCACCCAAAACCAGAACAGCAACAGGGGAGAGGGAGCAACAAACCTTCTCAGACTGCCTGAAGTGATATGTAGGAGCTCTGCTCTCCCATCTTGCTTTTTCAGTTGGGAAAAGAAGAAAGAAACCTGTTACAAACAGCTCTAATTTCTTCACATAACACTATAATCCTCCCTATCATGAGGATGGATTTGAATCTCCTTCCCAAAGACACACCTAAGCCCTGCAGGAGCCTAAGAGGGATGGGTCACAGAATGAATTACTCTATCCAGTAATTATTCTAACCAGTCAGAAAGTCTTGCCTTTGCTGGAATTAGCAGTCAAATGAGTCCTTTTTAGGAACTTTTTTGGGTTGGAAAGGACCTTAAAGCTCATCTAGTTCAAACCCCTCTGTCATGGGCACAGACACTTCTCACCAGATCAGGTTGCTGAGAGTTACAGAATCACAGAACATTAGGGATTGGAAGGGACCTTGAAAGATCATTTAGTCCAATCCCCCTGCCACAGTAGGATCCCCTAGATCCAGCCTCACACCAACATGGCCAGGTGAGTTTTAAACCTCTCCCATAAATAAGATAAATTAAAATAAAGCTGTCCCAGTTCAGGACACGACTGGACCCCTGGGCTTTCACATTCATTAAGACACCATCTTCTAAAGTTTTTTAATCTTTTCTTTTACTAAAGAAATCATCTGGACCTGGACAATTCATGCTTTAAAAAGGTTTTATCCCCAGTCTTCCCTTTTTCTTTAATCACAGCATCTTAATATCTTTAAAAAAAATTACAGAATCATAGAACATTAGGGATTGGAAGGAACCATGAAAGATTATCCAGTCCAATCCCCTCACCACAGCAGGATTCCCTAGATCCAGTCACACTGGAACATATCCAGGTGGGTTTTAAACATCTCCAGAGGAGGAAACGCCACAAACCCCCTTAGCAGCCCTTTTCAGGGCTCTGTCACCCTCACTGGGATGGAAGAACTTCCGTCTCAGATTGATGTGGAACCTCCTTTGTTCCAGCTCACACCTGATGCCCTTTGTCCTCTCTTTGGATGCCAGTGAGCAGAGCCTGGCTCCATCCTCCTAACACCTACCCTTTACATATTTATCAACATTCATGGGGTCACTCCTCAGTCTCCTTTTTTCTAAGCTAGAGTGACCTTAGCCTGATTTTCCCCAGTTCTACAGCAATTGTGATCATCCTCATCACTTCCATACTCCCACCTACAATTTATAACAGGAACTTTGTTATAGCCTGAAGCCATTTGTGTGAATGCCATGGGGTTTTTCAATCACAAAAGCACTCTACAGTTCTCCTTTAAAAAAAGTAATCAATTAATTGTCCTTGCACTCTCCTGGCAAAGGAAGTACAGGTGACTCAAATCCTGTTTCCTACCAAGGCTGCAGCCCATTGAATGAACTTTCTCAGGAGAGATTTCATTTATGTTGTGTTAGACTTTGTCACCCCAACAACTGAGTGCTGAATAAAAGAACCCCAACTGTATTTCAGGCTTCCAACTGCAAGAGCAGACTGTCTTTTACATCTACTATATCCAGATATCTACTGATTTTAGTTTTAAACAGCTTGATGCTGCTCCTGATGAGGTTTCTGCCCTGAGGCTTTGCTGCTCATTGATGAACAGCTGATTCAGCAATTTAAAGAACCATTTAAAGGGTGGATCTTGGTGGGGATATTTTCAAATGGAGACATGGGCTGGTTCTCTGATAGATGATGGGGCTGGTTCTTAGATCCTACCAGGATGCAAAGTTCAGCAGGAAAAATGCTGAACCAAGACTGGTTTGGGACTCTGTAGTTGTTTTCACTGAATACCCTCCAGAGCATTTTCATGCAATGGTGGGTTGGAAGGGACCTCTGGAGATCAGCCAGTTCAATCCTCTCTGCAGAGCCTGCGCTTCTAGTACCGATCCTACAAGAACACACCCAGGTGGGTGTTTCTTTTGTTTTACTACAGAGATGAGCTGCTACTGCCCTGTGTACACACAGATGCCTAAATTTGAGTTTATAACTGCTGAGAATAAGGGCAAGGAGTTACTGCTCAGGAGTTAATCTGCTTCAAACTGATCCCTCAGGTCTGAGTCCCTTCTCTGCTGTTCCACACGTTCCTCATGCAGTGTAGAGTGATTTCTGGGGGTGA
This sequence comes from Phoeniculus purpureus, assembly GCA_028565055.1. Lineage (NCBI taxonomy): Eukaryota > Metazoa > Chordata > Aves > Bucerotiformes > Phoeniculidae > Phoeniculus > Phoeniculus purpureus. Next base: position 23,722,125 of record JAOXOE010000602.1, read on the forward strand.
AATGAAATTTGTTTTGCTAAAGAAAAGGACTTTTAGTCTCTCAAACTGTCTTTGCAGTTCATTGGTAACATGCTGGTGTACAAGCTATGAGAGAATGTCCCATCCATTAATAATTTGCTGGTGCCCAAATCCTGAAGGGTGATGAACAACCTGATTTCTGATGGGGAATGTTTCTGAGATGATATTCAGAGAGTTCTCAAATATTTGTGGACAGGAGGGTGATTCACTTAGCTGCCTTCAGCCATTATCATGGGCAGTGAAGCCTCTCACCAGATCAGGTTGCCCAGAGCCCCATCCAACCTGGCTTTGGGATGAAGCAGCCATAACCTCCCTGGGCAACCTGTTCCAATGTCTCAGCACCCTCACATGGAGAAATTTCTGCCTCAGATCTCCTCTCAATCTCTCCTCTTTCAGCTTGAACCCATCCCCTTGTGTAATATCACTATGATTCTTATTGCCTATTCCTGTCTAATGTCTATTATGCCTCTTATCTGATATTACTGACCCCAACACAAGGTTAATCTGCTCAGCCTGGGGAAGGTCAGTCCTCAGGCTGGGCTCTGGAAAACATCTCAACAGGTTATTCAACCCTGGTGGAAGGGTGTAAGGTGGGAGTGATAATGCTGTTGCTTGAACTGCAGCTGTTTCTGTCCATAGACTTTTACCTTCACTGCATGCTGATCATTTTTCCTTGCCCATCAGCCCACCTTTGAGGCAGTTCCAGTGTCACCAGTTCCTTCTAATGGTATCCAGCTCCCTGGGCAGAAGCCGATGTGGAAGGCAGTTAGCTGTGAGTATGCCAACCTACAACCAGTGTTCCCTTCCTCTTGGGCAAATGAGACAGAAGCATTCTTGCGTGGTTCAGAGGTTGCTCCTCTCACTGAAATCCCTCTGGGTTTAAGTTCCCACACAAGGCCAGTGTTGAACAGGCACAAACCTGCTGCCTTTGAGGTCCAAAGAAGTGCTGATGGTTGCTGGGGGTGTACAAATAACTTCTGAGCCATATGATGCAGAATTTACACCAGTGGTTTATTTTCTCGCTGTGAGAATTTGCTACATCTCCCTCACATTTCTCCTCTAGTGCTGCAGAAACCATCACATTAGAAGTTTATCCCTTTGCTTTGTGGTTCTGCCCTATAATTCTGATCTATTAGCGGGGTCGTCGTGAACATCCCGGAAATGCTCTGCTGTAGTGGTGACTGGCAGTGCTGATGAAAATGATGACTCCACTCTCCTCAGCCCCTGGATAGCTGTCAGCAGCCTTTCATGAGATTGTCCATCTTGGATTTTGAAAGCTCTTCCCATCAGCATTGTTCAGGGCTTAACTACACATGTATTAGTGCCTGAGGGTCTGAACTGCTCCCTAAGACATTCACCTCTGGGTTTAGTGCCACAGGCTTTCCTTTGGTGGCACAAACCCACCCTGCTGCAAGCAGCTGTACTGGAGCAGATGGGGAAGCAAACGAGGGGAGCCAGGGACAGTCTGTGGTCACAGGGGTGCTTTAACAGAGATGACAAACATCTTCAGCAGCTTGGCCAGTGGGGAACATCTAAGGTTCAGAAGCTGCTTAGAATTTGAAATTCAGAATTTATCATATATTTATTACAAGTGCAAAAGCTGTTTAATTCTCTTGCTGATTTATACAGCTGTTGAGTTTGGAATTTGGAATTTGGAATTTAGTATAAATTGACTATAATTGCAAGAGCTGTTTAATTCTCTTGCTAATTTGCATAGCTGTTGAAATTTAGAATACAGAATTCGGAATTTATTATAAATTTATTATAATTGCAAAAGCAATTTCAATAGCTGTTGAACTTGGAATTTAGAATTTATTATGAATTTACTATAATTGCAAAAACAGTTTAATTCCCTTGCTGATTTCTATAGCTCTTGAGTTTAGAATTTGGAATGCAAAATTAAGATTGTGGTATTTAGAATTTATTATTAATTCATTATAATTTTATTATACCTGCAAAAGCTTTTAATTCTCTTGCTGATTTCCATAGCCATTTAGATTAGAATTTGGAACTTAAAATAAACTCTAAATTTTACATTCTAAGTTTACTATAATCACAAAAGCAATTATAATAGAGAAAAGTTCGATTCTCTTGCTGATTTCAATAGCTGTTAAGAATTTAAAATGTAGAAATTAATATAAATCTATTATATTTGCAAAAGCTGTTTAATTCTCTTGCTGATTTTTCATAGTTGTGGAGTTTAGAATTTGGAATTTGTGATACATTTATAATCAATTCTAAGTTCCAATTGCACATGTGATGCTTTTTAATTCTATTACTGACTACACTAGCAAATTCTTCTCTACAGTCCTGGGGTGTGACATCTGACTTCACTCCCAATGAAAATGGTGATTCTGTGCCAATTGCATGAGTTTGGGAGCTGGACATAAAAACTTAAAGAAACTCAAACAAATAGATGAAACCAAAAAACCTAAAACCAACAAAAAACACTCCCAGGTTTATTACTTAAAAAACCCCCTAAAACATTGACCTGAGGCGTGACAGATCAGTTATGAAATTGGCAACGTGGGAACTCGTGCGTGACACCACGCTTCAGACTCCACAGCAACAGAGTCTTTCTGACCTTGATGGTGCTGATCTTGTAAATTTGCCTCTGGTGTCCACTAATTTCCATAGAATGACCAAGGTTGGAAGGAACCTTAAAGATCATCCAGTTCCAACCCCCCTGCACAGGCAGGGACACCTTCCCTAGAGCAGGTTACTCAGGTCCTCAGCCAATCTGGCCTTCAGCACTGCCAGGGATGGATGGGGCAGCCACCACTGCCTTGGGCATCCTGTTCCAGTATCTCAGCACCCTCACAGCAAAGAATTGGTTCCTCAAGTCCAGCCCCAATCTCCCCTCTTCAAGTCTGGAACCCTTTTCCCTTGTCCTCTCACTCCCACCCCTGTCAAAAGCCCTCCCCCATCTTTCTTGTAGCCCTCTTTGACTAAATCTGAGAGCAGAGCCATCAATCATTTTGCAGTGTCTACCAAAAATCCCAGTAGACTCCAGGTGTATCAAACTGGGAGGTTGTACATCATGGTCTGATTGTGTGACTGGATCTAGGGGATCCTGCTGTGGCAGGGGGATTGGACTGGATGATCTTTCGAGGTCCCTTCCAATCCCTAATGTTCTGTGATTCTGTGAAACTAGCAACCGTAAGAGATGTGTGTGAGCATCTAAAAAGCTCTCACAGGGTCTTATGATTATTAATTTAAACCATCAGTAACTTCACGAAGTCTGTGAACAGCCTTTTTCAGTCCAGAACACACACATTTAATTGTTCATTAGCTGTTGCTCCGGCTCACTGGCTGGAGCAGACAAGGCTGGAGTACAACCTCCCTGGTAACTTCTGACAAACAGGAAGCTCCAGCTTGACCAACTTTCTCACAAAAAGCAACGAGTTAAATAAATCTGAGATGAAAATTGTGGACTTTGTTGGTTCTGAGGGGTTATTTCCTCCAGACAAAACAGGAACATGCTGTGGGTCACACTGGAATTCCTCTTCGAAGCACTTCCTTTATTATTTTCTCGCGACTATTGTTGCCTTGGTGCAGCTTTTGTGGGGTCTCTGCATTAAACTCAAACGTTCACCCAGCATTTCCCTCCTTTTCAGCTGATAACTGCCTGGACTGCAAACTCAGCAAGGGTAGCCCTTCTGTAAGGGAGGAGCTCTGCTACGATGTCTCTTTCTCAGAATCTATCACAGTCCTTCCCAAACCCCAAGAATGGCCGAAAACCCAGAGGTTCAAGAAGGAAGACTCTGCTTTGCCTGTAAGTTTGTTCCCCACATTTCCTTAATTGTTCTCTGTAACGCAGCCATTTCCTGGCTTTGCAACCCCAGCACCCTGCAGCCCTTTAAGTTTGACGGTGCTGAAACCAACAATCCTTCTCTTTCCCGGTCTCTTTTCCTATTTCATTCCCCTGAGGATTATTTCCCTTTGTTAACACATGGATGTTTAAAAATAGCATTGCAGATGAAGGGAGGGGAGCAAATCCTAGACCCAGCAGCAGAGCTGGTTGACTCCATCCTATAGTTAAGCTGTGGGAGGTTCCACGTGAAGGGTTAAAGGGAAGGTTATCAGATCATATTAGATTATATCAACTAATAAATCAGTTACATCATATCATATAGCCATTAAATAATAAAAATTAGATCATATGTCAGTTTGTATCATACTAGATTGTAACATATTAATTAGTTTGTATCGTATTAGATCATATCACGTATCAATTAGATCATATATTGGTTAGATCGTGGAGTCATAGACTAGTCAGAGTTGGAGGGGACCTTAAAGGTCATCATCCAGTTCCAACCCCCCTGCACAGGCAGGGACACCCTCACTAGATCAGGTTACTCAGGGCCCCACACAGCCTGGAGGATGGACCCAGGCTCTGCTCGGTGGCACCCAGTGATAGGAGAAGGGGGACTGGGTGTGAGCTGGAACAGAGGATGTTCCACACCAATGTGAGAATGACCTTCTTCCCAGTGAGGGTCACAGAGCCCTAGAAGGGGATATCCATGGGGGTTGTGGAGTCTCCTCCTCTGGAGACTTTTAAAACCCACCTGGATATGTTCCTGTGTGACTGGATCTAGGGGATCCTGCTGTGGTGAGGAGATTGGACTCTACGATCTTTTGAGGTTCCTTCCAATCCCTAGTGATCTGTGACTCTGTGATTATTAAAGGCTGGGTTCCCATTCAGGTCCCCAAAGGGAGGAGATGGTGTGTAACACTCTTCATTTTGCCCTCTGACTAACAATTACTGGCTTCAATTACAATTAAAAAACCCAACCCAATACAATCCCAAAGACTCACATCTCTCGGAGCTGTGCGTTTTTGCTGTAATTCTGTTGCGATGTCTAACATCTCTGTCCAGAACTGACAGGTGCTTGTTCTTGCTGAAGACATTTGTACAATGGCTGCTGTCATGATACACCAGGCCTGGCTCTGGTCCGTGATACTGTACTTTCTAAGCTATGAAAACATCTTCACGTGCCCCGTAAATTGTTAAACACCACTTAGTTTGAGCCTGGTTGGGTATCTTTTGGCTGCTGGCGGTTCTAAGAAGTAATAAAAACTACCAATAAATTGCCCGGTTAGCATCAGGGTGAAGTGATTTTGCTTCTGGGTTTTTCCTTTGTTCTTTAGTTTCAACTCTTCTGGAAGACCTCATTGATTTAATAGTAGTGTGCAAAGCAGGAATGAAACCATCACACACACCCACACGACTGATCTTAGAATAATTTGGGTTGGAAAAGACCTTTAATACTATTGAGGGAACTGGGGTTCTTTAGTCTGGAGAAGAAGAGACTGAGGGGAGACCTTATTACTCTCTACAACTCTCTGAAAGGACCTCTTCTCACAAGTAAACAATGATAGGACTAGAGGGAATGGCCTAAAGCTGCATCAAGGGAGGGTTAGGCTGGACATTAGGAAACACTTTTTCTCTGAGAGGATTGTAAAGCACTGGAAGGGGCTGCCCAGGGAGGGGAATGAGCCACTGTCCTTTGGTGTGTTTAAAAGTCCTGTAGATTAGGTGCTTAGAGAGATATTTTAGGGGTAGTAAAGGTAAGAGTAGGGTTAAGCATTGAACTTGATGATCTTACAGATCTTGCATGGGTTTAAAAGTCACCTAGATGTAGTGTTGTGGGATCTGGTTTAGGGGTGAACTTGTAGAGTAGGGTTGATGGTTGGACTCGATCATCCCAAGGGTCTTTTCCAAACTCTGTGATTCTGTGATTCTCTGCATCCCACCCATAACCAGCACTGCCAAATCTACAATCAAATCCATGACGACATGGGTGACCTACTTGAGCATTCAAAGACACTCTGGGGGAAGCAGAAGCAGAGCAAAAGGAACTCAAAGCTCAGCACAAGTTTTAAGTATCACATAGTTCCATTGTCCCAAGGGATGTCCAGGCACTGAAGTTAGTAAAAATCCCAGCTCCAGCACTGCTAGCAGTCAAACTTCAAGGGATGAGGAAGAGGCTTAGTTCTGTGTTTCGGATGGGTACATGTAAACGTACCAGTCAATATATGGGGTTCCAGCTCAGCTTTGCGGTAGTTTCCATCTACCCTAATGTGACTTCCTATCCCATGTGGGCATCTCTTTCAGAAAAAACAGTTAATCTGTTCTGATTTCTGTGCAAAAAATGACCTGGTTTCTCTCTGCTGTAGAAATTCATCATTCGAAAAAGCCGGTTTGGACTGACAGAGGTTGGAGACCTCTCTCCTGAAGACATGAAGAAGATCCGATACCTCTCCCTGATTGAGCTAACAGCCTTTTACGATGCCCTAGGGGTAGAGTTGAAGAGGAACCGCATGGAGAGGGTGCGAGGACGAGGTACTGTGCTGGGGCATCTGAAATGCCTGTACACCAATACACGCAGCATGGGGAACAAGCAGGAGGAGTTAGAAATCTGGGTTCACTCAGGTGATTATGATCTCACGGCAATGACAGAGACCTGGTGGGACAGGTCACATGACTGAAGTGTGGTCATGAATGGCTACATCCTTTTCAGGAGGGACAGGTCAGCAAGGTGGGGTGGTCGAGTTGCTCTTTACATGAGAGAGCAACTGGAATGTACTGAGTTCTGTCCAGGGGCGTATGAAGACAGAGTTGAGAGTTTGTGAGTGTGGATTAAAGAGCAGGCTGGCAAGGATGACACTGTCGTGGGTGTCTGTTACAGGCCATCAGATCAAGAAAAGACAGTTGATGAGGTCTTCTACAGGCAACTCACAGCAAACTCACAGCTACAGTCTGTGGGTCTCATGGGGAATTTTAACTACCCTGGTATTTGCTGGAAGACCTACTCAGCCAGACATCCACAGTTCAGGAGGTTCCTCCAGTGCATTGGTGATAATTTCCTGATGCAAATGGTGGAGGAGCCCACTAGGAGAGGAGCGCTGCTGGATCTTGTACTCACCAACAACAAGGATCTTGTTGAAGCAGTGAAAGTTGAGGGCAGCCTCAGTTGCAGTGGCCATGAAACGGTTCAGGATTTCATGTGGCAGGAACAGAATACCTGGCAGAATCACAACTCTGGACCTCAGAAGGGCCAACTATGGCCTTTTCAAGAAGTTGCTAAAGGAAATCCCATAGGACAAAGGACTGGCAGGTGAAGGGGCCTAAAAGAGCTGGTTAACATTCAAAGACCACTTCTTTGAAGCCCAAGATCAGATCATTCCGACAGGTAGGAAGTCAAGGAAGGGAGCCAGAAGACCTGTGTGTTTAAACAGGGACCTGCTGGGCAAACTGAAGAGGAAAAAGAAAGTCTATAGGTTATGGAAGGAGTGGATGGTCACTTGGGATGATTATAAGGCTCTAACCTGCCTGACCATGTTCCTGTGCGACTTGGTCTAGGTGGTCCTGCTGTGGCAGGAGGATTGGACTGGGATTGATCTTTCGAGGTTCCTTCCAATCTCTAATGTTCTGTGATTCTGTATGATTCTGTGATCTCCACCGTGGCCACCTGGGTGCTGCTCAGCATCAAGAGGGTTGTGTTTCCTCTTTTTCACATTTATTGTTGTTGTTTTTAAGAAAACGGTCTGTTTGGGGTCCCTCTAAACATCCTGCTGGAGAATGATCAAAAGAAGATTCCTGGAATAAAAGTTCCTCTCATCTTCCAAAAAGTGAGTAAAACTCAGCCCACCTGGCCACCAAAATTTGGTCCTCTTTTATTTACATTGGCACTCAAACTTTAATAAAGCCTTCACATCATTTAGGTTGGAAGAGATCTTTGAGGTCATTGAGTCCAACTGCTCCCTCAGCACTGCCAGGTCCCCACTAACCCCTGTCCCTCACCCCACAGCTCCACAGCTTTTCAGCCTTTCCAAGGATGGGGCTCTCCCACTGTCCTAGGCAGCTTTGGGATGGGCCTGCGGAATTCTTGTGAGGCAGAAATTGGTCCTCGGGGCCAAAGTCAACCTCCCCTGGGGCAACTTGAGGCCATTTCCTCTTATCCTGTCACTTGTTCCTGGGGAGAAGAAACTGACCCCCACCTGCCTCCAATCTCCTGAATGTCAAGGGGTTGTGGAGAGCAAGAAGGTTTCCCTTGAGAACATTCTCCCAGTTGAACAGTTGAGCTGGGGGGAGTTCAACTGTTCTCCAGTTCAACTCCTCAGTTCCCTCAGCTGCTCCAGCCCCTTTTCTAGGTTTTGTATGACAAGATCACAGCTGTGTGAATAAACACTAGGAAATTTATCATCTGTATGAATCTCACTCAAAGTTACACTGAATCCAGACATTATTTTATTTTTTAAAGAATTTGAGTAGAAAACCTGCTCCTCTCCTCCTAGAACCTTCACAATCAAATATCCTGGGATCAATTTCTAACCTGAGCTCTCAGTTCCCAGAGCTGCGTGTTATCTATCAGCCCCTTCCACTGAGCTCCTTAGGGAAAGACTGAAACATTTCCATCTCTCAGAGGTTAGTTTTTCCTCTGAGCACCATTGTGTTTGCCTGCCCTAACTGCTCACTTATTAATCTCCTTCTGGGTTAATTGTTCTATAGCAGTGCCAAGTCCCCAATCAAGGGCAGAGGGGCCCACTGCCTTATCAGTTTCCCATACTCTGCAGACTCCCTGTTTCAGGGTCAGGGATGTGGGGAACACATTAGGGAGGTTTCTTCACGTGAGATGCCTTGTTTTCATCAGCTAATTACAAGGAAATCTATCTTGTTCTAATTAGTTTCAAGGCAAAAACCACATTAATAGCATTTTTAGGGTGTTTAGCTATTGGTTGGTTCCTTTTTTTCTATTCCAGTTGCTGCTCAAGCTTGAGGAAACAGGTTTGGAAACCGAAGGGATTCTACGAGTGCCTGGATCTGCCTCCAGAGTCAAGGTACGTGCTTGCATAGGTTTTGAGTCTCCTGAACCACAAACCCCATGTGAAATCACAGCCACAGATTCATACTACGCTTAATACTGCAACGTGCAGCTTAGTGGCTCCATTCCAACCCAGTTTGAGGTCAGCTTGCTTCCTGGGAATGAATAAATCACAGGATGTAGAATCAAGAAGGCCAATGGCATCCTGGGGTGGATGAAAAGTGGGGTGTTTAGAGAGGTTCTCCTGCCCGGCTACTCTGCCCTGCTGAGACCACATCTGTAATACTGTGTTCAGTTGTGGGCCCATCCAGAAGGACACAGAACTTCTGGAGAGAGTCCAGTACAGAGCCACAAAGATGGTGAAGGGAGAGGAGAATCTCCCTGATGAAGAAAGGCTGAGGGTTCTGGGTCTCCTGAGCTTGGAAAAAAGGAGCCTGAGGGGTGACCCCATGAATGTTGATAAATATGGAAAGGGTGGGTGTCAGGAGGATGGAGCCAGGCTCTGCTCAGGGGCATCTGGTGATAGAACAAGGGGCACCAGTTGTGAGCTGGAACAGAGGAGGTTCCACATCAATCTGAGAAGGAACTTCTTCCTGCTGAGGGTGACAGAGCCCTGGAAGGGGCTGCCCAGGGGGGTTGTGGAGTCTCCTTCCCTGGAGATGTTTAAAACCCACCTGGACAAGTTCCTGTGCGACTTGATCTAGGGGATCCTGCTCTGGCAGGGGGTGATTGGACTGGATGATCTTTCGAGGTCCCTTCCAATCCCTAATGTTCTGTGACTTTGAATCTGAGAATTCCGAGTCAGCTTAAGCCACTCATCTTCAGCCCAATAAACAGCGGCCTCAGGACTTAAATAATTCTTTTCCTTCAGCTCCTTTTAAGGAGGAAAACTTTTCATCTATTTATATGTTGCATGGCACTTAAGAGAAATATTTTTACTTTATGCCAACGAGACAATGTTGGTGGCTGGTTTTATCCAAGATCATCCTCAAAATATCTGACTGGGGCTGAAGGGGGTGTGCTGAGAACATCGAAAGGGCTCTTGGCTGCCCCCCAGTTATTCGCTCTTGTCCCCAAAGTGAAATACGTGACTCAAGTGAGGTGGCACCTAGAGCAGATTTGAAGAGGTGTTAAAGTTGGAATCAGTTTCAGTACTGTGGGCATTGGTTCGTTTAGCAGACTGCAGGGAGTGTCTGCAGTCCCACCGAATTCAGTGGGGGTGGGTTTTGTGGCCTGTGTGGACCTCTGCTATTGCTTCTCCATGAGAAAACGGGAGGTTTCACACGCCAGCCAGTCTAGGGCACCTGGCTGCCCCTTTGCTGGAGTTGTCTGTGTTTTTTAATCCGTGTCTCCACTCGTCGTTATTTCATCCTTCACATTTTTGGTTTTTCTTCATGGACCCTGCCTCTTTTTCTTCCACACTGCTGTAAATTTGTCTGTAGATGTTATAAATCTCAGAATCACTGGAGAAGCCCTCTGAGCTCATCCAGCCCAGACCTGGACCTAACATCACCACATCAGCCAGACCAGGGCACTAAGGGCCACAGCCAGGCTGTCCTTCAACACCTCCAGGGACGGGGAATCCACCACTGCCCTGGGCAGTCCAGTCCAGGCTCTGATCACTCTTTCTATCAGGAAGGGCTTCCTAACAACCCTCCCCTGGCAGCTTCAGGCCCTGCCCTCTTGTCCTGGTGCTGGGTGCCTGGGAGAAGAGCCTGACACCCACCTGACTACAACCTCACTTGAGGAAGTTGGAGAAAGGGAGAAGGTCCCCCCTGCGTCTCCTCCAGGCTCACAGTCTTCTTTCTCCTCACAGTCTTCTTTCTGGTGGATGTTCCTGTGGTATCTGGTTGCACGCAGGTCTAGATTTTGTAAAACCTTCAGGCGTAATCACCACACGCAGGACACTCCTCTTCCCTAGCTATGGAAGTACTCAGCCCTTGCACAAACCACCCACTGTTCTAGAGAGGAATTGGGTAAAGAAACCTAAGAGAAATGTCTGTTCCTTCTTCATGTGTCCTCAGCGCTGGCAGCTCTGCTGTAGAGATTTCTATCTTCAGCTGTTAGGGTGGTCTGAAGCTTTCTCTGTAGTAAAAGCATTGGTCTGCTGGGGTTTGTTGTGCCCAGTTTGTTCTGGGCCTGGTGGCAAGATGTGCTCTAGGACAAACCACCGAGCCATCCCGACCTTTCTCAGTTCCACTTCGTCTCAGCCATTCTGTTCTTACTTAAGCCGTGGCCTTTGTTGCTTGCAACAGACCGTGGCATAGCACCTTCCTCACCTGTCTGGTTGTCGTCTCCAGAAGACTCTGCTGGAGCCTCAGTCTTCTCTTATCAAACCCTCATCTGACCCAATCTTAGTTCTTTCATGCTTCAGCCATCTGTAGTGCTCTGCTCACTAGTGTTCTCTTGTCCCACTGTGGGCAAAGCATCTTCCAAGGGTCATCTGCCAGTCCCAGTGCCTCCCTCTTCTATGGTTTCCTGCTCCTGTGTGTTACTTCCCACACCAGGCTTCTCTTTTGTCAGGAACTTCCCACCCCTAACATCACCATTCATCCAAAGTTATTCTGAAACAAAGTTTGAACGATGGCTTCTTAGACTTCTTCAACAGTTAGGTCTCTGATGCCCTTGCTGCTGGGCATGTGCCACGTTCAGAGTTGAACAGGGCTGGAACAGGCCGCCCAGAGTGGTGGTGGAGCCCCCATCCCTTGTTTAAAAACCAAGAAGCTAGCACTTGAGGCCATGGTCTAGGGGTTAGGGAGCTGTTGGGATGAGGGCTGGACTTGGTGATCCTGGGGGTCCTTTCCAGCCAGGATGATTCTATGATTCTGTTATTATGAATCCAGTAAGGGAAAAACTGTCTCTTCTACCACCTTTCCATCTTCTGTTCTCAACCAGTCTCGATCCCAACACAGTCTGTCTCCTGTATGTTTGAGCCTCATAGCAGCAGACCCTACCTCCCCAAAGCTTCTGACCATGAGAGGTTTCCTGAGATGCCAAGCTGCTTGTTAGTGAGAGCATCTGACTGTTGCTGGAATCTTCTAAATGTAACTTGACCGAAGTTGCAGTGTTTAGGGATTGTTTGCATCACTGGAGCCCTGATGTCAGATCCCCGGGGATTAGCTGCAGTGTTTTGTCGTGAAATACCTCAGTGAGGGGCAGTTCTGAAGCCTGAAGCTTGGGTTGGCTCATCATCAGCACAGGAAAATGAACGTAACGGTGTCCTAACGTAACTGTGACCTGTGACGAGCTGTTCCCTTCCCTGCCTCTGCCATCCTCTCATGACAGAGGCTCTGTTCTTCCCGGCTTGTTCCTGCAGCTCCACAGCAGGGATAGCAGGACTTACTTCCTTCCTGAGGGTACTGTGATGGATGCTTGTGATAGCGACTCTGATTTGCAGGATGATCTCTCATCTCATACTCAACCATTTCTCACCATGTTCATCGCTCTTCTAAATGTAGCTGTTCAGTTGAAGTCATCAATGAACCAGCCTGTCTGAACACAGGTAGAGCTACCTGCTCTTAGGCTGTTGACAGACGACGGTACCCTCTGCTCTCTCCTAACCTGGGACTCTGAGGGGTCCACAGGAAGCCGCAGCGGTGTGACCTGTTGTGCAGAGTGGGGAATCTCCTCACAGAACAACTGAACATCCATCAAAATGTCACTGTGAAATGAGCTGGAGTTAAAACTGGGTGTGTGGAGCTGCTCAGTGACTCGAGATAACTTTGGGATTGGAAGAAGGTCTTCTCTTTACCTCCTTACCAGCTGCTGTTGTGCTGAGGTAGCAACTAGTAATGTTTTAGCAATTCTTGCTGCAGCTTCATTTCCTCTGGCTGTCCAGAGGTAAAAGGGATGGTTAACTTCGAGCTCGGTGCTGGGGGTGAGAGGACAACCTGGCAGCTCATAACAGATTTTTCAGGAGGACGTTAGCCTGTGAATTTACAAGATCCCATAGAACCATTTTGATTAGACAAGTCCTTTAAGATGATCAAGTCCAACCATTCCCACAGCACTACCAGCTCCCCACTAACCCCTGTCCCTTGCCCTACATCTCCATGTCTTTGCAGCTCTTCCAGACATGGAGACGCCCCCACTGCCCTGGGCCAGGCCTGGGTTTCCCTTGTGGGGAAGAAATTATTCCTCAGAGACAACCTAACCCTGCCCTGGGATAACGTGAGGCCATTTGTTCTTGTCCCGTCACTTGTTCCTTTTGAGAAGAGACCAACCCCCACCTGGCTCCAACCTCCTGAATTTCAAGGAGTTGCAGAGAGTGAGGAGGTCTCCCCTGAGCCTCCTTCTCTCCAGTTAAACCCCCGCAGTTCCCTCAGCTGCTTCTCAGAGCACTCCAGCCCCTGCCCCGGCGCCATTGCCCTTCTCTGGACCCACTGCAGCCCCTCGGTGGCCTTGTGCTATGCATTGCAGGCAGACGTGAGATGGCACTAGAGGTTTAGTAACACTTGAAGTCTTTATGAAGCCCAGAGCAGCTGGAGGACTCCTCCTCTGCTCCTAAGGGTTTAAGAAGCCACCGTGTTAACTCCTCCTGCTCCTTATTCCTGGCCGTGGATACGGTAACGAACCGCTCGTTGAGCTCCCCTGCAGTAATTCCCACACGACCCTTCCTTTGCAGGACACCGCATGGAGGTCTGACCTTGCAGCCTGTACCGAACCGGGGCGGGGGGAATCTCTGTGTCCAACGAGTTGATGGGTTTGTTATTAATCTTTCTTCTCTGACACTGATTACTGACGAGGTTTCTCTTTTTCTTCCCAGAAGTGGAAAGCTAAATAACCATTTAGAAGCTGCTATACACGAGGCCATGAGCGAACTAGACAAAATGTCTGGGAATGTAAGTTCCGTTTCGCATTGCCAATAGTCGTCTCCTTTCTCTCCGCTTCTGCCTGTGAGGGCTGGGATTTGGGGTCCATTTTCTTAAATAGGGAATTTTGGGTTGGCGGTTGGACTTGATGATCTTGGAGGGCTCTTCCAACCTCGATGATTCTCTCATTCCATAATTTCCTGTGTTTCTTCCACGTTAAAACCTGCTTGCGAATGTGTGACCGTTGTGAAAAATGGGAAGGTTGTGGGATTCTGGCTGCGCTGCGGGGTTTTTACAAGGCGAGATGGGCGGGTGTGTTTTTCCACATTCAGCCTCGTAACCTTTGGGTCAGTTCTTTGGGGGTTTGTCCAACCAGTGACACCAGTTCAGGCTCAGTTGTTCTTTGGTTTGAGGAGGAGGATAGCAAAACCCCATTTAAAATTGGCCTTTTGAATGTAAAACTCGACGTGGAAAGTCCTCCTCGTGTGAAGGCCAGGAAAGGTGAGTCAAAAACGAGAGAGAATCTTTCTCATATCAAATCTTACTGTTCTTTCTGCAACAGTTACGGCGGGTTTCTGTTAGCCCAGTCTGAACTGTGGGTCCATAATGTACTTGTCTTCGTATTTAAAACACGGATGTGGAAATGGCACCTCCCATGTTGCCTCAGAAGGCATTTTTCAAATGATTGATTGCAAAGCATTTGGATACAGAACAAATCCTTCTTCCTGTTGTTCAGTGGTCAGTTCTGAAGGTGCCTGTACGTGTGTGGTAGCAGTAAAACTACAGGGCAGCTCCTGGAGTGAGTAAAAAGGGACACAAGTTACAGCAGAGCTGACTTTAGAACCACCAAACGTACTAAAGAAGTGATCCAGGAGCTTTTGGTGGCTGTCGGAAGTAACAACAAGTTAAACCTGCTGTTTAAACTCTGCATGTTACCAGCTGAGAGTGAGTTTAGCTTTAAAACTAAGAGGAAGGAAAGTAGGATACAGTTGTAGCTCTGCCACAAATAAATAGGCCTGGCTTGCATCAGCAATAGTGTGGCCGGCAGGACTAGGGACATCATTCTCCCGCTGTACTGGGCACTGGGGAGGCCTCACCTCAAGTACTTCAAGAAAAAGATTGAGGGGCTGGAGCGGGTCCGGAGGAGGAACAAGGCTGGGGAAGAGACTGGAGGGAAAGTCTGATGAGGAGAGGCTGAGGGGGCTGGGGGTGTTTAGTCTGGAGAAGAGGAGACTCAGGGGGGCTGTTCTCTCTCTCTCTCCAGCTCTCCGAAGGGAGGTTGTAGTCAGGTGGGGGTCAGGCTCTTCTCCCAGGCACCCAGCACCAGGATGAGAGGGGAGGGCCTGAAGCTGCCAGGGGAGGGTTGAGTTGGATGTTAGTAAGCCCTTCCTGATAGAAAGAGTGATCAGAGCCTGGACTGAACTGCCCAGGGCAGTGGTGGAGTCCCCATCCCTGGAGGTGTTGAAGGCCAGCCTGGCTGTGGCTCTCAGTGCCCTGGTCTGGCCAGTGTGGAGATGTTAGGTCCTGGGCTGGGCTGGATGAGCTCAGAGGGCTTCTCCAGCCTCAATGATTCTGGGATTCTGCAATAAGGGCGATGTCGTGACCATTTCCACGTGTGGACCGGGACATTCTCCCAGAACCTTTTTATTAATTTGAACATCCAGTAGAACTGAAATCCCCGTGTGCCCCGTGCAGGGGACCTCTGGCAGAACCACTGTCATTAACAATAACAGCTTGGTACTGCAGATGAAGTGAGGTATAAAAAGTCAGCCTGGCATAAACCTGACCTATAACTTAATTCTTCATTGAAAAAATCTGCCATCAGGGTTTATTCCCATGACCTGTTGGAGAGCAGTGTAGGAGAAAGGGGGGACCTGGGGGTCCTGGTGGACAGCAGGATGACCAGGAGCCAGCAACGTGCCCTTGTAACCAAGAGGGCCAACAGCATCCTGGGCTGGTTGATAAGGGGGCTGGTCAGCAGATCGAGAAAAGTTCTTCTCCCCCTCTATTCTGCCCTGGTGAGATCACATCTGGAGTATTGTGTCCAGTTCTGGGCCCCTCAGTTCAAGGACACAGAGCTGCTGGGGGGAGTCCAGCGCAGAGCAACAAAGATAATGAAGGAAGTATGACACCTCCCCTACGAGGAAAGGCTGAGGGAGCTGGGTCTCTTGAGCTTGGAGAAGAGGAGGCTGAGATTCAACCCTATTCATGCTGATAAATATGGAAAGGGTGGGTGTCAGGAGGATGGAGCCAGGCTCTTCTCAGTCTCATCTAGTGATAGAACGAGGAGCACCGGGTGTGAGCTTGAACAGAGGAGTTTCCACATCAATCTGAAAAGGAACTTCTTCCCAGTGAGGGTGACAGAGCACTGGAAAGGGCTGCCCAAGGGGGTTGTGGAGTTTCCTTCTCTGGAGACGTTTAAAACCTGCCTGGATGTGTTCCTGTGTGACTTGATCTAGGGGATCCTGCTGTGGCAGGGGGATTGGACTGGATGCTCTTTCGAGGTCCCTTCCAATCCCGAATGTTCTGTGACTCTGTAACGATGGTGATCTCCCAGGGAATCGGGGGTTCTCTTTGCAGGGACTTGAGGTTTTTTCAGCTGCTGCTGTTCACCAGTTGCACTTTAAACGAAACGCAAGTGCAAATAAGATAATTGGCACAAAGCATCTCCGTGAGGATCCCGTGGCTGCATAGCAGCTGTTAGCAGAGTGAGGGAATCCACAAAGGACCCAAGGAAATCCCGTAGCCACTGAGGGATGTGTGCTGGGTCACTGCACAGCAGCTCTCTCCCACCGGCAGATGGTGGTGGCTTCCCGCGCCAGCCGCTCCAACCAGTGCCCCTGGGACTGGGGCTGCGGCTGAGCTGCCTGCAAGCAAAAACCTAACTCACACTGCGATGAACAGAGTGTTTGGCTCAAATTGACTATTTCCTTGTACTGACAGGGTGCGTTTGCCGAGCACAGTGTGTTCCCCACTGCTGCTGCCACGGGTGTGGGGTTGGCTTCTGCTTTTCCCTGTGAGCAGTGTTTTCTCACCACCTGCTTCATGGCTTTTGTCACAATGATGTGTTAAGATTTGTCTTAGAATTGGACATCGTTTGGGGCGCAGTTCCCCTGATGTGGGTGCACAGTTCCTGTAGCCAGTGCCTTTCCCCAGGGTAGCAGAGGTTTGGGATGTACGGGTTGCCTTTTTGTCCCCAGTGCCTTGAAGTTCTTGAAGTTCCTTTTCATTCAGGCTCCCACGCAGACAGGAAACACTGTTTAGCCTGGAGGAGACACAGGGGGACCTTCTCGCTCTCTACAACTACCTGAAAGGAGGTTGTTGTCAGATGGGGGTCGGGCTCTTCTCCCAGGCACCCAGCACCAGGATGAGAGGGCAGGGCCTGAAGCTGCCGGGGGAGGGTTTGGTTGGTTGTTAGGAAGCCCTTCATCCCAGAAAGGGTGATCAGATCTTGGAATGGACTGCCCAGAGCAGTGGTGAAGTCCCCATCCCTGGAGGTGTTGTGGCCCTTAGTGCCCTGGTCTGGCTGCTGTGGTGATGTTAGGTCCTGGTCTGGGCTGGATGAGCTCAGAGGGCTTTTCCAGCCTCAATAATTCAGTGATTATGTGAAGTCTCCTTCCTCCAGCGGTCGTGTTGCTTGTTTGTTACTGGCTGGTTCCTGTGACCGACGTTCTTTGCTAACTTCTCCATGTATTTATTTTTAGGTCCACCAAATCCCCCAGGGAGACAGACAAGTGAAGCCTCCAAAACCCAAGAGGAGGAAGATCTCTAGATAACATTGAATGTCTTTGTTACTGGTCCAGTTCTTACCAACACGCCCGTGCACATGAGTCCGTGTGTAGGTATCGATATAGAGCCGCTGATATCAATATTTATCTGACGACGGAGCGATGCCATCCCAGGGTGCTACGCGGATCGAGTGGTACAACACTTTGTGACGCTTAGGAGGGCTTAGCGGTCGCTGGAGAAGCCAATCCCAGATCTCGAGGGGTTGCAGTAACAAAATGTCAGACGATTACCGAAACAAAAAACAAAACCAACTGACAACAAAAACAAATCGAAACAAAAGAAACCCGATTTTTGTTGGTTTTTTTGTTTGTTTGTTTTTTTTCTATAATCCTCAACTTGTGAATCTAAGAAAATAGCTCCCAAATGTTTCCGAGGAATTTTCATCGTGTATATAGCTAATACAGAATCCCACGGCGCTCTCGGAACTGTAAATACTGTACGATACTGTCATGTACAAGCGTACCTAATGCACACTTTATCTTTTATTGTACAAAAAGAAGCAAAAAACAACAAAAAAAAAACAACAAAAAAAAACAAAAAAGAAAAACAAATCCAATAGTGTACAAACTTCTTTGGTTTCTATCGAGTCCACAGCCCACAGGCTCACCCGTGTAAAGTGATAAATAAACATACAGCCTCGATGCTTTTCTACGGTAACGGGACAGACGCTGGTTTTGTGCGCAGCAGCGAGGGAAGGCACGGGCGCGGCGGTGCGTAGCGCCGGCACAACCCCGCGCGCCGCCGATGGCTCATCCATCGCTGGGCTGCGTGCGGCGAGCCTGGCCTGGAAGCTCCGTCGCGGCCCTTGCTGGAGGGGAGAGTGTAACCTTGAAGATTCCTGAAGGGGATGAGGGATTCCCAGCTCTTAATTGAATAATCTGAGAGCCGCACCCATGGGTTGCGGTTGTGTTCTTTATTTCCATAGGCTTTTGGAATGCTGTAGATTTGGTTAAAAAGGAAATAACGAAGTAGATGGACTGTTTTAGTCAGGCGTTGCTGTAGGTGAAGTCTCGTAGCCACCTGATAAACTAAAGTTTCTACCCACCCCCCGTAACATCAACCCCCTTAAACCCCCTAGGTTTGTTAGCTGCAGTTATCTAACGCCATTGACCATCGTGTTTACTCTCGAGGGGGCAGAGCCCTGCGTAAACAACGTGGCCGCTGTTGATTCCGGTTTGCTTTGGCAGTAGAACGGCAGGGCACCGCTCGGCAGCATTGGGAAGAGCAATCCCAGTACCCGTCTGGCAGGGTTCAAATGAATAAGGCAGAGAGCACGAAGGGTGGCTTTACAGAGCTCGTAGCGCCGGTGGATTTTAGCAGTATTATGTAACATATCAGAGTTATTTTATTTAAAGAAGACTTATTTATACCATTAACAGATTCTTATCTATATTCACGTGGCTGAACTGTGCAGGTTAAAATCTATTAACCAAATTATTTATGTTATATGAAGTGAGAAATGTGAAACCTATGTAGAAGAAAAAGAAAAAGACGAAAAGAGTTAATACACTACAGATGTAAGAGTCTTAAAGCTATGAGCCATTATAAAGTGAACGAACGGGAGCGTAGCACCACGTTACCTCCATTTGATTTCCTTTTTCCTTTGGGTGGTGGTGACGGTGATGGAAGCAATGACATCTTCTGTCTGTAGGGCTTCCCAAAGGACCTCGGAGCTCACCGTTCCCGGGGTGGGGTCCATAGCCTCTTTGTCCGGGACCACCACATACCTCAGATTTCTGTTTTGGCCCCTCTTGAGTTCCCAGATCTCACCCTCTTGCTAAGGACTGGCAGTGATCACATCTCGGGCAGCTTGGTGGTATTGCTGCTCTCCAGACACCTAAAACCCATCGTTCCTCTTGCCCAAGTCCCACAGTTGTCTCTCTGAAGGACATGACCGAGACCAGCCATCCCCAAGGAGCCAGCACCCAGTGCCTTTCCCAGCCTCGGCTGTGGGGTGCCAGGGCACACAGCACTACCTCTGAGCTGGCCCCTGGGCTTTCTGGGGGTCTGCCTCCTCCTCCCCCCAGCCCAAGAGCTGGTGGTGGCTACACTGGCTCCAGGAGCCCTTCCTTCTCTGGGGAGGTTCGCGTGTATTCTCCATGTCGCCGTGCAAAGTGATCGGGTTCGTTTGGGACTATTTTGATTTTCCCCTCTTTATTTCTTGTGGGTGAAGCCCAAGTTCCCGTTTTTCTGTCCCGAGCAGCTGCGCGCGTTTGCAGAGTCGCTGCCGTCCCCTTCCACGCTGCCTGCCGCGGGCTGTGCTCCATCGTGACTGCGTGTGGAGGTGTGTGCGTGCGCCAGCACCTGGCCCCATCCCCTCTTCTTCCTCCTTTCACTTCCATTTGTGTCCAGACGACCCTTCTCGCTTGGCATTCGGGCTCGTTGGGTCTGCACCTCCTCACCACCGTCGCACCCTACAGCGGCAGGGCCACGCAGAGGGGTTTTTGTGCGCCGGGTGGCGTCGGTTGGCAACGGCTTCTGTGGGGTGCCAGGAGTTGGCTGGTTCGGTTCGCACCGATTTGATGTGGTTTGATTTTTACTCTCTCGTAGGGTTTTCCTGGTTTCCTGTAGATCTTGTGAGCGGGAAGCTCGGGCAGTGTGGGGACGTTCTGAGGCAGCGTTGCACCAACTTTGCGATTAAAAACAACCGGTGGCTGGCTCTTCAGCTTTGCGCATGGAGCCACTTCTTTCTCTTGGCATTTGAAGCGTAATCAGACTTTTTTTGGATGGAGGCCTGACCCCTTCTTTCTACCTTATCATTTATTTCTCTTTTGTTCAGAAATCTCTTTTTTTCCTAATAGAAGCCGTAAAAACAGAAAGTTGAAAACAGAAAGGAAAAAGAAAATTTAAAAAAGAACGTTTCAAAAAGAAAAACATAAAAAAGGAATTATAAAAGAAAGACATTTTTAAAAGGAAATTAATTTAAAAAAAGAAAGGAAAGCTAAAGAAATTTTTCAAATGAAATTTTAAAATTAAATGAGCAATTAGATTAAAAAAGGCATGAAAAAGAAATTTAAAATTAAATTAAAAAGAAATTAAAGAATGTTTTAAAAGAAATGAAGAAAAAAACCAGAAAATTAAAGAAGGAAATGAGAAAAAGGAAATTAAAAAAGAAATGAAAAAAACTAAGGAATTAAAGAAATTGTAAAAACAAATTGTAAAAAGGAATTGTAAAAAGAAATTTTAAAATAAAGACTTTTTTAATTTTAAAAAGAAATTTAAAAAATTTTTAAAAATTCAAAAAATAAGTACTTTTTGTCTCCTTTCCAATTTAAGAGAGAGATTCCTGTATTTAAAAGGGGGAAGAATCTATCAGTCAGTAACAAGCCCTGCTCCGTTGTGGCAAGCGGAACGACGCTCTCGCCTGCCGTGAACAGGGCCTGATCTCACGACAGCGAAGCAGCCCGGCAGCGCAAGCCCACGCTGCCAGTAACCAGTGTTGGAGTAGCTTAGGGAGCGACGTGGTTTCGTTGAGGATGTAAAGTTGTTTCCACCGTGTCGCCTATTTATTTATTTATTTATGATGCCTTTTGTTTGGTTTTCTTCCTTTTCCTTTTCTTTCCTTCTTCCTCTTGCGCTAAGTTGGGTGACGCTCCCGTTAAAGGAACCGCTCCTCTGTTCCGTGTTCCGTTAGGGTGCATTTTGCGGACACCGGAAGGGAAAACAAAGTCATTCCTCATCTTTTCATTTATTTCCACGGATTTTCTCCACCTTTTCCCTCTGGACAGTCTGGCCGGGATCAGCTGCCAAAGTACCATCCGCAGAGGTTAAAAATGAATAAGGAAAAGGATCCAGAACCAATCCACTCACCTCCGGTGTCCCGGGTCTGTTGTCCTCGCGGTGTTAAGGTTCTGTAGGGGTTACAAAGAACTCGAAGGTCTGTCCAAACTCAGCTTCGCAGAAGGTTTCTGTGATCTCCGGAGCCCCCGGCCCGCCCCGGGGTCGGCGGTGCAGAGCTGTTAGAAGGCTCGCGCTGGACTGAATTACCTTCGGACTGGTACCTTTCTTAGCTGCGGTTTGTATTTTGCTATGTAGGGTTGTTCGTGTGACAATTCCAGAAGAGCAGTAGCAGAAGAAGTGCTTTTCTATTTTTTAAAAGAAAAACCAACAAACAAACAAAAAAAAAACCCACCCCCAAACCCCATTCTAGTCCTTACTAAGAATTAGAGATTTTTTTAATATCAGTTTTGTAATTTTTTGATAAAAGTTGTCAATATGATGATTAAATCACCAGAAAAACCAGTTCCTGTGATGTTCTCTTCTGGGGCAGGGACTGCAGCTTCCCCATCTGTCTGTGAGGTGCCACCATGGGATGCCCAGTCTTGAATGGGGCCGCGGGCACTGCTCTCAGACTAAATAGCAGCCAGCAGCGCTGAGGCCGAATCCCGCACGGGGGGATCGGACTGGATGATCTTTCGAGGTCCTTTCCGATCCCTCATATGCTGTGATTCTGTGAAACACATCAAAAAGCCGAGAGAGTTCACAGCTTGAGAACACAGAGGCGCTTCCCCCTTCTCTGTGAAGGGAACAACATCGGCTGTGGCGACCAGCAAGTGAGTTGAGGAAGGTGATGGCTGGTGAAGCTTCTGCTGGCACAACCCAGGACCTTCTCATCTGAGTGGAAACCAATCTGCCC
The DNA here is from genome assembly GCA_028565055.1 of Phoeniculus purpureus. Taxonomy (NCBI): domain Eukaryota; kingdom Metazoa; phylum Chordata; class Aves; order Bucerotiformes; family Phoeniculidae; genus Phoeniculus; species Phoeniculus purpureus. The sequence goes on from JAOXOE010000602.1 coordinate 23,744,207, forward strand.
TGTTAGCGCAGCCCGTGGTCCCCTCGGCGCTCTGTTGCTTTACCAGCGCTAAGTGAGCAGCTCAGCCTGTGTGTCTCAGCATCCCCCCCCAGAACACCACTGAGCCAGTGATGTACAGAATCCCCCACAGAAAACCCTGTGGTGGAGATGCTCTGCAGGCCCTGTTCATGCTGCTGTTGGACCAATTCAAGACAAGTGTACGGAAGAAAAAAAGAATCCTCCTAGAAAACACAGTTCTACCCCCAGGACAGGAGCTGGGGGCTTCCTGGGGATCCCCACACCCCGTATTTCCTACAATATTGCAGGAGATGACACCAAGGGCTGGGTTTATGGTGTTTTGCCCCAGTAGATGTTCCTCAAAAAGCCTCTTGCAGACTTTAAACTGGCAGGGTGTCGCATCCTGTTTGCATTTAGAAGCTGAGCAGGGGGAAGCAGGACCTCCATCTCTTACAGTTTCTGTATTGGCTGTGAAGACCTAGCAGCAAGTTTTGTCATCTCCATAGGAAATAATAAAAACAGTGGGAGAGTTGAGGTTTAAATCTGTCCAGAATGTGGTGGGGAGAGGAGGGTACCTGTCTATCACATTTTCACCTGCTGTGGGATCAGTATCTGCGTGTCCTTGAGCTCCAGCCCAACAGGAGATCAGGGGTTAGGACTGAGCACAGAAGAACAGATCATATAGAGGGTAGTTCTTTCCGGAAATTCTGACTTTGGAAAAGAGAAATGGGAAATGGAAATGGGAAGGGATTTATGTCCTTAGTCTGGATGAAGTGGAGAGGGCAGAGTGGGAACATCCCCACGTAGCGCTGGGTACGAACCCCGAGGACACGTTGGCACGGGCCAAAGGGAAGAGCCGGGCACGTGCGGGGGGAAGTGCCAGGCAGGAACTGATGCAGATAAGGCGGAAGCTGGGTGTGAGCTGCGGTCTGAGCCTGGCTTTGAGCGGTGCCAACCCAGATGTGCAGTGAGAGAGCAAAGTCCATCACAGGCCCATCCACAGCCGGCTCCAGTGGTGCAGAACGTCATGGTGCAGGTGAGTCCTGTGGGGGGTGATGATTTGACTCAGGAAAATCCCAATGTTATCAAAACCCAGGGATTGCACAGAGAAGGGAAAATAAGGATTTCCCTGAGGAAAGGTCAAGGGACCAAAATTAAGGCTGCAATGGAAAAAAAAAAGAGACAACCCAAACCAACTTTGTCCTAAACATCTGGAAGAACAAATAGTTCAGGTTCAACAAACCTATAGAACTTTGTGCTCAGCTGGTTTCTGCTCCTACAGCGTGAGGACAGGGAGGGGAGAGGAGTGTCGCGGAGTCTGTGCCTTTCAGACAGGAAGCAGGTTCACAGAATAGATGGGGTGGGGTTTAATCCTATTTCAGAGGTTTCTGTCTCATCAAATCACAATCACTTCAGGCCTCTGGAAGAGAAGCAATTCTGGACTCCCACCAGAAATGGGGCTCATTTTCAGCTCCTGGAAAATAACGTCTTTTGCTCCACTCACTGATTTTTCTCTAGGAAGATAAAAAGTCCTGAAGATGACAGCAGGGCTTGGGGTCTGCCATGATCTGTGCTCAGGCGCGGGGGGCTGCGCCCAGAGAGAAAAAGCTAAGAGTGACCCCTCAAAATAAGTGGGTTACTCTCACTTTTTTTAATATAAAAATTGAATTAATAGAAACTATGAAACTGGACGGTTTGGGGCTTTTCAGACCATGTCTCAACAGCATTTTGGTTCATTTGCTTTTGAAGCCTTGTAATTCCCGTCCTGAGCCATTGATGACCTTCCCGACTCCAGCTGAGAAATGTAGGTCCCCATCATTAAGTAAGAAAAGTTTGAGATACTGAACAGATGAATTTTTCAGGCCCTCCTACCTCTGTTACTGCAGTGAAATGAGGTTTGGAAATGTGTTTGATCCGTTAGTCGGAATAAATAAAGGAAGAAGCGTCTCCCTTAGCAGAAGGCAGGAGGGCGGCTGATGGGAGGAGAACCCACACGGCTACGCGAGCTCTGGCTGCTTCTCTCACAACTGCAGAAAACTTGATGCTACCTAAACCTTTGACATTTCATAGCTTGGTTGTGATGGGATGATTCCAATAGAAAAAAATCAAGTGTTAGAATTAAAACAGGATTTTTTAAATTGTAGGAAGTTTATGATGGTACCAGTATGAAACCTGTCTGCAACCCAAAAACCTGCAGGAGGGCTCCAAGAGCTGTAGAGGTTACATGGTTGGATGGTTGGACAGTATCACATAATCACAGAACATTAGGGATTCGACCTCGAAAGATCATCCAGTCCAATCCCCCAGCCACAGCAGGATCACCTAGACCCAGTCGCACAGGAACATGGCCAGGTGGGTTTTAAAAGTCTCCAGAGAAAGAGACTCCACAACCCCCCTGGGCAGCCTGTTCCAGTGCTCTGTCACCCTCACTGAGAAGCTGTTGCTTCTCATATTGGTGTCGAAACTCCTCTGTTCCAACTCACACCTGTTGACCAGATGCAAGACTCATCTCAAAGGTCTCTTGTGACCTTGATTCTATGATTCTGTGTTGAGTGCTGCGTTAGCAGCTGCTGAGCTGAGCTTCTGTAGAGATGCTGCATCCAGGTCCATCTTCAGAGACCTCTCTTTGTATCCGTAGGTCAGCACTGGGAGGTGAATGGCTATAAGGGGAGCAGGTGCCCATAGCTTGGTGGAACCTCATTTGCACCTGTATGAAGAGTCAGGTGGGATGGGTTTGTGTTACAATGAGACACAGGGGAACAGGCAGCCCAAGTCCGTGTGATTCTTGTTAAAATACTTGGAGTAGCTGTGGGAGAAGTAGGCTGAAGCTGGGTGATGGTGCAGGTTAAAGCCGTGCGGCGCGTTTCTCTTGTTGACAAAGAGTTCTCAAGGTCGGCTCTAGCTAAATCGGCGTGCCTGCAGTGCAGAGTGACAACGAAATCCCTGCCCTCCTTAGACTCCACCTGCTTCCCGAGGAACAGAGGAGCGGCAGCAAAGCCCGGCGAGCAGCCGACTCCGAATTATTCCGTTCAAATGCCAAGTTTCGGCAGAGAATGTGGCTGTAAATCTTTTTTTGAAAGGCTAAGCGTTGCCATTAAGCAGCTCCATATGACGCTGCATCTGTCGCATTTCTTTTATATTTAGAGCCTTTTATTTTTATGTTTGCTGGGGAAAAGTGGTGGGAATTTCCACACTGGAGTTTTAATAACGCCCGGCTCCCCAGCTCCTGTCACCTGCTTTGGTGAAGGGATGGGTTTTCTGGCAGAGGTCAGACCTGTAACCGCTCCAGGGGTATCACATCTTCCAATAAAGGGTTGCTCTTTGTGGAGAAAGTTGGGGTTTCCGCATCTTGAACCCCAGAAGTCGGACAAATTTAACTAGCTGCCGTTTTCTGGGCATCGGCTCCTGATCTGGCTCTTTCAGTTGATCTTCTGCTTCTGGGTATCTGTTTGAGTCACTCCATGAAGAACTCTTCCTCGTGTGTGGGGAGGAGGCAGTCTGGATTGAAATCTGTTTAATCCCCCTTTCAAATCACACGGTGCCGGCGTCTCCACGTTTTATTTTGCATTGCATCACTCTTGCCCACGTAAGGCCCGGGCAGCCCAGCCCAGCGTATCCACTCCCTTCTCCTTCCTCGTTTCACTCTTGGCCCTCTGTCCCCCAGGAGCTGCGTTTGGACAAAACCAGTTTAATTTCTTGCTAGGACGGGGAGCAGCGACGAGGAACAAGGAGGTATCACTGCTCTGCGAACGTAGAAGGCTCTGCCGGGGGACTCCCGTCTGTCCGATAGGATCACCCTGCCCGAGTGTTTCTACAGCTCCCATTATCCCGCGTGGCTCCGGGATAAGAAGCCGAGAACAATCGCCCATTGTCAGTTTATGAAGCAACTTTTTCATCTTCCTTCCCCAAGGACTAAAGAGTTAATTAAGTAAATTAAGATTAATTACAGAATCTGAACAAGATGTTCTCACGTCTGTCCCCCAAACTGAGCTCTCTCTGCTGTTCCTGCATGCTCACCCTCCTCATCAGAGAATCACAGACTAGTTTGTGTTGGGAGGGTTCTTCAAAGCTCCCCCAGTATCACCCCATAAGGGCCATCCCCAACCAGAGCAGGTTGCTCAGAGCCCCAAGGGCCAACCTGACCTGGGATGGTGCCAGGGATGGGCCTTCTCCCACCTCTCTGGGCAACCTGGGTCAGGCTCTCCCCACTCTCAGCATCAAAAACTTCTTCCTTGAGTTCAGTCTGAATCACCCCAAGACAGGAGATGCCCAGTGGGCTCCGAGGTGGGTTTGTTCAGCAGATCTCACCTGGAGATGGGAGTGTTCCCATCACTGGTTAGGACCTCAGCCTTGTACAAACATCTCCATGTGTTTCAGGTCGAGCACAGTGAACCAGAGAGTGTGATTAGAAATCTGCATTTGTCCTCCAGAGCTGAGGCCAGGAGGGTTTCGCGTTGGAGAAGATCTTTTCACGTTAAGCAGTCCTGAAATGCACAGCAGGCAAAGACTGTTTCTAGCAAACCTCAACACATCTCTGTGTGGTGTTTAATGTCGTATTTTTTCTAGCAAGAGGTTTAAACGGAGCCCAACTCCAAAGGACACGGATGCTGCATTCCTGGTGATTAGTTTTCAGAGGAAAACACCAATAGAGACTGGGTACAGAGTGGCTTGAGAGTAGCCCTGAAGAGGACTTGGGGGTGTTAATGAGCAAACAGCTCAATGTGAGCCGACAGTGCACTCAGGCAGCCCAGAAGGCCAGTCATAGCCCGGGATGCATCAAGAGAAGTGTGGCCAGCAGATCAAGAGAGGTGATTCTTCCCCTCTACTCTGCCTGTGTGAGACCTCACCTGGAGTACTGCATCCAGTTCTGGTGTCCCCACCACAAGAGGAACAGAGATCTAGTGAAACAAGTCCGGAGGAGGCCATGAGGATGATCCAGAGGCTGGAGCACTTCTGCTGTGAGGACAGGCTGAGGGAACTGGGATTGTTCAGCCTAGAGAAGAGAAGGCTTCAGGGTGACCTTATAGCAGCCTTCCAGTATTTGAGGGGAAACTATAGGAGGGCTGGAGAAGGACTTTTTACTGGAGTGTCTAGTGACAGAACAGGGGGAAATGGCTTTAAACTGAAGGAGAAGAGGTTTAGATTGGAATTTAGGAAGAAATTCTTCAGTACAAGGGTGGTGACACTCTGGAGTAGGTTACCCAGAGGGGCTGTGGCTGCCCCCTCCCTGGAGATGTTCAAACCCAGGTTGGCTGAGGCTTCAAGCAGCTGGTCCAGTCAAGAGGCAGCCCTGTGCATGAAAGGGACGTTGGAATAGATGGTCTCTGAGGTCCCTTCCAACCTGAGCCATTCTATGACTCCACGATTCTATGAAGATGTTGCCATTAACTATCCGCAACAACCTTCTTATGAATTGTCCCATAAGGGGGAACAAACGTGAGTATCTAATGAAACACTGGAATAAACAGCCAGAGTGAAAGATGTTCACCCAACAGTTAACAGCTGATGATCTTAAAGGTCTCTTCCAACCCAAATGAGTCGATGATTCTACCCGAAGTGAATCACGAGGATACTTGAACCCACAGCAACATGAACACAGTGATTTACCGCAGGAAAGCAAAATGTAGAAGGTTTATTGACTTTGATCTTAAAACCTCTGGGAGATGAACATCTCAGAAATTTTGAGTATTTTTAGAAGAACAAATGTACAGGTTCCATGAGCTGGTGTCAGACTTGCTTTAACAACAAGTGAGGTGGCTCCAGCAATTGTAAGCAAAGAGGAGATCATTTGTGAGCAGGGTAATGGGGGAGGCTGCACCTGGCGGGAGAGGTCAGCACTGTGCAGCGGGCAGCCCCGCAGCTCCGCCGCTCTACCTGCAAAACTCTGCTTAAGCACTGAGAACACGGGGAGCTGCCACCTCTCTCAAGGACTGACTGGCCAGTGCTTTGTCTGAGAGCCCAGACTGGTGGTGGGGGCGGAGTGGGAGAAACACACCCCTGGCAGCGGGGATAAAAGAAAGGATTTGAATGGTGCAGGGAGATCATCAGCCCTGCCCAGCCCCGCAGCCAGGACAAGAGACGGACGCGAGGGCTGCTGGAGACACTGGAAATCTGTGAAGCTGAGGGAGCCAAGAGGGACCTTCGCTCCTATCACCACCTTACACCTCCTGTTCGCACCTATCACCACCTGCTGTGCATGAAGTCGAAACTGACTGAGAAGACGGCCAGAGAAGCTGAGGAGTTTCTCCAGAGATCTGTGGAGCCAAGGAGTGAGGCTCAGGAGGAGTCAGAGCCTGCAGTCCTGGGTGGTGATCTGACCTCTTAACCATCTTCTGTTCCTTTCCCCTTCTTCCCCTCCTTTACTCTCTGAGTTGGGCATCCAGTAACTTCAGTGATTTCTGTGCCCTCTGAGTTGGGAGTCTGATAGTTTTAGTGAACTTTGACTTCCCTAGCTCCTCAATTCGACCCCAAGTGAATCCATGAACCTCAGTCACTCCCTTCCCTTAGCTATCAGGATGCAACAGCGGGTCAGAACCAGAAGACTCCTCAGCAGCAAGTGCAAGCTGAGCCAGGCCCCGGAGGGATCATTCTCACCCTGGGGAAGGTAGGTGGAGAGCAAGTAGACAGCCAAGAGGGAGTGGTGGGGATGGCTGGAAGGCACAGAGGCTGTTGTGCAGTTGGCCACCATCCCACTGCCTATTCTTAGCCCTTGTTTTCTAAAAAGCACCAAGGAATATTAATGAACGGAGCTGCAACCAGAACCCCGTGAGTCAGGCGCTCACACTTCAGGGGGTGTTCAGTGGGAGCAGTGTAAATCCTGATGGCTGTGGCAGGTGTGTGGTGGGGTAGGGTTGACCTCTGGGTCTTGTGAGCTTTGGGTACATGGGGTGCAGCTCTCTGGGGGTGCAGCTCTCCATAACCTGCCTGGATATGTTCCTGTGCGACTGGGTCTAGGTGATCCTAATGTAGCAGTGGGATTGGACTAGATGATCTTTTGAGGTCCCTTCCAATCCCTAATGTCCTGTGATTTGGTGATTATAAAGGTGGGATCACAGAATAGACAATAAACCAGGGTCTCAAAAACAAGCTCTAAGAAACCAGCAAATCTTACAGAAAACACGTCCTAAATCACAGAGATTTAGTTCAACTTTGTCCTTTGACCAGACCAAGCCCTCCTGACCAGCAGCTCACAACTTTTTCTTGTTTCTAGAACCAAGGAATAAGAAAAGCTTCCTGAAGTTCATATTTCTCAGAAAAAAGGTAAGCGAAAAACAGGTTTTCTTTTAAACCTTCTGATGTCACTGCTGCAGGAAGGGATCAGAGCTCGGTGCTTAGAGGTAAATAACCGCAACCTGAAGCTTTCTGGTCTGTCACACCCAGAAACAGCTGCTTGTAGCTGAAGTTGTCACTGTTTTCTTTTTTCTTTGAAATGTGAATTAAATTTCTTAGAAGTTTTAATTTTAGTAGAGTAGGGATAATGGTTGGACTTGGTGGACCATCACACCTATTCAAGTCTTCAGAGATCATAAAAACATTGAGAGGGTTGAACATTTTCTGGAACATCTTCTAAGACGTGTTGCTCTCTACAGCTAATAATAGGATGAGAAGAAATGGCCTCAAGTTGCATCAGGGGAGGTTTAGATTGGATCTTAGGAAAAAGTTATTTCCTGAGAGAGTGGTTGGGCACTGGAACAAGCTGCCCAGGGAGGTGCTGGAGTTACCATCCCTGATGATGTTTAAAAATCAAGTAGCTAGAGCACTTGACACCATGGTCTAGGGGTTAGGGAGGTGTTGGGATGAGGGCTGGACCTGATGATGCTGGTGGTCCTTTCAGGCCATTATTCTATGATTAGCAGTCTGATCTCCAAAGTAAACTTGGCTACATTGATTCCTGATGCCAACCACTTTAGCTGGGACTCCTGCCATCAATACCTTCTCAGACATCTAGGTCAGGGCTCAGTGGATTTGAACAGTCGTCTGCAAGAGAGCAGAGAGGCTCTTCAGAGAGACTTGGATAGATTGGAGAGAAGGGCATGGAGCAATGGCAGGAGCTTCAATAAGGCCAAGTGCCAGGTCCTGCACCTGGGCCACAACAACCCCCTGCAGTGCTACAGGCTTGGGGAGGTGTGGCTGGAGAGCTGTCTGGCAGAGAGGGACCAGGGGTTCTAACTGACAGGAAGATGAATATGAGCCAGCAGTGTGCTCAGGTGGGCAAGCAGGCCAATGGCATCCTGGCTTGTATTAGAAATAGTGTGGCCAGCAGGAGTAGGGAGGTTATCGTCCTCCTGTATTCTGCACCAGTGAGGCCACATCTTGAGTGCTGTGTCCAGTTTTGGTCACATCAATACAAGAGAGATGTAGAGGTGCTGGAGCAGGTGCAGAGGAGGGTAACGAAGCTGGTGAAGGGCCTGGAGAATAAATCTTATGAGGAAAGACTGAAAGAGCTGGGGCTCTTTAGTTTGAGGAAGAG
>JAOXOE010000602.1:23752773-23778908 GCA_028565055.1 Phoeniculus purpureus
CGCCCCCCGCGCTCCCCTCCTCCCCCTTTATTACCCTTTGTGTGCGGCTCCGCCTGCGCCGCTCCGGGGCCGCTGAGGTGAGTACGGAGTGGGGGGTGATGGTGGTTGAGGGGGGGAGTGAGGCCGCTTGTTTACCTCGGGGAGAGAGGGAGCGGAGTGGGGGGCACTGGGCCCTCGCTGTCACTTGTACCCCCCTCCCACCACCCCGTCACTTATAAGGTCCTACCGGAGCTTTGTTGTCGCTGGGCCGCGGGTGATGCCCTGGTTCCAACCCCCCCTGCCCCCGGTTCTTCAGCCCCCTCCCCGGCGGGCTTTTGTGAGGAAAGCTCGGGGGCTGAGCCCCGGCTTGTCCCACCAGTGGTGTTTTCCTCGCTGCCCGGGTGGGGTGCTGGGGGCGGGGGATTGGGGTTCGCCCCTCACCCCCCTGCCCCGGTTGGTTTCCAGGCTGTTACTGGAGTTGTTGGCCCCCATCACAGTGAACACCCTGGTGGTACAAAGAGCCGCTGGCGAGCAGAACTTCTAGGGGCCATCCAAGAACTGGCCTCCAGAGGAAGGTCCAGGGTTTGGAAGGTGGGTTGTGGTGTTGAGGGTCTGATGGCAGCATGTGGTTATGATCGGTGGGGTTTATCGGTGGTGCTGACTATATTTGGTCAGTGGGTCAGTGGTTTGCTCGAGGATTTATATGTCATGGGCTGGTTTGCCATGGCCTGCTGCTCTGGTTGCTATCCAGACCTTGTACGTGGTCTCTGTCCATGCTAAGAGTGTTGCTGTTTTGTTGGGTCATGTATTGCTGGTAGGCTTGTCTGACTGTTTTTCTGCTGGTTAGAGGGAAAGTTATGTGTTGGAATAACTTAGTTTACCCCTTAATTTACCCCCTTATGCTTTAATCTAAATGCATGATTCAAGGAAATGTTGGCGGATTGTCTTCTAGAGGTGTGTGAGCATCCAGAAGTAAGAGTTTGGGCATCAGTGCCAAGTTGAAATGAGAACCCTCTATGTTAAGTAGGATGTTGAGTTTAAAACTGCTGTTGTTTGCTTATTTCTGGAGATTAATTATGTTCTCGGTAATTGTACAAAGGCAGTTGGATGCTCGGTTTGTTAAGCAGTGTGTGGAACCTTGAAGTAAGCCATGAGTCTGTATTTCACTGGAGCGTCACGGTCAGATGGTGGGCAGTGGAGAGTGTGGGTCATCTCTGGCATGTGCTGGAAGAAGACTCATATGAGCTCTCCTGATGTGCTTTGGTATCCACCACTTCCAATTTGTTTTGTGCAAAGCAACAGTTTAGGAATCAAACTGGAAGGAGTTTGGGAATGCTGTCATGGGGCAGAAAGAATAAGAGAAAAAAATATATGGTTGGCCTGATAACAGTAGTGAGGTGGACTGGAAGGTGATTGCCTTAACTTTTGTTCTTTCAAGTAGTTTGCTGTTAATTGTGAAAACAAGATCACTTTGGCTTTAAACATGTGAAAAACATGCAATGGTCGTCATTGAAATCGGCACATATGGATATAGAAACTCATTCCTTAAACGTGACTCTCAGTTGTTTTACTACAGACAAGAATTGGAAAAGGCAAGGATTGGACAGCAAAAGACTGTCCAGGAGCAAAGGAGAGCTTTTCCTTGTCTCTTTTAATGACTGTGTTTCCTTTCTTGACCCGAGATATCGTTGATCTGCTTTCATCTGTACATGGAAACCTATAGCAGCTTTGGGATTACCGTGCTGCTGTTTGTAGAGCCTCAGATCTGCTGCAACTTCCATGGCCTAGAGCTGATGAGATATATTATTTAATGTGGGGATTTACCACTTTAATTTTGTTTTGTTTTAGTCTTGGAAATAGGTATGAATTGATTTAATGTGATGGGTCAGTGAAATACTCTAACGGAATGCTAAAGCTGGGCAGAATAACTCAGAGGCTTGTTTTACTTTGAATCCTGCAGATATAATTACTAGCAAACCGTTCATTTCCATAGGCTCCTGCAGCCAGGGCTGTGCTAGAAAGAATTGCTAATTTGAGGGGATTGTGTAGGGAGGGTCTGTCCTGAGAAGCTACTGGTGGGGTTGGAAATCAGTGGTGTTGGAGTCAATTCCTAAATTTATAAATTTCCATATATTCTCAGTTAGTTGCTTCCCAGGCCCTGGGTCTGGAAGATTGTTGTGAATTAGCAGGGAACCATAGCAAAACGAAGGCTGTGCTAGACATGAAGGTAGTGTTCTGTTCTGTTCTGTTTAGGTCAGGCTTTCAGTCTTTCTTTGGAGTTTGCTCTCTTACCTTTCTTCATAGATGAATGTAGTGGGTTCTATTCAGATGAGGTAGGTGGATGTTTGAAGAGAATCTCTATGATGCAATCTTCTCAAGCATTTAACTTTTCTTTGCTCACAGTCCTTCCCTTCTACTGTGACTGCTTTCTCCTTGCTAAAAAGCCCTGATGATCTTGGCATAAGTAACAGGCCACTCAAACATGGAATGTCTTGGGTTTCAGCTGGGTTATTTAATTTGCTTCATCAGTAGATTTGGTTTTTTTTCTGATGTTATTCATGGCGATTCCTTGTCCGTGGAAGGCCAGTACCCTGAGCACAGTCCATAACTACAGAGCTATTAGTTTCTGAACCAACAGCGAGTGCTTGTCGTGTATGTTCCTTGTGGAAAGCAGCAGCAGACCAGGTGGGTGGCCCCTCGTGCCCATCTGGAGCCCCACTAATGTCAGCATGTCTTTCTATGGGCTTACGAGACCACACGCACAAAGCAGCTTGCGGGAGCAGAATCTCATCTCTTAACGGCTCACAACACAAATTTGAAAGTGACAGAGCTTCCTTTGCGCAAATACTGTCCAAACTTTCCAGAAGTGAGGGTTTGATTTCTTCCTTTGGACTTGTTCACTTGTTTGGAGACTTAGTTTTGTTTGATTTGGGATTAGTTTTTTTTAAGGCCTCAGTTGATTTCTGTTTGGAAGTGGGTATCAAAGTTATCGTTAACAACAAAAAGATAACAGAATATGTTTTTGAATACTCTTATGTCATTAAGGACCTGCTTCTTCTTTTTGAAGAGTTCCTTGAATGTTTGAAACCAGAGGCTTCTGCTGGCTTGTCTTTGTAACTGTTTCTGTAACTATTAGGCAGAGTAGTGCTGCTCGCTCAGGTTCAGAGAGGCCTGCGCAGCAACCAAACCCTGTATCAGGAGTGAAGTATTGGAAGAGCACTGGAGACACATAAAGAACTAAAGGATCCTGTAAGCTGTGTAACCAGAGTTAAACCAAGCAGGATGCTAATAAAAAGCAGAAATTAACAAGTGCTGGCTCCTTTCCTCTCTTCAGATTCCAAGTTCTTTATTAGAGTGATACCTATTTGTTTGGAGGAGTCGTCTAGAAAACAGTTCAGGCTTTACGGTTATTTGTAAGTCAAGGTAAAATTTGTCAAAACCACTTGGGTACTCAAATGCTTCAGAATGCTGTAGCTGGTGTCTGAGTTCTGAGATGCATGTAGCTAAACACACAAATGCACAACTATATATACAAGCAAGAAAATAAGCTTTAAGTGCTATTTTAAAGTATCTGATTTTTAAAGTTGACATTTCAAGTGATGGTTTGCACCTTTATTTCCATCCTTTTACTTCTAAGTTGTTGTTTTGATGTGGCACATGGCAGCAGGAATCAATCGTTACCACGCGATGGCTATTCATAGACCTTTGTGAAACGAGTTGATCATCTGGATTTATGTGCAGAGTGGCAGGTGTTCCCCTCACTAAAATCTCTGTTGCCTCCTGGCCTTTCCAGGGGAATGACCACAGGACCAGTCCCAGAGAGAGGCTCTGAGCTTTGGCTCTTTGGCTTGGAGCTGAGGAACCTTGTAGAGGGCAATTTGGAGAGCTGGCATAGACCAAGATCCATGTGTCACTTTGTTGTTGAGATATTTTTTCTGAGATCCTCTTTTGAGAGTTTTAGACACTGTCAGGGAATTCTTTTTAAGGTTTCTAAAAACTTTACCAAATAAAGAATGAAGGATTTCACATATTATTCTAATATTTTTTAATTCTTCAGTGTATTGGTGGGATTTCTTTAAAATTTCTTCTACAGGAAATATTTTAATATAAGTAAATGAAGAGTATTTTTTTTAAATTGTCTTATAGTATGTGGTAACTAAGACCTGTACAAGTTCTATATTGATTATTCCCATAAATGGTGAAGCTGAAGCCCAGCTTTTAAATACTATTTTTTCCTCATAATTTGATATTAGCAAAAATTTCCAGTGACACTAAATCCTAAGTTTTTTGGGTGACTTTCTGAAGGAGGAATAATCTGCACTGTAAACATTAAATATTCGGGCCCTTGGCATGGCCTCACGAAGGAAAATCCCCAAGTGAGGGAACCAGAACAGTTGTCAATTGTTTGCACAGCAAATCCTGTTGGATCAAATGGTGATATTCTCAACGTTTAGATAAAGAGAGCCTTGCGATAGTGTTGCCTTGCACCTCACTGCCAAAGGAAACAAACGTTGCCCAAGTTGGGGGGAAAGTGAAAATCGGCCAAGTAGAAGGTAGTCCTGCGTGTCGCAAATAGAGATACTCTTCAGTTTCCCCGTTCATTTTGGAGCTGCCTCATGCTTCAAAAACACAGAAATTAAATCTCAATTTTAATCTAAAATTCAATTTTCGACTTAATTTTTAAGCTCCCCTAGATGGTCGCCAACACGTTAGCTAGGATGATGCATTGTGGCAAGTGAAACTCTAAAAATTGTGTCTAAAATTTGGTTTTGTCTACATCCCTTAAGAATCTACCTGTATACTTGGTGTATATTTTAATATACATAGATATATATATATAAATGCTCATGCATATGTATACATATATAAATATTTATATATATTATAGACCCCACTAAAATGAGTAAAAATCTAATTTTTTGGTTGAATTTAAGCCATAGCATTGACAATAACAAGCAGCCACCGCTGGCTTTGTTTTCAGTGTGTTTGCACCTGATCCACTTTAAAATTATATATATTTTAAATTATTTTTTTTACTTATACCATAAAGATTTATGCCGTTATTTTTGTATGTAATCAAGCTGTCTACTTAGGGAGGTAAATTGGATTTATTGTATGTATATATAATATCATATACAATTTGTATTTGATGGATCCTATCACCCAACACCTAGATGAAAAGAAAATTGTAGTATCAGCTATTTTTCAGAGAAAACACTGCAAAAGTGGGCAAATGACATTGGTGATTAAAGAAGCGAGGTAGTCGGGAATCTGTAGGGAGCTGATTTTTTTTTTTTTCAGAACAGACTTTGTCTTTTCTGGTCTTGGGGGTAGAATGGGTTATGTTGCCCCCTCGTAATGCCCAGGAGAAGAAGCTTGATGGAAACAAGTGCTGAGAAGGTTCATCAAGAAAAGGTGGATATGTTGGTGATGTAGTGTGGTTTCATAGCGTTGTTCTTGAGCCATGGCTACTGGGAATGAGAAATCCCAAGATCCGCTGGTATTTCCATATACACTAACATTTCATGATGCCTTTTCAAGTCTTAAGATAAAAAGTCTTTGGAAAAATATCTTTCTGGTTTGCCACTGTTTCGTTTTAAAGTTTTCAGAGTCTGTTTCTCAAAGAAGAGGCTTGGAGTTGTTTCTCTGACTCCACACCACCTCAGGATAGGTTGAGGTTTTTTTTAAGACCCTCTTTCAAACTGTTTTTTTCCTTTAAGGTTTTGTCATGGAGCAGTTTTTGCTGAAGGGATTCTTGGCCGTTTTAGATGCCGTAATCTAGTTAAAAGGTTTGTTTATGCTTCCCCATCTCTGCTCTGCTGATGGCATTGGAGCGCGGGCCAGAGCTGGGCAGCAGCTCACTGTTTATACCAGCAAAACTTCAATTAAAGCTGTAGCCTCCAGTTTACTAAATATCAATATGCTCAGGGCAGCTGCAAGCAGTTGCAGGGAGGATGAAAGTAGAGCGGTAGGCTAGGATTTCATTCTTTTTCAATAAGCTTGCTTTTTGTCGTTCTCATGTATAGTGTCCCAGACTGGTTTGGGCTTGAGGGACCTCAGAGCTCATCCAGTCCCATCTCCCTGCTAATGGGCAGTAATACCTCTGACAAGACCAGCTTGCCCACAGCCCCATCCAGTTTGGCCTTGGATACTTCCAGGGATGACGGAGCAGCCTCAATCTCCCTGGGCAACCTGTTCCAGGACCTCAGCACCCTCACAGTGAGGAATTTCTGTCTCAGATCTCTATCTCCCCTCTATCCCCTCCCTTGTCCTATCACTTGAGTCTCTTGTACAAAGTCCCTCTCTGGCTTTCTTGGAGCTCCTTCAGGTGCTGGAAACTGCTCTAAGGTCCCCTGGGAGCCTTCTCCTGTGCAGCTTCAGAAGGAAGCTGCCTATAAAAGACTGAGCTCTGTATTTGGGACGGTATCTTGATTTCAGTGGAAATTTTATCCCAAATAAAGGCTGTAGGGTACATTCCTTTGTGTCAGAGCTGGTATCAAAACTCTTATACCAAAGCTGTTTGTGCAGACTGTTGTCCAAACTCAAAGTATTAGCAACTTTTCTAAGATAATTTAAGTGTTGAGGGTGGTTAAGTCTGGTCTTCTCAGGGTAAGAAGAACCTGCTATATTTAGTAGACAGTAACTCAAGAATGCCTGTGTTTAGAAAACAACACAAAAGCGAACGAATACATAGATTTCACTCAACCCTTCATGCTTGAGGCTGATGTTTGGGTTTGAGGATTAGGTATTTTTAAAGTACATGACTTGTCGGAGCCTATTAAAACCCACATGGTTTCCCTTGACGTCTGCACCTCGACATTATTAAATAATCAAGCCTGTTCGTGTCTGTGGGCCATCTGAACCGAAGCAGCAAACCATATCTGGCCTCTAGGCTATTGGTTCCTCACCTCTGTTTTAAAATTAGTAAAATCATTTGCAGCGTGATTCATTTCTAAAAATTGCCTGTCCATCTGTGCAGAGAGCACTAGCGATAAAGTTGCAGTGTTCACTGGGGTAGCCTTGATGGGCTTTTCTTTGCTGAAAGTCACGTTATTCTTGTAACTGCTTTAGTTTCGCACTTTGGCCAAGTTGTTTTGGTTTTTTTGATAAGTTTTTTTCCTTGGGGTGTTGCTGGGAAAGGTAATTTTTAATTAATGGTATTTTTTTAAATACCAATAAAATACTTGTACTCTTGATATGTTATTAAAAACTTATATATGAAGTATTTAAGGAATAAAAATAAAGGGTCTGCTCTGTTTCCACAGATGTTGGTGCTAAAATAGTTATTCACTTCCTTGAGTGCTACATCAAGCCCTAAACCTGAATGTTTTGTGAGTTCCAACCTCAAAGATACTGAGGAAGTCGCAGTTCTAGCTGTGAAATGATCCTAAAAGCTGGTGGTTGGGCAGATTCTTAATCAGCAGGTACCTCCTGGTTCACCTTACCTGGTTACCTTCCTTCTGGCTCCTTCCCTTAAAAACTTCAGTTTTCATAATTTTTTGCAACTCATTATCCCATGTAAGAGTTCTGTAAAGATTCTGCAGATACATGGTGAGGTAGAACATAATGATCTTATACCCCTGGATCTAAAAAATAAAGGGCAAATTCAAAGACAATATTTTTTAAGTCTTTGGCTTTTCACTATGAAAGGAATGTACAAATACTCAGTGCCAGCAAAGGTATTTCTGTGTGTAGGAACTGCATAATTTTTTCTAACTAATGATCATTAAGGACTGTTGTTTTTTCTGAGAATAAATCTATAAATTCTGTAGAACCTGTTGTTTAGGATTCTTTTATTTGAAAACAGTTCATCAGCTTTCCCCAAATATTGATCATCACCAATTAAAACTTAAGTTTAAGGGAGTTTTTGAGGTGATGACAACAAACTGAGATCACTTATCCCATACCAGAACAGCTGGAATTGTATAGGGAGTTTTGGTTAATTTTATTATTTTTATTCTAATTATTTTAGTTTTTACTATTTTATTTTGTATTTTAATGTTTTATTTTTATTTTAAAATAGAAATAATTTTTTTTTTTTACTGTATTTAACATAATCCCACAATTATTGAGGCTGGAAAAGACCTCTAAGATCATCCAATACAGCCCATAGCCTAACATCACCATGATCACCTAGACCAAGGCACTAAGGACCACAGCCAGTCTGTCTTTCAACACCTCCAGGGATAGGGACTCCACCACTGCCCTGGGCAGTCCATTCCAGTGTCTGATCACCCTTTCCATGAGGAAGGGCTTCCTAACATCCAACCTAACTCCCTCCCTGGGCAGCTTCAGGCCTTGCCCTCTCATCCTGTCACTAGTTGCCTAGGAGAAAAGCCTGACCCCCACCTCCCTTCAAAGATTTGTAGAGAGGGAGACAAGTCCCCCACGTCTCCTCCAGGTCAAACAAAACAATATAAAAAGAGTTAGTATTCAACTTTTGCTAATTATTGCAAATAATTATTTAGAATATAATTTATTTATAGTGTGTCTGCATCTAGAATCTTTCTGAGTGTCTGTTATGGGAAAAATGAAATAGTTTTTAGGTGCTTCTGCTAGATTTTGGTATTTTAAGGTTTTTTTTTTTTTAGGTTGAGCAGAGCTGGATGTCAAGGGCCAAGGTTGTTAGGTAGACAGTATAAACTGATTGTTAATAGATGGAAATAGTCACTGTAATGGTGGTGATTGTGAAGTTATTCATTGCTGACTGCTGGTGAAGCTTCAGTTGAGAATATCAGAAATCATCTTCAGTTATCATCCTGAAAGAATGTTCTTTCCCCAAACCTGGATTTAATATCCTAATGCAGGGTCTGAAGAAGGTTGGTTAGCATCTATGAGAGGTTCTCCACAGACAGGTGGTACTTCAGGATTAGGTTATGTGAATCTGTATGTTCATTAAATATTTGCAAGTAATTACTACTTCTTTTTTAATCCCTGCATTAATCCTGTCCTCTGTAATCCCTAATTGTTCTGGCCTCAATTTGCAGAGACTCTCCTCTTGTTTACTTTTGCTTTGCTCACTTTATTTAGCCCTAATATAAATACCTAACAACTTACTAACTCTTAGTTGGCCCATGAAGCGGTGTTTGACACTCAACATGGTGGCATGTCAGTAGTGCGGTGAGTTTGGACTGTCAAAGAGAAGCTGGAAGCTCTACAAAAGGCACCACTAGGTAGAAATATTTTTGTACAAACACAGGGTGCTGCAGCCTGTTTCAGCAGAGAGTTGAGTTCCATGAAGCTGCAAGGTGCTGCCTTTGGATAAGTCTTCTTGCTACGCACTGTGATATTCAACACTCGGGCCGTGTGTTTAAGGGGAAGGTGCTGTTTTGCTTTCTCATCGAGAAAAGGGGGTTGTAACTGAAAGCCTTGTGGTGTGGGAGTAGGAAGGAAGTGAGGGGTGAGTCGTTAGGATATCGCAGGTTTTAGGGACAGGGGTTGGTGATCAGGAGTAGAGCAGCATGGCTGGGGTCTGAATGGCAGTGGAGGTCAAGGAAGGATTTGGAGAATTGCTGAAGGCTGGGAGTGTCTTGTGGACATAGTCAGGGCTGTAATGAAGATTGGAAGGCACTTGTGGAACAGGGGCCATAGCTCTGCATAAAAATATTGACTGTGATAATGGCCCAGAGATGTAGTATCAGACATGGAGTTATAGAACTGTTGTTTTGGTTGGAAAGACCTTGAAGATTATCCAGTCCAACTGTTCACCCAACACTGCTGGGTCACTACTAATCCATGTCCCTCACCCCACATCTCCACAGCTTTTGAGTATGATGGGAAGGGAAGTGGTGAGTATTTGCAGGAAAATAACTGTTAGCCTTATCAAAGAGACAAGACTAAAGCCCCATGGCATGTTATCAACCACAAAGTGCTGCTTCATCAGAGTCTTCACACACAGCAGAGACTCAGGATGATTTGAAAAGGGAAATAAGCAGGAATCTGACTACTCCTGGGCATATGAATAATTTTATAGTATTGTCACTGGTGTGGCTGAGACTTGGAAGAGCTGAAAGTTGTTACAATCTAGATTGTCAGGCACATTTGGATAACAGAACCCCCCTGTCCTCACATGGTAACTGGTATCAGTAGAAAAGAAGTGCTTAAATATCTCCGAGGACTTTGGCCTAGATGTTTAGGTTTCCGTAAGTTGAAGTCTCCTGGTGACCAAATACATGACTCAAGTTCAGCTTTTTACTTCATTGTCCTACTTTGGTTTCGTCTTGTGGCTGCGAATTCCATGTCTCAGAGGAAGGCACAGGAGAATTCTGCAGTCCCAAAGCTCTCATTGACAAAGATCTACATGGTTAAGTTTTCATTAGGAAAAGCATCCCATGGTTCTCCTCTGAGAAGGGTGACTGGAATGCTCAGCGTGCCTTCTCCTGTTGCCCTCCATTGTTTACTTTGACTATATTCTTCCCTACTCCTCTCATGAGTAAACGATTCTAATCCACTGCCCTACATGCAAGTCCTTTGTTGTTGTTGTGTTGTTATTTATTGTGAAACTTCCCATTTTTTTTTTAGCATCATTTTGCCATCAGCTGACCAGAAGTAACTACAGTATTTGGGGAGGGGCACCACTGATTTATATGGATTATTCTAACCCAGCATCACGCAAGCAAAATCAAAAAATAGTTTGACTACCTAATGATTCAGAAATGCAGAAGTGTTGCCAAAAATTTTAGCATTTGTTAGTTTTACACTCAAGCAAACGCATTCTGGTAGAGAATTTCACTTCTTTGTCTTCACTCTTATCTTCAGGGGGTTTAATGCTGTGAATTTATGCCAGTGTGTGGTTTATGGTTAAGGGAAATATTAAATATATGAAATACATTTCATTATTTATTTTTTCAATTGCCTGTATAGTAATTTTCAGATTAATAATTTCTAGGCTTCCAGGGACAAACATTCTCCCATTGAATGCAGTGGAAAAGTTTGTTGGGGTTTTATGTGCTTGAACAGGAGATCTAGTATGATTTTGCATTTTCTGGTTTGAGATGATGGTCTGCAGCAGGGAAATAAATTCAGTACAGGCAGGAAAGGAGCATCTCTGAATAACAGCAGTTTCTATGTATTTTGAGTGTTTCAGCAGAAATAGGAACCAAATATTTTGAGGAACCTGAGCACAAGTAGGAACCAGATGTGTTGATTTGGGAGGCATTAAACATTCTGTCTTTCAAGAATAATTCTCTGATCCCTTTGAAGCCAATAACTGACTAAATTATTTTATGTACCTCTTCCGGACAGTGTTTTCCTCCATATTTGTCAGTCATAACTGGAGCCCTGGTATTGCCGTAATAGAGAAGAATAGTAGTAAGAAGGGAATTTTGTTTAATTTTTATTGACTTCTGTGAAAATTATTTTGGACCTAGTACAGAGGGGTGATTTTTACATAGTTGAATGTAGGCTAGAAAAAGAAAACTAGTAATTTATGATAGAAGAGCAGTAGAAGAGACTCCTTATAATGAGAGAGACTTGATTTCTAAATTTAATTTCTATTGGAGAGCTTAAATTCAAATTGCTGATCCTTCTCAGCTTGGCTACAAGGGAATATCTTTGCACTTAAGAAATGAACTTAAATTTTTCATTCGTTTTTTTAAGCCTTGAACAGGGAAAAACCTGAAATACTTAAATGTGTATTTTTTCTCTGAAGCCCAGCAGCTCTACAACATTGTTTTAAATGACTATTCTGAGGCAGTTCTGCCAAAAAACAAGAAAAAGGGATTTGTTCAATCAGTTGAAATGAAATTATCTGCAAACCAGCAGTGAGTTACTTTGTGCGTTTTCCCCATGATTCAGCATTTGATGGAAAATATGTTAATAAATACTCGCTTTAAGTTAGAAAACCAGCTTTGAGAGGATTCATTTTTTTAAAATTTAGATTTGTATACAGTGACAGTCAGGTCAGTTGACTTGAGCCATTACAGGAGGAATCTAATAAACTGAAAATGCCTCTTCTGCATGAAACCTAAAGACATGCTCAGCAGCTGGGCTGATCTCTCAGAATCTGAGGAGCACAGAATGTCAGGGATTGCAAGGGACCTCAGAAGATCATTTAGTCCAATCCCCCTACCAAAGCAGGATCACCTAGATCAAGTTGCATAGGAACATGGCCAGCCAGGTTTTAAACGTCTCCAGAGGAGACTCCACAGCCTCCCTGGGCACCCCTCCCAGGGCTCTGTCACCCTCACTGGGAAGAAGTTCCTTCTCATATTAATGTGGAACCGCCTATGTTCCAGCTCACACTCGGTGACCCTTGTCCTATCATTGGATGCCACTGAGCAGAGCCTGGCTTCATCCTCCTCACACCCATCCTTTCCATATTTATAAATATTAATGGAGTCCCCCTGAGTCTCCTTTTTCCCAAGCTCAAGAGACCCAGCTCCAAGGAAAATACTAAGTTTACGCAGCATTGCAATACAAAGCAGTAAATGGGAAATACATGGTGATGTTAATTGTTGGAGTGCAGGGCTTATTGTCATTTACCTTACTTGTCATTTTTATTTTTACTTTATTTTAAAGTCAGTGCCTTTTCTACATAGAAAAATAACAGTTGTACATTCTGTCACTTAGTAATTAACTTTTTTTCTTGTGTTGTGGTGTCACCATTATAAAACTCAGTATGATTTTAGTAAGGAAACCTTCAAGTGTGGACATGTGTTTCTGTAGAGAAGATAATGGCCCTCTACATCTGAATAGTTTACATTTGTGGGTGTAGATATGTGGCAGGTTTAGAGGCTCCTCATGTGATGGTATAATCTCCTTTCTTTAGTTTTTTTATTTACTGAGAAAGGAAACTTTATGGTTTTCCCATTGTTGGATTGACACTCCATGCAGTTTTATTTTATCAGATTCAATGCAAGAAGGGAGAAAACTATAAAAGTAGGGCACAGGACAAAGTTGTAGGTTATTACATGTTTTCAAGGAGTAAAGGAGGTAGTTCAGGATACTCACAGAGGTTCCTGTGTCAGCACAGAAGAAGCCTGAAAGAGATTATCTCCAACCAACAGTAGGTAACAAAGGGCAGAATGTGGAGTGAGCAGTGAACTTCCAGTATAAGGCGAATCAGAGATACCAGCCTGTTTCAAAACCGGTTTTGCTTTAGGTGTTGTCTTGCTCTGCAGTGCTTGAGCTATAGCAGTAGAGAGTTCTGAGCACAGGAGTTAAAAAGTGAATGTGACACTAATCCATGAGGATGGTCAGAGGACCGTAGCACCTTTCCTGTGAGGACAGGCTGAGTAAATTTGGGCTGCTCAGCCTGAAGAAGACAAGGCTCCAGGGGGACCTTACAGCAGCTTCCAGTACCTGAAGGGGCTGCAGGACATCTGGACAGGAGCTTTTTACAAGGGACTCTGTTGATAAGATAGGACAAGGGAGATGGGCTCAAACTAAGAGTGAGGAGATTGAGATGAGATCTGAAGAAGACATTTTTCCTTTAAGGGTGCTGAGGCCCTGGAACAGGTTGCCCAGGGAGGCTGTGACTGCTCCATCATCCCTGGAAGTGTCCAAGGCCAGGTTGGATGGGACGGTGGGCAAACTGGTCTGGTCAGAGGTGTCACTGCCCATGGCAGGGGATTGGGACTGGGTGATCAGCTTGTTGCAGGGGTGTTTGACCAGATGACCTTTGGAGATCCCTTCCAACCATATGATGCTATGATCTTTGACATCCCTTCCAACCTAAACAATTCTATGAAGTGGATATTTTCATAGGCTGTTATGGGAGTGTATTAAGGAAAAAAGAGAGCAGTGCAACAGATAAGTGAAACAGTTGAACACACAGTTGACATGTTTTGGGGGTTGTTTCTCCTCCCCATACCATTGTCTACATCCATATCCAGTTTTATGTGAGTTGGCCCCTCTCTCTCTCTCGGGTGTGGGCAGTATTAACAGAATTAGTTAAGGGTCATTTGGCTACAGGGTTCCTGTCATTGTCTGTCAGCTCAGTTGTCTCTGGCAGGTGAGTCGGGTTGTTTGGACACATGTCTCGCTCCACCTGCGGCACTGCTGTCCTCCATGCCCCGCTGAGATTCCTCAGCTGGATTTTACTTGGTCTTCAGCAGAGAATTTGTCAAAAAGGACATCAGCATTTGAAAAAAACTAAAGACAACATCAGCTGCCCTCCCAGCTCTCTGGATTGGTAATGCCTGTGGCATGCACACCAGAGAAAGCGGGGTGTGTGCATCGTGGAGCGAGGTATGCTGTGCTCAAGCCATCACCTCAGTACAATCAGTCATGCTGCTGCAAGTTGAGGCTTGTGCGGGGCTTGCACATGGCAGGATCTTAATCCTGTACTGGGGTGCAGCTCTCACAGAAAACTGCTCATGATTTTAGGTTCTTGGGCTTGACCTGGCTGGTGCTTGGCTGATAATGACCCTCTCTAATATTACTGATGCTGACCCTCATGTTACAGGATATGCCAGTGCAGAAACTTTCCCGAGTGTGGATACGTGTGGAGGCTCCCTGCCATGCCCAGTACCTCCCCAGTGCCACCTGTAACCCAGATGTGTGGGGCTGTGTGCCAGCTGCACTTCATTGTTCCAAACTTCCTCAAGTCATAAGTGCTGTGGGTAGCCTCTGAATTCTTTCTCTGTGAAAGGTGGTGTTTGTCCTCCTCAGCCTCTCCTGCATGAGTGTTTGCTGTGACTTTTTTTTTAAGCTGAGTTACAGCTGACTCCATTGTGTTCTTAACTTCAGCCTTTCTCCAGCCAGTGCCAAATCCTGGTTCTGCCACTCTGGAATGGGCTCCACCTGATTCTCAGTGCTGCCCTGCGCTGGGACATGGGCAGTGGGCACAAACCAGAGCACAGGAGGCTCCATTTGAACATAAGGAAAAACCACTTCCTGGTAAGGGACCAGAGCCCTGGCCTAGGGTGCCTTGAGTGGTTGCGGAGTCTCCTGGGCTGTAGACGTTCTAAACCCACGTTGGCATGTTTCTGTGGGATCTGCTCTAGAGGATCAGTGGCAGTGGAGATGGACTAGATGATCTCCAGAGGTCTCTCCCAACCCCCACTAATTTGTGTTTCTGTACTTGGGCCTGAACTGTTGTTTCAGCAGGTCACTGCCAGAGATTTTGAGCAAATTTCAGATAGCTTTCCATCAAGCCCTCCTGACTTGCAGGAGGCACTGGCTCATCTCAGGGCAGAGTGGTGATGGCAGGCTGGAGAAGCTGTTGTTCCTGTAGATGCCTTGTGAGGCAAGGCAGTTGAAATGAGATGAAATCATGCACTGTGAATACTCAAGAACTTTTATAAAGCAACTCAGTCATACGTGGAACTTTCCTGAGAACATGCCACTTGTCCTTCAGCTAGCTGGGAAAACAAGAACTGCTGCGGCAGCCTGAAAACAGGTGAATGCTACCCAGGCTGCCAGCAGTTTGGGAATCAGCCCCGATGTTTTGGGAACTTGTCATTTGTGCTGTCAGGGAGATGCTGATTCTGGGTGTCACATGCAATACACACCTTACTGAGCGGCTTACTGACACATGACTGGTAGAGCAACTGTGTCTGGAGTGATTGCTGGCTTTGGAGAGGATCATCTTCTCTGGCTTTGTTCTGTGTGAGATGTCACTTGTGAAGATCACTGATAGCACAAGGCTTGGTTCATCAGAGTAACTCTTCCTGTATCAAATACAATGAAGCTGTGCTGGCAAAATGTGGAACTTGACAGAGCTGGGAAGACCAACCATCGATTTCTGATTTTTAAGAGGAGTATCCCAGTGTTGTTTCACAAGACTTTTTCATGCCACTTTACACTTAGATGAGTGCCCCAGAGTTGGTGGTCTGGCCAGGCTTTAACTCAAACCCAGCAGTTACAGGATGACGTGTGTTTCCTGCTTCAAGATAAAACACTGCCGTTTGGCTGCTGTTGAGCCAGTGTTGCTGTGTCATGCTGTGCTCTGCTCTGCAGAAACTCCCTGTGTAATTGTTTTAATCCAGGATGGACAGAAGATGCTGCTGAATGCAGGCACCTTTCAAACGGGGCAACTGTCCAAGTATGAGCAAAGAACAGACCTTTACATTCATATCTTTGCCTTGCCTGGAGATGCAGAAGCAGAAAACCCAGTGTGATAAGGGGAAGAACGTCCTGCGCTCTTTGTAGAGCCTTTGGTTGGTGGTTGTATTTTTTATCTGCTGGTTTACAAAGCTTTAGATTTTCTGTAATAGCTGAGGGAGCTGGTGCTGGGTAGTCTGGGGAGGAGAAGGCTGAAGGGAGACCTTCTTGCTGTCTACAGCTGCCTGACAGAACATTGGAGAGAGGTGGGGGTTGGTCTCTTCTCCCAAGGAACAAGGACCAGAACAAGAAGAAATGGCCTCAAGCTGCCCCAGGTGAAGTTGAGGTTGGCCCTGAGGAAAAACTTCTTCCTGGAAAGGGTCCTCAGGCCTTGGAACAGGCTGCCCAGGAAGGGGGTTGAATCACCATCTCTGGCTGTGTTTCCCAGTCGGGAACTCAGATCTGGAACTCAGGGCCAGGCTTTAGCGGTGGCCTTGGGACAGTTGGGTTCCTGGTTGGACTCAATGGTCTTGAAGGGCTTTTCTAACCTAAGTGATTCTGCGGTGAGTTTGGTTGCAGTTTCTCAGTTTTTCATCCAGAACTGAAAATTATGTTTTCCAAAAAGCCAGTTAAAATCTACCGAAGCATTGATCTTAACAAAAGGACACAGAAAGAACTTTCCTGTTTCTCATCCACTACTAAGTTCAGAGTTAGGACATTGTAGTAAAACAAAAATGGTTGTAAAGTTGTGCCCTTGGAAACATTCCCCAGGGAGTCCAGAACAGTGACTTTTTCAGCACTGAGACTTCCACTAGATTTACACATTCCACAGCCTGTCTAGCCCAGATGAAAGGCCCCAGATCAATGCTATAATCTACCCGTTTGGACCTTAGATTCTATTTTTAAGTAAGCAATATCTTAAACTTTTGCCGTAGGGGTTTGGGAGCATCTTGTGAAGGAACATTTGTCCTCTGACCATTTTGGATTATAAGGCCAGGATAAACATGGAAGAGAGAGCGTCCCGGATTTATAAAATTCCAATCTGAGTAAAACAAAAGGATTCTTTTTATCTCCTAACTGAAAAATACTCTGATTCTTCCCCACCCCCAACACAAGGAATAAATGAACAAAGAGTACAGCTGAACTAAGACACCAAGAGAAGCAGAAAAGGTGAAAAGCCACCACCAGCGAGGGAAGACAAAAAAAGAGGGTCATAAACGATTTGTTGTGCCATACACACAGGCCATTAATGCTGTTAATGATTGAGCTGTTTATGGAGGATTACAAAGGGTTAGTAGTTCCCTGGCTGAGGAATTTCACTTAATCGGACAGAAATGTGCAGAAGCTGGGATAGCAGCATGCCAAACTGGGATTCAGAGGTTTCTTAGCAGAAGTCCTCCTTGCTCAAGCTCCCCAAGCCTGGTGAGGCTGCCCAGGGTGAAGAACCCAAACACAAGTGGCTTTCAGGGTCCTCCTTGGCTGGATTCAGCTACCAGCTGTGTCCAGGCGAACTGAGACGCTCCTCTGATGCTAATAACTATATAGCACTATTGAGTTACTGGTGTGATAGAGTTACAGGGAGCGTGGCAGTTCACAGAAATATGCAGTAATACCTGCTAGACCTGTAAATCGAGTTTGGGGGTTGGGTAATTTGGGGTTTTGTTTTCTAGGGTTTTTTTAATAAATGCAAAACTTCCTAAAATCAACTGATAGTTAGGTATTTGGTATTTGACCTTGGTTGGAGTCCAGCTGAGTTACTACAGAGAAGATCAGGAAAATAGCGTTACTCATAGCTTTGAGGGCATCCAGCTTGTTAGTTAGGAGATCGTCCATTGCTCTAACATTTATTGCTTAGGGAAGGGGAACCACAGATTTATTTTACCCCATCATATTCCAGCTGCCACTTACTCCACTGCAGCTCTGGCTGCTGCTCTTGTGATTGTTCTTTTGACTGGCAGGCTCACATTCTTGGGCTGTGTACCCACGGGTGGTGACCTTAAAGAGGACTCAGAGGAGCGCTGTGACTTGTTCTGTGTTTTGTTGTGCTGTTCCAGTGTGAAATCCAACTGTTCCTGTATCATGCACAATCTGATCACGAGGGCTATATTTAGAAATCAGGGAGGGACCTTTCAAACTTCCCATAGTAGAAGATGGGAAGAGGAGGAATATCCAGACTTGTCAGTTCTCCACAGAAGTGGCTCTTCAGTTTCTTGAAGAAGTTTGGTATTGTACAGCAGCAGTATCAGCCCTTCCCTGTGTTAGTGTTTTAAGTAAACAAATACGTATCTGTGATGGTTCTCCCAACCTCACAGACTCCTCTTGGCTGTTAATAGCTCTTGGACATCTCAACGGGTGGCTGTAGAACAGACAGTTGGAGCTCAGCTGGTTCATATAGCCCATGGAGAATGGTGAGAAGGTGCATTTAAGCAACGCTGGTTTTCAGCATGAGAAGATTCAGGCAATAATGAGCAGATGGAAAGCTCAAACATCTTGGCCATTGTAGGAATAATTTATTATCAAATTACATGCACCCACCCCATTTGTGCAGAAAGTCATTAATCCAAACCATGTGGTCTGTGTGATTTCACTTGGCCTATTGACGGCGCGAAGGCTGAGGTGAGACGCATCCCCTGTTGGTGTATTCTGCATGGCAATTCCACGACTAGCGATGGATCGAGTTAGCACAATCTACATTCATTAGCAAAATTCATCATCTGTCAATCAAATCACCAGTTTTGGCTGTAAATTTCTGCTTACTGGGGTTAACCTGAGTATAGTAACTCAAGTGGAGTAGCTGCTGGCTGTTGCAGTAATGTGAGCTGGCTCGCGCTGTGAAGGTGAGCAATTGCTTGCAAGGAGGCTCCCGATGCTTGGAAAATTGTTCCTGCAGCAAACTGTGACTGTATTTTGTAGGTTTGGTCTCCACTCTGCTCCTTCAGAACGCAATACGTGGCATAGGAGATACAGAAATACAACACTCTGATGAATCCACCAGTTTAGGAGAAATGTCTTTTATTAGTAGTATTTTTCTTACAAGTTGTTCAAAAACAGATGTAAAACATTGCATTAAACCTTTGTGTATGTTGATGGGTGACTTTGCTGCCTAACTTTAGGTTCATATGTGAACTGGCTTTTGGAGAGAGCAAACCTTTTCCCTTCCCCCAGAAAACCCAGAAATCTGCTTCTAAAGACCAGTGAATTTTTGTAGTGGATTTTGACCACTGACAACAAGGGAAAGTTGCTCTGGATAAATTATCTCTGGCATTTCAAGGTATCGTTGAAGAATGTTTTATGGTAGAGTTGTTCTGCAGAAGTCATAGCATCCATACTCATAAATAATTTGTGTTTTTACTGAACCATCCTGTGGAGCCTGCATTGTCTGCTGTAAGCTTGGAATGAAACCTCACTCCATAAACCCGGGTTTGGTAGTTGATTGACGAGCAGTTTTGTTAGGAGCTGTGTCCTCTGTGAAGCAGCTATTCTCCATTCATCAGCTCTCAGGGAAAGTGATCTCCACATTGTGATCCACATGTTAAACCAGATGCTGCAGGTACCTCCCTGGTACTTCATCCGGCCCTGGACATGTTCCTGGATGATCTGCTCTTGGCAAACCTACTCCTCTGACAGGGAGCGTTGGACTAGATGATCTCCAGAGGTCCCTTCTAGCCTCTACCATTGTATGATTCTGTGATGTTTAGCCTGTTGCAGAAGATGCCCCAGGCTGCTCTAGAGCCACAAAAATGTGCCGTGGTAACACATTCAAGGTAACAGATCTTTCCAGGGTTACCAAAGCATCTCTCGGACTTCCATGGTCAAGCTGGACAGTGTCCATGTTTTCCCAGTCAGAGAAAGATGACTGAGAAATGAGTATCACGTTGTATTGTTTTATGTGGATATTTACAGCCAGCAGATCACTCATCTCCGCCTTTTTCTGTACAGTGCAGGAAGTTCTGGTGCATTGTCTCATTTGGAATTTTTTCTTCAAAGAACAAAGCTTTTAACTTCAACAGAAATGTTGGCAACAAGTTTTCTTAACCCAGTGCATGTACAAAGTGATGGCTGGGTACGCACCCACAGTCTCCAAACATGCTGCCAGGGCTAGTTCTGATCAGATACAGCAAAACGATTGGTTATAGATAGGTGATAAATGGTCAGAAATTGCTGTTGCATGCGCTAACAAAATGCAGAAGACAGCCAACGTGTGACTCTAGGTTAGAACTTGAAAAGTAGTGAGCAAGCAGGATGGAAGTTCTCCAGCTTGCTCTGTTATTTACTGCCCAGGACTCATGATGTTATTTATTCTTTTTAAGCAACTCTGTCTGAAGTTCACCTGCTCATTAGACTTTTTTGATGTTCCCCATAGAGGATGAAGCAGGTTCTTGTGACGTGGGATGACTGTTTAAGTTCAAAGGTGAGAAAGGTTTAGCTCTCTGTGTCAGCCAGGCTTTCTTGGCTCAGTTTTTATTACCTGATGTGTCTGATGCTTAACCATAGCCAACCACTTCTAATTAAAAATCTAAGCAGTGGTTGCTTGGCATCATGCTGCGGTCCCTTATTAAGCTGGAAGCATATGCCACTGGATGAAGGATGAAACATAGACTTGTCCTAAGAACAACCGGCCTTGAGTTGAAGGATTCCCGAAGGTTTCTTTTGTCTCTGTAAGCAGTAAAGTTGGAGGGGTTTTACTGTTTCATAGTTTGTTTATTTTCATGTTGGAGGAAAAGTTCAGACATGTTGTTGAGGTAATCCTTATTGATCCATCTCCTGGGTTCTACTATGTACCTTCCCAAAATTCACTTAATTACCTGGAGCTTTTAAGACCAGTCTTCTGGATGCTTGAGGCTTTTGGGTAAAATGGCCTGTCAGCCTGGTTTGGACGCTTTTTCCATGATAGCATTAAGATAACAGAAGTGCTGTCTTGTCATTCACAGAGTCACAGACTGGTTTAGGTTGGAAGAGATGTCAGAGCTCACCCAGTCCCAGCCCCCAGTCCAGTCTGGTGAGAGAGACTCCTCTCACCAGACCAGATTGCTTAGAGCCCCATCCAGCCTGGCCTGTAACACTTTCAGGGGTGGGGTGCAATGCTCCAAGGAGCATCAGTTCATCAGTAGGAGATAGGAGTTAGTTGTTTTGTGCATAGGATCAATGGAAGAGAAGACAAATAAAGCTGCCAGGTAGTTTCTGCTTTTGTCAGGGCTGTAGCAACTTCATAGAGAGCAGAGCCATGTCCTGAGGATACAGGATGAGAAAAGCTTTGACAGATCCTGTAGGAGAGCGGTCTCCTAGGTTCAGCTGAGTGACTTTGTAAGAAACTTGGCTCATGTGGAAACGCAGAGCTTCTTGCCCTGTCATGTGTCTGCCTGACATCCACCTCTGCTGTTTCTGTGGGGCTGACCAGTTCTGTAACCATCAGCCAGTACTGGGGGAAGAGAGAGCAGCAGATATTTAGTGGTGGGTCTCAGCAGAGTGAGTGCAGCATGTCTGGGCGAACTCGATCCAGCCTGGGTACAAAAAGCAGCAAAGCTGCAGCAGAGCAGGCTGTAACATGCTGCAGCTGCTCCAACGGGCGCTTTTGCTGCTGCCTTTTCGTTGCTGTTTGTGCCCAAGTGAGGGAGACTAAAACTAGGTCATGTCTGTGTGTCTGTCTGCAGTTACACCCTTGTGTTAGCAGGGCAGGCACACCTGAAGTTTGATCTCCTCACTTCCCAGCAAGTCCTCCCTCTTCCTCACCCCAAAGGAAGGAGAATAAATGTGGATCCAGAGCAGAGGAGAAGAGGGTTTTCTTGCTGTTTAGTCTGACAGCACCAAGATCTAATTGCTATGATTCTTCCCCAGTTTAGCAAGGAGAATAGGACTTCGCTGAGTTTAGGAAACTGAGGAATGAGCATGAATGCGTATGTTCATAAAATATTAATTACAAGATGTCAATTGTGCCATTGCCTTAGCTCACTTGAATTTATCTGAAAGCCTGAGCTGTCCTGGTCGCTGTAGGGGCCCCTGCACAAACTTCTCTGAAGGCTCTTGTGAGTCTCAACCCTAAGACGGTGTTTCTCATGCCCACACATACAATCCACAATAAGTGTGGGCTATGGCAGTGATATCCTGAACAGGGAAAAACACTTCTAGGCAAGAATAACTAAGTTTAGCAAAACTCCATTCATATTTTCAGTGGCATATATCCAGCCATCCCCTTTTTGCCTGCTTCCTTTCCCATCCTTCAGTCTGTACTGCTTTTTTCCTTAAACAAAATAAACTCTTACCTTCCACATCCAACCATGTTTCTATGGCTGTAAATCCCAAAATAACCAAACAGGGAAGGGAAAACCTTCAGGTATAAAAAAACATGAGCTAAAACCGTCAGGTATGAAAAATCATAACCTAAAACCTAATTATGTGCTGGTTGGGGGGGGTTGACTCACTATTTCCATCTTCAGTTTCAAACTGACAGTTTTTTCCTGCTAAAGCTGCTTCATCTGAGGAAACATCTGAGTAGAGGTCGTTTATACCTTTATAAGGGTGGGGTTTTTTGTCAGTAATTCAGTATAGCTACAAGCTGTGCTTTAGAGAGGGGGTGTTTGACAATGTGTAGGTCTTTCAGGACTTCACAGTCCATATTGTCATCGTTTTTCAAGTTACCACGACCCAAACTTTGCTGCATATAACTCAAGCCAGATGAGTTGTCAGTTTTGTACCCTCCTATTTGAATTCTAATGATTTGTCTAATACTGCTGAAGCAGTATGAATTGCACAATAGTTATTAAGGAATTTTCTTTTTACTTTATTTTTGTACGTCAGTCATTTTGTTTGGTTTTCAGTGTTAAGGGGAGATTTGCTTAGTTTGCATTTCACTCAGAAAAAAGGTTGCGTTGAAGAAAAAAATGGAAGGAAGAAAGAGGGAGGAGGAGTTTGTACAAATGCAATAAATAAATATATAACTCTGGGAGGAAAAAAAATAGAAGTATGCAAGTACAATACTGCAGGAAACATGAGACAGCAGAAAAGCAGCCGCCTTTGCAGAAATATTTAACCAAGTATGCTCCTTCCATGAGAAGGAAAATGCAGATGAATAATAGTGGCAGTTGTCAACTTCCTAAATACAATCAATTTTATAAGCTCCATTACAATCTATTTTCTTTACAGATTGTAATTTCAGATAAATATCACCAAAAGGCAAGTCTACGCCATCGAGACAAAAGCAATTAAATTCTACATTAATTTGTTTACTGGCATCACATGGAATAAATGGAGTGGAGATTTTCATACATTATCTAGGTGCAACAGAAGAGGAATAATTTGGTGGAATGGTAGAGCTGGGGAAATCTGAGTTCTTTTCTGGAGTCATGTGTTTGACAAAATGTAAATGATACTGTCTATGGCAAAAATCATATTTGCCACATTATTTTGGAATGCAAGGGCTGCCTTTTCCATACAAAAGCAAAACACCAGGAGGGAGGGAAGCAGGAGCGTGCGACTAGAAGCTCTGTGAGCAGAAGCTCCAAACCACTTCTTGCTTATTCCTTGTTCCCAAACAGTGAAACTTCCCATAAGTGTAAACTTCATCCACTAAGCAAAAAGCAGCAGCAGGAAATGAAGCAGTTGTGCATCCCCACCAGGATCTTTTGAGTCTATGTGTCTAGAGGAGAGTAACTCAAATGATCAGAGGGCTGGAGCACCCTCCCTGTTAGGACAGGCTAAACAAGTTGGGGTGGTTCAGTCTGGAGAAGAGGCTCCCAGGTGACCTTTTAGCAGCTTTCCAATCCATGAAGGGGGCTACAAGAAAGCTGTGGGAGGGCTGTTGACATGGGGTGGTAGCAAGAGGACAAGGGGAAGGGGCTCCAGCCTTGAAGAGGGAAGACATGAGGAACAGATTCTTTGCTGTGAGGGCGGTGAGATGCTGGAATAGGTTGCCCAAGGAAGTTGTGGCTGGAAGTGTTGAAGGGCAGGTTGGCGCCCTGAGTAACCTGCTCTAGTGAAGGGGGGTTGGAATTGGATGATCTTTAAAGTCCCTTCCGACCCTGGCCATTCTATGACTCTCTGTCCTGACTCCCCATAGGGCAACCCAAAAGCTAAAACATTTGTTGAAGAGATTTACCCAAACCCTTGTTGAGCACTGACAAACCTGGTCCTACAGGATCAGATGAGGTGCTGGTTGGTAGTGTTGGCCATGATACCTGGCTAGTGTTTGCCGTAGTATCTTGCAAGTATTTCTTGTGCTTAATTCTTTAGATCTTTCTTGTTCTCTGCTGTGTCGTTGGCTGAAACGAGAAGCAACTTCCATGCTTTTCATCATTTATAATGGATTTGTCTTTGTTAACTGGGAAAATACAGAGAACGTTTTGTCTCTACTGTTAGCTGTGAGAGCCAAACCTGCGCACTTTGTTCTTGTATTTTTATTTTACCCACAAATACAAGATGGCAACAGTGATTAAAGTCTGTTTCACGGATTTTTCTTCCAGTTCCATACCGATATGCTTAGGTTGTTATCCTCTGCTGTAATTATTTTATTTTATGATCCCTTCAGAGCATCTAATTTGTTTTTTATCTTTTAGAGTTGGTGGCTGTTTTTAATGATTTCAAAGATCTGTTGCTGCATCCTCAGAGAGAGTAAAGAAAGAAGTCATTTGACAAATGACAGCTGAGAGAGATTAAATAACTTGCTTAAGTCAGTGTCAGAGT
This sequence comes from Phoeniculus purpureus, assembly GCA_028565055.1. Lineage (NCBI taxonomy): Eukaryota > Metazoa > Chordata > Aves > Bucerotiformes > Phoeniculidae > Phoeniculus > Phoeniculus purpureus. Next base: position 23,777,416 of record JAOXOE010000602.1, read on the forward strand.
TGGGATTAGAAGTCTCTTCCTGTCGTAGTCTCTGAACACTAGATTATGTTGTTATTTCTGGCCTGATTTATAGTCTAATAAAGGAGGTTTTAGAAGGTTCTACGGTGTGTCCTCTTGCCATTACCCATATCTAATTTAATCTTTGAAGAGCAGGATTTATCACCCCTGTCTAGCCATTGTGCAATCATCCTTCATTATTCAGCAATTAAATTATTGGTTTTTTGGTTGGTATGTAGCAACTGGTTCTAAAGATACCAGCTTAAAAAGGTAATTTAATTGTCGTATACCCGCTTTCACTTTGTGATTGGTTGTATGGCTAAAGGAAGGAATGTGAGAATGCATGCAGTGAGAAACCAGGTACTGAAGACAGGAGGCTGATGTTTCGAGCTCTCTTAAAATTTTCTGTTGATACTCTAATACTGATATGGCCAGGGACTACAACCATGTTACTCCTTGTAAGCCCTCAGTTAGCATTGAAAAGACCACAACTAGAAGATAAAATTGCTTAGGATACCATGTTATGCTGCTGGGGTTTGTTTGAACGCACTGGTCTTTGGGGGTTAAAAGCAAACTTATTCACAAACAAGTGTGATTCAGATCAAATAATGAAAAATGAAATGAAGAATCTCAAAATAAAGGTTCGTCAGTGTGGTTTTGTTAAAAAAAAAAAAAAACACACAAAACCCAAAACCACCAAAACCAAGCCCTTTTGCTTTTTCGATGAACAGACAATGGGAAATTATTTTGAATGGACTTTGTCACATGAGTGAATGGTTGTCACATGAGGAACCTTAATCTCCACAGGTTTGTCTGCCTGCCTTGGAGAGCTGCGCTAATTGTTACCTTACGGTGGATAATAAAACACATCTGTTCATTTAAAAGGGACAGAAAAAAGGGTTCTGCTCTTTCTACAAGCTCTTAGAGTCAGCTCATCCTTAACAAATATCTTTTATTTGTTGGGTTTCTTTTTGTGTACAGGTAAGTATTGCAATAGCTTCTTGTACCATCAGAATAACTTATAAAGAATAAAAATTTCTCATTGCAACCTGCAGTGTTTGCACCTCACCCACCTCATAATAGTGAGAAATCCCTATTATACCTGCATGACTTTCCCAGGAATAGCAGAGCCTTCAGTTGGCCTTTGGAGAGGGATAGAAGCTCTTTATCTTTGTTTCCCTCCAGCAATGGGAGTTTTTGTTGGGCCATGAATGGCTTTTTCTTGTGGTCCTTCCTGCTGTCCCAATGGGCAAGAGCAGAGGGGATGTTTGTCTCTCAGTTGTCTACTGGCCCAGTCTCAAGCCATGGCAGCAGCATGCAAGTTTAGGCTGGCCCTGGTGTAGGGATCCTGGAGAGGTGGGCACAAGCCAACCTCATGGAGTTCAACAAGACCAAGTGTAAGGTCCTGCATCTGGATCAAGGCAATCCTAAGCACAACTACAGGCTGGGCAGCGACTGGCTGGAGAGTAGCCCTGAGGAGAGGGACTTGGGAGTGC
>JAOXOE010000602.1:23790152-23806033 GCA_028565055.1 Phoeniculus purpureus
GAGCAGCTAGAGCACTTGAGGCCATGGTCTAGGGGTTAGGGAGCTGTTGGGCTGAGGGCTGGACTTGATGATCCTGGAGGTCCTTCCCGACCGTGATGATTCTTTAGTCCTATGCCGGTGTTTTATCTGCTGTGTAGTGTCCTCTTTTCAGTTTGTTATTCAGTGTTTGAAAGCACAAGAGCACTAATTATTTTATACTAGTAAATGTCAGTGCACAGTTTCCTGAAAATTGACCAAAAGTAGAACTTCATTCCAATTTGTAAGACCTTTGCAGGTTTTAAATGCAGATTATGATAGGAAATAGCCACTCAGAAACTAAAGCTTCGTATCCCCAATTCTGGAATGCAGCTCCTTCAGTCTTTAGTTCTATGTTTAGAAAAAGTATTACTATGAAATCAGTTCTCTACAGATTTGTTATAGGCAGAGACTGCCCTGGAGCTATAAAATGCTGTTAGGGTGATAGCAACTGCTGCAAATCGGAAGGGAATGGGTTTGGAACTGTCTAAACAGCAGAAGGAGGAACATTGTGCTGCAAATCACGGTGAGACTTGCAGACTTAGAAAAATTATTCTTCTGTTTTCTTTCTTCAGTCCAGAATGAAACAACAGGTAGCAGTCCTAATCTTTCCGTACATTTCATCCTCATTTACCCATTGTCATGTTTTGAGAAGGATTCCAACTGTCTTTGCAGTGTTGTAACTGCAAGATTAGAGTTGACAGAAATTTTGTGTTTTGTTTCCAACTGTGTCACCAACCTACCAAGGATTCTAGGAGATTGCTGAAAATCAACCACGTGGCCACAGTTTTCTGATAGTAAAGTAATAATTGAGTCATGTTCACATGACATGGGAAATCAAAGAATGAAGTACTGGTTTAGGTTGGAAGGGACCTCAGAGATTGTCTAGTTCCAACTCCCTCCCATGGCCAGCAGCACATCTCACCAGACTGGGCTACCCAGAGCTCCATCCAGCCTAGCCTTGAACACTTCCAGGGATGAAGGAGCAGCCACAACCTCCCTTTGCAACCCATTCCAGGGCCTCAGCACCCTTACAGGGAGGAATTTCTGCCTCACATTTCATCTCAATCTCTAGTCTTAGCTTGAACCCCTCCCCCTTGTCCTGTCAGTAGACTCCCTCTTAAAAAGTCCGTCACCAGCTTTCCTTTAGCCCCCTTCAGGGTACTTGAAGCTGCTATCAGGTTCCCCCAGAGCCTTCCCTTGAGTTATGAATTGCATATATGGTTGGATACATTAGATGTTGTTAAAAAGGTGGGTTGGTGTTTTTTTTTTAAGATGTGACACAGCAGCAGATTTGAACCATCTTCTGTAGGGGATCCTGCTCTAGGAGGTGGGTTGGACTAGATGATATCCAGAGATCCCTCCCAACCCCCACAATTCTATGATTCTGTGAAAGGTGAGATGTGTGACTGGTCCTTTAGTGGTTATTTTAATTAGTCAGAACTCAAAAGAGCACTGGGATGAAATGTGAGTAAATCTCATTCCTTTGACAGTGGTTGCTTGACTACAAAGACAGTTTATATTTAGTAAACCCTACTCACTTCTGTGACCTAGTTTGCTGTGGATATTAATTTTCTTAGGGCAGCACTGGGCTTATTTTTACCCCTCTCTTCCCCTGTTTAACCTACATGGATGGGGGCTTCTTCCCATCTCTCATCTTAATTTCTGGGCTACTCACAGTAAGGGAAGGCTCTTCCCATTGGTGCCTATAGGAACCTCTGGTTTGCTGCTCCCGGTCCTCCTCTGTTTCCCATGGAACATTCAGACTTCCCTGGTTTGTCATTCCTGATAAGCTTAAGAGTTTAAACCCTACATTCTTCATCTTCCTATGGCTGGTGTAGATGCTGGTTGGGCAGCCTGACACAAAGACACACACACACACACCCCCCACCCCCCCCCCCAGCGCATGAAATAAATGGATGCAGAAGCTTCTGTGTGCTTGGTGGAATGAGTCATAACTCCTAGACTGATGTAAAGCTCTGAGCACACACTCTACTCTTAAGGTAGTATCAACTCAGGCTTTTTAGGGAGGGGTTTTGTGTGTTTGTTTGTTTCTCTTTAGTTTATTCTAGCCCATATATAGTCTCCAGTATAATTTTAGTTTCCTCAGATGTGCAGCCTAAAATCCTACAATACTCTGCGAGCTGATTGCGCCTTGGACAGCCTCCATGGAGAATTTTGCTTCTACTAGTTGTAGAAGTTACTGTTCGTCTTTAAAAAGAGATTAGCTACTAAAATAGTATTTGTCAGTAACCTAGAAAGGGGAGAAATTTATATATTCATGTTTTGAAGAGAAGCAAGATTTCCTTGTAACATGCAGCCAGCATGGTGTCCTGCCTAACCAATCTTGTCTCATTCTGTGATTGGGTGACCCACCGAGTGGGTGAAGGGAAAGCTGTGGATGTGGTGTAACTAGACTTCAGCAAAGCCTTTGACACAGTCTCGAACAGCATCCGTATGGAAAAGCTGGCCACCCGTGGCTTAGATGGATACACACTCCACTGGGTTAAAAACTGGCTGGATGCCTGGGCAGAGACTAGTTGTGAATGGTGCCGCATCCAGTTGGTGTCCAGTGACCAATGGTGTCCCCCAGGGATCAGTACTGGGCCCAGTTCTATTCAGCATTTTTATTGATGACCTGGATGAGGAGATTTGATCTACCCTCAGTAAATTTGTGGATGACACCTAATTGGGGGGCAGTGTCAATCTGCTGGAGGGGAGGAAGATGCTGCAGAGAGATCTGGACAGGCTGGGTCAAAGGGCAGAGGCCAACGGGATGAGGTTTAACAGGGTCAAGGGCAGGGTCCTACCCTTTGGCCATAATAACCCCCTGCAGCTACAGACTGGGGGATGAGTGTCTGGAGAGCAGCCTGGCAGAGAGGGACCTGGCAGTACTGTTTGACAGCTGGCTGAACAGGAGCCAGCAGTGTGTCCAGGTGGCCTGGAAGGTCAGTGGCATCCTGGCTTGCATCAGCAATAGTGGGGCCAGCACGACTAGGGATGTAGTTCTCCCCCTGTACTGGACAATGGGGAGGTCTCCCCTTGAGTACTGGGGGCAGTGCTGGGCCTCTCATTTCAAGAGAGATTGACGACTGGTATAGGTAGGTCCAGAGGAGCAATGAGGCTTGGGAAGGGACTGGAGGGAAAGTCTGCTGAGGAGAGGCTGAGGGTGCTGGGGTTTTTTAGCCTGGAGAAGAGGAGACTCAGGGGGGACCTTCTCCCTCTCTACAACTCCCTGAAGGGAGGTTATAGTCATGTGGGAGTCAGCCTCTTCTCCCAGGCAGCTAGCACCTGGACGAGAGGGCAGGGCCTGAAGCTACCCCAGGAGGGTCAGGTTGGATGTTAGGAAGCCCTATCTCACAGAATAGTGATCAGAGCCTGGAATGGACTGCCTAGGGCAGTGATGGAATCCCCATCCCTGGAGGTGTTTAAGGACAACCTAGCTGTGCCCTTAGTGGTATGGTCTGGATGATATGGTGATGTTAGGTCCTGGGCTGTGCTGGATGATCTTAGGGGTCTTCTCCAGCCTCAATAATTAGACTCTGTGTACTTTGTTTCTTGTACTTTGTTTCTCACTGAGGGCTATGTGGTTTTTTTATTCTTCCAGAAATACTGGGTTTGTTTCTCAGAACTGTTAATAGTACTGGGGTTTTGACTTCTTTAAAAAATAAGGGATTGGTTCTCTTTATGCCTACAGAAAATATGGTTTTGTATATTATATATGCTTGCCTTATGTATTTGTGTGCACATATGGTTTAGACTTCAATATGGAAGAAGGAAAAAAATATAGGGAAGTATCTGTTACAGGAACAATTCCCAAACCAAAGTTTGCCCTGAGGACTACGATGAGCTGCATTGCTGGATCTTGCTTTGCTCAGCACGATGAACTTTTGTTAATGACTTGAGCCCAGAGCACTGCTGGGATCTGAGAAGACTGGCCTACTAGTGATAGAATTAGTGAGGCTTCTGTACTTCCAGTTGAAATGTCTTCTTGTTAATGTCTTCCTAATGCTAATGAGGAAGTTCAGTGTTATTTGTGTCAATAAAATTATAGAATCATAGAATTGTTTAGGTTGGAAAAGACCTTCAAGAGTCCAACTGCCAACACAAGGCCACTACTAAACCATGCCTGTAAGTGCCACAGGATCACAGAATGTGTTGGGTTGGAACGGACCTCCAAAGGGCATTTAGTCCAAACCCCACCTGCAACAAGCAGGGCCATCACTCACCAGATCAGATTGCCCGGAGCCCCATCCAGCTTGACCTTGAATGGTTCCAGGGATGGGGCCTCCGCCACCTCTCTGGGCAGCCTGTTCCATATTCAAGACCTTTTTCCTCTTGTCCATCCTCAGTCTGCCCTTTTCCAGCTTCAAATCATGACTCTTACTCCTATCATTTCCTTCCTTTGTGAACTGTCTTCCCCAGCCTTCTGATAGGGATTGGAAGGTCACCACATCTCCACGGCTGGGAAACACGGCCAGGGATGGCAGTTCATCCCCCTCTCTGGGCAGCCTGTTCCCAGGAAGAAGTTTCTCCTTAGGGCCAACCTAAATTTCCCCTGCGGCAGCTTGAGGCCATTTCCTCTTGTCATGTCCCTTGTTCCTTATGAGAACAGACAAAGCCCCACCTCTCCACCCTCCTGTCAGGTAGTTGCAGACAGTGAGGTCTCCCCTCAGCCTCCTTTTCTCCAGACTAACCAGCCCCAGCTTCCTCAGCTGCTCTTCACAAGGTTTCTTCTCCAGACCCTTCCCCAGCCCTGTTGTCCTTCCCTGGCCTCACTCCAGCCCTTCAGTGGTAAAACCCAGTTAAAATCAGGGTGAAATCCTTTCTTAAAGCAGTATTGGAGTGGAGGCCTTTGTCATTTCATCTCGTTAGTTCTTGCTTGCTCATGCAATGACAAGACAGAGCTGGTTTGTTCATTGCATACCTAAAACTATTAATGTAAAAAAAAAATCACATCTGCCTTTCCTGCATTGTTTGGGCAAAAGAAAGGGAAACACTTGGAAACTCTTCTAGAAGTAGCGTTTCCAGAATTGAGTCATGTCTTGGGTTCTAAAACCCAAGGATACCGTAGCCTTGGCATGGCTCATGGTGTGGTTTGTGCAGTGCTTATTCCTTGTGCTCTCAGGTGTGAGCGCCAATCCGCGATGTACGTGTTAGTGGGCATAAAAATAGAAAGCCGGGAAACCAAGATCCCTGTGCTGTTTTTATCAGATCTATTAATCCTTTACATTTTTCATTAAAAAAAGCATTTTAAGAAGACTTACCCTGGAGTAGCTGAATGCAGATGTCCTGATCCACATACAGAAATTCCTAACATTCTCCGTAGATGTTTATCTTGGTGAGAAATAATCATTGTACAACTGCAAGGTTGACTTTTCCCCTCACACCTAACAACACTCCTCCTGTAGGCAAAGGACTGATGAAGATTGCTAAGACTTTGTAGCAGGTGTTTGGTAATGCCTCTCGCATGTATTCCCTTGTCTATAAAGAAAATGGTCTGAGATTTTGTCCTCATACAAGCCAATACCTGAGCATGTCTACAAAGCTCTGGAGTTGAACTAACTCATTTAACTTCATCAGAGCTACTTTTGATTTGTGCCTGTGCTGAAGTTGGTCGTTCCAGGACCTAATTTGCCGAAATTATAACAAGTACTTAATTCCTGAGGTTAAAATGCCCTTTGTTTGCATTTGTGATGTTCCCATGAAAAGCAAAGCCCCAGCATGGGGTAAATGTGGATACCTCAGCTCATGGAGAAATGAGGTTTGGCCATCACAGCTCTGGACCAACACAGAAACTCATCTAGAGAAGCCCAGTGGTGGGGCCAGGGTGGTCTGTGCTCTATCATTTGCTGCATTCAAGTTATTTAGTGAAATGTTTGAAGGGTACTTTGTGCCATCGTGTCAAAACCATTGGAAAACCTTCCTTATCCCAAATAATACAAAACCAGAGGAACAAGAGTTGGTTACGGTGGGAGCAAATGGAAAGCTAATGACATTACAAAAACGTGTTGATGCTTTTGCACAGCTCTGCAATAAAATATTTAGATTAAAAACAAATTGGATGGTTTTCAGATTTAGTAGCACCCACCAGAGTAAAAAATCATGTCCAAACTAAATTTATTCATTTCACCCCACACACTTTTTTTAAAATTTACTTTGAATGATTGTTACCGTTTGTTCAGATGGTTTAACATCTCAAAAATAAAATATATTAACAAAAATATAGCTGGGAATTAGAAAGTTTCTCTCAAAAGAGAAATTGGGGTGTGCAGTGTTGCTCTGCTGGAGGGGAGGAAGAATGCTGCAGAGAGATTTGGTTAGACTGGGTCAATGGGCAGAAGCCAACAGGATGAGGTTTAACAGGGTCAAGGGCAGGGTCCTACACCTTGGAAACAGTAAGCCCCTGCAGCTACAGACTTGGGAGGTGAGTGGTGGAGAGCAGCCTGGCAGAGAGGGACCTGGCAGTACCGGTTGACAACCAGCTGAACAGGAGCCAGCAGTGTGCCCAGGTGGTCCGGAAGGCCAATGGCATCCTGGCTTGCATCAGCAATAGTGTGACCAGCAGGACTAGGGACATCACTATACCCCTGTCCTGGGCACTGGGGAGGCCTCTCCTTGAGTACTGGGAGCAGTGTTGTGTCCCTCACTTCAAGAAAGAGGTGGAGGGGCTGGAGTTAGGTGCAGAGGAGCAACAAGCTGGGGAAGGGACTGGAGGGAAAATCTGCTTAGGAAAGGCTGAGGGAGCGGGAATTAGCCTGGAGGAGACTCAGAGGGGACCTTCTCTCTCTCAAGAGCTCCCTGAAGGGAGGTTGTAATCTGGTGGGGGTCAGCCTCTTCTCCCATGCAGCTAGTCACAGGGTAAGAGCTGCCAGGGGAGGGTCAGGTTGGATATTAGGAAGCCCTTCCTCAAGCAAAGGCTGATCAGAGCCTGGAATGGACTGCCCAGGGCAGTGGTGGGGTCCCCATCCCTGGAAGTGTTTAAGGACAGCCTGGCTGTGGCCCTTAGTGCCGTGGTCTTGCCGATGGAGTGATATTGGGTCATGGACTGGACTTGATGAGCTCAGAGGTCTTTTCCAGTCTCAGTCATTCTGTGATTCTGAGTAGTAGCTGCATAACTGTTTTGTCCCCAGTCCAGGAAGATATTTTAAAAAAAAAAGAAAGAAAATCAAAACATTCTTACATTTGAGCAGAGACATATGTTTGGTGGGTTGGCACCAGACTAAGATACAGAATCCTGTAGAACCAACTCTTCATACTCCAGGATATTTAGAGGAACAGCATTCAAAACAGGGTGCTAGAGAATTAAAAGGGGAAAAAAAAGAGAACCCAACAGAGAATGTAGCTTGTCTTTAAGACAAAAAATAACTTGTTTGAGACCTTTTTGACTGTTCCTTTGTTTCAGTGTTTCTGACCTAGCAGAAGCAGATATTGTACATAAGATAATGTGATATTAGAGAAGAAAATGCTTTAATTTCATTGGTAAATTGACATTAATTGAAGATGAGATCATAGTGTTCCTTCTGGCTGTTAGGTTGATGATCACAAAGTCCTATGAAGTAAAAAATAGCCAAACACTTGGGTTCCATAAAGTGGAATGACCAGGTCCCAAGAGATGTTGAAGATACTTCTGAAATGTGTGGTCTCCCACAGGAGAAATGTTTTCCCTCTGCCGTGCTGCTCAAACTCCTTCGAGAAGGCTTTGAGGTTTTGAGAACAAAACTAATGACACCCTTACAGTGACTGCAGTGGTTATGTACGAGAGAACGATGATTAAATCCCATCAGAAATAACATCTGCAATGGGAGCAGAGTTGAAATATCTGGATTTGGGTTGTAAGGTTCAGTGCCAACAAAAGGAAATACCATCTATTAACACAAAAGGCCAAGTGAGAATGATTTACTGATAAGGAAAAAAAGTCTTCTCAGTGGCACTTAAAGGATCTGGGGAGATTTGGCTGTGATTCAACTTTGTGAGAAAATGGAATGTTTGAAGGGCAATTGATAGAAAACCCCAACACTGAATTACACGTGTAGTGTCGCCTTTAGGGAAAACAAGTCAAACTCCAGTTGCACCAGGGGAGGTCAAAATTGGCCCTGAGGAAGAACTTCTTCCTGGAAAGGGTCCTCAGGCCTTGGAACAGGCTGCCCAGGGAGGGAGTTGAATCACCATCCCTGGCTGTGTTTCCCAGTCATGGAGATCTGGAGCTCAGGGACAGGGTTTAGCAGTGGGTTGCGACAGTTGGGTTTGTGGTTGGACTCGATGAGCTTGAAGGGCTTTTCCAACCTAAACCATTTCGTGATTCTGACTCTGAGCCGCTTTGAAGACAACCTGTTTAAAATGGCAGGATGAAGTGTTGCATTAATTTCCCTATAGATGCTTTGTGGTCTGTGTTCCTCTTTTAAAAAGCAGGGTTTTTTTTACTCCAGTTCTCAGTGTGTCTTCAGTTTGCAAGTCTCTCCGGCAGCAGGTGTTCTTTCTGCTTTATAACCACCACGAAGGACCTTCCGCACTGAACTTATTAAGCAAATCTGTTGATGGATTGTGCTTTGGCTTCTGTACCGGTTTATTCCTCTGACTTTATTGGGTTGGCACATAGAACAGGGAACATACAGCCAAAGCCAAGTGCAGCAAACAAAAGAACCGTGTGTCGTGGCTGCACGCGCTGCAGCCCTGTCAAATCAGAGCTAAGTCTTTGGGGTTCGGTGTTCCTGTGACACACCTTACTGCAGTCATGTCTACTATCTGACATCAAGTTCTTTAGTGACTTGGAGCAGCTTATCAGCAGAACTTGTTGTTTGCCTCTTTGTTGTTACCGCCCACTTCTGCGCGCTCCAAGTATTTCATTAGCGTTCAAGTATTCTGAAACGCTCCGTTCCTTTCCTCTCCTGCCCCTCAACCCTGCTCAGAACGTATCTGGACATACCAGGGCAGCGTCACTTTCTGTTCCTACACAGCAGCCTTTAGTGCTTCACTGGGGTCATTTTGTATCTGGGGTTTTATGCCTGTACCAATCCATCAGCTCTCACTTTGGCAAGCATCAAGGCACAGTGTTCATCCAATTTCTTTTTCAGATTTTTCATTAGAAAAAGAGAGTACACGTAATCACGGGAGAGCCTGGGCAACTGTTATTTCGTAGTCTGATCTGACAGTTACTTTTTCTACGAGGGAGTGAAGGGTTTGGAAGCCCTAGAAAGAGCAGAATACTCGTTTATGTATTTAATAGCTTACCATTTTGTGGAAGAAGTTGATTTGAAAGGTGCTATTGGGTAATGGTTGGATTGACTTCAGAAGGACCAAACATGGACAACTCTGTCAAAGCTTTGTCATAAAGCTGAGATTAAATAACTTTTGTATACTGATATGGGCAAACTGCAGAACCTGGGTTGTTTCTCAGAGGTATTTAAGTGTTACTGGTTTCCTTTGGTTAGAGTTGGATTCCTCCTCGTGATGGCTTATGCAGGCACCAGTGGGGCTGAACTTTGTTTATACCATTGAGTACATCCATACGGGTCGGTTATGCTGGTTTAAGACAGTTATCAAATGTTCTGTCTCATTTTACACAGCTATGCTTTGAAGTTGCCTCATTAGGGAGATGTTCTCCAGAGCACAGAGTGTCAGGACAGCCTGGTCTAGTGAAAGGTGTCACTGCCTACGGCAGGGGGTTAGAACTAGATGATCTCTGAGGTCCCTAAACCATTTTATAACATTCTGTGATGTAGAAAAAATGAGGGGGGTTGACCGCTGGACCAGGTTGCCCAGAGAGGCTGTGGAGTCTCCATCCATGGAGATGTTCCAAGTCCAGCTGCATGCTCTAGGTTGCTCTGCTTGAGCAGGTGAGGTGAACCTAGAGGTCTTTGGCAACCTCAACTACTCTATGAAAATTTGATCATGGTTACAATAGACAGGTGGATTCTCTTTCACTCGAAGTTGCAACCTGAAGAAAAGAAAATAAATAGTTGGGTATTTTAGCAGATGTTGATTCCAAAGGAAGGAGATCTGTGCATTAGTCTGGTTTATGCTGACCCTAACATAATTTTTTTAAAGTCAACTTTCAACAGATACAGCACTGAAATGTGAGAACAGCACAAATAGCTGAAACCAAAGAGTTAATTTGTTCAATAATTTTTATTCCATTTATTTGTTCAGTAATAGTATTTTAGGTTTTTTAACCCATCACTGGCATTTTGAAGGGTGTCAGATTTGGCTTTTCAAACTTGAGGGGAAGTGAGTTAATTTTTCATAACCTCTTAGTGCTTTATAATATAAAACACTTCAATACTCATTTGTAATTTTTATTTCTCTTTTAGAATCTTTAATACATGGAATGATTCCTGCTGTTATTTTTGTGGAACGGTGAATTTAACAGTGAATTTCTCAAGTTTGGTTATTTAGTCTTAAAGATATTAATGTGGAGTAACGGTTACGTGCCTCAAATACCTAAATGCCTTCTGGTGTAATGGCCCCAGTGCTGCTCTATTTGTTTTTAACAGCAGCTAATAAATTCCTGTATTGTATGAAATGCACAATTGTACTTTGTGCCTTCTTAATAAACACTTGCATTATTTTTCTCTCCAACAAAATCTTCAGTCTAGTTACATCTAACCTGGCTGTGTGGTGTTTGTCCTCAGATCCTTGTTGACGATGGTGGTCATTGGAGGCACAAACAGTGAAGAATATCTAATTTACAGACAAGATATTTGAAATCTGTGTCAGACAGCAAAGGTAAATAGAATCCGTTCTGTGTTTCTGTATAAGTTAGATCAGTTTTGTCCTCAAAAATAACCCATGTGGAAGAGCAGCTGAAATTCAGGAGCCTGACTGCACTTCCAAAATTTGATCTTATTTTAGGAAGTTTACTCACCCTCCAAATTAAAACTAATCAGCTCTATGGAAGGAGCTCAGATGCTTTTCCTCCATTTAGTTACAAGAACACGAGATCTTACCTTGTATTTTTTTCTGCATTTAATGTTACTCCATAGATTATCTTATTGCAGGTTTTCTGACCATTTGCAATATCTGTGTGTGGTACTGATGAGAACCACACTTGCATCAGAAGCGTAGTTGGGCATGGGGATTGCAACTCAAAAAGACCAAAGCTGTGTGGAAAAGAAATAGACAGCAATCCTCAACTTCTGTGGAAGTTTAGAAATGTGACTTTTTAATTAAAATATCATTTAATTGGAAAGATTAGAGACCCAAATCTGATTGCTCTGTGCTTGTACTGTTTATTTCGAATGAGTGGATTTGTGATCAAAATAAGTAGCGGATATTCAAAAAGGTTTTCTTTGCACATTGTTTTTCTGTTTTGAAACTACCTGTATAAATAACCCTCTAGGTAATATAGGAAGAACTTTTTTTGTTACGGAACTACAGTTAATTTCCCCCCTCATTATCTGCTGTTAATTTAATGTGTGGTAATATCGGAAATTTTGCGATGATTATATGGCAGTAGATTTTTGGTTAGCTGTGCAGCTCTGCTATGAGCAAACCAATTAAGACATAATTTCAGAATATAATTGAACTCCTAATGGGGCACTTCAATTCACTACACATTTACATATTTGCTTTTCTTTGTTTCACTAGACAGGTCCAGCTTCAGTTTTTGAACTTCTCAATGCAGCAGCTCCATCAGAGACTTTTCAAAATGGAGCGTGTAAAATGCTGTTGAATAAGGGGAGAGAGAAGTTCATGAATAAGCTACTTAGTTCTCAAATCTGAACTTTGAATAGCTTTTATCAGCTGTTTATTTTAAGAATAAAACTTAGTGTGTTATGAGGATGCTATGGCACCCTCAATGCTTTTCTGGCCCACAGTGTAACAGTGAAAACCCATCTAGTTAGGACAAAGTCCGTTTAGCTTTCAGAACTATTTATGTTCCTTCAGGGAAGTCTGGACAGCCTTGACCTGCTGGGAGATATTCTGGAGACCTCTCTAAGTGGAACAGACTGCCCACGGAGGTGGTGGAGTCACTGTCCCTGGAGGGGTTCAAAAAATAAGTAGATATGGCCCTATGGGACAGGGTTAAGTGGGCAGGGTGGGAATTGCATTGACAGTTGGACTGGATGATCTTGTAGGTCTCTTCCAACCTTAATGATTCTATGTTTCCATTAACTGATTCTTCAAACATTATGAGTGGAAAATTTGTGGGGTTTTTAGCCCTAGTTTAACTGCAGGGGTACTAAAACATTGCTGTGTGTGGATATCACCATGTGCAAACATATCTGGGCCAACACACCCCTGGTCCCATTGAGGTTTCCGTCCTTCCAGATGTTCTCAACTCCATATGATGCTGTGAGAGAGCAGCAGCTAGGAAAGAGTTAAAAAGTGCCATACACAGAACTGACTTCCAAGACTTTAAATAAGGAAACGAACAGTTGCTGTTTGTTAGGGGAAAGCTCAAATTAAGGAGGAAATGGAGGCAGATCTCTTGCCTTCTTTTTTCTGTTTCTTATTTTTGTTTTTGACCCCTTTCATTTTAAAGATGAGCAGCACTGAGCTGAGAGGTTATTTCCGCTCCTGCCATGCTGAGGTGAAGTTTTGGGGTTTGTTTTGTTGTTGCTCTCCCCTTCAAGGACAGACCTTTGCGTATGTTTTTATTTGTTCTAGAATGGGGACTTTGGGACCGTTTGGGAAAAGAAAACTGTATGTTGGGGTGGGGGGGCAATAATGATCAAACTCTGCATTGGAGTTGAGAAGAAACATTTTATTTTGCATGTGCAGAACTGGGACAGGGAAAGTATTTCTCTAAGGTTAATGTTTTACTAGTTATTTCCTTAAAGTTTTAATACATACGTGTGGATAAACCTCGGAATGCTTCTGCAAAATCCAAAAAAACCCCCATGCAGCTCTCGGTCTCAGCATCTTAGCTTTTATTTTGCACTGGTTTTGTCTAAACTGTTCGCAGCTTTATAGTTATGTGCAGCCACTGTTTCTGTTGCATTTGATCTATTTTTAAATGCAAGGGCTTTTTGTATTTAATACGCATTACGGTGCTTGCAGTCTAATACTTCAAAACCTTAGTGACCTTGGTTCACCCCCCTCGTACCTTGTTACATTATCATGCAGTCTTTAATTATATGATAACATGCTATTTTTCCTCCATAGAAGGAAATCCTTGCATTAAATAGATGACATTGAATGCAGCTATCTAGTATTTTCAATCATTCGTGTGCGTGGTTTTGTATCTTCTGCACTATATAATTTTCAGACCTTCAGAATTTGCTGTTATTCTTCACTGAACCCTTTTTAGCAACAGGTTTTCTCTAAGGCTTTCTGGCAAAACCCGGGCTCTGAATCCCTGGTAATTTTGCAGAAACATTTTGACTTCTGGGAGTTTCCTTTGCTTGCTTTTTTAATGGGCTCTGGGCTTCTGCACTTCTTCCAGGAGTTGCAGAACTGGAGTACTCACTTCCACAAGATTCATGGAATCATAGAGCAGTTTAGGTTGGAAGGGAGCTCAGAGATCATCTAGTTCCAACCCCCTGCCATGGGCAATGACACCTCTCACCAGACCATAGCTTTTTATGAGGACATAACCACGTGGATAGATGATGGCAAAGCAGTGGATGTGGTTTATCTTGTCTTCATTAAAGCAGTTGACACGGTCTCCCACAGCATCCTTGCAGCCAAACTGAGGCATTGTGGTCTAGATGGTCAGGTAATGAGGTGGATCGTGAGCTGGCTGCAGGATAGAAGCCAGAGAGTAATGGTCAATGGGACAGAGTCTAGTTGGAGGCCTGGATCTAGTGGAGTCCCCCAGGGGTTGGTACTGGGACCAGTACTACTCAATCTATTCATTAATGACTTGGATGAAGGATTAGAATGCACTGTCAGCAAGTTTGCTGATGACACAAAGCTGGGTGGTGTCACCGACACCCCAGCAGGCTGGAGAGCTGGGCAGGGAGAAATTTAATTAACTATAACAAGGTCAAGTGTAGAGAATTGCATCTGGGCAAGAACAACCCCAGGTACCAGTATGAGTTGGGGACTGACTTGTTGGAGAGCAGTGTAGGAGAAAGGAACCTGGGCGTCCTGGTGGCCAGCCAGTAATGTGCTGTTGTGGCCAAGAGGGCAAATGGCATCCTGGGGTGGATCAGAATGGGGATGGTCAGCAGATCGAGAGAGGTTATTCTCCCTCTCTACTCTGCACTTGTGAGACCACATCTGGAATGTTGTATCCAGTTCTGGGTCCCTTCGTTCAAGAAGGATGTAGAGCTGCTGGAGGGAGTCCAGAGTAGAGCAACGAGGATGATGGAGGTGGAACACCTCCCTTATGAGGAAAGGCTGAGGGAGTTGGGTCTCTTTGGCTTGAAGAAGAGGAGACTGAGGGGTGACCTCATTAATGTCTATAAATATTTGAAGGATGCGTGTCAGGAGGATGGAGCCAGGCTCTTCTCAATGTCATCTAGCGATAGGACAAGGGGCAATGGGTGTAAGCTGGAACATTGGAGGTTCCATATGAATGTGAGAAGGCACTTCCTCACAGTGAGCATGACGGAGCACTGGAACAGACTGCCCGGGGTGTTGTGGAGTCTCCTTCACTGGAGACATTTAAAGCCCACTTGGATGTATTCCTGTGCAACTTGGTCTAGGTGATCCTGCTGTGGTAGTGGGATTGACCTCGAAAGATCATCTAGTCCCCTTCCGATCCCTAATGTTCTGTGATTCTGTGACCAGGTTGCCCATAGCCCCATCCAACCTGGCCTTGGACACTGCCAGAGATGGAGCAGCCAAAGCCTCCCTGGGCAGCCTGTTCCAGGGCTTCAGCACCCGCACAGGGATGAATTTCTGCCTCAGATTTCATCTAAGTCTGCATTCTTTCAGCTTGAAGCCACCTCCTTTGTCCTATCACCGGAGTCCCTTGGAAAAAGTCCCTTTCCAAATTCCTTTTAGCCCCCTGAGGTACTGGAAGCTTCAGTAAGACACACCACACCCCCCAGGATTTTTTCAAGGCAGAAAAGCAAGAGCAGTGATCCGCATAAATTGAAAGTATAGTTGGCCTAGGAATATTTTTATGAAGTCATCATTTCATTCTTCTTGGTTCTCAGTTTCAGGTTCAGCCATTCTTACTTGTCTCTGAGTTCCTTGTCTGTCTCATGTCCTTTACCTCTGTTTTCATTCTCCTTCTTCCAACTAATTTCTGATGTCAGCCAGATTCTATTTCAAGTTCATTCTGAGTTCTCTCACAGTCCCAGCCTTCCCTCCTTTCACTTGCTCTCCAAAATTACGGTTCTGTTCCAGAGTTGCACCCCTTTTTCTCAGGGTGACTCTGCACAGATGGGCGCTGAAGGTTGCACATCCTTCTACCCATGCTTGGAGATGAGTCAGCTCCCATACAACAGCCCTGTAGCTACTTCAGCGTGACTGTGAGGAGCTACGGAGGAGCCTCGGTGCTCTGCTGGGGAGGTCATACACAACCATGATGCAAAGATCAGCTGTCTGCCAAGCGATGACCTTGTTATGTAGTGCTTTGGAATTCTGCATTTCCAAAAAGCTTCAAACTGTGGATTTGTTTGGAATTTAAGGGTATACAAGGCCTCAGAATATTTCTTTTTCCTGATAATTATTCAGAAGTGTGATATATTAGAAAAAACAGGATCACACAATCACTAAGATTGGAAGAAGCTACAATATCATCCAGTCCAACCATCAACCTGACCCCCCTCCACCCACTAAATCGTACAATCATTGAGGTGGAAAATGTAAGTCAAACAGTCCAGAAACATCCTCTACAAACCCAGGTATTTCCTGAGATCATCCTGAAAAACCCCAGTTTGGTAACGTGTGACCAGCAAAAACAGGCAAACATGGAGAGATACAGACAAACAGAATGGCTGAGATTGGAAAAACCTTTCAGGCTCATC
>JAOXOE010000602.1:23825671-23837662 GCA_028565055.1 Phoeniculus purpureus
GTAATATCTTCCCTGGTAGAGATCCTTCCTGCCCACCAGCTTCCCTTAAGTTAGATTTCAGCTGAAGAAAGACCCTGGAGTGTCATCATTGTGGAGATAAGAAAATAGTAATGACTTGGGCTTTAAAATACCGGGAAGTCTTACTCATCGTAGCTATAGAGCCTAATACAGTGTCAGCTAAAACACCAGAGAGGACATGTGCTTCTGCAGGCAGATAGTAGAAGCTCTGATGTGGAAATCTATTTCAGAAGCAAGTCCCCAGTATTTTGCCAGCTGATGCGTGCTGGTTGCTCTCAAGCAGGTTTAATTTGTGCCTCTGCTTCCTGGAAGCTTGGTTTGCTGTCCTTCCCTTGCTTTCAGTTTGTATTTTTAACGTGTGACCATGTTGCTCAGACTGACGTTCACACAAGTGCTTGGACTTACGTGTGCTTGTGTAGGTTTTTCTTCACTCTTGAGTGTTTCTTATCTCTCTGTAAATGGTGTTTGTCGTAGCGTTGCTTCAGGCGTTCCCTTGCAGCTGTGTAGCATTGCAGACATAAATGTGGCTTTATGGTTTGTTGTCCTTTGTACTCTATGTACTGCCTTCCACACTGGAGCTTTCTGGGGAGAGTGGCTAGTGTGTTGTATGTCCGTGACCCATTTCCAGTTATGGTGTTGGAAGGCTTCTGTCGTACAGAAAGAAAATGAATTGTTTTACAGTGAAACAACTTCCCTGTAAAAGCACAGACCTTGGATTTCCTTCCCCATGGACAAGTCGCTGACATGCTTGTTGCCTTTGAAAAAACAAAATAACAGCAGAAGCGAAGACTGATGATAGCCACTGTAGCCAGTATGTCTTGGTGCACAGCGCTACTAGTGTAATGCAGCAGGCATCTCTCAGTATCTGCTTTGTCTGTGCTACTTCATATACATAAATATACCCTGGGCCAATTCCCTTGCGGATGTGTTTGGAGTACTCAGGGGTCTTGCTCTGCTGGTTTGAACGCTAATTCTTTAAGAGCAAGTGTTCATGTGGGCTACGGTGCCCAAGGCTCCAGTTTTATCATCATCTGGGATTTACAAATACTCTGTTTTTCAGCTCCTTCTCTGCTGTAAGAGTAGCTGTGGGGAAAAAAACCCAGCCAGAATCTATCCCGTCTCCTTGCTTTTACCAAGCAACTAAATTTCAATGAAGCTCAAGAGAGAGATTCCACAGCTGTAAAATAGAAGTTCTATGGGTTCATAATCTGGGATTTTACTTCTTTCTTAGACATTGGAGATGGCTGCATATCCTGAGGTGTCTGCTTATTACCTCAGCTTTAGGGGAAAATAGAATGCGGTATTTCCTTGAACTGAGCAAAATGTCCTTCAGCACTGGTCACAAGCAGCGACTGAGATATTGCAGCTGCATAAAACTAGGAACACCTGTCAGTATCAACGCTGGGCTGGATTAAGTGATGGCTGAAAGTATAGGAAATCCTGCTCTTCATCTGACTGATGGCTGTTGCCAAGGGGAAGCATTGTTTTACAAAAACACTTCTCTTGATGTAACTGCAATGCTGTAACTACAAACTGCCTACGGAGAATTCATATTTTTCTACCTATCCCTATAAAAGAAGAACGTGGTGCTGTTTACGTGTCATCTCTCACAGAGCTAAGGGATTGAATTTAGTTACATGAGGCAGATCGATGGCATCATTCTTGCAAGGTAGCTCTAGCATCATGTCTCTCATGCTTTTAATAGCCCAGCTGCAGTACATGTGGGGGTCAGGTAAGCTTTTCCTCTGGTAGTTTCTTAACATTACAGCAACACTTTATGGTTCTTCCTGTAACTGCTGGTTCTAAATTACTTGTACGTCTGTGAAGAAGGAGACAGTGAGGGTGACAGAGCACTGGAAAGGGCTGCCCAGGGGGGTTGTGGAGTCTCCTTCTCTGGAGGCATTTTAAAACCTGCCTGGATGTGTTCCTGTGTGACTTGGTCTAGGTGATCCTGCTGTGGCAGGGGGATTGGACTAGATGGTCTTTCGAGGTTCCCTTCCATTCCCCAATGATTATATGATTCTATGTCATCCTGAGTGTAAATGTGAGAGACCACAAGGGTTGGCCCTCTGCTCTTCCATCTTTGCCTCTCTTCTTCAGTGGTCAGTGTCTGAGGAAGAGTGTCGATTCTGCCTTTGATCTCAATCTGGGAATTCCTGAATCCAGCTTCTGCATTCAGTTCCTTTTCCTACAAATTGAAAATTTACTTGCAGTGGTAACTACTTCGAGGGCAGGGGGTCTGTTAATGTTTATATATCATTTATATGTGGGTGTGTATGTGCATGAACATGTATCTGGAGATCCGTGATTCTGTGATCTGAAGTTTCATGGTAGATCTTCTCGAAAATTTCTCTTGTTAACCAAGTCCTTGTATCCATTCTCCAGCAGTGGGTTCTATTTCCATAGCCTGAAATGCTGTGGAAGCGTAAAGCATTGGAGGGTACAGTCAGAGCTGGAGATGACACTTGGCCAGTAGAGCATTCTGCTTTTACATTTATGGTCCTAGGAGAAAGAGAGACTCTTTTAGAGGGCAATTGAGCATATGGATGTATTTAGGATCAGCTTAGATTGATGGATTTTAAACCATACTTTGGGCTCTGCCTTTCCTCACTGACTGCTGAATGTGCCTGGGTAACCTCCTAGTTCTGTTGAATGTTTCCTCCTCTGAAAGCCCGTGTGGGTTTCATGTAGTGAAGCATCTGCTGGAGAAGCCGTGCGGTCAATGCAAAGCACAGGTATCGATAACTTCTGTTTCTGCAAGTCTCCTTTTAGCACAAACTGTGTTTTATTGCAGAAAGAAGAGGCGTTACCACAACAAAACAGGCAAAGAAACATAAAGACTTGACGAAACAGCACTTCTCCAATCCTTCCCCAAAGTTCAGAGACCCACCAAAACCTGGTGGATCCCCTCCACCAGTCTTCCCGATTTGAGGTGGGTGAGTTCTCTTTGCCACTTTCTCCTCCTGTCACATCCATATGGGTAGCAAACACAGCAATTTCAAACGTTAACAGCATTTTCTTCTGTTTCCTTTGATGTGTCAGAAAACCTGGGTGGGCTCTCAGTAGGCTGGTGTTAGCGGCACTGTTGTTTAGCTGGTGGCAGTGTAGTGCCACCCCTAGAAATGAATGATACCACATTTATTTTTAGCATCCAGGAAGATGATGCAATTGCCATATATAATTTTGCGTGACTTTTCCACTTAACAAAACAAAAATAGCAATTATTGGAAAGAAAATCAGACCGAATCAGGCCAGATGCTGGCAAACAGGTCTCTCAGCTTTTGCCTGTGTGGAGCCCACAGCCCGCATTTGGAATGAACTCTTCCATTTTCAGCATTTTTCAGTTAAATCACAAGGTGAATAGAAAGAATAACCTGAGAAACAGCTAATAATCAAGTTGATTGGTTCAGAAGAAATGTATTTCAAACCTACCTGAAGAAAAAAGGGAGCTGGCTGACTGCTATTCTCCTTCCCAACTCATTTCTGACTGCCCTGGTTTGAGTTAGAACTGAACTCATTCTGCTCAGTGGTTTTACTTTCAGCTCAGATTCTTCTGACTACCAACACTGAAGTCAACAGCATGTTTGTGCAGACAGCATCTGCGTCTATGAGTGATAACACTTGATGTTTACAGTTACTGCCAGGAGCTGGGATGCAGAAAGGCTCTTGCTTAGACTTGCACCTATGAAGACCAAGGTCCCGGTGATGTTATTGTCAGCAGAGGTTCAATGCTGCTTTTGTATATATTCAATTTTATCCTTATTTTCATTAAGACTGTTGTTTTCTTTTAAATCTATAAGTCTCTCTCGCTGTTTCTCTTATCCTTTCAGGGAGGGAGAGGGGGTAGCAAGAGTGTTTCGTGACCAGACCAGCCTCAACCCAACACAGAGTTACTGAGTTTATTTCTGTTACCACAACATCATTTTGGATCATTTTTTCTTATGGAAAGTAAAGTACCTTTAATTTTAGATGTATCAAATACTATATTTATAAGAATGTTGTCTGTATCTTAAGAGATTAGGTGGGGACAGGATTTTTGTTTGTAATCTGTTAGCACAGACTTGTTATGTAAATAGAAAGCTCACAAGGCAACCCAGACAGCACATGCACCGCAAAAAAAACAACCCAGATGTCTTTTCCCCAGAAATACATCCACCATTAGAGTCCTGCAGCTTGGGGAGAAGTCCTTGGGAAGCCGATTGTTAGCCAGTCAAAAAATAGCCATGTTGTAGTGGCTGGGTAGGTCCTGCATTTACCTCTCGGTGACAGACTGGTATTTTCACATGTGGTGCAGGACAGACTGGGACCATCACCTTCCTACTTTCAATAGCAGACTGGAAAAGTTTAAGTGCTTTCTTCAACATCCATTATTTTAAGTGAATTAAAAAAAAAGCCCAAATCCTTTGCAGTTCTCTTCCACAAACGTTTATTTTTAAGTCTTTCCCACAAAACCTGGTAGTTGCTAATAGGCAAAGAAAGGCTGGTTAAAAGGAGAATGAGAAGGAGCCTTCAGGAGGAGGGGAAAAGCAATGCAGAGCCTATTGAATTAGCCACAAAAATTCTCTTGGCTCGCCATATAGGAGCCTTTTGATTATCACCGGTAGTCTGGGCTTTACTATTTATAAATGTGGATTCTGCAGCTGGTCATGTCTCTGTGGTGTCAGGATTTTGATGGTGAGAACTGTGTAAGTGGCATATGCATAATTAAGGTAACGTCTACTTATTTATTTTCTTTCCCAGCAGAAACTTTAATTACATCTTTGCCTACAGGTTTCCATTTCCGGATGGACCATTTTTCTCATTAATTTGTCATTATTTTATTTAGGTATTCAAAGTGAAAATGCAGGTTATTTCTTTGAATTCATTTTAATCATGGGGGTTTTTTTTTTTATAGGTTTCTTGAAGCTTTTATTAGAAGCCTCTTTCCCTGATGCTGCTTCAATCTTTAGTGCTGTCCACATGACCTAGTTATTTTAAGCCCTAGTATGACTTAGGTTTCATTCTTGGGCTGTTTCATCCATCTATTGAAATTGTTTCCAGTAAATTAGTTTTACAGTGTTTGCTGTGATTAGCATTGTGTGCTTGAGGGAAGTTCTTCATAAAACTGCTTCTTATCGATACCTTTCAATGTGCTTAAACATGAATAAATAATTTTATCTGCAAATGTAATGGCCATCGTGAAATTATGATCTAAAATATATTTGTATGCAAATTCTCTAATGGCAGGTATATTGTCCTTCTGTTTGTTTTGTTCCTGTAAAGATAAGCTGTGTTCTGAAGCTGTGGATTGGTATTTATCTATACTTTCATTAATAACCTGTATTAAAATGTTCATTCTTTGAATTATTTCATGCAGCTGATTATATACAGAGGAAACAAGTTGACGATTTGTGTCATTTCTACAACTGAAGAAGAAAATCTTATGTTTAAATTAATCTGTAATAATTCAGAAAACATTGGTATTCAGAGAACTCTGGTAGCTAAGGCTCCTAGATCAGACAACACTGTGAGTCCTCTGGGTATTTCACTGGAGAAAGTTCATGGTGCCTCTAAGTCCATTACATTCATTTTGTTCTTTCCCAGTATGACGGACTTTATTAGGAATAACCTTTAATGCAGCTCTGCTCATCAAGTACTCTACTTCTTCACCTGTTAAAATGCAGTTGACTTTTTTTTTAGATGCTTACAAGCACTCTATATTAAGAACAGATAAGCCCTATAATATTCAGAAGCAATAAACACAGTGCTTAAAAAAATGGGTGATGTCTAGTGATGCCTCACTCTTTAAGAAAATTGAAATGTGTGTTCATAATTTTATAGGGGCATCATTTTCAAAGTCAGATGGTTTGGGGAAGAACTTTGGCAAGTTAATAGTTTTTCTTATAAGTAGTTGACACCTGAAAAACCTGTTGATGGAAGTCTCTGCTGAGTTGGTAAATGTAGTCTGGAATGAGAAAGACTCTTGGGTACCCCTTTTTACAAAATACTGGGCCCAAATTTCGCCCTTAAATCAGGGAGATATTGCTTACTGATAAATTAATGATACTAAGTCAGGAAAAGCCAAACAGCAGGAAGTTGTAGGCAGACAGGTTTTGGGTTCTTTTCCCAGGCAACTTTCACCTGGGCGAGAGGGCAGGGCCTGAAGCTGCCAGGAGATGGTAGGGTTGGATGTTAGGAGGACCTTCCTCATGGTAAGGGTGATTAGACACTGTAATGGACTGCCTGGGGCAGTGGTGGAGTCTCAGTTCCTGGAGATGTTTCAGGACAGACTGACTGTGGCATTTAGTGCCCTGGTCTAGGTGATCGTGGTGATGTTAGGTCATGGGCTGAGCTGGATGAGCTCAGAGATCTTTTTCAGCCTCAGTAATTCTGTGATCATCAAGAAAGCAGAAGAGTTCCTCTTACAGACTTTGTGAAGATATCTTAAGAATCATAGTAATTTGTAGAACGATTTAGGTTGAAAGGTACCTCAGAGATGATCTAGTTCCAACTCCCTGTCACCAGACAAAATTGTCCAGACCATCATCCAGTCTGCTTCAAACTTTTCTTGAATGCTTAGCCCCATCCAGCCTGGTATAGTACTGAGCATTTGCAGCCAGACTATTATTGATGACTTACTTGCTTTTAACCTGCTTGGCTTAACTGCCATTTTTCCTTTGCATTTTGTGCCAATGAGTTTTCTCTTAGAGGAGAAGATTCTAAGACGTTTACCTTGATGAATAATGGCTTTAAAACACCTTCCAAATATTCTGGGTGTGTTAAACATGTATTTCTAATACCTTCCTGTTTCAAAGGCCTACATGGACTCCTTTGGATTTGCCTTTAACCTAATGAGCTCCAGTACATTTGAGCTCTAAAAGAACTGATTAATTGATTTGAAGTCCGCAAAGGCTGTTAACTCCTTTCAGTGTTAGAGAAATTGAAACTGGCAGGGTTGAAGCTTGAGGAACTGTGAGCTGAAGGACTGTGGGTACATTTTGGTGGCAGTTCAGAAGGGAATGGCTCAGTAAGAGATGGATGTTGCAGACTAAGGCAGGTTGTATTCTAGCAGGGAGTTGACTGCTCGATGTCTACCTGTGCAAAGTCTCATTTAATAGCTCATCAGCAAGACTGATGGAACCTCTACATCACCAAGGCCATTTACGGTATCATAACTCTTGAAAGCCTAAACTTTTTGCTTTTGTAGTTAAAGGTTTTTAATGTGTGTCAGTAAAACTCAATCTGTCTGAAGTAGTGACCTCTTTGGTATGTTTGCTACTTCCATCATAAACATCCATGCACGCGTTCTTCAAGAGATCTGAGATCAGCTCATTCTTCTGGACAGTGAACCATCAAAAATTAATCTTTTTTTAGTTCAAATCAGAGCCATCCTGCCCTTTTTGCAAACCAGCTATTATTATAGTTTATGCTACAAAGTCATTGGATAAAGGGGCATCCAAAGCAGTCAAGTGCAATAAAAACATTGGCTCACCCTTTAATTGGCATAATCTGTCTCAACAGATGTAACGAGGGTGCAAGAGTTGCTCAGATGAGGGGTGTACCAAGACAAGGAACCAGCCTCGATGGACATAGCCCATCATCGAGATCCAGGCAGGAGACTGACTAAAGCAAAGCTGAAAGCGCATCAAGCATTTTGAGCCTAAAGATCCCCAAGGTAACTAGAAGCAAGACCATGAGGAGTAATGTAGGTAAGCAGTCACGAGTAAAGCATCGCAAGTCAACTATCTGTTCAACTGAGCAACTTTTGGGTTTGATAGTTTTATGCTGTGATAGTTGTATTTCCAATAGAGTAGTACAAAGATTTGAGCCAGTATTTTTGAAAAAATAATGAACAGAAAGTCAGACTTCTTCAACATTTGATGGTGCCAGAGTAGGAGAGTAAACAATTCAGCAGTTGATATCTTTGTACAAGACAGTGCAGCCATACACAGAACTTTCTGATAACAGAACAAAGGAGAAGAAAGCATTCTTGACCTAGATTTTACAGATTGTATGGCAGGGGCCTACAAAGCACGGGATTTTAAAGGTAAGAAAACTACTGTTTTGTGACAGTGTGATTCATATGAAGCATTAGTCATAATTGGTAGTAATATATTTTGACATAATTAAACAGTAGAACTCCAGTTATCTGTATCAGAAAATATGCAGCACCATCCTTGACCTAGATTATATTGTAGTAGCAAGTGTAGCTGTCATGCCCTGAGATGAAGCCAGAACTTCACAGTGAAATGTAAAATTAAATGCTTTTAGTCTTATACACTTTCATAATCAAAATACAAGGTTATGCCATGTCAACAACCAGCAGATGGAGAAAAAGAATATCCTAGGAAGCTCAAAGAACAACGCTAGGAAACCGAGCTATAAATACCAGGCTAATTCCATAGCTTTAAGATTTCTCCAAAGCTTTTTTAAATCCCTCCAGAAAAGACTGAAGAGATCCCTAATCTGAAGTGCCCCAGTTGAAGAAATGTTTGTGGGTTTGTGTTTAAATAACATTCTGTTCACCTGCAGTAGATTGTTTGGGCATCCTAATGAGTCGACGTAGTGTCTCTACTGTATTTGTTGCATCCAAATAAGGTTTTTAAACACATGGATGCATTTTCATTCTTGTCCATACTTCTCATCCAGAGAAAATACAGAATTCTGACACCTCTGGACAAATATGTACAGTATTCTCACAGAATACTTAATGTCTACAACTCATTGTTTTGTAGAGAGCTATCTCTTTCAGTTCAGAGAGCTAAGCGGAGAACATCCTTCTTCTGTAGGATTCTACAAAAAATTGGGAAGATCATTTGGTATTTTTTCCCCTTCCATTTGTGAATTCTAACTGCAGAACCAAAATTGTAGCTGTATGGAGAGGTACTGGTTTCCATACTTAATACTCTACGTTCTTGGAAGCAGGCTCTCCAATTTCATAGCACTCCAGGGAGGATGTTACTATAATGCAGTTGAGATGGTGAATCTGTGACGTGAACAAGATCTAAGACAAGTGTCTGTAAGAAAATGTGAGCAGTGAAGGGATTCTTTCCTTCATTATGTTGGGCGAAAAGCTGTGTTGGGTGAAACACTTGTGTTGTTGAAGCGCTGTGTAGTGTTGCCTGTTGATGTAGCTGAGGATGTCATGAGAGAGTTATCATGCTTCCATAGAGTGATCCAGATTCCAAGGGATGTCTAGAGTTCACACAGAATAGCTGAGGATGGAAGGGACCTCTGGTGGTCATCTTGTCCAACCCACCTGGTCAAGCAAGGTCACCCAGGGCAGTATCATGGCCAGACAGTTTTTGAATGTCCATGAATGGAGACTCAACCATCTCTCCAGGTGTGTTGTGTTACCCTCACAGTGAAAAAGGTTTTCCAGATGTTCAGGCTCCTGTCTGTGCCTGTTACCCCTTGTCCTGTTACTGGACACCACTGAAAAGAGCCTGACGCCATCTTCTTTGCACCCTTCTTTCAGATATTCATAACACTGCAGGTATTCATAACTTCTCCATTGAGAAGATCTGTCCAGAGCCTTAACTTTCATAATATATATCCAGTACTTTACGTTGTTGCATGTCTCTGCTTGTCATTCAGCTCTGGACATCAGAGGAGAACTGGCTCCACCTCCTTAACCCCGTGGTAGTTAGTGGAAGATCTCTCCTAAACCTCCTCTTGAGCTCCTCTCATGGCACTTCAGAATGTGGTTTAGTGGCCATGGAGGTGTTGGGATGACAGTTGGACTTGATGATCTTAGAAGTAATTTCCAACCTTTAATGATGCAGTGATTGTGCATCCAGAAGCACCTCTTCACTCACATTTCCCTTGAAAAACCACATTAAAAATATCACCTTTGGCAGAAACTTGTGGTTTCCATTCTGGGTTAGAGGAGGATAATTGGGAAAAATCAAAACATCCCAAGTCTTCATTCCTAGAGAGCTGAAAATGTTTACAGTGTATAGGGCCAGTGTCTGACACAGAACTCTGTGTTTGTTGTCCATGAAGACTCAGGTAGGATGGATTTTGCTGTGCTGGACACTGCCCTTGAAAGAAAATCAGTATTAGCCAGAAGAAGGCAAAGCAGAGCAACATGCTGGTGACAGATTTAGAAAGCAGGACTGTTAAAGAACAGCTGAAAGGATTGGGTTTGTTTATTCTAGGCAAAGGAGAACACTGTAGGATGGGCATAAGGCTTTATAAAGATAAGAGGTTTTATAAAAGCAGTGGTGGCAGTTGCTCTGTAGATTTTAAAACAACAAAAAAAAGGGCCTGTTTGCACAAAGGATAATTTAGGGCTGATGTCAAGAGGAAACAGCCTAAGCTTTTTTGTTTTACCTCTTACCTGACTGCAGATACGATGAAAAACTGAGATATTTTATCTGTAACTGTCATGAAGTCTGTGATAGGACATTTTTAAAATGCAATCAGCAGCAGCTTTGAGGGAGGGTCTTGGTAATTTTGTCCTTCTGCTGCTGGCAGTGGGCTGAGCAGTTTGCTCTCCTGAGATCCCTCTTCAGATCCTGTTTCTCTGATTTTGTCAACTTAATTGTGGGATTAGGTTTGTTTTTCCCTGCAAAATTTTTTCTGTAACTGATAATCTACTTCATTTTGAGGTATGTGGTATTTAAAGTCCTTACAGCCTTAATGGGTGGCAGTTTCCATTACAAAAAATAAACCAAAGGACTTTTTTTCTTAAGTAAAATGCTTTCAAAGGCTCTTATTTAAAACAGAGTGAAATTCAGGTTCAGCAGCCTTTGGAAGCTTCCCATGGATTTCCATGAATTCAAATTTCCTTTGAGATGGGAGGCTGAAGTGTAAGAAATAAATACGTGCAAACTAAATGTGTGGGAAGCCATCCTGTGCCCTTCTCTAGCTTGAATTCATATTTCTTAGGTTTTCCTGCCAAGAGTTTATGGCATTGGTTCATTACACTAATGGCTTTGTTTGTGGAGGGGGTTTTGTGACAGACTCTATTTGCGTTACTAAATGAATTTCTTTTTTGAAAACGTTGTGTGGAAGAGCTGACTAAATGGTTCCTTACCTACATTTTCCCCAATAGTTCACCTTTTGGAGCTTGGTGCCAGAACAAGCTAAGTATCTCTGCAGGGTCCCTACCATCTGCATTTCCAAGAGACATTTTTTCAAGCCTATTTGGAGGAGAAAGGACCGTTTTCAGTTAGTATCTGTCTCAACACATAGTCCTTCAGTTGGCCTCAAGTGGTGCTTTTTCTAGGTTCTCATCTTTTGAGGAACTTTGTTCTGAAGCTCCTGGATGTAACACATCCTTAAAGGGGGACAGGGTTTTAATTTCGGGGTGCCCATGGTCCTTACTCTTTGAAGCGTTGATGCTTTGATGAGCTGGTGGGATTCTCTTGCACTTGTCAAGCTTGAATGTGGTTTACCCTCTTCACAGAATCACAGAACATCGAGGATTGAAAGGGAGCTCAAAAGATCATGTAGTCCAGTCTTACTGCCACAATAGGATCCCTTAGATCCAGTCACACAGGAACATGGCCAGGCGGGTTTTAAAAGTCTCTCTACCACCCCCCTAGGCAGCACCTTCCAGTGCTCTGTCACTCTCACTGGGAAGAAGTTCCTTCTCAGATTGGTGTGGAACCTCCTCTGTTCCAGCTCACACCCACTGTCCCTTGTCCAGTCATTGGTTGTCACAACATTAATGGTTGAGGGGCGAGCAACTCATGTCATTTTCCTGGACCTGGTTGTCGATGGATCCGTGTCCAAGAGGAGACCAGTGACAAGTGGTGTCCCTCAGGGATCGGTCCTGACACCAGTCTTGTTCAACATCTTTGTTGGTGACATGGACAAAGGCGTTGAGTGCACCCTCAGCAAGTTTGCTGACAACACCAATCTGTGTGGCGCAGCAGAGACGCTGGAGGGCAGGGATGCCATCCAGAGAGACCTGGACAGGCTGGAGAGGTGGGCACAAGCCAACCTCATGGGGTTCAACAAGACCAAGTGTAAGGTCCTGCATCT
>JAOXOE010000602.1:23837762-23872475 GCA_028565055.1 Phoeniculus purpureus
GTTGGGGCCCCATCCCTGGAGGTGTTTAAGGCCAGGCTGGATGGGGCTCTGGCCAGCCTGGTCTAGGGTGGGGTGTCAATGGTGGGGGGGTTGGAACTGGATGATCAAGTGGTCCCTTCCAACCCAGAGTGATTCTGATTCTCTAACTTCTCCAGTGAAGTGATCCTGCTGTGGCAGAGGGACTGGACTAGATGATCTTTTGGGGTCCCTTCCAATCCCTAATGATTCTATGATTCTATTCTATGATTCTATGTCACTGAGCAGAGCCTGGATTCATCCTCCCGACACCTGCCCTTTCCATGTTGATCAACACTCATGAGGTCACCCCTCAGTCTCCTTTTTTCCAAGCTCAAGAGACCCAGGTCCGTCAGCCTGTCCTCATCAGGGAGATGCTCCACTCCATCATCTTTATGGCTCTGTGCTGGACTTTCTCAAGCAATTCCATGTCCTTCTGGAACTCAGGGGCCCAGAACTGGACACAGCATTCCAGATGTGGTCTCAGCAGGGCAGATTAGAGGGTGAGGAGAACCTGTCTGGATCTACTCACCACCTCACTTGTGATCCACCCTAGGATGCCATTTGCCTTACTGGCTACCAGGGCCCATTGCTGGCTCCTGGCCATCCTGCGGCCACCAGGACCCCCAGGTCCTTTTCTCCTACACTGCTCTCCAACAGGTTTTGTTTAGTTCCTTCCAAAGAAAATCAGTCCTTTTCTTTTATCTAGCTTAGCATACATGTGGTGTGCTGCACGGGCAGTAAAATCAGGTTTTATAGAGTGAGCAAAGCCATGGATACCTGGCAGGACAGACCCGAGCAGCAGTAGCAGGTCCCATCTTGCTCTACTTTAATAAACCTGTGGATGTCATGTTGACACCTCCGAGGAGACTTTTCACAGCCCCTATACTGCAGTAGAGAATAGAATGACTTTTTATTACCATAAAAACAAATGTTCCCTTTTCTAGAAGCCAGGCTGCTGCAGTCTTCACAGTTTATTGGACAATGAAATATATGCTTATTAAGGTGTCACTGTGAATATGTCTGATAATAACGTTATATAAGGATTCAACTCAAAAATACACAGACACTGAGGTGCAGGGACTTTACTCACTTTAGTAGGCTAAAAATACCTTGGCTGAAAAGTAAATCTGGGAGTGGAGGGGATGGGATAGCCGAACAGGAGAGAGGTTTTTCCCTCACAAAGGACAAAATCTTATTTGAAACAAGTGGCAGTTGAGACCTTTGTAATCTTTGTTGCTGATATCCAGATGAAACTTCAGTAGAGTCGATTATTTTTAAGTAAGCTGTACATTAGAATTTTCTTAAATAGTAGATTTGAACTTTTTTCTCTGTTTGGGATGTTTCATGGAAATTCTATTCAAAATATGAAGTGGAAACAGTGATTTCAGAACTTCAAAGGAGGTTTAAGGAACCTCTGTGTTTATATAACTATGAAGAAATAATTAAGAATCGTTTCATATTGAAATCTAATGTTGCTCATCTTCTCTTTCAACTGATTCTTTGTTTTCCAGCTTGGAATGAACAAGATGAACAGATCCACCTTCAATCTAACGTTTAATGAGGAAAAAGGTCAGGCTTGGTTGGGGGGTTTTTTTGTTACTGCTGTACCCTACTGTTAATTAGGGCTTTCTGTTTGCATTACTTACTACAGGTCCTAAATAACAAACCAAACATGCTGGTTGAATATGAGGGTGAGAAAGAGTAATTTTAAATTGAATGTTGTGTTCGTAAAACAGCTGACTGAGACCGGTATAAGGAGAAGCTGTAGAAGAAAAGGTCATGTATGCAAATAATTTAAAAAATGATTAAACTTCTAATTAACGGTCTTGTTGTTATCAATAAAGAAATATTTGTCATCATTTTCGTGGTGTGAAAGGACTAAAATCACCCACTTGATTTATTTTTTTTTAACATACAAATATCTTTGCGATTCTGAGCCCTCTTTTAGCAAATGGAGAGAACAAGTCTATCCCTTAAATAAAAGAGTGGGGCCAAATTCTGCAAATCCTTTCCACATTCAATTAGGGTATCACTGAAAGGCAGGAAGTAATAATCTCCTGGTGCTAGCGATTCATCTATCATATCATACAGGTTTGTAGCACAGAGAGGCAGCCAAGCTCTCCAGCGCTGACTGTAGGGATTGCATTAAGGTGTCTGAATAGCTCATCTTATATGTTGCCATATTTTTTTTAATATCTTCAGAGTGTTTTCATTGGGGAAATTGCTGAGTAGAAATACATAATTCAGTAAACAATTTTTTAAAAAACAGCACTTAGGATTGAAATTCCGTGCGTCTAAAAATAGCGCAGCCACGTGGCTTACTACTTGGGCACAAAAGCATAATTTACAGGTTTAATTTGCAGCCCTGCTCTGTTTCTGACATTCACTCGCACACAAGCTCCGTCTGAATTATTCACATGATTTAAATATTGCTGCGTCGTGAACTTCAGGTGTCTAACACAAAGGAGCTTTCTATAGTTTATTGAGACTGCTGCATTTCAGATACTGGGGGGTGATGTTAGTATTTACCATTTATTGTTTAATTTTTCTATATCAATTTAATGGAGATCTGAGGCCAATCCACCAATTGTTACACGATAGCTTTGTGCTTTTCACCATATCCCAGCAGTTGGGTTTTTTCCCCTTTTGTTTTAATTTCTTATCTAAAACCTAATTGAGCTCTCATGTTAGGGATTTCAAGTAGCTGCATTTAAATATTGTTTTATTTTTACATTTTTATTTTAACAAATGTGATTTCCCTATGACTGGTAAGTAAATGACGTACAGCAAAGCTGGGAAGCAAAACTGAACACAATGAGTTAATACCTATTTATTTCCTGCATCTGTTTATTAACTACCTTAAGAACATTTTCAGGTGTCCCTGAAATTCATAAAATCTTCATTGTAAAAATATATTTTAATAAGTTTGGATATTTGGAGCCTGAAACGAGAATTGTAAGAAGTTTGGGGTTTGTTTATTTCTGTGCTTTTGATTTAATCATAACTTCGGTCTGGAACTTTCAAGTATTTATAGCTAAATCATTTCATAATAAGCAGGGTGTTGCTATTAAAGCTTATGTTAATTTTAACTTCCTCATCACTCTTCTGGACAAATGTGACAGTCTGCAGTGATCATTTTCGAATGAATCCGTGTGTTGTGTTAGTGATCCGATCCCACTGTGACAAAGCACATTTTTCTCTATTAATATCCTCTTCTGTTGTGGCAGTTGCTCTTGGAAGGTCGGAATTCTCTCTCCTGTAGATGCAGATTGGTTTTTTCATCCACACTTTGCAGGCATCTTATTTTTTCCTTGACATGGAACCGTAACTTTTCTCTGATTGACTCTTCTAGAGCTTGATAGTTTCTTGCAGAGCTAACAGTTGGTGTAGAAAAGATTCAGTTTTACAGCCATGAAAGGTGCATCCAGCCACAGAGAGAGAAGATTTCCTCATAGTAAATTCCAGAGAAGCATTACATCAACAGAACCAATTTTTTAATAATTTTATTATTTTAATATTGTAATGCTTATATATTATTTTAACACTTGAAAAATTGCAGCTTTCTTATTGTAAAATTGGATTTGGAGACTGAAATTCTTATTTAAACAGAACTTAAAAGGTCACCCAGAAAAAAACGACCATCCCAGTTGCAGAACTGATTCAGGCTGATGATACATCATCACTGTGTGGTGGAGAACGAAGAACTGAAGAGGAAGTGTTCAGAAAAAGAGAGTTCAAGTCTGAATTCTTTTGATCTTGTAGGAAACCGTAGACTTTCTAAATCCTTGGTCAGGAAGTTACAGAGTTAGCTATGGAGTACATGCTGTCTTGTTTCAGAGAATGAAAAAACAACCAGTTCATGTAAAATTGAACAAAACCTTACTGAAAAGTAAATATATTTATAGGTTTGGAGCATTAAAAAAAGAAGAACAAGCGTCCAAATGCAGGTTTTCTTTTCCCCTAAAGTGGCCAAGTGGCTCCAATAACATTTCTTCAATTGTTCGTAGCATACAGGTTCCTTATAGTCTATTACATAACAGTCCCTGAGAAAAGTTTTGGTAGCGGGGACATGATTCTCATCGTGTTCGTTTAAATTCCCGGATATTAGTCTTAATTTTTAGAAAATCCGTGGGCTCATGTTATTTTGACAGCAACGTAGGGCTGTCTCCTCCGCACGCAGTTGTGACCTATTTCCCTTGTAAAGAAGAAAATTAATGTGGTGGAAGGCCTGAGAGAGCATTCCGACTCCTGTATTCTTCTGTGTTCAACACTGTCGGGTCACTGTTGTATTTATTGCATTTTTACTGAGCAGACAGAGCCGAGCTGGAAGAAGAAAATCCTTTTGTTTCCTGCCATCTTTTCTGATTGTCGGTAGCTCGGGTTTGCTTTTGTCCAGACCCTTTCAGAGCTGCGTTATGTGCACTTGGCTACACAGAGGAAGTTCTTGAAAAGACGGGCTTTCTCCAGTGTTCAGTGGAAGTGAAAACCTGTGGGAATTGCACACATAGGTGTGTGGAAGGTCTCATACTTTAAGTTGTGATACCACACGGACGCTAAGGGTGCAAAAAGGATTATGGCCCTTCCCAGTTCAGCCTTGAACAGAGGTAATGGACACAGTTAAATCTCCTAAGTGGAGGATACGTTGCAGCTCAGGGAACTCTAAAGCACCGTGACCATTGGCAGGAAGGGTGTTGGACGCAAGGTTACCGCTTCTGATTAGCTAACAGCACGCTGGGCCAACAGCTCCAAGAGAAGAGATTTTGCTCTCCTGATGGTCAGCTAGAGGCCGTGGACCGAAGTCATTCTTTCTCTGTGAGAGTCTTTTCCTTATTATTAGCGTACATTTCTAAATAGTAGGTCTGAAGCGACTGCTTGGGTCATCTAGTCCGACAGGACATCAAATTCTGCAAGGTTCTGTCCATCCACACGCAAGGCTGGCTGAGATGGAGCATGGCCAGTGGCCTACCGATAAGAGTAGTTGGCTGTGGATGTAAGAGCAGGTACAGTGGCCAGTTACTTGCTGTTTGTGAGCTAATTCATCCACATAGTTATCAAGCTGTATCTGCTTAAGGGCAGGAAGGCTCTGCAGAGGGATCTGGGCAGGCTGGGTCAATGGGCCACGGTTCAACAAGACCTAGAGCTGGGTTCTAGAAAGTACCTACAGGCTGGGGCTGAGTGGCTGGAAAGTGCCCAGCAGAAGGGGATCAGCCCCCTGCACGGGGTACTGGCAAGGCCCCACCTTGGATCCTGAAATCGTTTCTGGGCCACTCACTCAGTGCCAGAAGGACATTGAGGGGCTGGAGTGTGTCCAGAGAAGGGCAGCGGAGCTGGGGAAGGGGCTGAAGCACCAGTGCTCTGAGGAGCAGCTGAAGGAACTGGAGGGGGTTAACTGGAGAAACTGAGAGGTGACCTTCTCACTCTCCACAACTGCCTGAACTTCAGGAGGTTGGAGTGTGATGGAGGGTTGGTCGCTTCTCCTCAGGAACAAGTGACAGGATGAGAAGAAATAGCCTCTGGTTGTGCCAGAGCAGGTCAAGGTGGTCTCTGAGGAGCAACTTCTCTTGTGCAGGAGTGTCCAGGCCTTGTCCGGGGTAGTGAGGGAGTCCCTGTGGCTGGGGAGGTTGTAAAGCTGTGGAGATGTAGTATGAGGGACAGGGGTTAGTGGGGACCTGGCAGTGCTGGGGGATGGTTCCACTTGACGATCTTAAAGGATCCTAAAAACTTCTGTGATAGACCAGATCGGTTAAATTAAGGTCCACCCATTCTAAAACATTCTACAGCATGAAAGTCAGTATGAAGAGGAACACCTAGGCCTTGCTGTACCACAGTATAAAACTGCCCTCTATACAGCGCAGAGTACTTCCGTATCAAAGGTAGTTGTTCTGATACAAACTAATTTAGCACCAGGGCAACTTAAAATGTCTCATTTTAATGAAGTCATTTGGTGCTTGTTGCCACTTCATCCTCCATGTGTACAGGGAAGCATGTAAATATCGGAAGGAACTTCTTCCCAGTGAGGTTAATGGAGCCCTGGAACAGGCTGCCCAGGGGGGTTGTGGAGTCTTCTTCTCTGGAAGCATTTAAAACCCGCCTGGGTATGTTCCTGTGCAGCTTGGTCTAGGTGGTCCTGCTGTGGCTGGATGATGTTTTGAGGTCCCTTCAAATCCCTAATGTTCTGTGATTCTGTGACTCCAGAATTGGACCCAGGACTCCAAATGGAGTGCAGAGTAGAGAGGGTGAATCCCATCCTTCGACCGTCTGTCACTGCTTCTTTTGATGCAGGATGCCTTTCTCCAGGCGAAGACCAGGACTGTATCATGTGTACGTCTGTGTTACCGTCCTGGATACCGATACAATGAGATAAGAGAGAAGGAAGAAAGGTTTCCTTTATACTTCAGGCACATTTGTTTGTTGAATCACTCACCTAAAAATAGGCCTTCATAAAGTATTCAATACCAATCTAATTAGGCAAGAGAATGCTGCTTTGCAGAATGGAAAAGCCAGTCCCAAGAAGTGATGCAACACTGGTATCTAATTAGATGACACAGGAGAATCCGAACTAATTGCTTTGATAGACTTAAACAGATTAATAATGTGCGAGCAATAACTAAATAAAAAGTCATTTTAACTCTACGTGGTTTGAAAAATCACAGAATCACAGAACATTAGGGATTGGAAGGGACCTTGAAAGATCATCTAGTCCAATCCCCCTGCCAGAGCAGGATCACCTAGACCACATTCCCTCACAGCTCTGGAACCCCCCAGTAGTGATTTGAGGGCATTTCTGAATTAATTTTGTAGGGTTTTTGGTGGTGGAAAGGAAAGCATGGGGAATAAGATTGCGGTTTGTATCTATGATTAGTGTTTTGTGTGCCTCCTAATTGTTGTCACAACTTTATATCCCCAAATCTGATCATGCTATAAGTCAGGAATAAATTTAGCAAGAAGTTCTTTGCTGAGAGAGTGGCTGGGCACTGGAACAGGCTGCCCAGGGAGGCGGTGGAGTCACTGTCCCTGGAGGTGCTTAAAAACCAAGTAGCTAGAGCACTTGAGGCTGTGATAAGTTGGGCTGAGGGCTGGGCTTGACGATCCTGGAGGGCCTTTTCAGCTATGATGATGCTATGATTCTAAGCATTGGGTTTGTTCATCAAAGCATCAGCCATTGATAGTAGATACAAGGGATTGTTACACACGCTTAGAAGGTCATATAAGAAAAGAGTTGTGCAATATCTTGGCAACACTAGACTAAAAATTCATCTTAACTGTCTTTACATCAACTTATAAATAAAATAAATACTATTCTGGTGTTCACATCCAATGAGATAGATCTGAATCCAGACTATCGGTATCTAATGGAATTTTCTTTTTACTCGGCACCAAGTTTTCTATCTCAATGCTTGACTTAAAAGATTATTAAACATTAACAGCTGAACGTGTGACAGAGGCTTCCTAAAAGCGAACAACTCATGAAGTAACACAGTTGCATTAAAAATTGAAAACATACTATCAGTGTAGTGAAAATCAAGGAAAAATTGGGGAGGGGAAGAGTCTGAAGGAGCTAGAGGAGGGGGATGGAATTGTGTAGTTTTGCATAGTTCTCCAGTGAAATATTTCTGAGCATATTGTAATGAACCTGGATTGCAAACCAAATCGAAACGGCATGTCTTGGCACTCGGCAAAAAAAGAAGTAATTGATTTAGATGTGGAAAGTTGTGTTACTCATGGTGAGATAACATGAGTTGTCTGGAGCTGTTAGGAGATTACGGAGATGAGGTATTTATTGCATAGGCTGATGAAAATCAGGCCTTTGGATAGAATCCAGTGTCCAAAATACTTTGGATTTGGTTCAAAATTCCAAATAACTTTCTATCCCAATCCAGAATACTTTAAGGAGAGATTCTGATGGAGAAGGGGATAGTGGAACATCAAAAGAGATGGGGTGTTTCTGCAGTCAAGTTGGGCGACTTTGGGCTGCTAAGACATGTAGAAGGTTGAGTAGCCAGATGGATGCTCTCTATGTCAGAACATTCACAGTCAGGCTGATCCCTACTGGGATTTAAATGTCTCTTTTAAACCACAGAACAGTTTGCCAAACCTAATAGAGCCATGCCACCATCCCCTCCCATCATCCCTTTAACTTGCAGCTTCTCAAGATGATCTTGGAGGTCCCTTCCAACCAAAACCGTTCTGTGAGTCTCATCTAGGCTGCCTTAGCCTATAAAAACCATTATAAAACCAGCCTGTACCAGCAGCAAGGTGCAAAAGAGCCAAGCCCAACCTGATTTTGAGTGACTCTCATCCTCTTCACTGATGCCTTCCTTAGCTCCATTTTCTTTCAATGGTTGATAAAAGTTATGGGGAAATGCAAAGGGTATCCTTTGTTGAATCAGATTTGAAGAGAGTTAAACTCATCTTGGAGAAACCTCTAATCTGCTTAACTTTTCTGCAGTTAAATAAAACAGTGCATAGCAGCTCTGCACGTGTGGGTTAGAGAAGGATTTCTACACCAAACCATCAGTGACAACTTCTTAGATTTGCCAGTGGTGCCTAATAGAAAAGTGCGATGGTCACCACTCATCCTGGATATTGATTGCTTGCAGTTACTGGAATCCTCACCAAACTGATGAAATCTCCCTCTCCTGTAACGTAGGGCTAGTTACTAGCCGAGAAGCTTCTAAAGAGCTGTAGAAACTCACAGACCCATCGGTGTGTCCTTACAGACCCCAACTTGCATGTGAGCGCAGTAAACGACAAGATAAAAGGTCAGGCTTGGATGGTGTGAATAGCATTGCTCCGTGTTTTCTGCTTGGGGTGAACGTGGTGGTCGAAGTATTTTTGTACCCAGGGAAGAACAGAGAAGGGGTCATCATACCTGTGCTCCGATTCATTTCTATTTTTTACTGCTCTCAAAGCCTCGTGTTGCTTTACAGCTCTTTAATACTCTTCAAGAAAAAGCCATACAAATCATAATTTATGGCTGAAGGTGGATGATTTAAGTAGCCATTTTATTACAATTCACAGTACCGAGTAAAGATATTTCAATACTTTGTGCAGAAAATGCAGCTAAGTGAATTCTTTTGCTGCTTTCCGTACTGTTTCAAGCTCTGCGGTACCAACAAATGGTTTCTTTGATTAGGTGGTGATAAGTATTACGGCAGTGATGGAACGGGGTGTTAGCTGAGGCAGAGCAGTGCAGAACCAGTGGAAATATCAGGCATCAAAGCATCTTTCGCTGCTCGTGCAAAAAAAGGAATTGATGGCTGTTATTTTCTCGTAATGGAGCCAGTGCAATTGCCCTAAATAGCAACGTGAGCCACAGCAAGACTGGGCTAAGGGATGAGCAACCATCTCGGCACTGTGCGCTTCCAGTATTCTAGATTATCTGTTTTCTGGTTTTGCTGTGTTACACTAAGATAATTCGCATGAAAAATAATAGGGGAATTATTTACCTGGTTCAGCCTTACATGTGATTCAGGCAGCATTAAGCAATAATGCAAAAATGTAGAGGTAAATTCTGCCTTGGTTTTGATGAAACATCACCTGCTGCCCTTCCTCATCAGGCTAAAACCACTGAAACACCAAAACTGCTGTACTGAAAACCTGGGAGAGTCCTGAACTGTGGCCAAGAGCTCTCCAAAGCCTATTTCTATGTACCAGGTTTAGAGATTAATGGATAGATTGTGTTCCTGTGAGAGGCAGCAAGGTGTTTCGTGTGACATTCACTCAAACCTGTGCCAGCTTGAAGGTCACCTCTCCACTGTGAGCAAGCAGGATGTCACCACAGTCTTCTCATCCCTTCTCCAGTTTTGGCTGGTCAAAGATTACATCCTACTGTAGTACACCACAGTCTAGGAAAGTTTAAACAGATCCCAGCAAAACTATGCCAGGCTATGCTGGAAGGTTTAATCTTGCCAAAAGTTGTACTCTTGCATCTTCTTAGTCCAGAGAGTATGGCCAGCTGCCTCCTTTCATATCATAGAATCATTTGGGTTGGAAAAGACCTTCACCACTAACCCACCTGTCCCAGGGCCAGCGCTGAACCCTGTCCCTAAGATCCAGGTCTCCACGACGGTGAAACATGGCCAGGGATGGCAATTCAACCCTCTCCCTGGGCAGCCTGTTTCAAGGCCTGAGGACCTTTTCCAGGAAGAAGTTTTTCCTGAAGGCCAACCTCACCTTCCCTTGGTGCAACTTGAGGCACAATGGACATGAGATTCCGAGTCCAACCTGTTAGTGCTGTAACTCCAATAGTCATCAGTGCCATCTTCCATTTGGGTTCTAGGATTGCTGGGTTTTCTGACGTATTCACTGCTTGAATTGCGTATTTAATGTTTGTCTACCGTAATAAAAGGTCCGTTCTCAAGAGTTGAGTCTCACCTGGTCACCTTGAAGTGCTGTTTTGGGGGAGTAGCAGTTTATGTCATTCCGAACCTCTTTCATGCAGTATAATTGTATGAGGAGAATTATTAGTTCTGATATTTAGATTGTTTCAGAGGTAATCCAAGTCAGCACCTTGATGCTGGCTTTTCCCTTCTTATGATACAATTTTTTGTTAAAATTAAGATTTTGATTTAGTCCAAACACAGGCATGTATCATTGTTATGGCTTTTATCAACCCCAGAAGCTATTTCCTTCACATTAAATTAATTCAGTTTTATACAAACAACTTTTAAAGAGCATTAATTGAGCTACTCATCTGCTGATCATTCTAAACAGAAGCATGTGTGAAACTATTCAGTTAACAGATACATCCCTTAATTCACCCAAACTGTGTGTTAACTGTTTAATAACAGTCGCGCTCCCGTAGCTTTTAAGATGTAGCTCCATTGCATCCACACACGGATAGAATGAGCTGGCAGGGTTCTGTTTATCCCAACCCTTATTTTGATGGTTCCATTGACATTTAAAGTTTGGATTTTAAGCTCTAGAAATGGCCGCAGCTATATAACGTCCTCATGAGTTACTGACGTGGGCTGAATTGTGCTTTCTCTGTCTCTGTTTTTCAGGCTGTTTCATTAGAGCCAAGGAGTCATGAAAGAAGCTCAAGAAGACAACTTGGATAACAAACAGAAGATAAAAAGAAAACAAAAAGAATGTGGCATATAAAGGGTATAATACCTGGAGGTATTGGATCTGACTCATATTTATAAAAAATGAGACGAGCTTTCACAAAATACAAGTTATCTTAGACAGTCATCAAGCTTGGAGCCATGCTGTTGAACTAGAAAGTCTCCTTTTCCCCATTCTCCTTTCTGACAGGTGACAAAGGATTGGTGAATTATGATTTTCCCAAGTTGGAAGCACTAATTTTTATCTATATAGTTCATCCTTATGAATATATAAGGAGTTAAACATTGCATATTTAATGTGGATTATTATGGGAACCCGACTCATTAACAAAAATGGCCACTTTTAAGGACTTGGTTTCAAACTGAGCTGGAGCCTTCCAATGCACTTTGTACAATTTGGGGAAAAATGTGCTGAATGGCCTTCTTTGGAGGGCCATGATGACATGTAGTCAAAGGATATCATCTTACTGTTGATATCTTTGAAGACTCATAAACAGAAACAGAAAAATGAATGGTGGAAAGGAGTGTGACGGAGGGGACACGGATGGAGGGCCACCAGCAGTGCAAGTTCCCGTTGGTTGGCAACGACGGGTGGACCAAAGCGGAGTGCTCTATATCAGGTAAGGTTATCTGAGGTGGTTATTGGGTTTGTTTCTGGGGTAAATTAGTGACTCAGCTAATCTTTTGTACTCAGAGACTTCAAGGGCTTGTGCTTTTGGAAGCTCAAGATCATTTTTTTCCTCTGGTATCTGGGGAGTCCACTTATGCCAGTTGTGCTATTTGCATGCCCTTAACGTACTCTCAAATCTAATATCGCTCAGTCTTGAATATTTGATAATCCTTACTATACATTTTGCTTTAGGCATGAATAGTTCTTTATTACTTATTATTGTCTTATGGATTTTAAAGCTGAGCAGCAGCAGGTTTCACCTTACTTAATATCTTTATTATTCAAAGCTTTTACAATGAAACTAAGCAGAGGTTTAGTGATGAGAAATCTCTGCTGTCTTCTGCGAAATCCTGGGTTCATGGGCATTGCCTTGTCCTCGCACCAGTATGGGCTTTTGGTAAGAGCCTTTGCTGGTCAAATTCAAAGTGCTGATTAGGCATTAAAAGAGTTCATGGCAGTTAGGGCAGAGTGGGACTTTCTTCTTATGTCAGCACCAAGCCTTCAGCTCTGTTCATGCAGTGCTGTGTGACTTCATGTGGATAGTCTATAGCTCTTCCCCAAGTCTTTACTGGGTTTACGTTCCAGGTCTCCTTTAGACTTTTGTGTTTGACTTAATCTCTTTTGAAAGGAAATTCAAGTGGGGTAACTACTTAGAAGCTGCAGAAAACGTCGTTTTTTCTTTGCCCTGTGAAGGTTCTGTATTCAGTGTCACTGCCCTTCTCCAGCAAGATTTACATCTGTGGATTCCCCATAGACAAAAACAAGAACACAGTCCTAAATCCAAAGTTTTAGGTATTTTACTGGTTTATTTTGCTAGCTTATTAGATTCTTCTGCTTCATCCTGGAACAGCCACAAAGAAATGCATTGAAATTGCTATGAAATGAATGTGTGCAGACAAACAGACCATAAATTAAATGTTATTGGAAAAAAGATCAAAGTTAGCTGTAACAAAAATGTGGCTACATCAGGTTTACATCACAGAAGTCTAAAAGATTATCTTTCTGTTGTTTGCTTAATCTTATTGTCCTATTCCATGATTAAAATAACCTCTTCTTCACAACACTGTGTGTGTTACCAGTACCAAATCCCTTAATGAGTCAAAGCATACTCCAGTTTTACACTAAACTACCATAGAAGATCAAATGCATGCCAGGATTTCTTGTTTATATTCTCAATTAGCAGAATCAAACAAAACCCGTGTCAGCGATACGCATGTCAAAGATAAATCACCTGCCCCTTGTATTTCTCATTACAGCTGTAATTTACTGGGCCTCTGCCTTAGTTAAAAATCAATAAGAAAAAGTTGTGGGTTGATGGG
Organism: Phoeniculus purpureus; assembly: GCA_028565055.1. Taxonomy (NCBI): domain Eukaryota; kingdom Metazoa; phylum Chordata; class Aves; order Bucerotiformes; family Phoeniculidae; genus Phoeniculus; species Phoeniculus purpureus. Next base: position 23,850,839 of record JAOXOE010000602.1, read on the forward strand.
GTGGGGTTTTCTTTCCTATCAGCTCTATATCCAGGCATCAAGATATGTCGTAGTTTGGTGTTTTTATATAGCTGATGGTCCTACCTGCTTTTGAACATAATTTAGTACGGCTGTGAGAAGCAGGTCACAAAGCTCGTGCTGCTAAACCAAGCAATTCATGGAATGGTTGAGGTTGGAAAAGACCTCTAAGCACTTTGAGTCCAACCATGAACCCAGCAGTCCTAAGGCCAGCACTAAACTCTGTCGCTGAGTTCCAGATCTCCACAACTTTGAAAAACATCCAGGGATGGCCGTTCAACCCTTTCCTTGCATGTTTATAAGCTAATGAATATTGGGTATAATCCTGACAGTTATTTGGGTTTCTGTCTTCTTTTATATATGTTCTCTCTGTTCAGGGGAACTCTGTTAAATGTTTCTGTTCTGAATTACACAGAACACTGGTTTTATTCTCGTTGACCCTATTCATGAAGTTTATCAATTGCCTTTTTTAGTTTGGATTACTTGCCCAGGGAGGGGTTTGAGTCACCATCGCTGGCCATGCTTCACAGTCTTGGAGATCTGGAGCTCAGACACAGGGTTTAGTAGTGGCCTTGGGACAGTTTGGTCCATGGCTGGACTGGATGATCTCAAACATCTTCTCCAGCCTATACAGCTCTGTGATCCTATGGTCTTCCCAATTTTGCCCATGTGTTTGTTTTTCCTTCTCTTCAATCCAGTGGTTAATTTTCTGGTTGCCTTCTCTAAGCCATTCTGAGTAAGGAAAGGGTCCACAGCCCTTACCAAATTAGAATTTTTTGATGAAAGACAGAGAGTAGTACATGTTGGTTGGAAAGTTCGATTTGGTCAGGTCAGCTTTTGGTTTCACCCAATGCATCTTCAGGGACTGAAGTTTCCACAACCCCTCTGGGTAACCTGTTCTAGTGCTGCACTGCCCTTCTGAAGGAACAGCCGCCCTGGAAATACTCACCGAGGGAATGAAAGGTCAAGCAATATTGACTCAGAAGCTGTCCAAGGGAAAATTAGTGCATATATTAACATCTGCCATGACTTAATGAGAATAGATGATCCCAGCTGAATAAGGACTCGTTCTATTTGTGCTTCGTTAGGAAGCACACCCGCATTTCTATCAGCTGTCAACAGTTGCTTTGGATTAAATCCATTCATTAACTAGTTTTCATTACCTGGTAAAAGCATTGAGTTGCATTTCAGGGCTCTTTTTTTAGGAAAACAGTGCTGCTGCCTCAAGGGAGAACAATCTTAAATCTCTTCAACTTACTCTGTGGGAGTAGCCAGCGGTGGAATAAACTGAGAAACCCTCCAAAACGCAGGAACAGGTTTCACAGCCATCAGTTTCAGCTCCTAGTGTATAGTATCATTTGCTTTTTCATGTTTCTTACGTGCGGTAGGGATGCTGCATCCCACGTTCCACAGGCTCAGTTGCACTCCTGGCAAGCAAATAAAATGGCATCCTGGCTCTGCAGCTTGTTCCCTGGGATGCCAGTTAACACGAGGGTTTTCAGCATCACAGAAGGTGTCTGCAGAGACTTTGCAGATAACATAAATAAAAATAAAAGGTAACTTCCTCCTGCTCCCCAAGTATTTCAATTTAAGGCAGTAAATAAAGCGTTTGCTTTCTGACCTATCTATCACTTAATTTCTTTTATACCGTTATTTTTCAGTTGCTCTTTTTTTACCTCCAGAACCATCACTGTTAGAGATACTCAACCTGGGCACTTCTCTCTAAAATAATTATTTCAGGGCGAGTTTGGCAAATAATTTCCTTGTTTAAAGTGTCAGAGTGGCTTTACATGACGCTTGCAGATGTGGCTTTGTTTGTGACTTAGTTCTTGTACAGAATTAGGTATTTATACACTGAGTTTTAAGTAGGGAAGTCTATCATAGTTTGGAATTTTGACCCTTGGCTGTTGTTGTGATCCAGACTTAAGTTGTTTTTGTTAAACTAAGGGCTATTTACAGCTGCTATTTAGAGCCAGTGTTTTAGCCAGTCCTCATAAATCACTCTGTTCCTTCCCCGATAAACAGTTGAGATGGCTAAGTCATAATTTTCTCAATCTGGAACTTAGAGGCTTGTGACACAAGAACTTTTTTTTCAGCTTATGAATTAGTGATTTTGCCGTAACAGAATTTCCAGTGGCCTATTTTTGGATCTGGAGATAATGATTTTCTGGTGGGAGTCAGAGAAACCCGAGCACAGCTTATCAGAAACTCCCTGGACTGGCTTCTTGATGTAATGTCTCACTCGTGGTGAGATTTTAGCTGAATTAAACCAAACTGTTTATACAACCGAGAGAGCTGACCGCAACAGTTTAGCTACTACCGTCCCTCGTCTATATGGAGTTTCTCCTACTTCTCAAAACACGCTTTTGTAGGTTTTTTCCTTTTTAAATTAGATCCCAGTCCTAAAAAATACCAACTGCTGTCATGTGTGGAACTGGAGTGGTGTGATGGAGGGGGAGGAGGTCCTTGGGGACTGCCCTCTGCCTGTGTGTTACCCTTTAGAGGAGACAGGAGGGAGGAAAATAACCTCGGTACTGTTAAGGCTTCCAGGCTGGGCTGCAATGTGAATAATAAATATCTATAATCTCACTTACTTGATTTTCTCTGCACTCACTGTTTGTTTTTCTTTAAAATATTCGGGGTGGTGGGGGACGGGGGACTGGGTTTTTTTTCAGTATCATCTCACTTCTTAAGTGAAAGTAAAAAATACTGTAAAAATAACCCCTTGAGCTGGTAGCTGTGTTATTTTAAACACTCTTTGTGAGCTGTTAGAACAGTCAGGACCTATCATATATCTAGTATTCATCGTTTCTGTTCCTTTGCAGCCCCAGTGGGTCTTTATTATCCTGCTTGGAGCAGGTGAAGACTTACTTGCTGACTGATGGAACATGCAAGTGTGGCCTAGAATGTCCTCTTGTTCTTCCCAAGGTAAAGGAAAGCATTGGTTTGGGTCTGTGTGCCATAATGCCTGTCTGTGGCAGCTCGTGTGCTGTGCTGTGACTTCATCTCTGTTCAGATGATGTACATGAGATAAACAGTGTACACCCGAAGATTTACCAGAAAATTCATCTCTCTCCTGCCTTTTCTCCCCATGGAAAAGAACTGACTCATTTTTATGAAGCTTTAACATTTTCCTATTACATTGGAAATGTACCATCAACAGCATCGTGTTAACGTGTGAGAGTCAGAATGAGACATGGACTTCTGTGAAACCTTCAGGATCAGCTTCACAATTTGATCATCTACACACCAACTGAAACCCTTTCTGCCTAATTTTTTCTCAGACGCATGTGCTCCAGTCTCCTATTGTAATCCATATGGTTTATACTGAGAAGTTGTGTTGCTAAATAACAACTTTCTTGACTCTGTTTACGCAGTATAAATATATTCTATTTTTATAGACTGGTTTTAGACATTATTGCTATATATAGAAAATCTTTCTAGATCTTTCTAGATATATAAATATTTCTATATTTATAGAATATCTTCTATTTTTATAGACTATATCTATTCTGTTTTTGTTTATAACATTGAAATACACAGTACAGGTTGTCTCTTGGGTGATGTAGGAGCAATCAGGTAGCTCTAAGGGAGCAGACAGATATCTCTAAGGGAGCAGACAAGTAGCTCTAAGGGAGCAGTCAGATACCTCTAAGGACCAGAGGCAGATTTCATTCACTTGTCACAGTTTAGGTCTATTTGGTGAGTTTGCTGCCTATAATCATTATTTTAAATGCTGCAATTGTTACTCTCAGGTCTTTAATTTTGATCCTGGAGCTGCTGTGAAGCAGAGAACTGCTGAAGATGTTAAAGCGGACGAAGATGTCACCAAACTATGCATCCATAAAAGGAAAATTATTGCTGTGGCTACACTTCATAAAAGCATGGAAGCACCACATCCCTCACTAGTCCTAACTAGTCCTGGTGGTGGAACAAGTGAGTAAAATTGTATAGAATCATTTGTTTTTAACTATATGTCATCAGTATGCAGAAACAACCCCAACATTTTCATCTATCTGAGAGCAACAGTAAACAGATTCAAGGGGAAAATGGAGGATTTAGAGGTGTAGGTAGAGAGAAAATGAGTCTGAAAAGCAGGTCATCCCAGACTAAGAGCATGATTTTCTTGGAAAAGATATCAGATTGTTCTAGACAAAGAAAATACATTAGCTCTCATCTTTTGGAACTATAGTAATATGTCTGATATTCTGTCACATGGGAAATTAGGGAAGCAGAATAAAGTGATTATAAAGGGATTAGAATGTGGCTAAGGATTTGGCTAAATGGGAAATTGTATTGCAAGGCGGAATGTACAGCAAGAGAGAATCTCCACTGTAGTTTCTCAAGGATTATTTGGAGGGACCAACCTGGATAAGCATTTTAATTATCCATCTCAAGCAGAAATGAGGTAATTTGTTGGATGAAGTGGACAGGTATTACCAAAACAGGAGAAGATCATGACATGTTGAAAAACTGGAGGATCATTGAGACCGGCAGTGCACAAAAAGGTGTAGCAACACATCCTGTTAATCGTGAAGGTGTTCACGTGGGGACTAGAGAAAGAAAACCTGTAAATTGTAAATTATTGAGAAAGAAGCCCTAGATAGGGTAGCCCAGATACAGTAATCCGAGAGATCCTTTGCACCCCTTTACTGCTGTAACAGTAGGGGGCTAATTGTTATCTGTTCTGTCGCTTGACTTCGATGTGGAAGATTTTAAGAGCATAAAAATACAGTTCAGGTGCACAGACAATGCCAAGGTACCTGCCTTGCTCCTAGTACCGATGAGCTCTTGCATTTCCAAATTGCCATGTGTGATTTTAGAGCTCCCTTTCAACTCGGTTTCACATACTGCTGCAATTTCCCCAAATCACTATGAATTTTCCATATGAATTTTCTTCTGCAGCAGTAGAATTTAAAGTACATTTCTGTTTTCAAAAAATCAGCAAAACAAAGGAGGTAAAGCCAGCTAAATATCAAAGACATGTTTGTATGGGTTTCCCTTCTGTGTTGATCAGAATTTCGTAAGCTAAGCAAGAAGAAAATGCAAATTCCCTTGTAAATTAAATGTCTTTTCATTTGCACTCACTTACGTCTGACCATTTGCTCAGGTCCAGCGTTCAAGGTAAGGCTGCTCGTTCAGATTTCCTTTAGCAGCTCAGTCTTGAGATTTGTCCCCTAGACAGTATTTTGGCCGTATTTTGGGAAAGCCAATGTGTTTGTCCTGATGTAGCTGGCAGAGCAAATAGGATGGAGCAGGATTGTCAGTGCCATCTGTCTCCTATGGCCAGGCTGAAGGAAAGAAGGGAATTGGGGTTCTTGTGAGTAGAAGAATTGTAAAGGTACTTCTGAATTCATTTGAATGTGAACCCTCTAGCTCATGATTCAGGTTGCAGTTTGCATATTCAGAAGCACATGCTGAGCTCTTCAACCTGAATTACAAATTCCCAGAGAGAACAGCAAACCTGACAGAAAGTTCACCAGACCTGGAGCCACTTGCGATGGTGAAGTAGAACATTGGGGAAGAAAAATCTTTTCGAATAAAACTGACCCTAGTGCACAGAAAAGAAAACTGGTCTTGTGCATGCAGAAAGGTCTAGTCTCAAAACTCCCCATTCATTCTCACCAGGGGCATCATTTGGGGCAGGACCCTTTTCTCTGTAGGGCCCTGAGAAATTAGTGTAAGCCCTTGCTTCGTTCCTCCTGCACTCAATAGATGGTGCCAGAGGCTCCTTTTCCTTGTGGCGGTGGGAGCTGCTTCTCCTGACAGCTCTTCACTGTATAGTAGGGTAGCACACGGCGTTCCAGCAGCTGCATGGTAGAATCAGTGCTACTTCTGCTGAGGCCACAGTTTAGCCAAAAGCCTTTCTGGCTTCTCTGAATGTTTCCACACGTGGTACTTTTGCAGTGAGATGTGTGAGATGGGATTTCAAAACAGTAACTGTTGTGTTTTTACTATCAGGTGCAACTCCTGTAGTTCCTACTCGAGCAGCAACTCCAAGATCGATGAGGAATAAATCACATGAAGGAATTACAAATTCTGTGATGCCAGAATGTAAGACTCCTTTCAAGTTGATGATGGGGGCATCTAATGCCATGGGTAGGCTTTACGTGCAAGAAATGGCTGGAAGCCAGCAACAAGAACTTCATTCTGTCTATCCTAGGCAGAGATTGGGTAGTAATGAACTGGGACAGAAGTCTCCGTATCGTGGCAGTCATGGTGGGATGCCCAGTCCAGCTTCATCGGGATCGCAGATATACGGAGATGGCTCGATCTCTCCTAGGACTGACCCACTGGGAAGCCCTGATGTTTTCACAAGGAACAATCCCAATTTTCACGGAGCACCCAACTCCAGTCCTATTCACATGAACAGGACACCTCTATCTCCACCATCAGTAATGTTACATGGTTCTCCCATACAGTCATCGTGCGCAATGGCTGGAAGGACTAATATACCTCTTTCCCCAACCTTGACCACAAAAAGCCCAGTAATGAAAAAGCCCATGTGTAACTTTTCGACTGGTATGGAAATACCGCGAGCAATGTTCCACCATAAACCACCCCAAGGTCCACCCCCACCTCCTCCACCGCCTTCTTGTGCTCTTCAGAAAAAGCCATTAACATCAGAAAAGGATCCGCTTGGCATACTCGACCCTATTCCTAGCAAACCGGTGAATCAGAACCCCGTTATCATTAACCCTACTACTTTCCATTCGAACGTCCACTCTCAGGTACCCGTGATGAATGTAAGCATGCCTCCTGCTGTCGTCCCTTTGCCAAGTAACCTTCCTTTGCCAACCGTGAAACCTGGCCACATGAACCACGGAAGTCACGTGCAAAGAGTTCAGCATTCTGCTTCGACCTCCCTCTCTCCTTCCCCAGTGACATCCCCAGTTCACATGATGGGGTCCGGGATTGGAAGGATCGAGGCTTCTCCCCAAAGATCGCGTTCTTCTTCCACGTCATCAGATCATGGAAACTTCCTGCTGCCTCCAGTAGGACCACAGTCATCCTGTAGTGGTATTAAAGTTCCTCCCAGGTCCCCAAGGTCAACAATAGGGTCACCAAGACCATCTATGCCATCTAGCCCTTCCACCAAGCATGATGGACTTAATCAATACAAGGACATCCCTAACCCATTAATTGCTGGAATGAGTAATGTATTAAATCCTCCAAACAATGCAGTGTTTCCCACTGCATCGGCTGGAAGCGGTTCATTGAAGAGTCAGCCTGGTTTGCTGGGAATGCCTTTAAATCAGATCTTGAACCAGCACAACGCTGCCTCTTTTCCAGCAAGTAGTTTACTCTCAGCAGCAGCCAAAGCACAGCTAGCAAATCAAAATAAACTTGCTGGTAACAACAATAACAGCAGTAGCAATTCTGGACCTGTTGCCAGTGGTGGCAACAACGAAGGACATAGCACTTTAAATCCCATGTTCCCTCCTGCGGCCAACGTGCTCCTACCAACCACTGAAGGGCAGAGCGGCCGAGCAGCACTGAGAGATAAGTTGATGTCTCAGCAAAAAGATCCTCTGAGGAAAAGAAAGCAGCCGACCACCACGGTGTTGAGTTTGCTGAGACAGTCTCAGTTGGACAGTTCTGGAGTTTCCAAAGCTGGCTCTGAGTTGATAAGAAAGCAAAGTCAAAGCTCCTTTCCCATCAGTTCTATGTCCCAGCTACTTCAGTCCATGAGTTGTCAGAGCTCTCACCTGAGCAGCAATAGTACCACCAGTTGTGGGAGCTCCAGTACTGCTTTACCTTGCTCTGGTAACCAGATGCATTTTGCAGACACCAGTATGAACTCTGGCAGTCTCCAGAACTCACTGGCACAGAGTTTACCTTTGCGAGGGGACAGTGTGCACTGCCAGAACACAAACACTAACTTTGTCCACGGTACTAGCCCGGGCACAACCAACCATCTCGCGGGTCTAATAAATCAGATGCAGGCTAGCGGGAGCTGTGGGATGCTCAGTCAGTCAGGAATGGCGCTAGGAAATTCCTTACACCCGAACCCACCGCAGCCAAGACTCCAGGCATCCTCCACGCCAGGGATTCCCAACAGCATTGTTAGCAGCTGTAATCAAACAAGTCCTGAAGCAGGTACGTTTCCTTCTAGAAGGACACTCCGGTATCCGACTGCTCAGAAATACGTGATGATTACCTTACAGTGACCTTCCGGTACCTGAAAGGGGCCTGTCAGAAGGCTGTGGGAGACTATTCACAAGGGTGGGGAATGATAGGACAAGGGGTCATGGTTTGAAGATGGAAAAGGGAAGATTGAGGCTGTTCAGGAGGAAAAAGTTCTTGAATCTGAGGGTGGGGGATCCCTGGAACAGGCTGCCCACAGGGGTGGTGGAGGCCCCGTCCCTGGAGCCATTCAAGGTCAGGCTGGATTGGGCTCTGGGCAGTCTGGTCTGGTGAGTGCTGGCCCTGCTGTTGTAGGGGACTTGGAGTAGATGCTCTTTGGAGGTCCCTTCCAACCCAGTACATTCTGCGATTCTATGAGTATTTTTAAATGCGTTCATTTCCCCTACCTACTTCTTAAACCTGAGTTTACCCATTCTGAAAGGTCTGCCTGTTGTGCCAGCACTTGCTTCTCTCCACATCCCCACACCCTGCATAAATAAAATCCACACACTTTTATACCTCCTCAAATAAATCGGGGTGGGTTCAAGTGTTTTGCAGTGTGCCTTGCTGCGGGGACTTGATGAGCTTGTAGGTCTTTTCCAACCTTTATGATTCTGTTCCACCCTAGAATGCTCTGGTTACCCTGGCAGCACACGTCCAGGCTCTGCTCTGTTCTTCGCTGCTCTTCGCAGAGGTCGGGAGCAGATACTAGCACCAAAATGTACTAAATGAACTTTCTCAGGGCTGGTACCATGGGGGACCCCAGGCCCTGTTGCCTTTCTCGTGGTAATTTTGCTAAACTGGTAATTAAACGTTGAATAAATAAATTAAATATGTTCAGTTGGAGGAGCATAGAGAGGGATTTCCGGGTTTGTTCATCGGTGAAGAATCAGGAGATGAAACAGGTACAGTGGTCTGTTCAGCTGAGAACTGGGTGTTTTATTTAACTGCGCAGTCTGCTCTTTGGACAGCTGCGTTTGTGTCTTAAGCAGAAGGAAAACCTTCCATTTGATGGTTCAGCCTTAACTTTGGGAGTGTTTCTGCTGCAAACTATGTCAGGTCAAACAAAAAAGGGACTGTGAATGCAAACAGTCTGTCATTAACCCAAGAAAGAACTTCCTGAGCTTCCTCCTAGAGAGCTGTTTAGTCTTTAAACTGCAGAATGGCATTACAGAAAACCATCGTAATATTCAAATCGTGTTGTGATATTCAGCTGGTGGCGGTCTGCGATACCTTTAAGGGTTTCTCTCCATTCCTGGAGAAAGAAACAGGCCTGTTTTTCTGCAGCTCTCTGGGTGGTTTGTGTCGCAAACAGGCAGCTATTAATCCTCGCATGGCTGTTTTGCCGTGTCATGCTGACAAAGAGGAGAATTTCCTGACACAGTCTGTCTCTTCTGAGACTTTGTACTCTCCTCTGAACAGAACAAAGGTCTGGCGTTGCCGTAGGAGCTCGTTTCCATCCCACTAAGCACACTGCACACTCCCTTTAGCAGCAGGAACTCTGGGTTTCCACCTCTGTTGAGTTCAGTGGGGACTGCTGGGGTGTGTGTGGCTGCTTCTGAAGTGCCGCAGTCTGCACAGCTGAGGAAAGCTGTGAAGTTCTTGCAGCATCAGACTACGGTAACTTGTTCTCCAGACAAGAGAAAAGACCGTTACATGTGATAAGAGCCCAGGCAAAGCTGGGCAGAAGTAATTTACCCTACAGGGGGTAAGAGTGGCAAAGCTTCAAGATTAAAGCCAAGTTCTACATCACAAAACAGTTATCAATAATATTTGCTTTTAGACTTTTTCTCTAAGAATAAGAATCCAAGTTCATCCCCATGTGGGATCTTTTTCATCCTGCTCCAGCTCTTTGCTGTAGTCATGGTGTGGTGGCAACTGGGAGCGCTGGTGAAGGCTGCCTTCAGGCTTGTCAGCATTCCTGTATCTCCAGGCAAGCTGAATTTGTTCCTGAGGAGATGAGTGTGACAGGATAAATCTGTACAGGGGTCGAAGCCCCATGAACAAAGGTTTCTACATAAACAGCCAGCTCAGTTCCCATCCAAACAGGAACAGTGAGACGTCTACAGCCCCACCAGGGGGTTCCACAGAGCAGTATCTCCAATACCCTGGAGAGAGTTGATGGAGTTACAGCAATATAATTATAGGGCCTTAAACTGACACTTTTCTCCTTATCTAGATGATAAATGGTAGTTGTGTGTAGGCAGAGAAAGATTTGAATACATTCTGTTCTCCACTGCTGAGCAGGGGGGCGTTTCTTTGGGTTTGATGCTTGCTAAATACATTTAATCACTTTATTCCTACTCATGGTGGCTAAAAGCCTTGAGACCTGTTGTCTTCTGTAGGAGGAAACTCCAGATTCTAGTGTCCTGGTGTTATTCCAGGTGTAAGTCCCTAAAACAGCGGATAGACCTTCATCCAGCCTCTTGCCTGAGTCATCACAGTAGCATCTAATCCAGGGGCTGTGAAAATCCGGATGTTAGGGGCATTTTTTCATATTTTTGCAGCAAAACTGGAGGCAAAATGTTGACCATTCTGCATTAACCGTCAAAAATCAGTTATCAGCCTGCATTTGCTTCTCCCCTCTGAGGACAGGCTGAGCAGGTTGGGATTGTTCAGCCTGGAGAAGAGGAGGTTCCCAGATGACCTTCTAGCACCTTTCCAATCTCTGAAGAGGGCTACAAGAATGTTGGGGAAGGGCTTTTTACATGAGTGTGTAGCGAGAGAACATGGGGAAAGGGTTCCAGGCTTGAAGAGGTTGAGATTGAGCTTGTACATGAGGAACAAATTCTTTCCTGTAAGGGTGCTGAGATGCTGGCACAGGTTGTCCAAGGACGTTGTGGCTGCCCCTTCCCTGGAAGTCTTGAAGGCCAGGTTGGCTGGGGCCCTGAGTAACTTGACCTAGTGAAGGTGTCTTTGCCTGTGCAGAGGAGTTGGAACTGGATGATCTTTAAGGTCCTTTCCAACCCTGGCCATTCTATGATTCTATGAATTATTCTGGACAGTGGTTCATTTGGCAGAATGCCGTGAGACTCATGTTTCAAGCAGGACATCTTCAGGAAACTCTTGTGCTCTTGTTGGTGTTTGCAGCTTTTCCCTTTGCTTCGTGCTGAGGTATTTTAATGGCTAAATTTGTTTTCCCTTTCTACGCCAGCGTTTGGAATAGCTGCTAATCAGAAAATAGTTCCTGGGAGGAAAAAACGCAGAGCATCACCACAATTAGATAGCTGGTTATTGCCTAAGCTTTTAATTATATTTTAACCACATGGACTAAGGTTTTATTGCTCTGGCTTCTGTTTTCTTCGTCTCCCACAGATAGTATACTCCGTTTCCAGGTGATTTTCAATATGAATGTGATGGAATTAAAAAATGGATATATTCCCAAATAGAAAGTTCTGTTTGGAAATGGGAAGCTTTTTCAGTTTTCAAAACAAGAACCAAAAAAGCCAATTATACTCGATTCTTATAACCGTTTCTCAGTTCCACACCATTTGGGTTCCAAACACTTTTTCATAACATCTGTCTTGAGAGAAGAGCAAACAGATTGCAGAGTCTGGATCAGTAGTGTTTTTTCTTGCTGTTGGCATGTGCCGTTGGTCCAGAAGTACTCAGTGGAGAAAGTCTGTTCAGTGTAGTGAATGTAGGAAAGAAGATGGTGAGTTGTCTCTAATGTAAGAACGTCAGAAATGTAAGAAACTTTAGGTCCAGAGGTTACAACCAATGGCAGATTTGGCAAACTACATCCCTTCCATTGATCCAGGATGGGAAATTGTACTGCTGAAACTAGTTCAGTAGGGTGAAGCACATGGGACCAGTGAGGAGCTTCTGTCAAACACCGTTTATTTTAATACAGACAAAAATAATTGGGAATGGAATGTTGCCTTGGAGAACAGTGACTCCAGGAAGGGTTTGAGAGCCTTTGAGTTTATAGTTAAGGGCTTCAAGCTTCAACAAGGGAGGTTTAGACTGGACATCAGGAAGAAAATCTTCCTGGAGAAAGTGATCAGGCGCTGGAATGTGCTGCCCAGGGTGGTGGATGAGTCCCCATCCCTGAATGCGTCTAAAATTTGCTTCGATGTAGTGTTGGGCGATCTGTTCTAGGGGTGAACTGGTGAGTAGGGTTGATGGTTAGACTGGATGATCCCACGGGTCCTTTCCAACCTGAGTGGTTCTGTGACCTTAAATGGTGAAATACAGAGGCTTGATGCAAACTGTGAGATCAGTGATGTGGTGAAAAATCATTGGGGAAAAAAAAAACCCCAGATGTTAAAAACAGAACCTGAGTGGGTCCTTGGGAACATAAAACTGGGCAAATGCAGTGGAACTGGCTCTGTGTGCTTGAGAAGACTAGGGTGAGGTGGTGGTGGTCGCTCCTCATGACATTCACTAACAGCTTCCACTGGCTGGGTCATTCATCATTGAAGAAGTGAGTGGTTTCCCTTTCGTGAGAATATTAAACATGGAAATGCTCCTGCCAAGGACACATTGAACATTTTCAAAGTCTTAGAGAAACCTCATACCCAAGTGTGCACAGTAGAAGTATGGTGCTGCTCCTTGGCATCTGTTCAGCCCATTTCTCCTCATGCTGCCCTTTGGGAGCTGCTGTCACCCTTGCTGCTCAGATTCAGGAGATGGTTTTAGTGGTGTGGGGTTGTAGGGTTGGACTCAATGGTCTTGAAAATCTTTTCCAATCTGGATGATTCTATGATTCTTAGACCCCCACATTAACCATCATAGTGTCACCTCATTTCAGGATTTGATCCCATTGTAACCCAAAGGACTCAGGAAAGATGTATTCTTTCCACCAGACAGCTTGTCAAGACCAAGTGGAAGTGGAGCCATCAGGGATTGTGGTCTGTAAAATCAGACACTGCCTCATTGCTGATCAAGTTGCAGCTCAGAGAAAGACTATTTTCGAATCAGACCAGTTGTTGGGGGTTTTACCTCCTTTTCGATGTTGCAGTCACATCTCTGTTTTGTTGATGTGAGCAACCTGATGCATAAAGTGTTGGAAGAATGAAAGGTTAAATGTACTGCAGTGTGTAGTGGCAGCTGGTAATGTGGTGTAGACCCTTGATTGTCTGAAAGTGTTCTTTCCTAGGCATCACAGATGAAGGATGTTGGAGCACACCCCGTTAAACACGTACAGAGTGCCATATTGCAGCACGCGAGTCTCTGCATTCGATGCCCCAGAGTACTTTCATATATCAGAGAACTACAGAATCAGTAGAACTTTCTGACTTTAAATCCAGAGGAATGTCTGGCACCCTGCAGAGGGCTTGTTTGTGTCTGCACAAAGTTTCTTACTGCACCAAAATAACCCCTGGACAGGATCCCAAGCAGCTACTCCTTTAATTATAAAGCCAGTTGAAATGTCCTATTGATGTTGGGGTTTGGCATTTATATAAAAGTAGAAAGGACCGTACCTCTTCCTGGAAAGGGTCCTCAGGCCTTGGAACAGGCTGCCCAGGGAGGGGGTTGAATCGCCATCCCTGAATGTGTTTCCCAGTGTTGGAGATCTGGAGCTCAGGGACAGGGTTTAGCAGTGGCCTTGGGACAGTTGGGTTCATGGTTGGACCCAATGATCTCAAAGGTCTTTTCCAAGACTTAAACCATTCTGTGATTATAGAGATTAATTATAAGGCTTATATGTGATCAAATCTGGAAGTACTTTTCCATATTCTACCCCTTGTAATTTTGGGGATTATTTTTATTTATTATTCAAACAAAGCATGAAGACTGGGGAGAATGTTCTCCAGGAAGAAGACGGTTCCCGGGTAGGAGAGTTGTGTGGTAGGTAAGGTCTGCTCCCTGCCCTGGTGTTGAAACGGATCCTCTCATTTATTTGCTCTTTTAACTCTTGATAGAAGATCTCTGCAGAGCACCACTCACTTCCTCCAAGCTTAAAGCAATTACTGACTTAGTCGGTCCCGGCGATTGCATTAGGTAGAAGTTAATTGTTGACATGACAGACTTGCACGCAGGCGGTGTGAACGTACTCGCTGCCACAAGGTTTACAACAGAGGGAGGATTTGGATGTGGAATAGATTTTTCTTCTCAAATTACCTCTGTTTAGGAATGTTTGTTGTTAGCAAGTGCCAGCAAATTGGAAAAACTTCGGAATCAGCTCAATCTTTACTTAATTAACTCAGTTTGTTGAGAGCAGGGAGCTGGAGTGAGTAAGCTCCTCATTTTGGTAGGAGTGAGGAAAAACGTAGGAATAATGTATTTATGGCCATATCAGATGTGTTTCCTGGCTGGGTTTTGGTGAGGGAAAATGGTACCATGTCAACGGTTATGGTGGAATCAGGTGCTATGGATGTGAGCTCCAACTGTGAGGCTCCTTCATGAAAGATGTGCAGTTACATAAACCTCAGCGTTGCTGTGACATCCTGCCTCCTTGTCTTTGAACTTGACACCACTCGTGTATTGGCTGTGCTTTGGGTTCAGCTGCTCTCTGGGTCTTCAGGAATGCCCGTACCCAGTTTGGGAACTGCAGTGATATTACCTCTGACCAGAGTGCTGGGCACTGCTGAGACCTCCACCTCGAATCCAGGGTTCTGTCCTCATCGCCAGAAGGACATTGAGGGGCTAGAGGGTGTCCAGAGAAGGGCAGCAGAGCTGGGGAAGGAGCTGGAGTAAGAGTGCTCTGAGGAGAGGCTAAGTTGCCCCAGGGGAGGGTTAGGTTGGCCCTGAGGAACAATTTCTGCACCACAAGGGTTCTCCAAGCCTGGCCCAGGACTGGGGGCATCCCTGTGTCTGGAGGGTTTGCAAAGCCGTGGAGATGTGGGGTTGAGGGAGACTTGTGCGTCACCATTGTGTTTTGTTTCTTTTAAGTGGAATTTCCCAGTAACTCTCAGTCTTTCTGTTAACCAGGCTCTTACCTTTCTACATTTTTCCTAGGAATTTTTATCAATGGAACATAGAGAATTTGTAAAAAACAGTAAAGTAATGCAGAAAAATTAGTTTTATTAAAGATACGATTGTGAAGCTGAGCTGAATCAATTAGGAGATTCCCTTATTTAGGGTTGTTCAGGTTCGGTGCATATTTGACTTTCCCCATCTTCTGAAAATATTCTCAAGCAGATCTAGTGAGCAAGTCCATAACCCACTGGAGGGTGGAGTAGGGACTGGTGGTAGCAATAACTTGTGTCATTGAATTTTTCATTTCCTAAATTCAGAATGAAATGTCTTAGCTCCTGTGCTAGGCATCTCCCACAGCTGGGAACTGGGGGGATATTTGCAGGATGAGATCAGACTAGGTGCCAAAGCTGAGGAAATAATGTGAGGCCATCCCTTCTTTCATCTGCTGTTGGCTAGACAGTGTTTCACCAGAAGACCACTACTGCTTGCTGCTAACAGGCGCATCGTTTTGTCAAGTCAGTTGAAAAGCAGCAGGGACGGCAAAACGCAGAACTTGGAAGAGACAGGGGCAAGGAGAAGGGCCAAGGCAGAAATTAAGTCGGGTATTCCAAATAAAAGCTGAATGTCAGTGACTTCTGTTAAACCTGTGTTATTCTGTGGAGATGGAGTATCAAGGGGCCTCCACCTTTCAACCTGGTTCTGCTGGGCAGAGAAGGATCTTTGATTTCTTGGCTGGTTGGTTGTGATTTGTCTGTCACCTGGAGGGACTGTGTGATCTCGATAAGGAGAATGGCCAGCAGGGCTTTGTGGTGAAGCACTCAATTACAGTTCCTTCGGGACGGGAATCACTGTAATAAATGTGACACCAGATAAATACCTGCAATGTTTGCCATTCCAGAAAGAAAATGGAGGATGTAATTATAAAAATACACAGCTCTGTGTTCTGAGTTTCTAAGTAAGTGGTGGAGTACAGGGCTGAAGAACCTGTTGCCTCAGATTTTTAGGGAGTTTGAAATCGTATCATTTCCACCAGCGATTACTCTGCTGTGAAGGTTAAGCCTCTTAAAATCACTAATTGAATAGTGTTGCCACCGATGTAGACTGGATGTTCATAGCCCCAAGCTGGCATGAACTGATGAGGCCTCCCCTCAAGTACTGAGAGCAGTCCTGGGCCACTCACTTCAAGAAAACGTTGAGGTACTGGAGTGGGTCCAGAGGAGCAATGAGGCTGAGGAAGAAACTAGATGGAAAGTCTTATGAGGAGAGGTTGAGGGGGCTGGAATTGTTTAACCTGGAGGAGGCTTGGGGACCTTCTCCCTCTCTACAACTCCCTCAAGCGAGGTTGTAGTCAGGTGGGGGTCAGGCTCTTCTCCCAGGCAACCAGCACCAGGACAAGAGGGCAGGGCATGAAGCCACCAGAGGAGGGTTAGATTGGATGTTAGGAAGCCCTTCCTGGCAGAAAGGGTGATCAGAGCCTGGAATGGACAGCCCAGGGCAGTGGTGGAGTTCCCATCCCTGGAGGTGTTGAAGGACAGCCTGGCTGTGGTCCTCGGTGCTCTGATCTGGTCGATGTGATGATGTTAGGTCATAGGATGGGCTGAATGATCTTAGAGGTCTTTTCCAGCCTCAGTAATTCTGTGATTCTGTTTCTGTGAACTGTTACTCCATATTAGTGCTGCACTAGCTACTGAGTCTCACCCAAACAGAGATGGGATGTGGTGGAGGGTTTAGCGAGAAGCTTCCGTAACCAAGGAGAGAAACGAGAGTTTCTGACAAGGGTTTCACAAACTCAGAATGTTCAGAATTTAAAAGCCACAAAGAAAATAGGAAATCTAAACCAAAGGGAGCTGAATTGAGTGCACAGAAAAGCAGGGATTGAGAATTCATAACATTTATTTGTCCTTCGCTCTTCAAAGGTTTTAGATGTTAACAGTAAGTTCTGCGCTTAGTTTCCTATCTAACACACTTTTGTGTTCATTATTTTTACTGTACAAACTCCAACAATATATTAATTATTGAAACTATTGTGATACTAGAACAAAGAATGGATCAATTCTGATAGAAGTGTGCGATATTGTTTGCATTTTTGTCTTTAATTGCTATGCTTCAGCAGCATTTTTAGGAAACTATGGATGTAGTTCATCTTCTTTGATTTGTTGGAAGCATTTTAGCCAAGATCTGTGGTTGCTACAATAGTTTGCTTTGGGTTTGAACTGGTGAAGGAAGCCGAACGCTCAGTATGGGAAGTCATTACTATCCCTACGTATTTTTTTTATGCAGACACAGTACTTCTGCTGCTGCAGAGATGGGGTTTGACTCTTTCCTTTTGTTTGGTGTCAATTAGTAGCTCATACCCCAAGGTCTGTCTCTGATGACCAGCATCAGAGCTGTACAAGTCGTAATAGTAATCGTCTTGATGTTGTTCAAGTCTTGATGTTGTTCAAGTCTTGATGTTGTTCAAGTCTTCATGTTGTTCAAGTCTTCATGTTGTTCAAGTCTTCATGTTGTTTGAATCTTCATATTGTTAAAACTTTATTTAAAAACCAGGACTCAAAACCAGACAGCTCCAGCCACCGCAGTATGGTGGTCTTTTCATGGACAGTCCATCCGTCTTTTCATGGTAGGGCAATGCTGGGGTATTAATTAATGACTGCTCTACTTTCTTTATTTTGAGTACGGAGGGTGTGTCTTCTCCATCACACATCGGTTTCAATTACTCTGTTGCATCTACTGGAGACCACCTGACAGGCAGAATTTGAAGGAACACAGATAAAACCTCCTCAGGAAGAGAAACCTGCTCTCAAAGAAAAACAGAACAAAACTGCTCTTAAATAAAATGCTACAGCATACAAAATAGCAAAGTTTAAAAGGTAGATCTCATTACATTTCCATTTAGTTACTGTCAACGAATTATTTGGCCCTCCCAGAGAACCACAGATGTAGTTTCTCAGCATTGTGGATAGTTCTCACTGCACTGCTAGACGGTTCCTTTTTCACTACAACTGGCAAAAGAACTTCTGGCAGATGTCACTGTTTGCAGGAGCTAGAAGCTGATGTTTCTCTCAGACTCCTACAGCTTTTAGTCTAATTACTTTCCCTTTTCTCCATTATTTAGTCTTAAGAGCTTCTAATTACTAAGTTCTGTTTACTGAGCTAACATGTAGGATGCCTTGCGCTTCCATGGTTCAAAATACCTTGTTTCTATCAAATTTGGAATCAAACTTCCTTTTAGCTTTCAAGTCTCAGTCACATTTCTCACCAGAATCCTCCACAGTGTCATCTTGGAGCCTGGATGTGGTAATAATGAAGTGTTTCATGGTGGAGTTTTGTGTGAGCAAATACGGTGTCAGAACTCTTTGGTACATCTTTTCTTCTGGCTCTCATCCTTCTCTGAGCCTGAAGGACACGTGAGCAGTCAGAATTGCCATCCTGTTCTTCTTGCAGCCCTGCTGGCCAAGAACAGCTTCTCGTGTAGACATCCACTGTCTGATTTCCACCGTCATCCTACTCTCTTTGAAAATCGTGCTCAAGGCAATGGACAGGTCTAGATTCACTTGGAATAGATTATAGACCTCAAAGGACATCCAGATCACCACTGCCAGTTCTGGGCTGGTCCTCCAGCCCAGAGTCAAACCAGCAGACAAGACTGCTCACAGTCTTGGAGAATTCATTGGCATTCAGGGGTATCTCCAAGGGTCTCTCATGGTGCTCCCAGAGGAGGGTGGTATTCTGCCCCTTGGTGATGCACTTGTAGATCTTGTTTTAGTTACTATCCCTTTTAGCATATTTCTACACCAGTTCCTACTGTGTCTCTCAGTGAGACAATTTTTACAGAAGCTGGGGGAGATACTTGCCTGAGTTTGCTTTTCCTGATCCAGTCTGGCTGCTCATCGCCTCTTCAACTCCCAAACTTCTCAAGTCTGGATTGAAATCAAGACACATTTTCTTCCTCCTACTCAGAATACATCACAAGTAGCAATTAATTTCCTGATTAATCTGGAGCACAAGCAAGTGTTGAACGTGCTCTGAACCTCTCGGGTTGGGTCTGCAGGTGCAGTGTTTGACAGGGATTAGAAAATCGAGCAGTGTTTGACAAAAACCTAGCAACAGTTTTACAAGTTTGAGATTCGCTTCACTCGGGACACCCTTCATGTGCTCATTTGCCTGAGTGGGATGGAGAGTAGGATCATGGGGGCCAATAGAAAATACCAGAGTTAGGATTGTGTTCTCCCTAGAGAATAATGTCCTCTGGTCTGAATTAAAAGTCTGTCTGTGTGGCGTCACACACTGAATACAGTTCCCACCAGTCAGGGAATCCTTTCTCGGCTCCCAGGAAAAATCTTCTATATCCCTCTGTATCGCAGGAATCAGGAGTTTTTGAATGACACTGCCTGAAATGAACTCTCTGCCTTAGAAAGTCCAGAGTATCGGGCTGTTCTGCAGGTCAGACTAAGCTGATGGGTTCTATCTGTATGACAGTAAGATTTTATGTGGAAGGTCATGTCTGAGCGGGAGCAATAAACATCTGGAGGTGCTCGGACATTGCCTGGCCACCTTTAATGAGCTTCTAGCTACAGAGACTCCGTTAGGACTGTCCAGGGACGGGGTTCAGTGAGTAGATTTCAACCAACATTATTGCAGTATTTTTAAGTTCAAGACGCATCTGGTGTCATTGGAGCAGAGTCTGCAATTAAAACCACAGAGGAATTACTTCTTAAGGGTGTTTCTTTATGTTTGGTCTTTGTATTGGTATTTCTTAATGCGACTTAGTTTTTGTGTTGGTTATTACTTCATGTAGTTTGGTCTTTGTGCTGGCTATTTCTTTCCATAGTTTGGTCTTGGTGTTGGTTATTTCTTCATGTAGTTTGGTCTTCGTGTTAGTTACTTCTTCGTGTGGTTTGGTCTTTGTGTTGGCTATTTCTTCCCATAGTTTGGTCTTTGGGACTTTTCTGAATGTTTAAGCCCTTGTAATGTCAGTTCTGGATACTGACTTAAAGAAAACAAAGAATTAATTACAATCTCCTTTTGTTGTGAGCCAATGGGTACTTGATAATTAATGAAGTCCATCACTGTGAGCTCTAATGTACTGTTCCATCCCAAGCCTGCCATGAGAGTTTAAAACTCTTCAAAAAGGGTGTTTTGTTCTCTCTAATGAAACAGACAGAATTTGCTTTTAGCCACAAAATTTGGAAGGATTTTTCTTCTCCTTCTCTAAAAATCTGGCTTAAAATCTTTTAGAAATTAGCTAAAAAATAAAGGTCATTTCTATTTTACTGTAGGATGGGGTTATTTAGTCTAGAGAAGAGGGAGGCTTAGAGGAGACCTTCTTGCTCTCTACCATTCAAAAGTCGGTTGTAACCAGTTTTTACTGGTAGCTAGTCCATGGTCTAGGGGTTAGGGAGCTGTTGGGCTGAGGGCTAGACTTGATGGTCCAGGGGGTTCTTTCAGCCATGATGGTTCTGTGATTCTGTGATCTCTGGGATGTGAATAATTAAATCGGAGTAGCCAGAGTTGATGGTTGAGCATTTAAAAAGTAGACATTAATTCAATTTCATGTTGTGCCACTCATCTGTGTGGACTGTTTCACCACTGTCTTATTTACCGAAAGAGCTAAGTATTTAACAGGAAAAAACAAGGGCACACACAGAAATATTAAACACAGACCCCTACGTAGAAATCCAACAGAACAGAGATTTTCAGTGCTTGGTTAGGTTTCTGTTCCTCAAGTGCTTATCTGGGGTTTTTTCTTCAAAACTGCTGCCTAGACAAATGTCCTTGTCATGAAACTGCTTTTATTGCTCTGCCAAGGTATTTCTCATCACAGCAGAATAGGATATCCTCTGCTTTGTGATTACAACTGCTTCTTACTTTATCTTTTGTTAATTTATTATTTCATTTATTTGTACCAAAAGGTGGTAACGGTGCCTGGTGTGATCTTTCTCCTCGCAAATTCAATGCAGTGCCTCCTCTACTGGGTTAATTTTGTGCATTTCCAGTTGTCACAGTGTCACAGTACTTGGAAACAGCATTTTAAGTTATAAATTTTGTAAATATTTGATTCTTACCAGTTGCAAATCACTTTTCAGATACTGTTTGTTTAGGAGGATGATAACTGGCACTTTCTGATAGTCATAGTGTCAAATGGCTCATCGATAACGTCTGGTCTCTGTGACATGAGCTGTATTTCAGAGCAGTTGTGAGTGGGAAGCTCGTTTATTGCTTTAAAACCATAGCTAAATACATTATAATTGGATGGATTTGTGCACAGGTAGTTTAGCACTTTAATGCTCAAATATTTACTGGTTAATTTAAATGAATCAAGTAGAAGGAGGACAGGGTTTAGTGGTGCTGATTGTGCTAGGGAAAGGTTGGACTTGATGATCTTGAGGGTCTCTACCAGCCGAAACTGTTCTATGATTCTGTAATTCTGAGGACATAGTTCAACACAATTTCTTTTGCTTTCACAGAATCGCAGAATTATTGAGGCTGGAAAAGACCTCTAAGATCATCCAGCCCAGTCCATGATCTAGTATCACCACATCAGCCAGACTGGGGCACTAAGGGCCACAGCCAGGCTGTCCTTAAACACCTCCAGGGATGGGGACTCCACCACTGCCCTGGGCAGTCC
>JAOXOE010000602.1:23872575-23887714 GCA_028565055.1 Phoeniculus purpureus
CCCCCCTGAGTCTCCTCTTCTCCAGACTAAACACCCCCAGCTCCCTCAGCCTCTCCTCATCAGCCTTTCCCTCCAGTCCCTTCCCCAGCCTCGTTACTCCTCTGGACCTGCTCCAGCCCCTCAATCTCTTTCTTGAAGCAAGTGGCCCAGAACTGACCCCAGTACTTGGTGATGCTTTAAGTCTCATAGTCCCCGATCATATTCATCTGTCAATTAAAGTCTCTGCCTTAAGTGAACGTCAATGAATAACTTGTTTCACACCTCACATTTGGTAAAAGGGGTTTAAAATACCCAAAAAACCTTTATTATTCCCTCCCATTTCCATGTAACCCCCTCATAGTAAATCTACCCAATTGGTCTTTCCATGCCAAGTATTGGACATGACTGGACAGCCGCAGTTATTTACAACTTTCTGTTTATTTACAACTTGTTCTTTACTTACAGTGTTTTCTTGATTTACATTTTTTCTTTTGTTTACACTTGTTTCTTCATAAATGGTTGGGGTTTTGTCTGCTGCCCTACCTCGAGTGTAATATCTTTTGCTCGTTAGATCACAGGCACCATCAGGACATCTGATTGTCATAATTGTATTTTTAATTCAGGAGTCCAAAATTGTGATTAAAATAACAATTACATTTTAAATAATAGTTTTCCAGAATCTCAGTGAAGTTTTGGTTGCTTTTAGGTTTAAAAGCTTAAAACATGTAGTGAATAAAATCCTCTTGTATCACCACTCAAAGAAACATAAGGGGATCCTGCTGTGGCAGGGGGATTGGACTAGATGATCTTTCGAGGTCCCTTCCAATCCCCTAATGATTCTATGTACATGTGTATAGTGAAATAATTCCTGATGAGATGAAGCACAGCATCCTGGCTTGGATCAGAAATGGGGTAACCAGCAGGAGTAGGGAGGTGATGGTACCCCTGTACTTTGCACTCGTGAGACCGGAGCTTGAGTACTGGGTCCAGTTTTGGGTGCCACAGTATAAGAAAAACATTAAGGTGCTGGAGCAAGGCTAGAGAAGAGCAGTGAGGCTGGGGAGAGGGCTGGACTACAGGTCCTATGAGGAGTGGCTGAGGGAACTGGGATTATTTAGTGTAGAGCAGAGGAGGCTGAGAGGAGACCTTGTTGCTCTCTACAGCTACCTCAAAGGAGGTTGTAGCAAGGCTGGTGCTGGGCTCTTCTCCCAAATTTCTAATGATAGGAGGAGGGGAAATGGCCTCAGATTGCATCAGGGGAGGTTTAGATTGGATCTTAGGAAGAAGTTCTTTCCTGAGAGAGCAGTTGGGTGCTGGAAGAGGTGGCCCAGGGAGGTGGTGGAGTCCTCATCCCTGGACATGTTTAAAAACCGAGTAGCTAGAGCACTTGAGGCCATGGTGTAGGGGTTAGGGAGCTGTTGGGATGAGGGCTGAACTTGATGATCACAGAGGTCCTTTCCAGCCATGATGGTTCTATGATTCTGTAGATCTGATGGAGCCGATGGCAGATACATACGTATTTTAAAAGAACTCAAGTTTGAGTGTTTTATTTCATGTGTGTGGCTATCAAACTTGACTGGTTTGGCTTCACCTAGGTGCTTTGTAACTTCCATGGTTGTCTCCCAACAGGCAGACTATTATTAATATTTCTCTTCTTCTGCATTGCAGGGGGTTCAGGACCTTCATCATCAATAGCCATAGCTGGCACCAGCCAACCTGCCATCACAAAGACAACATCTGTGCTCCAGGACGGTGTTATAGTCACTACTGCAGCTGGAAACCCACTCCAGAGCCAGCTGCCCATTGGGAGCGATTTCCCTTTCGCTGGCCACGAACACTCGCTTCATTTTCCGCAGAACAGCTCTTCAAACAACAATCTTCCACATCCTTTGAATCAAAACCTCCTCAATTCTCTACCTATCTCTTTGCCAGTGAATCAGCAACATCTCCTAAACCAGAACCTATTAAATATCGTACAGCCTTCAGCAGGAGAAGGCAAGTCTGAGGTCAATCTCAACCCTTTAGGTTTTCTCAACCCGAATGTAAATGCTGCTTTAGCTTTTCTCTCCAGTGACGTGGATGGGCAGGTATTACAGCCTGTTCATTTTCAGCTTCTAGCGACCCTCCTCCAGAACCAAGCCCAAGCAGCTGCCATGCTTCCCCTACCATCTTTCAATCTGACCATCTCAGATTTGTTGCAACAGCAGAATAACCCTTTGCCCTCAGTAACCCAGCTGACAGCCCCACCTGACCATTTGCCGAGCAATCAGGCAGACAGCAACAGGGTGGAGACCCTTTTAACCAACCCCCTGGGCAACCCCGTACCCAGCTTTTCAGGCACTGACACTACTTCTAACCCCCTGCTCCTCCCAGCTGTCTCTGGGGCCTCTGCATTAATGGCCTTGAACCCCCAGCTGGTGGGAGGTGTCCTGAACTCCGCGTCGGGCAACTCTGCTAATCATCCAGAGGTTTCCATAGCCACCTCCTCCCAAGCTACCACTACCACAACCACTACATCATCAGCAGTGGCAGCACTGTCTGTCTCAACCCTGGGTGGTGGGACAGCAGTGGTGTCAATGGCAGAAACATTGCTGAACATATCTAATAATGCTGGGAACACATCTGCTCCAGCTAAACTCAACAATAACTCTGTGGTGCCACAGCTACTTAACCCTCTACTGGGGACAGGTCTGCTTGGTAAGTTCAATTTCTTCACAGGTATAAAAGGAAAAAGATAAAATAAAAGGGTTGGGGAGGGGGAATTTCAGATTCTATTTTGGATTCTAGTTTCTATTTTGCAATTTGGGATTCTAGTTTCTATTTTTTAAAGACTCCACTTTCTTTTCATTTTTCTGTAAGGCTTTTCTATGTTTGCAGCTTGTTTGTTGAGGAAAAATCCTAACTGTCATCGTATGAAATTGAAAATACCTTCTAATTTAATTCAGTAACTTTTTTAAGACTGGTTTTAGAAATTATTCTCTCTTCCATTCTTCGTTCTGATGCCACCTAGAGCTACTGCGTAAACACCTTAAAATTCTGGGAAGCAGCTGGACTTGTTTCCTTTCTCAAGCGGTAGCGGCACAGGCGCATCCCTGGGGTGCAGCGTGTGGTCTCAAGTGCGTGTGGCATCACAGGGTTAGTACGAGTGGCTGTGCAGAAGAGGAGAAAACGGCCAAGTGCCTTTTTTCGGAAGGAATCAATCGTGCCAAAGCCGTGAGCACCTCCCCACAGAGCTCTCGAAGCAGGTCCTTGCACAACTTCAAAGCGGGAAGTTGCCCCTTGAGCTCTTATTAGATTTTCTCATTTCTTTTTAAACTTATGGTTTAGAGCCCTGGGGTAACACCGACATCCCAAACCAAGGGGTTAAACAGCCTAAATACAACTTTTTTTCTGCCTTTTGACAATTTTTACTAAAAAAATTGAGAGATTTAGTTCTGTTGTTTGGACAATGCAATCTGATAAATAGACTAGGAGTATTTGAAGAAGTATTTTCACATTGTACCTCACATTCACCCACTTAATGGCTCGCAGGAGCTCAACAGCACCTTACATTTTCGACAGAAAATGCACCTAACCACTGGAAATGTAAATGTTAGGAAAACTATGAGTTTTCATTTT
This sequence comes from Phoeniculus purpureus, assembly GCA_028565055.1. NCBI lineage: Eukaryota > Metazoa > Chordata > Aves > Bucerotiformes > Phoeniculidae > Phoeniculus > Phoeniculus purpureus. The sequence continues at coordinate 23,876,173 of JAOXOE010000602.1, forward strand.
AAAAAAACCCTACTGGATGTCTTTTTACGCTTTATTATTGCACAGAGTAGGGTTTAACTGTGGTGTTTATTTTACTAAACCTAGAGTTTTCATGTAAAGGAAGATCGTCAAAGGTCTTTTCCAACTGGAGTGATTCTGTGATTTTCATGGGCAGGTTGGATGGGGCCCTGAGTAACCTCACCTAGTGAAGGCGTCCCTGCCTGTGCAGGAGGGTTGGAACTGGATGATCTTTGAGATCCCGTCCAACCGTGGCCGTCCTATGATTCTATAAAATACCAAGTGTTCCTACAGCTATTTCTCTAGGGTATATAACAAATACATGATGTGGAGTGTTGGCTGACACGTCCATAAACCCAGAGCTGTTGCTCCTTTGCAGTTGGCTCATGGTATTTTGTCACAGCTAGTTTTGTTGGTTTCTCTTTGGAGATAAAGTCTCCAAGATGCCAAGTGTGACAGGAGCCCGTTCTGCCAGACCTAACTGAGTAGCAGAGGCAAAGACAGTGATGGCAGGAACCTTTAGATAGTCCAGATGGATGTGACACACAAAGGAGCGATGCTGAAAAAGCAAAGGAAGGAAAAGTAGGAGACACTTGCCTTGAGGAACATTCCATGGAAGATTGAAGGGACAAAGTGTTGTTGTGCAGAGGCGTTTGCTTAGCAGTCAGTTACAGTTTGAGACAAGGGAATTCCTCCTGGCTGCTGACAACTCACCCTGACTTCTGTTTCCCTGTGCTTGATTCCAGGTGACATGTCATCTATAAACACTACTTTGAATAACCATCAGCTGAGTCATCTCCAGTCGCTGTTAAACAACAATCAGATGTTTCCTTCAAATCAGCAGCAGCAGCACCTTCTCCAGGGCTATCAGAACGTGCAGGGCTTTCAAGGCCAGCCCCCAGTTCCTGGCCCAGCTAACAACCCAAACCCCATGGCGTGTCTGTTCCAAAACTTCCAGGTAGAAAGCAAAATGAAATCAGTATTCAAACAAATGTGCAGTTCTGGGGAGGCAGAGCCGTGCTCTCCATAGTTTGGTTTTGTTGGGTTTTTCTGTGCTTAAGACAGTGTTTTGTTTTGCCTTTTTCCATAGTCTTGGAATTTTTCAAATCAGTGACATTTGCTACTGAAATGTTGCTAAATGGAGTGTAGTTCCTTCAGCAGGGAACACTAGGACGAGGGGTCATGGTTTGGAGCTGGAAGAGGGCAGATTTAGGTCAGACACCAGGAAAACATTCTCGAATCTGAAGGTGGTGGGTCCCTGGAACAGGCTGCCAAGAGAGGTAGTGGCGGCCCCATCCCTGGAGCCATCCAAGGTCAGGCTGAATGGGGCTCTGGGCAGTCTGGTCTGGTGAGTGATAGCCTTGCTTGTTGCCCTTTGGAGGTCCCTTCCAACCCAACACATTGTGTGAATCTTTTGATAAATGTGATGTTTGTGCTGACACTATTTGATCATGAATCATAAACGATTGTAAGTCCCTGTTTAGACCATTTGAACAATTCAGCACTGAGAAATAGATAATTAGAAACTTAATAAATGGCTACAGGTGACACACAGACGCACAGATACGTGTATATGTGTGTGTGCAGCAGCTCTCCTATATTGCCTTCAAAATACAAGAGAAAAGCTGTTTGGGGGTTGCATAGACTGAAAAACCCAGGCATTAAACGAAAATACAGTGACAGCCTGTGCTGAAAAATGATAATAACCTCCCTGCTCTCCACCCAAATAGACAACTCTTGATAATGCAACTATCAGGCTAACCTAGCGACGGGCAGCATAGCAACCACAATAGGCACTGAAAGCAGCAGTCCCACACGTATTTATTACTATTCACTAGCACCGTGATTGCTGCAGAGCTCAAGACGTGAAGGCAGCAGCACACGGGTAGTGCCAGGAAGTGCTTTTACCCTCTGTGAAGGAGAAGACTGTGATTTTCTCACAGTGTAGATGTTTCACTGCAAAAATCTCACTGCCTCTCTGCCTAAGAATTTGTAAGAACGTGAATTTATCCTCGGTGGTTTTTTGCTCTGGGTTCTCAGTGACATAAATAGTCCTGGTGGGTAGTGGAAGGAGCTTGTGAGGATGTTTTACCTTTGCTTCTTACAGTTCTCTGGTTACAGAGCTATTATTGACATCGTCTTCGCTGTCTACGTACAGTCTGGCATCTGGGCAAGAACAACCCCAGGTACCAATATAGATCGAGGACTGACTTGTTGGAGAGCAGCATAGGAGACAGTGACCTGGGGTCCTGGTGGCCAGCAGGATGGCCAGGACCCAGCAATGGGCCCTGGTAGCCAAGAAGGCAAATGGCATTCTGGGGTGGTTAGTAGGTCCAGACAGGTTCTCCTCCCCCTCTACTCTGCCCTGGTGAGACCACATCTGGAATTTTGTGTCCAGTTCTGGGCGCCTCAGTTCCATAAGGACACGGAACTGCTTGAGAGAATCCGGTACAGAGCCACAAAGATGATGAAGGGAGTGGAGCATCTCCCTGCTGAGGAAAGGCTGAGGGAGCTGGGTGTCTTGAGCTTGGAAGAAAGGAGCCTGAGAGGTGACCCCATGAATGTTGATAAATACAGAAAGGAACAGGTGCCAGGAGGATGGGGCCAAGCTCTGCTCAGTGGCATTCAATATTAGGACAAGGGGCACTGGGTGTGAGCAGAACGGAGGAGGTTCCACATCAATCTGAGAAGGGACTTCTTCACAGTGAGGGTGCCAGAGCCCTGAAAAGGGCTGCCCAGGGCTGTTGTGGAGTCTCCTTCTCTGGAGGCATTTAAAACCCTCCTGGCTATGTTCCTGTGTGACTTGATCTAGGGGATCCTTCTGTGGCAGGGGGATTGGACTGGATGATCTTTCAAGGTCCCTTCCAATCCCCAATGTTTGGTGATTGTGTGACAAGAAGTACAAAAAGCACAGTACCCTGTAGGTTATGGTTTCCCATGGCAGTGGCACCCCTTACAGCTGCAGTGCAAAGGGGTGGTGAGGGCCTACCATGCACAAGTTGGGTGAGGATACAAGGACTGCAGAAGAATAGTTGATAGGGAGGAAAGAAGCAACATTAGGGTCTGGGAAGGAAAGGGAATAGTTGAGAACAGAGATCTTGATCTTGGTAGAGTTGGTTAGGACTGAGACTAAAAAGAAAGATGTTGTACTTCAGTCAGAAGAAGAAATCCCTGGAAAAACTCTCAAAGAGCATATGGTGTACTCTCAGTACTCTCTGTCTCTCTCTCAGTAGGCTGAACCTGCTGAACATGCAAGGGTTTTTGATCTATGAGGTAAAGTTTGAGACCCAGTGGGTTTGTTTTCCTCTAAATTAAACACCTTTTTCATTTTCTATCTCACTTACTCAGCATTAAACTTCAGAACCGATGTGTAACCACAGGCAGATTACTGTACCAGCCACCCTGGCCACCATCCCGGTGTTCTTACTGAAATGAAACCGGGCTTGTCTGTTGAAAAAGACCTTTAGGCAGAACAGCAACTGCCATCTTTTTTTCTCTGCTTTGTCCAGGTGAGGATGCAGGAAGATGCTGCTGTCCTAAACAAAAGGATGATCACTCAGATGGGAATGGCACCAGTTCCAGAGAGCTCCAGCACTATGCTTCCTCCTTTCCAAGAAACAGCGTGTGATTTGCAGCAACGAACTGACCCATCTCTGGGACAACAGGCAAAGGATAACCTCAGTGTCGCTGCTCAGGGTGATACGTCAGTGGATGCCATCTACAAAGCAGTCGTAGATGCTGCGAGCAAAGGAATGCAAGTAGTGATCACCACTGCCGTCAGCAGTACAACACAAATGAGTCCCATTCCAGCTTTGAGTGCCATGAGTGCCTTCACAGCCTCAATTGGTGACCCATTAAATCTTTCTAGTGCGGTCAGTGCAGTAATCCATGGAAGGAACATTGCCGTTTCTGATCATGAGGGTAGGATAAGGAACGCTAGAGGAACGCGGATACTGAAGAATTCAGAGCACGGAAAAAACGCAAGCGAAGGGGATGGGTATGAATATTACAAATCAACAAGTTGTAACACACCCAAAAAACAGTGGGAAGGGGAGCAGAGTCCCGTCGGTGAGATAAATCGGTGGAAATGCGACGAGTTTCTAGACCACTCTACCCACATCCACAGTAGTCCTTGTCACGAAAGGCCCAATAACATCTCCACGCTGCCATTATTGCAAGGTGAGCAGCACCAGATACTGTTATCACAGCGAAACTGTCAGAGTGAGAAACTGTTGGAGGAGAATTTCAGGTATAACAATTACAAAAGAACTATGATGAGTTTTAAGGAAAGACTGGAGAACACTGTGGAACGCTGTGCACACATAAATGGGAACCGGCCTCAGCAGAACAGGGGGTTCGGGGAGTTGCTGAGCACTTCCAAACAAGAGTTGATTCTGGAAGAGCAGTCTCCGAGTTCCTCGAACAGCTTGGAAAGTTCGTTAGTTAAAGACTATATCCATTACAATGGAGATTTTAATGCCAAAAGCATTAATGGGTGTGTGCCTAGCCCTTCCGATGCTAAAAGCATCAGTAGTGAAGATGACCTAAGGAACCCAGATTCCCCTTCTTCAAATGAGCTGATACATTACAGGCCGAGGACGTTTAATGTTGGCGACTTGGTCTGGGGCCAAATCAAAGGACTGACTTCATGGCCTGGGAAACTAGTAAGAGAAGAAGAAGTTCACAATTCATGTCAACAAAACGCTGAGGAGGGGAAGGTATATTTCCATATCTATGCCCATCTCTCTCTCTCTAGCTGCCCGTGTACCTTTGCCCATACAAATGGTTATCAAAACTATCTCGGTCCATTCTTTATTCTTTGTCTCTCATTTTAGAGGTGCCAACTGCTTTTTTCTTTTCCATAGCTGTAGCCCGCAAAACTGAGTTTTCCCCGTAGTTACCTCATCAGAAACTTCTACCAGGAAACAGGTTCTGCTTTGGTCTGGTTCAGTTTCACTAAATAATTTGTTCACAAAAAATGTTAAGAAAAAAAATGGTTTAACTTGTGTGTTTAGTCAAACCTGTGGCTGTACCCAAAGAAACTTGTGGGGAGGTACCTAAAGGTGTTGAAAACTGCCAAAAGGAGAAGTGTTCTAATCAGATTGAGGGGTCTGTAATGAGTAAAACGTTGCTGATTGACACGTATGGTCTTTGAAACAAGGTTCCGGCCATCTTTTGTTAGTGGGGAGGATGTTCCAGTTAGCTCCTTCGTAGCAAAATCCTTCATTTTTTTATTCGACAAACGATAAGCTTGTTGGGGAATAGAGAGAAAACACAGTTGTCGAGGAGTTAGTGGTTATCTTATGGAAAGCATTTAAAATTCTGGTCTCCGCTGCTTGTATCATTGTCTGTTGTTGTCGTTCTTATAAAATATTTCACTTCTTCCACATACAAATACTTTTAAGTGCAGTCTTATAAAGTGCAGCTTTCAAAAATGTCAACAGGAAGGAAAACGGCACTAAATAACTTTTTACCTCTTACACAGAGAGACCAAACCTCTGCAAAATGACATCTTTTCTTCCCCATGTACCAGTCAGGTCACAGTCACAGTGCGGTGGACCCAAGTATTCTTTTGCCCAAAACATCCAGAGGACAGAGAGTACAGGGACGCGGTGAGTGTTTCTTCACCAACAGCCTCTGAGTCCCACCAGTGCACAGCTGGGAGCTTATGGAGCTGCTCTCGCTGCACTCCATCACCATAGAGTTGTCTGAGCTGATCAACAAGTGGAGGCTTAAGAGCTAGTCCCACGTAAAGATTAGATCCCCACGTTACGAGTCAGCTGATCATGTAGGGACAGAGAGACAAAGATAGACCACAAACTCTAAAAAATTAACCAAAACTGGAAAAACTAGAAGGTAGAAAATATCTCTAACCCATAGGAATTACTGATTTAGTCCTTAGGCTGCACGTGTCTACAACTGCCTGACAGGAGGGTGCAGAGAGGAGGGGCTCGGTCTCGTTTCCCAAGGAACAAGAGGCAATGGCCTCAAGCTGCCCCAGGAGAAGTTGAGGTTGGCTCAGAGGAGACTCTTCTTCCTGGAAAGGGCCCTCAGGCCTTGGAACAGGCTGCCCAGGGAGGGGGTTCAGTCACCATCCCTGGCCATGTTTCCCAGTTGTGGACGTGTGGAGCTCAGGGCCAGGGTTTAGCGGTGGCCAGGTGGGTTCATGATTGGACCTGATGATCTCCTAGAATCTAAACCATTCTGTGATTCTGTAATGGTCCAGGTGTGAGTTCACACATTAGCTCCACAGCCGTGTGCACCCACGCCTGTGGGACTGTTTCAATACATTTTTAGAGCTTTCTATAACCTCTGTGAAGCAGGGAAGTTGTTTCCATTTACATTCTTCAGCAGTTTCGTAAGTTCCCTCCCAGTTTGTGGACCCCACAAGGAATTGGTGCTTCTGAGCTACCTTCTTTGATTCCATGTCTCTTCTGTGCATTACCTACATGTGCTGTGACATTGTGTTAGCAGCACAGACTGGAGTGTGTACTGGGCACAGACAACAGGGAAAGCAGGACAGCGACCCATGGAAACCCCCGTTGTCACCGCACGTCTCAGTGCTGCAACAGAGACCGTTTCAAGTTCTTCGTCAGGAAGTCCCACGTAACGGCTCATCTCGCATCAGAAGGCCTTTAATTTGATAATAATGATTTGAATTGAAGAGGAAAAAAGGATGTCTGGTTTTCTGCAGAGTGAATGAGCATCCCGGAGGTCAGGAGTTGAGGATGCTGTTGGGGATGCAGGGGAATGGGGAAGAGGTGAAACTCTGCGTGTGCTGTCTGCTCGTTCCGTTCCACAATTTGGGCAGCCTGGCTTTAAGAAAAGGAGAAAGAAAAGAGAGATCAGCAAACCAGCAAAAAACCCAACCTTGAAGACAAAAAAGAGATAACCTTGACGACCCAACGCTCTTCAGGAACTCTGTGCTTCCAAAAACCTCCTGAGAGGTTACAGTTCATGGTGGGAATCACTAGCAGCATCTCTGGAAATGGTATTTTCTACAGGGCTTTTCTTCAAACGCCTTGTGACGTTTTTGTAGAACCAAGGGTTAACCCTCCTGCACTGGAGCATCAGTTTGGCTTTGCTGTTGGGATTTGCTGCTACTCTGTGTTCCCTGTGTTTCCTATCATACAGGATTTGATTATTTTTGTTTCTGTTCTAAAGACGTTGGGTGTTAAGTGCAACAGTGCTTGTGTTTGAGGAGCAGCTGGGAAGGTGTTTGGCTACCAGGAGAAGGGGGCAGTATTGTCCCCCTGTCTCCTAACTACTGCTTGCTTTTCTATTTGGAAAATTAAAGAGGAACCCAAGGGGAAGTGCAGCAGCAGCAGTTTTTGTAACGGAAAGGAGCAAGGCTGAAACTCTGTATGACCTAACTCAGGGGATGTCTGTGTAATTAGTTTGATTATTATCCAAATAATCAGCCAAACAGGACCATGGTTTTAAAAGCAGCAAAGTGAAACTGGAAGGGTTTGTGTGATCCATAGCTGCCCATCACCAGAGTGCTTCATAGTGGTTCTTACCACGCATTTCCCACTGGTGACACCAGAGGTTTTGAACCAAGCACCTCTAGTTCTGCAGATCACGGTGGGGGTGATTCACCAGCACCCTGAAGCTCCCGTTTGTCTGTATTCTTTAGAGCTGCAAGGGTCTCTTGTATATGAAGGCACAGGATATTATTAATTCAAAGATATCATTCATTCATCTCTCTGTTGCAGTTGCTTCCAACTTCTTGTTCTTCTTCCCAAAAGTGCTGGCAGGTTGTTTTTACTGTTCTACCATCACAAAATTCCAGGAAGGAAGACAGTGATTTCTTTTTGTGACTGAAGCCCCTCCTAACCCAAGCGTGATACTGACTCTCCACAAACGTGTTTAGCATCGAACTTCCTCACGGGGGGTGCATAGAACCCTCAGCAGAGCCTGGTTTGTATGTACACGCAGCTTTAGCAGCATCGTTTGGCTGTCAGGACAGCTCTGCCACATAGTCAGGTGTCCAAGGGAAAGGGTGAGGGGTGTGATCTTCTTGCCCTTTGATTGTCTGCAGTTGCAACTGCACAAGTTTCTTCTTCAGCTGTTTTTTAACATTCCATGAGCCAAAGGCCTCTGATAAAACCATCTTAGTGTAGGAGATGTATCACAGAAGCTTCTGAAAGTGGTTTGCTGCTTCTCAGAGAGTTTTATGCCTTTTTGTCTCAGGTTTATCCTAAGAAAAGCCCCCTAGGTGTTAAATACTGTTTCTTCTTCGCATTTTTCTGAAGTCTGATGCGCAGCAGATTTATTTGAAGTGTTTGCAGTGTTGCCTTGAAAGTGAACACAGCTTTAAGGGGAAAGCGCTGCAATCCATGGCGTCACGGAATCTGTGTCACAGAAACGGGGATCTTGCCTCCCCGGGTGCAGATTTCGCTGTTGGTGGCTCATTCCTAAACCCCCGACGGGGCAGCTTTCCCCAGTTTCATCACCAGCTGCCAAAGGTGCAAAGTTTGGTCTAAATGTGTGTTATGTTGGTCCTGATTTTGAGACGTTGCTCCCTCATTAACCCTCATTGCTCCCTCATTAACCTCACGTTGTCACGTCTGAATCGCAGCTCTGTTGTGAATATAAACGCTGTAGTCATCACAGGCTGTGTTGAGCAGGAGTTTGCCTTCGAATTCCTATTTTTGGATTATGTTTAATAAATTTGTGTCTGCAGAGTGGATTTTCCTCCTGCCCGAGCACAGGCTGCACTTTGTAACGAGACGAACGCCGTGTAAGAGCCTCGCTAAGTCATGCAAAGATTGAAAACTCACTCCAGTGTAATGATATCGACAAGGGAAAAGGAATTCCTCTGTTTCTTGTCTTGAAATGGATGTGGTTTAACTGCCTTGGTGTGTTTGTACAAGCTGGAATGACTGCGCCGAAGCAGAGTGCTGTGCAGAGTCATGGTTTGGGGAATGCAAATGAGAAAATCATGTGGCTGAGCGGCTTCATTTTTCTTCTTGCTTGTGTTGTTCCCACTGGTGCTAACTCGTACCTGCACCAGGGACGATGCGCGGCGCTTTGCATACAGATTGCTTAAGAGGTGATAATTCCACTCTATTTCAAGAGATCTTCAATTCCCGGTGTAAAAACCAGCTCAGCAGGTGCTCAGAATCATCCCTGACTTTGCAGATCACCCACCTGTGTGCTTCAGGGAAATTCAAATCATTCAAATCCCTTTGCAAGGACCAAAACATTGAGGGGGTGGAAGCCAGTCCTAGCTGAGACTGCAACTCACAACACACAAACGAAGTTTGTCCTCCTGCCCACCCCCCTTTCTTGGCCTTAACCCTCTGGACATCGGCGTGAACCACAGCTCTTCTGAAACGGGATGACTTTGGCCATTAGCCAGCTTGTTGAACTGGTGCCTTAACTGCTCCGTCCAGCAGCCCGAGGCGGTGTGAAACACTTGTGCGTTGATGGTGTCTGTGCAAATTGTGTCACCTCCATATTTTAATAGGACCCCAGTGGTGTGAAAGGGGTAAAAGTGCCATTTGTAAAGTGCTGGTGGGGTTGTGGACCTTTCATAGCAGCACTCCACTTCCTATAAAGACAAACAAGGTTTTGATGGTGCAATTCTCCTCCTTACCTTTGTTTTCACATTATGGTTTGGGTTTTTCTGAGGACATGTAGGGAAGTGATAACCTCGTAGCTGTATCGAGGGTGTCTGTGGAGCCAGATACGAATGAATTCTTTGCTGGGAAGGTTGGTGTCTTACGGCTGCAGGGGAAATTAGCTTCCATCCTAGTGCATGTCTAGCAGTGAAGTAAAAGCAGTGTTTAATGATTGCAGGTCTGGGTAATGTGGTTTGGTGTTCATACCTTCACTCAGGTGGAGCCAGAGAAGTTGAAGACACTAACAGAAGGTCTAGAAGCTTACAACCGAGCCAGGAAGAGGAACAGAAAGTGAGTAAATGTTTATTTCGCTACTGAAACGATGATTAAAATCCTTCTGCTTCCCAGGACTCTCATTGTCGGGTCGGCCAAACCAAAGAGATGATTTTCTGAATCGCTGGTGTTGCTTCCGATAACCATCGGAGAGCTTTGAGAGCTGCGTCTGGATTGCATCTCCTGATATTTACAGTAGCCTTTGAAAAATGTCAGCCCCCTTGGTTGAGCTTTCGTGTGTGGGATTGCTAATTTACAGCCCCAAAAAAGTTCCTGCCTCAGAGCTCTTCTGACCCAATACACTTGTTTTAACCAGATCTGCCCCTTCTTCTCTCTCCTGAGTCCCTCTGGCAGCTGCCGCTGGGTTCATTCGGATAAATTCTGTTGGTTTCCCATTGCTGAGAAGCGTGTCGGAGTTTGTGAAGCCTACGAAGGGTCTCAGTACAGAGCTGTCTGTGTCTGCTGGGTTCTGCCTCCCCTTTTAGCCTTGATTCACAAACACACAAGAATAGAAGGACGAGGAAACAGGAGGAATGAGGGCACGAAGTGTCAGCACAGCCAGCAAATCACTGACTTTAGGAGGAGAAAAAAAAACAGACGCCAATAAAAGGGCGAAAAGTAGAAATTTTACTGGTTTTAATTAGAATTTTAAACTTCTTAATTAGAAATTGTCTTCTTTGTTTTGTTGATTATTTATGGTTGCACTGGGCCCCTCAGTTCCAGAAGGAGCAGAACTCCTTGAGAGAGTCCAGTGCAGAGCCACAAAGATGATGAAGGGAGTGGACCATCTCCCTGCTGAGGAAAGGCTGAGGGAGCTGGGGCTCTTGAGCTTGGAAAAAAGGAGCCTGAGGGGTGACCCCATTAATGTTGATAAATATGGAAAGGGCAGGTGTCAGAAGGATGGAGCCAGGCTTCACTCAGGGGCACCCAATGATAGGACAAGGGGCAATGGGTGTGAGTGGGAACAGAGGAGGTTCTCCATCAATCTGAGAAGGACCTTCTTCACAGTGAGGGTGACAGAGCACAGGAACAGGCTGCCCAGAGGAGTTGTGGAATCTCCTTCTCTGGAGACGTTTAAAACCTGCATGGACATGTTCCTGTGCGACTGGATCTAGGGGATCCTGCTGTGGCAAGGGGATTGGACTGGATGATCTTTCAAAGTCACTTCCAATCCCTTATGTTCTGTGACCTGGGATATCTGCAGCTCTTGTGCAAAACCCCATTTAGAGCTGCGTGCATCACAAATATTTCTTCTTCTTGGAGAAAGCTGGTACCTTGAAGCTCTTGAGAAATGCTTCTTCCAAGAGCTTCTCTCTTGAGTACTGTGTGATTTCCATATCCTTAGTGGCATGCCTGTTGTAAGAAACAAGACACGGAGGGTATAAATGGCTCCCATTCCATGTGGTAGCTGGTAAATTTATCAAGCTCTGTACTGCAGGAGTGGCTGGCTCTCCATCTGCTGCAAATGCAAAGATGATGTCGCATCTTGATATTGAGTTTTAATTCCAAAAGAAGCCTTAGCAGAGGGCTGATAAAGTAGTGGCCTAGTTGTGGAGTCTTCTTCTCTGGAGACGTTTAAAACCCGCCTGGATATGTTCCTGTGCAACTTGGTCTAGGTGATCCTGCTCTGGCAGGGGGATTGGACT
>JAOXOE010000602.1:23888754-23934042 GCA_028565055.1 Phoeniculus purpureus
TAACCTCGGGGGGGGGGGAGGGGAGGGGATGGAAATCTGTTAGAAGAATCTGAAATCTTGCTGGGGATTCGGGTATTGAGAAGGACCGCGGAGAGAAGGGGAGAGATGTGCGGCTCTCGCTGACTTGGCAGAAGGACTAGAGATTTGCCACCGAGGTTTGTTTGTCACCAAACTGTTGTTTCTCCTCTTCTGGCTAACGCTAAATCACTCAGCAGTTATTAAAGAGAACCCAAGCCTTGCCCACGTGCAGCTGGTGGGTTTGGGGTTGGTTTTTTTTTTTTTTATACATAAGGTAGTTTTCATCAAGACGAAACTTCCTCCCTTCACCCTGGAGGCTAGTGAGGTTTGGACTGAAATGGAGCTGCTTTCCTCGCAAACACTACATGCTGTCTAAGGACGAAAACACCGTGTTTACTGATTTTGCTACTCGGCACCCACTAGAGATGCTGCTGCTTCACTGAGCTTGATGTGGAGAAGAATTCGAGGGTGCTCAGAGACTTCCTCGTGTCCAGCAGCTCGTTGACTTTTTTGTTTTTTTTTTTTAAAGTGGATTCGTAGCATACTTTTATGAATTAAAATTTTGCCACCGTTTGTACAGAGGCCAAATGACACGTGTGTTTTGAAACACGGTTCCAAATATATCCAATCCCTCAGCCTCGGATTCTCACTAGAAAAGAGCCAGAGTGTGATAGTCGACATCTAAAGAAACCTGATTTTACTGTTTTATGAACATTTACCTGCTGCAGAAATGTTGCTATAGATTGGTTTATACCGGTTCAACAAGAAGGGAGGGAGGTTTTTTCCAGCTTGCAAGACCCCAAAAAACTGGATACTTCAAGTCACTTAAATGTTTTAACGGCATTGGAAAATGGGAGCTGCTACGAAGTTGGCGTTCGCTGTTTTTCTTATCTCTTGTTCTTCAGGTAAGTGAGCGGTCCTGATTTCTTTGGCCTCGACACTTGTAAGTTTGAGTTAATTTCATAAGAGTGAGAAGTCCGTCTTCTCTGGGATGACGGGGATGGCGGTGGGTGTAAAGGCAGAAGTTGTTTTCATCGTTATTAAAGCTGTGTGTGGCGAGCATTTGAAAGACATGAAGCCCTTGGGTCTCAGTTCAGTTGCGTGGAACAAACGTGGAGCTGCAACCAGCTAGTGCCACGTACTGGCACCCCGGTTATGAGTGCTTCGTGGTGGGTTTTTCTGAGAGTAACCGAGCTGAAATACTCTTCGCTTCAACGAGGTCTTCTCTTATTCCAGACCATTCACCGGTGAATGGCAGTCAGTTAATTTAAGAGAGGTGCTGCTCTGACAGCATTAGCTCGCCCTTTAGTGATAGAGAGAGGCGTGTGCACCTACGGCTGTAGGCAGGGAATTGGGCTGACAAGGACAGGCTTTAAGTTTCTAAACAATAATTTGTAATTCTTTGTGGTTCCCTGCTTAATAGTGCAAAAACCCCATGTTTTTTGTCTCTTTAAAGCAGCAGAAATGGAGTTTAAGGTGCCAGCTCACAGCCCTGAGAAGCCAGTGGGGTGTGAGGACTTTACTCATGCTTCTTCAGGAGGAAAATTATGGAAGCAACCAGTGGTTGGAGGAACTGTTGATAGACTTCTGCTTGAAGCTCAATCAGTTTGAAGCTGTGTGATGGGTCTCATGTTAGTTTAATGTCAATCCTGGCACTTTCTGAGAGTATCTGGAGCTGTGTGTGTAGGTTCAGCTGCTCTTCAGTGTTCTTGCACAATGTGCAGAGAAATCTGTTGATCAACGTGAAAGCTAGCAGGGAGCTCAGCTTCTCAGTGTAACCGGTGTAAGGCAGTAATGAGAGCTGTATTGCAGTGCCTTTTAAGATTTCCGTGTTATAATGTACAGGATTTTGCTGAACAGGACGTTTTCTTGTGGTTAGTAAATGGATAGTCTAGTCTTGTGTCTGTAGCGGATCAGATCAATTCCGTGTGCACTAAATGTGCTGTCAGATGGCAAGAGCTGCCAGAAATAACCCCCCTCCTCTCAAAAATCCTTTGTTTCAATTGTGTAAATAACACAGCAGGTTAAGGTCAAACAGAGATTTGGGGCTGTTTGGTTTTTATTAGCATTTACATGTATTCTCCAGAAACAGAGCACACTTTGTTCTGAAAGAAGAAATTGAAAAGTTACCTTGTGTCTTTTTCTAATACCTTCTTTGTTTAAAATTACTTAACCAACCTTTCTTTTAATTCAAGAACATTTTTTGCAGGGAAACTGACCCCCTCCCTGCTAGTTTGTGAAAGGCTTGGTGCTATCTGCTTTTGAAGTCTGACACTCCTTTCCATGTTCTTCTATAAAGATGTTTTTTGCCTAGAGCACAGAATCTTCTTGACCTACCCATACTTTGTACTTAAGATAGCTCTTGCTACTTTTTCTTTTTCTTCAGTGTTTCTTGCTCAGGTGGTTCTTGGAAAAGTTAAAATGAATGCTTCCCTCACCTCTGAATATGGAATTAATCTTTATTAAATGAGCAGGAAACTGGCAGCAACTCTGCTGCTTTCGTTAATGACATTGTTTAGGTGGTTATTCCAGTATTACACACTGAGTGTTCCGGTATTTAACAATTACTAAACTATTTTATACTCACCTGATACTCTGGAGTATCTGCAGTCCCAGTGTAGGTCTACAAGTGAATAAAGTGAGCTTTTGGTTTTACAAAGAATTTTGAAGATTATGTAAGCTTTTACTACAAATCCCAGGCATTTTTGATCATTAGAGTTTCTTCTTTTTAACTGTGGCTTCAGCCTGAAATCATACCTGATGAGCTTATTCCAGCATCATCGTCATCAGTTTCTTAAAGACTGGAAAAAGTCTGTCCATGCTGTGTTTTTAAGGATATTGGCAATGGTTAAAGAAATCCTGGAGTTCAGGTGTGAAGGTTTTTGGTTTGTCTCCGGTGTGCAGTCTCCAGCTACTCTGAATTTGTCGTGGAGCAGGGGTGTTAGTTTTCTCCATTAGTTTATTTTTATGTGCAGCTATTTTCTGCGCTTGTTTACCTAGCCAATTAATACTATAAATAGGTGTAAATGTTGTGCTGGTCTTTATTTTTCTATGTGGTGGGTGTCCAAGTGGTCTTTAGGTCGCAGGCATTTTATGTTGTCCATAAACTGCTGTATGAAATCCTGTAAATTCACTTCAAATGATAGGGATTTCCAGTGAGTCTAATAACTTTTTGAGGAGTGAAAATATTTCCCCTTTCTGACCAAGGTATTTGAAAAAGAGCATCTGTTATTAAGCTTCAAAATATTTGTAGATGCTTGGATAGGAGTGGGTGTGGGCTTGCATGTATTTGTACTGATTCAGGAGAATGAGATGAACGTGTATTGACTAAACATGAAAACAAAGCACCCAGGTCAAGGTTCTCTGTGTGTCCTCTAATAGATGTCTTTATGTAAACGTGTGTGTATTTTTGATTTAATAAAGAATAAGGTAGGTCTGAGGTAGTACTAAAACACTCGTTAATAACTGAAGGTGTTTCCTGTGCCTCTCCTGTAGGTGAGGCAAGATTGCAGGTGAGCTTGAAAAAGAACAAATAAAATTCTTCATCAAACAGTATGTCTCTGTAGAGCAGTGTGGAAGGAAGTGTGTTCTGTTTAGTTATGAAGAACTTGATGACATTTCAGGCACAGAGAATGTGTACTTTCATAGTTTTCACTGGCAGAAGGCTTAACCTTTGCATCTGAAAACCATGGTAGAGAAGTTGAAGTACTGGCTTTAACCAAAGTGTTCCATTGTGGGTGCTGTAGTTTTTATCATTTCATGGCTCTTTTTGTCTTCCATATCTTCCAAGCCATCATTTCTTACATTCTGAGCTGCCTGCAGTGCCTTTGGTACCCGACTGGGTACCTGATAGGACAAGACTTGTATTTGTTCAAACATAAGCTCAAGTCAAGCCTAACCAAAAGCTCTGCTCAGTGGCATCCAGTGGTAGGACAATTGGCACTGGGTGTGAGCTGGAACATAGGAGGTTCCACGTGAATATGAGAAGGAACTTCTTCCCATTGAGGGTGACAGAGCCCTGGAAGGGTCTGCCCCGTGGGATTGTGGAGTCTCCTTCTCTGGAGCAATTTTAAACCTGCCTGGATATGTCCTGTGTGACTTGATCTAGGGGATTCTGCTGTGGTGGGGGCATTGGACTGCATGATCTTTTAAGGTCCCTTCCAATCCCTAACATTCTGTGACTCTGTGAGAAGGAATCTCATCAGAAAATTTTGGTCCTCTCTTCCTAATGCTGAATTGTTCTTGAGCCACTAAGGTCTTCACTAATTTTGTCAAAGGATGCCAAAGAATGTAGGTGAAGTAGCATTTTCACTGTGTGGGTAATGTTTGCTCTTTGACTTTTTTAAATCTGTTGTTCTGTCTCACACTGATTATTATCAGGGAAAACGAGATTAAAAATCTAGATAGAACTGTGAAGCCGAAGGTACTGCTGCAGCTTCAGAAGCTGTATGTGGTTAGGTGTTCTGAAGGCACTGAGAACATGCCTTGTTCTCAGTGGGGTTGTGGGACATGAGACTTTAATTTTAGTGGTGTAATATTTTTGGGGCTTTTTTCTCTCTTTATGAATTTGGTAGCCGTTGAACAATCCTGCCAAAGGTTTAGGAATATCATTTGTGAAATTGTCCCTGCTGGTATGTTCTCTGCAAGCTGTCTGTGATTGTGGTTGGACTGTAATAACTTTATTGCACAGGCAGAGTAATAAAACACTTCACACTTGGTACTGCTTTTAAAGTAGAATTCTGCTTGACAAATGTTTCCAGAGAGATGCTGCTGTCACAGGCTTATTTACATGCCTACCTTTCAGACAAGAGGCTTTGCTCCTAGAAAAAGCTTAAATGAGGTTGTTTTAAAATGCTGGATGCTTTAAATTGGCAAGAGGTGGTGTTCTGTGTGAGGGGAAAGCTGTTGCATGGGGCTGCAAGAAGTTAAATACTGTGACCATGAGTTTTTAGTTTGCTTTAATGGAGAGTGTTTGAATGCCATTTTATTTTTTCCCTTCATCTGTCTGGAACTTGGGAGTGAAAATCCTTGGGTGATGAGTTCAGATGACTTAGAAATGAAGGTAGACAAATACTCAAATACTTTTTTAAAATTAGAAGTTCGGGTTTTTTTTTTTTTTGTCCTATCATTAATTTTAGATAGTAGGGCTCCTGTTGTTTCTCCCTCAGTTTTCCATTCTTCCCAAATCCTTTTGCTAGTTAGAGTTCCAGTTTGCTAACCTTAGTCCTAGTTTTGATAATGCCTGGCTTTCAACTGCCATAGCTTATTTCTTTGAAAAAGGAATTCAACTCTATTTCATGTCATTGTATATAGTGTCTGGAACTCTTGAAAGATGACATTAACCTTTATTCTCAGACAAATGGGATGGACACAGTATGCAAAGATAATCTTTTGTTGGTGACTTAAATGATTGAGACCCAAGATACAGCAAGTCTTGGGTACTTATGGTACTTATCCTTGGAAAACACCTGGAGAATAATCATTATAACACAGGCTGCAAAAAGATAGAGGTTGACAAGGAACCTGATTGTGGAAGAGATCTCTTGGTAAAGAGGAGATGCATTTGTACCACTTAATTAACAGAAAGCAGATTAATGTAAATGTCTGCTCTAGCCGGTTGGTGAAATACATGGTCTGTTAACTATCTGATGTTCCTGAAAATGAGAACTCTTTAAAAAGATCAAGAAAATTACAAATTTTACAGCCAAGTTCTTCTTGTGTGATGAAATCTTAATGTGTTTTGGTTGCTTTGGTGCTTAAAATTCAGCACATCTTATTTCCTGTTATTTCCATATGGAAATTGAAGAGTTGCTCGATGCAAGTGACTTTATGTGGCATCTCTTATCTTCTCTTTCCCTACGCTGTCTGTGTGGTGCTGGAGATTTGGGGATTTTATTCCTCAGAAACAGTTTGTGATGGCGCTGCCAAATGGCAGAGCATATTTAGACCTAATCCCGCAGAAAATGAATACTTACTGCCATATTGTTTACATCATATGTCGTTGTGGCTAAGAATCCCAAACGTACACGAGATAGATCAAATACTGCACTTGTTAATGGAAAGAGTGGGGAGAAGGGTTTATCCACTGCTGTAATTATTGTAATAGTTGCATAGTAAAGGAAGCCTTGATGAGAGAGGTCGACATTCATGGGTTTCTTCTGAATTTCCTTTGGTTGTGTGGTTAGAGGTATTTGAAAAACACTTGGAAATGAGGGAGTTGTGGGGAGGACTATACCCTCCTGC
The DNA here is from genome assembly GCA_028565055.1 of Phoeniculus purpureus. Lineage (NCBI taxonomy): Eukaryota > Metazoa > Chordata > Aves > Bucerotiformes > Phoeniculidae > Phoeniculus > Phoeniculus purpureus. The sequence goes on from JAOXOE010000602.1 coordinate 23,895,016, forward strand.
AGCCAGAAGCAACTGGGACTGGATCTGCTGAGGCTGAGTCCTAGAGGTAATTCTGTGTACCCGCCTCTGGTTAGGTGCTGCCACAAAACCCAGTGCCTTAGCTTTTTTGTGTTTTCTTTCTTAACTTGCTCAGTTCTCCCAAATTAATCCTATTTCAGACTTGCAGTTGAGGGTGACTGAGCAGTATGGCAACCTTCACCTCTCTGCCTTGGAAAGCCTTTTTGTGATCGGCTTCCTAATGAACTGTGCTACTGTCAGGCAGAACCTTCGTTCCACAGAAAATGAGTGCGTGACACGCTTGGACTCCTACTGATGTCAGCAAAGGTCCGAGTGACAGCCAAATAACCCACAGTCTTGGTAACTTTACAGTATAGCAGTGGAAGGACAAGAAAGCTTGTGTGTATTGCCACCTTGATAGAAGTATTGCCGAATTTTAAAAGCTTGCCTTGTGCAAATACTAATACCCTTGTATTCCACTGTTCCAATCAGGATGCAGAGTCAGTCCAAAATTGTAATTAATTTCGATGTTGCTGAGTTATGCACTGAGAAGGCTTGTTAGTAACTATTCAATTGCACTGACTTAGCCTTCATGTGCTGGCAGGTACCTTCAGCTGGCAGGAAGGCTCTGTGGTGTCCAAGTCACTTGAAATGACTAGATACCACCTCTTGAGATTCCTGATTTTGTTAAGGTATGATTCATAATTTAAAGGAGTTCTGTGAAGCTGGAATTGGGTGATAATTGAATCAGGAATGCTGAAACACCAGCGTTGTAATTAAAAGCAAATACCTATATACTCTGAACTGTGAGCACAAAAGAAATGCCAAATCACTTAAGGTTTTATGCTTCTGGAACTCTTAAATTGCAGGAGTGTAACATCTAGTGAATTGAACTGACTGACTGGCAAGGTACTTGGAGAATCTGTTTTAGAAAGGCTAGATCTTAGCTAACATTAGTAACTCGACTATTTCTCAATCTTTTGTTTTCTGAACTTGGAGGTGGTTGTCATCAACTAAACTGGTATGAAGAAAACAAACATATTTTGCATTTACATTGATATCTAATGTAGCTTTATTGTCACCTGAATGAGACTGTTCTCACAGGTGGGAACATTCTGCTGTCTAATGACAACAGCAAATCAGTTAACTGTTTTAATTCTTAACTTTGACACGTTTTAAAGCTAATCCCTGGAAGGTTACTGAAGACATCCCATTTCCTACAAAGATTTTGTTTACAGAAATTGCCTATAAAATTATTTTTGGAACTGGGAATAAGGACCTGTATTGCTCAGACTTTCGTTGCTTTTTTTTTTAGTAGGCTTAACTGTTTCTGTCTTCCTTTCCAAAACTGAATGCACCGTCACTTAATGAGAAAAGAGTTCTTAATTGAAGTTGCAGAGTTTCCTCTGACAGATCCACCTTTTAAGTGGGATGGCATGTTCACCCTTTTTATGGCAGTGAAGCGGGAATGTGGTCAAAAACGTTTAGGATATAGTTTGTGTTTTTTACAAGATACCAGATATTTAATGAGGGGAAGCAGTAGTAGTTTTTATTCTGGAAAAGATTGGAAAGGGAAAGGCAGTTCAGTGGGTTTTCTTTATTTTTTTATATGATTGACTTTAGATCTGAGGCCTCTTTTGGAGATTAGTTTCTTTTGACTGTTTCTAAACTTCTCAGTGAAATGAGGCAGCAGAGTGAACGTGAAAACTGCTTGGTTACTTGCAGAGTTCTGATACCGTTTTAGTTTGTGCCAAGTGGTGTCTAATGAGCTGACTTGCAAGCACAGGCTGAGGGATAGCGCAGGCAGGGGGCCGGGACCAGGAGGCAGCACAATCAAGACTGTACCAGAATTCCTGCAGCTTCAGCACTTCCATATGCCTTCATGTCATAGCTGAGAGCACAGTGTGGACAGCATCAGGATGGTGTGAGAACTATGGTGTTTAACAGTGAGTTACGGCTTAGCTTTTGCAGTATTTTAGATGTTTAAACTGAAAAACCGTCCTGTGTACAGACAAAAAAGCCAAACCCACAGCCAGTTTTGGGGCCAGAGGAACATTTCATGGAGCCATGAGGGGGACATCCATGGTCCAGTGCAAAGTGAAATGGATGTGCTTAATCTGACATGTAGCCTGAGGGGTGGTGAACAGTCCCAGGACCTGTTGTGATCTACAGTGTGGATACATGATTTGAATTACACATTGTTTAAAGAAGATTTCTGTGTCAGTGAGTATCAAGTTTTGTTACAGACTCTGAATAGGAGTGTTGGTTTCCTATTTGAAAGTACCTTTAAAAAAATCTTAACAGCATAGATTCATTTGGGTCATCAGGCAATCCTGTCCAGCATAGTGCTCTGCTAAACCTCCAGGTTCTTCTCAGCAGAGCTGCTGTGTGGTCTGACAGTTGTTGCTTGACACAAGATTGGTCTCACCAGAGCAAGCCGCTGAGGGACTCTCCTAAAGATACTTCCCCTCCTGGGGCGTCCACGTTCCTTACGTGAATGGTTCTATTCCAGTCACCCGCTGGCTGTATCTCAGACCTTATCTGCTGGCTCGCAGAGTAGATTTTTAACTTGGTTTCAGCAGCTTCCTTCCTTTTGGTGGCTGACAAACTGATGATTTGGAGTGTTTTTTGTAACTGCAGCTATAGTAGCCTGACCTTATTTTTCCAGATTTCAGAGTTCTTATCTCATCTAGATAACACTAATCTCTGGTCTTTAAATACTGCCTAAACCATCATAGTGATCTTCATTCTCTCAGCTGTATTTTGAACACTTGGATTTCAATATCACCACGTTAGTTGAAATTTAATCTGTTTTTAAAAGCTATTTTAAAATATAACCATTTTATCAAGCCTTCCAACATGGAAAACTTTGCTTCTAGGAGTTTTGGGAAAGATCTGCATTACCAGGGAAGTGGTTTAATTTTGTTGTTCAGTTAGTGTTAAGTGCAGGAGACAAAATTAAACTTTGCAGTAACTGTTAATTTTAGAAACTTTTGTTAGTGTTTGTCAGTAGACGGTACAGATAGTTCTCCTTAGCTAGGAGCAATTACACCATGCAAGAGTGTTCTTTAAATATTTCCATGTTTCAGGGTTGAAAAACATTTTGGCTCTGCAATTGGCAAGAATTTCAAGTGCCACACAATTGTTTTATTTGCTGCATTTTTTAATAATAAGACAGTTTATTTTCTATAATTTATTTATAAAACTGCTTGAAAAGTAGCAAGAAAACCATTGGTTAAACATTTGCATTCTCTGTTCTTGAGTTTTGTAAAGGGTCTTTTTGCAAGTTATTCTTAGGATAATTGTGTTTCCTTTATTTGGATGCAAACCCTGTTGAAAAGTTTGTCTGAAGTAGCTTTAAAAAATGTTGTGGTGTAATTACAGTTTAACCTCAAAGTGTAGCTGTGGAAAAAATAATACTTGGCAGTTTGGTGGCAGTCTCTGGTTTCTGTTCACCTGAAGAAGTACCAAATCACACTGTGTTACATCATAGGCTTCTGAAGATAACAGAGTGCTAAGGTGTTATTTTTTATTTCAGTAGAACTGGTGTGGATCGCTCAGGAAAATCTTGGTGCTGCAGTGTGCAATTGTACTTTCCAGTGGTTTGAAAACATTTGATGGATGGCAGATAAAGCAAAATTCATGGTGGAGGTGTTCTGGAAAAGCAAGATTCTAGACTACTTCTGAAATTTAATAATCCCAGAAGATTACCTCTCACCATTTTTGTAAACATTCTTCAACTTGCATGAAAACACCAGATAAGGAAGTGGTGTCAGTGTACAAAACCTGTTGGCATTTTTTACTTTCCCTTAGTCGCATTGGTTTACATCTGCAGGATCTTCAGCTGAGCATTTCAACTCTTCTCCCCACTATCCTCCTTCTAACCACAGTTAGTCTGATGTTTTTCTGAGAGAGGCTTGTTTGAGAAATCCATTATTCAAGCATGGACTGACACAGTCATCATGCAGTATGTTGTATGCTTTGATAGGAACTCTTATAATGTTACTAATGAACTGGGAAATCCTTGTTGCGGAGAATGAACAAGTTGAGTGTCTAGCATGTGTTAGCTTTTGCTTGGTTGAAGGTATCATTAGCCAGGATATTGGAGCAGAAAAAGTGATTTTGAAGCAGAGGTTCAGTAATGAAATGAAGTTTTAGAAGTAAGCCAGCAATGCACATGCTTTCTAATTGTTCTTCCAGTAGTTCAGCCAACTTCAAAAACCAGCTAATTACCTTCTGCTTGTCCAAAAAGGTTGTTTTGCTTGCACCTATATATCTCTTATTGTAGTCCTTCAGGGCAGCTTGTCCCACTGCCATCAAAACCAGAGCGGTTTCCTTCTGTGAAGTCCCTGGTTCTGTATGGAGTCTTTGCATTCCTCAGGCATCTTTTGAAGTGTCATGACTTAGTTTGTGTTGTGTGGCACTTTCATATTATGTTTCTAGCTTTGTGAGCTTCTGTGTTTGACACAGTGTGAAGACTACTTTCCAAATTACATGTAATGAAAAGTATTACACGGTACAGTCCTTTCACTGGTGGTGTCTTGCAGTACCGTCAGATCTGAGTTATGTAGGATATTTAAGACAGATTGGAGAACTGGGAGATTGACAGTTCCTCTTTGTCTCTTCTGCATCACACACTCACTTTACGGTGAAGTTTCACACTTCATTGTTGCTTCAGCCTTCTCATACACCAGCCCTTGTGGCTGTCTGACATGCTGGGCTGATTAAATTTGCTAAACCAGCAAAACTGACTTCAAGTAGTATCACGTGAGGATAAGAGGTGGGTGAAAAGAAGCAAGGAGAGGCGGGTAGAATAAGGGCTGGCAGTGAGTCTGCATTAAGTGACCTAGGAAACAAATTTGCAGTGGAAAACACCACATTGCAGCTGGTGAGTAGAGCAGTTCTGTGTTCATATTGGGTAAGAATGGGGAAATAATCATTTAATAACTTCCATCTTCAAAAAACTTGGTTCTCTTTTTTGCCAGAGTTGTTCAGAGGATCTTGGTGGATTCCTGTTGACAGACTTTTTTTTCTTTCCTTGCTTGTAAAATGTCATCACGTCACATCATTCTCTGGAGGCCCTGGATTAAACATTTCCAAGCAGAACAGCAGGCTACTACCTGTTGCAGCATTACTCTAGACAGAACCTTTGCTCACCCTCTTCCACTACCCACTAATTGTGGGTAGTTCATAAAGTTCCCATGCCTGTGTCACAGCCTGATGCAGCTGGAACCTGCATCTGTGCAACCTGTATCAAAGGAATCAGTGATCAAACTCACTTCTGTGTCTCAGGGTCATTGGTAACAGTGAGGTGGGAACTCAGTAGGAGATTCAGACTGATAAGAGTGTAAAATCCAGTTGCATCGCAAGTAACCAGACAATTTGAGAAGACTATTTGCAGCATTATCTTGTCTAATTTATGGTTCTCAAATTTAACTGCAAATTGTCTTTAAAAGCTTATTCTGAATACGTGAACATTCTTGCAAAACCTCCATTATACCAGAGAAAACTTGCAAAACCTGTGGTATAGCAGAGAATAGGTAGCACTCAAGGATCTAGAAATGCCAGGGAAAGAATGCAGAAGTCCTTAAAATGGAAAACATCATTTGATGTGTAAACGTACTGAATTCAAAGCACAAACCACAGCATCAATAATCCTGTGTACAGAAAATGGTTCATCTGGTGATATGTACATGTCGACTGAATGGCAATGAGTTGAGGATCCCCATCTCCCAGCTCCATGAGGACTCAATGTCATGGGCACCTTCCAGGTGCCAGAGGAGCATGTAAGAACCAGGTTGTCAGGAGCTTGGCATGCTGTTACCCTTCCTGATCTGAGTGTGTCTGGTGCCAGACGAGCACTCTGGTGGAATTGGGGTGGGTAGTGAGGAGTGCAGAGCAGTTATAACCAGTCTCTGAATTTATCAAAGCCATAAAGCAGGGATAGCTTTCAGATGACAGGACACCCTTTCTGAAAAGAGATGGCTCGGACAAGCCAGGATGAGGTTGTGGTACTTAAAATTGAGCTGCTAACCGGTGGGGGCAGGGGGGGGGCCCTACCTAAGCTCATCGGCCTCTTTGTTACTCTGGGGTGGGCAGTTAGCCTCAGACTTTTCACAAACTCTGTTCAGACATGTCACACCTTAGGTAGGATGTTCATCCTATTGTCCTCTTGTTGGTCTCCAGCTATAGTCTTCCCCAGTTCTGCCCAAACCTTGCCTCCCTTTTTGGGAAGAAACCAGCTAATGTTCCAAGGCCCAGCCTGCTATTTCCAGCATCCTGTCCCTTTGCTTCTGGTGAACCATGATGGTTAAGTTGCTTTCTGCTTAAACAAAGTAGAATTTTTGAAGCCTTTCTTCCCCAAGTTTCAGTCCTGGAAGAAGTATGGGATAATGGCAGCAGAAGCAGAGAGATGAAACCTCTTGCTCTCTCATTCTTTGTATCCCTTTCCAAGCAGATTCAGACCATTACATGCAGAAAGCTCATCACCCCTTTGTGTTAGACTAGTATCCAGCCAGCTTGGCACATTGGAACAGCTTATTTGTACAAGAAAGAAGGCAGAGGCCCGCTGGGATCTGTGTGAGCAGCTGTAGAATTGCAGCCACAGAGAGGCAGAGGCAAATGGAAGTGAATGACTGCAAAACTCCCTGGTCAGATGATCTTCAGGCTGTTGTGGAATCTAACTGCTCTGAGGCTGACAAGGTAATGGAAGCCTGGGCCCCCTCTTCCCAACTGCTGAGCTTTTACGAAAAAGCTTTTATGTGGAGTTTCTGGTAACTGCCTTCTACTGGAGAGTGAGCTCTTCTCTAGTATGTATGTTCTCTTAAACATGCTGGTAATCTAAGCAGATGACCTCGAGCCTGGGAAGGGTGGACTGGAGGGAGGCATCAGGTCTACGAATTTTTTTTTTCTGTGAGCAGGAGCTCCTGTTTGTGCTGTGAGTTTCCTACTGATTTGTTTAGGGCAACTCTCTACCCTGTAGTTAGGAATCCTGTAATTCCTGCTGACCATACAGAGAACTTGGGTACCCAGGTACTCCAGAGAAGAAGCAAAAGGATTTAGAATGTCACCTCTACCCTAAGTGTAGGAAATCAGTGGATGAAGGTAGGTGTCAGCCTCTTGTTGCTGGATTTGTTTTTCAAGGAAACTCTTAGTTCTAAGGTCAGCTAAGCCTGAAATTCCCTGCATTTGAAACATCAGTCTGATGTTCCTGATAGGACAGGAGAAACCACTCCTAGAGAGCTGCACAGAAAAGTTGAGTCACTGTTTCTGTTTGGCCACTGATTTACCAAATACTCACGGTGTTGATAGCCTTGGGTAATCATTGTCATGGAAAAAAGAAACAATACCAACAAAAATAAAATGCAAACAACTTTTCTCACTTTAAAAGGCTGTTCTTGTGCCTGTCATAGTGATACAGCTCTTTAGCTACTTTTAAATACTCCCTGACTGCCCCAGAGGAAACGCCTTGAACAGGTAGAATGTGAGAATTTCCCCAGAAGTTTAAATTCTTTTTTTTTTTTTTAACCGTGCAGCTCTGGTGTCCTTTTGGACTACTCAGAGAATTTATTGCTGAAGGAGTTCCTCACTTGTGAGCAGAGGAAATACCTGTTTCTGCCGGAGCAGCAGCACTGCTCCATCAAAGACTACATCTGGTAGTAGCAGCCCTTAAACTTGTGTTTGTCTTCCCCCTTCTGTGTAAGATACTCCTGGAAATTGTCTGGAGAAAGAAAGCATTGGTGTAATGGGGATTGCTGATATCTTTAAGATACAGCACTAGCAACACACCATCGTTCTGCCCATTACCTATCAGGAATCCATTTTTTTCAGATGCTGATTTTTACTTTAATAACTAGGAATGGAGGATAACAAAGAGGACCTTTTAACTTAATCTAAACCTAAACAGCTTGAATTCCGCTTAATTAGTTTCTGCTCTCTTACAGGAGTCTTTAGAATTCCAAGCATCAGACTGGATGATTCAGCTCTTAAAGCATCATTCTCTTTTGCAGCAGGTTGGGAATTATGAGTTGATAACCCTAGATACAAGTACTATAGAAGCTCCATGCTAATGTCCGATAACTACAGAAACGCTTTTGGGGTTACGTACCTTGGTAACTTAGCATTTCTGCTTGCTGGCCAACTGCTTCACATCAGATTCAGTGAAGTGATTGATGAAGGTACTTCAAACAGAAAAAGTACATTTACTAATGATGGGTAATTAAACTATAGAACTCAGTGTTTCAGAACATGTGGAAATAGAAGAGGTCTTGCAGATAGACAGATTAAAGGAGTATAGTTTTTTTTCAGAGGTGCTTGGTTTTAATGGAGACCTCCAGATCAAATAAAATTTCTGATTGCTGAATAATCCTGCCAGAAGCCCTTAGTTAAATCTGCAACTAATGTTTTTGAAAGTTCTCCTCTCAAGAATGTTTCTGTTAAAAATTAGGTGATCCTGCTCTTCTTTCATTGTGCTGGCACCCTAACACCAAGATGCTTTAAGGTAGTTCCTGAAAGATAGCAATGGTTTGGACACACTTAACAGCTCTTCCATGCCGGAGAAAACTTGTAGCCACACAGTTAACGTTTGGGAATTTTGCCAGGTGTATGTCTGAGGGGGCAACATTAAAGCTGTGTACCTTATGGTCACTCCCCTTTCACTTCACACTTGATCCTCTTTGACTACAGAGTCCTGCTGAGCAGGGAGTGGTCCTTCACCTGTCTAGGACAGGTCTCTGCAGCCTGCCTGGTACTGGACTCAGCAATTGTGGGGCAGGAGGGAGTTCAATCAGCAGTTACAATCTTGTGCAAAGTCCACTTTGCTTCCATTTACCAGATGTTATTGAGAAGTTAAATTGTAGCTCATGTTGTGGTTGTCATTACCAGCTGTTTCTTCTGCCTAGTGCTGGAAGGGTACTTTTTATTTTGAAGGCACGGAAGGGGACCAGAGGGTTCAAGTAGAGTCTAAACAGTTACATCTGTGGTGGTACATTCACAGGAAGCACTGGGTAGTTAGTCTGCCTGTCTGTTTGTCTTATTGATCCTGAGTGGGGTTAAGGTCTGAATTCTCACTCTGCTTGTTTGAAGCTTACAGTGTCAGCATATTCAATAGAATGTGCTGTTGGCTTTAAATTTGCTTGTTTTGGGTGACTAGAGTCACAGTGGCAGTGAAGACATTGCAAATGACAGGGGCTAATCCAAAGTAAGTGTCCTGGGTTCTTTCTGAGTTGCTTTGATTCCACTGCTGCTGTTCTATGACCAATGTTGTTTGAGGCAAAAAAGATAAAAATTAGCCTGTGGCTTGTACTCGTGTACTCAAGTCTATTTTTCTTTTCCCTAGTCCTAAGAATCAGCCATTTATATCTTTTGTTTAGAAGTTCTGGATTTCTGGTTACTTCACCTAGGTCGTTGATGGTCTGGAAAGTTCATTGATCCTTTGCTGTGTGCAGCTATTGAAGTGCATGTTCAAGGAGTTCTGTTTCCCCCTTTCTCAAAGCCTTGCCTGACACAAGGTAGTCCAGGCTAGTTTTATTTTTCCAAAATGCTGGGGAACCAGAAGCTCGGGAGAATTACTCATTATTACTATGCTTAGGGTAAAGTCCAGGAAGGGATTTAATTGAAGACTTATTTTGTCTAAGTGTGGGGAGGCTTTTTAATGCTGTAACAACATTAGTGTCCTGGCTTTTATAATGATCTTGAATAAGGTCAAAATCATATAATAAAGAGCCTTCAAGATTTCAGGTCAATAGATGTCTTTTTCTTAATTGTTATCTAAATTTAGAAGACAAATTAACTTCCAGTGGCAAGTGCGGCACTTTCACATGGAAGCTTTTGTTTTGTGGTTGTATTTTCTCCTATCACAGACGTCCATGGACTTCTGGATGTCTTTTTTTCTACTTGTACTATGATGATAAGTGTTGAAGCCTGAGTTGCCTTTATATAGGCACAGAGCTATTTCTTCTAGGCTATGGGGATAATTCCTTATTCCACAGAAGAAGCATAAGTTTTTAGCTGTGAGTGGGGCTGTCTTTGCAGGGTGAATTTGCTAGAAAACAGCCACCCGTGAGATGCTTCTAGTAAACTGTAGCTCCTTCACATCATGCTTCTTAGGTGGAAGGAGTCTCTACTCCACATTGGATGTCTATAGGCTGTTGGAGTTTACAGCCAAATTTGCCTAATACAAAGAAAACACAGTAAAAACTTTGCATTCAAACCAAATCCTGTGTTTTTGAAGATAAACAGTGAAAGATTCTGCATGATCTTCCGGTACTGGAAAATTTCCTGCCTTACCTCAGTGCTTATGATGATTATTTTTTTTAAGCTTAGAATTTTGTGGTGGAATACCTCCAGGTAAGCAAACTGAACAATTGGCCAGAAAATTGATTGCACCACTGCGAGGTGGCCTAGTTAAACCATGGTGTTACTTTATTTATGTTATTGTACTCTCCTTGCATATACTTGTCTAATCTCCTTTTCTTTGATGCGTTTTGCCATCAGCTTGGTGCGGCTTTGCAGAACTCTCCTGGCTCTTTTTCCTGAGGAAGCATGAACTCAAACAATAATGTGTTACGGTGTTTCACAGAACACTATTTTCCACAGGTGTAGGAGTTTTGAAAGGTGTGTGGAATATCCCTTTGTTAAACTGCATTTTTTAGGAGGTTCAAGTTAGCATTTAAAAAAAAAGTCTGTCAGTAGGACTAAAATAGGTAATTCTTTAAATAGATCAGAGCAAACGAACTACAGAAGTACTGCGGAGTTTAGGATGCTGCTGCTGCATGTGTAGGAAGGATAAACCACGGGTGCTTGCTATATCCAGTGAAATATTCAGTGCTTCAGAGTGAGATAATACTCCTGTGACATCAGTGAGATTCATCTGTTTTGAAGCTTCAAGTTTAGGTGAAACTTAAAAATTCTTCCTAATTTGTTAAAAAAATGTTGTGCTATCTAGGGTCTAAGAAATCTCCATAGATTCAGTTTTAAGAAATTGTGACTAGCAGTAGCTTACAATGGGGGAGGGATTTCTGATATTAAAAGTGTTAAAAATAACTACTGAAAATCAGTATTTTCAATGACTAAAGACAAGAACATAATCAGAATAAACAAATGTACACAAATTAAGATTATTTCTGTATTAAAGGATATGTTTTAAGTCACAAATATATGTACATACACACCGCCTCTCCAATTTTTAATTCTCCTGTAAAATGCAGGAGCAAGATGCATTTTGTAATAGGCAAATAAAAAGCTGTAAGCTGTTTATTTCTATTTTCAAGTAATTCCCAAAGCTACTTTAAAAAAGTGTATAGACAATATCTTGCAGTTTGCTGAGTTATAGTCTGAAATGCAGAGGAGCAAATGTGAACTTAATTCACTAATTAGAATATAATATTTCAAGTGGAAGGGACCTACAGCGATCATCTGGTCCAACTGGGTGGACCAGTATCTAGAGAATTCTCATTTTGTACCAGCAATGCAAAACCAGTTCCATTGGTGTTCAGTAAGTTTCCTTCCCAATCCTTTCTTGTGTCCATTATGTTCCCAAATCCTTCACTCAGAACTATGCAAATGTATTTAAAATTACCTAGTTATATCAACTTGGAAACATGTTAACTTCATAATCAGTGATAAATACTTAATGTAAAGATAATTAACAATGCTTGTCATATTGAAGCATATGATTTTGAAGTAAAAGTTTCTGCTTGCTGAGGAGGTGATAAGATTGTAGACTAAATGTGATTAATGTTCTTTGCAGATGTTGCTTTATATGCTTAGGCTTTCAGAAGTAAAGTAGTCTAGACTGTCTGTCTGCATTCTCCTACAGCTTTGATCTTGATTAAAACTGGTTCTATTGCATTTATCATCTGCCTTTGTTGAATGCCAGGAAGGATCTCAACTGGTTTTTTTTTTTTGCATGTATATATGTTCATATACTCTAAGTATCTTTTGAGTACTGTGAAAACTACACAGTGGTGTCTGTTCAGCAAGTAGCAAAAATCAGTATTTTGTTTCTGGAAAGCCTTAAAACTGTCATTTGGTTTATTTCAGATACAGCAAGTGGTACTCCAAATGTGAAACTCACAGGGAGTGGATCTTAATATTCCCAATGTCTCTTCTCATCCTGTTGGATGTATCTAAAGATAGGTGGTGCTGCCTTTGATCTTCTTGCTGCAGTCATCTGTATTTCTGTCAGGTCTTGATATTAGTGATCTGTCAGTATCTGTTTCATTTGATGAACTAGAGGTTTTTTCCTAGTGACCACCAACCTTGCAACTCTGGGGGATTGAATGGGACTGACAGTCAAACACCACAGTGACACACAAAGTACCCAAATAGAGTAGAATTTCTCAGATTAATTCTGGTGTGTGGCTGCTGCATGGCAGAGTACAGGATCCGAAAGAAGTAAGATTCTCAGATTTTTGTTTTGGGATTAAGTCTTTGGAACATTATCAGTTCCTACTTGTGTTCTAGTAGAATGGATTTTTTTCAAGGTTTGGAATGATCAGATTTTGTGTTTCTTTGCTTAGTTATCAGTGGAAGATTGTATAGGACTGGTTTAAGGATGTGAGATTATTTTATGGGGAAGCTGTAAGTGAAGGAATCCTTTTAATACTAACAAACTCTTGGCTGCTCAGTCAGTAAAACGTTAAGTAGTTCCATTAACTATTACAGTAGCTGGGGTTTATTTTAATTCACCACTTCTATCAGTTTACAGAGTTCTTTATGCAAGTCCATTGCTTAGAGTCTTTCATGAAATGTTTGTAGCTTCTAGAGCACAGTGGTGTCTTGAATCCAGGTTTGGGAATGTGGCTCCAGGTACTCATGAAGTACACCAGACCGGGATGGCGAAGTAACGAGGCAGTAAGTTAAATAATAATCACCTGCCATAAAACACTTGTAAATACATTACAGGAAGCAGTGAGTTGTGTGTTGCTCCGTACTTTGCCCTTACCTAACTCATTTATTTTTATAATCCTTACCTATACAGTGCTACAATGATTTTGGCTTTGTTGTGTCTTGGCAGAGATGTGTGATTATTCATTTATTTTTGGTTCTGCGACAAAAGTCACAATTTTTTTTTTAATATTAGAGCATGGTTGTTATAGAGATGTGTAATCTTGCCTGAATGGTGATACAGCTATCGGGGAAAAGGAATTAAAATGTTTTAATACAAGGCTCCCACAGCAAATCTGGATTCCCCTTGTTTTTGAAAGCATCACCCAGCACACAATTGATACACACTGGCTGAACAAGAGTTACCATTCTAAATATAGAGTGTTCTGCAGTTGAGAACTGTGTAGAGCCTCTCTTACATAGAGCTGGTCTTCCTAGGAGTAATTTCTTAATGACATTCTGGCAAATTATCTTTAGTAATTGGAATTACCGTATTGAAAAGTTAACACTAGTTTTTTTTTTTTACACAACATTTTACAACAAATGGTTTTTTAAGGCTTTCTTGCAAAGTTAAATGAAGCAAAACCAGCTTAATTGAACACTTCAGGGCAATTTTTAAAATTGATTTGCATGCTATAAACTTCTTTTTTAATAGTTGGGGATTATTGTAGTGTGTGGGATGTGGGCTGAACAATGGGGTATGTAGGACCAAAATTAAGTTCAGTCGTGTGCCTTCAAAAAAGATTTGTTAAAAAAGAAAATAAATCCATTTGCATGAAGTTTGCAGTGTGGTTTTGAAAATGTCTGATAACATACAGTGAAATGTTGTCCTGTGGACTTCACTAAGAACACGTGTCGCTCTTAAATGATAATTTATTAAATGTTTGGATGATAAAAGCCTTTAAAACGTGCTTTCACTGTGTTTCATATCTAGACATAATTCACAGAATCACAGAAAGCAGCAGGATCACCTAGTTAAAGTCACACAGGAACATGGCCAGGTGGGTTTTAAATGTCTCCAGAGAAGGAAATGCTGCCACCCCTTCCAGGGCTCTGTCACCCTCACTGGAAAGAAGTTCCTTCTCAGATTGATGTGGAACCTCCTCTGTTCTAGCTCACACATGGCGCCCCCTGTCCTATCATTGGATGCCCCTGAGCAGAGCCTGGCTCCATCCTACTGACACCCTCCTTTTCCCTATTTATCAACATTCATAGGGTCACCCCTCAGGCTACTCTTTTTCCAGGCTCAACAGACCCAGCTCCCTCAACCTTTCCTTGTCAGGATTATTGTTCCAGCAATGATCTTCTATTTCTAAAAGATACTATGTTCTTGAAGGCATAGTAAACTAACATCAGTGTTTTTGTTACTCTTAAGTAATGACAAATAAAAATAGTCTTTCCTTAGCTGTATGTCTTCAGCATTACTAGCTGTTGTTACATATGTAGGATACATATGTAGTCTTCCAAATACTGTTACTTGGGTGTCTTAGGGACTGGGCAGGTGATTTACACATTAGGCGAGCTGAACTGGTAATCACCCTAATTAGAGAAAACAGGAGTGATTCCACACTGTTCTGAATTTTCCGGTGTACAGATAAAGTTACAGCAATTCAGAAGCGTTTCTCTCATGGAACAATAACAGCAACTTTCATCCACTTCAGAATTTCTTTTGAGGAGACTTTGTGACGAGATTAAGTATCTGTTGGTGCCTTATCAGGGTCAAACTTCAGTAGCACATACGTAGTCAACCTTGTTGGACGTGAGAGACCCTTGTAATATTTATTTGGAGTTGGCTTCTGTATTATGGAGCTCTGAGGAGATTATAGCTATGTGGCTTGCCTTCCTTCATACCATCAAACAGCCTTAGAGAAGGCTTCAGATTTTTTTCCCCCCTCAAGAAGAACACTGATCATGGAAATCTAGACTACTCATAAGTGGGTGGGTAACAGAAACAAAAGCCTCCGTTTTGACTAACTTCTGCATTGATTTGATTCTCACGGTAGGTCAGTGCTGATTTATTTAAGCAGCTGTCACAGCAATTGCTGCATTTAGCTGTTCTAATCACAATAAATGCACAGGTTGCCCATCGTGCAGCATGTTGTTACAGTCACTGCTACAGAGTTAGTGACAACACCCCTAAGAGTTTTATGAAGGTCCTTTAAAATTGCTTCCAGTTGGGCTCAGTTATTCTTTAACACTCTGACCACAATCAGAGAAAGAGTTCAGGTTTCTGTGTGCTGAAAACCTTCTTTTTGGTTTTAAGTGACTTCCTTTTAGGATTTGTTGTTTTCTATATACACTATTTAAAAATGACCAGTGAACAGCAGAATCGGCTTCATGAGAATCCATAAAGATTAAAAATAATGAAGCAGAATAACATTCTAATATCAATCTGTTAGGAAATTGCTCAGTTGTTCCATTGCTCTTTTTTTCATCTTGTGAATCTTAAATACCTAAAGTTTTTGGCAGTTTACCAGTCACTTAAATCAGAATTTATTCTACGTAAAACCTGGCATAATAAGGATTTCTAGTGAAATTCTGTCAGTTCTCGCTTCCTGAGGGAAAGCTCATTTTGATGTAGTGTCTTTAGAGCACAGGAAGGTGATGATGGAGGTTGAAAGTAATAAGAGTATTTAAGTGATAAGCATTACATATGGTAAAAATACTTAATTGATGAAGATTTCATAAGATAGTCAGATTGCCCTTATTTTCTCAAGAAAATAAGTCTAGAATTAGGTTCTTCAAAGTAAACATTCTAAGCATCAGCTAGAGCTAGGAAGCAGTTTGGCTTTTTTTTTTTTTTTACAAAAAGATATAATTAGTACTGGTTTCAGAACATGAAGACAGAAGTTTTCAAATTCTGTCCATACAGGAGAGGTTTGGAAGCTTGGCTAGTAGAAATGGAATTAAATAGAGCAGTATGTGAGGTTATGCAGGTTTATTTTTTTGCTTTAGGCTAAGGCTCAGCAGTCAAAACCATATTAGCAATTTTACGATGATAGGTATTTACTCAGATGTGCAGTGCTGCAGCCTGACACTTATTTAAGTTTAGTGGCTGAAGGAAGGAATCACTTCCACATGTTTGTGCCAGTTCAGCTGTTTGTGAGGCTCCACAGCAGAATCTGCTCTTTTGATGGCACTACAGCTTAAAAATGTATTTCAAACCGTGGTCTTGGGTTCAAACAGATACCGCAAGCTACTAGTGTGATTTGACTGTGATGCGGCTGATCCTCAGATGCTTCTCAAGGAGTATTTTCTAGTGAGTAAAACCAATAGTGATACCAGAGAACTCTCTGGGAATGTCTGAAGTACTGAATGTTGTTGTGGTCAACTGGTGTAGGAACAGGGAACTTCCAAGACATACTGGTGTGATGAGAGAGTGAAATGAACACATAAAAAATCCTCTGGATCACAGATTATGTGTAATCAAGACTCAAGCTGAACTTGAGAATTCTCATTAGAATGTTGGTGTTTTAAAATAAAAAAAGGGTAAAAAAAGGGGGTTCCAGCTCTGTCAAATGGCTGAATCTTTAAGGGCATGCATTTTTCAGTACTGGATCCTGCCTTTTACCTGCCACATTATGCCGTTTGCCTGCATGTCCAAGGTAATCCCTTGCTGTGTTTACACCAAGCTGGAACCTGTCTTTCCTGCTGTTCAGCTGCCATCTGGACAAGGGCAGCTGTAGCTTGCCAGTCTCTGCTGGTCAGTGAATGTGGAGAATTGAGGTTGTTCAGTGCAGCC
Organism: Phoeniculus purpureus; assembly: GCA_028565055.1. Lineage (NCBI taxonomy): Eukaryota > Metazoa > Chordata > Aves > Bucerotiformes > Phoeniculidae > Phoeniculus > Phoeniculus purpureus. Next base: position 23,911,643 of record JAOXOE010000602.1, read on the forward strand.
TATAGAGAGGGATGTAGTTTCTGTGTTATCTGAGTGTCCATATGTATCTCTCAGCTGTCAAGATAGCTGTTGCTTGAAGGTAGATTTTTTTTTTTTTTGTCCTCAGAATTCTCAGTGGCTTGTGTTTTGTCTTTGGAAAATCTAGCCTTATAGAGAGGAGGATGAAGAAAAGCCAAATATTATCTCCTGAGCCCTCTACATTACATGAACATTTGTGTAGAGGCTGTGATGATGGTGAAAGGAGCCTGTGCTGAGGTTGTGGCAGCCAAGCACTTTAGTGTTCAGCTTGCTTTGGGACTCTCAAATCAGATGAAGGGTTGTGACAGGTATCTGAGGTCACATCTTGGAAACTCTCTGTCAGGCCCTAAAATAGAAATTCTGTTGGTTGCCACCAGCAGCATCATAGTCACCCTTCAAAACAACTCATAGCTTCCTAATTGCCATTTGATATCCTTAGGTAATTTATTGAGGTTTTAGGCTGGGAGTATGGCTACTGGGTGAGGTACCTTCATTTTTTAACTTAAATTTAATTTTTACATTTTAATTCTGAATCCCTCACTGCTTCACAAACAGCTGCTTTGCGCAAACACTGTGTAGAAACGGTCAGTCTGAGGTCAGCTACTGTGATTATTTTGTGTAGTGACTGATTTTATTTGTCCGGGTGAGTAACCCTAACTGGAAACTCTGTGTATTTCTACCTGTGTATTGCCTGTTTAGCTCTGACCTATTTCTTTTTCCAAAGTCTGTCTTGTAGAAATCAAACTTTCCTGGTGAATATTGAGCCCTGTTTTACTTGTGGTAATAATGCCTCTCTTTTACTGGGCAAACGTCCCCTCCCCAGTACCATCTATAAAAGCTGCCAGCATGTATGAGGAGCTGAATGTAGTCTCAAGGCTGTGCTTCAAAAACCTGAACCATTTACAGAATCTTTCAAGCTTCCCCCCCCTGCCAAAATCATTAGACAGTAGATGGGAAAGTTGTGGTTTATGATGCTCACACCTTACACTGACAGGAATGGCATGTTTGAACTTGAAAACATCAGCCTGGGTTTTCGTGTGTTCCCTTGAAGTCAAGAAGTGTGAAAAATAGCATTTATCTTGGCTTGAAATTTCTAGAGGTTCCCAGAGGATGACAGTCTCATTCACAGGCAGCAGGCTGATGCTGTGGGTACTGGTTGTGCTGTTACTGGCACCTCAGTTTCTACCTAAAGAACATGGGAGTTGCCCGACCCTTTTTCTCTCTTTTCTGCCACATGCTTTGCTCTCAAGTGATGTTTGAAATGGCGGATAGCATAGTTCTGTGTGGTTCCCCCCACCCCCTCCTTAAGTCTGGTGTTAAAGAAGAGACTCAGAAGTACAAGGCAGAAAAATGGAAGCTCTCTGTAAATCTTATGGTGACATGCGTTTAACTGCTTGGAAGAAAGGCAGGGACAGATTCTCATTGTAAAAGTAGTGTTAGCTTTTTCACTTGAGCAAGAGTTCAGTGAGCTCTGGCTGCCCCCTCAGTAATCTGTGTACCACAATTGTCCACTTAATCCCATGCTCCATGGTACCATCCAGCTAACAAAGTAAGAAGCTTCTCATCTTTAATTTCGTCTTATGCCCTGAGTTGTAGCCTTACCCCTTACAGATGCTTTCCATTAGTTACACCACCAGCACATCTAAAATTCCAGATCTCCATGTACTCTTATTTTAAATTTATAAGAACTCTGATTTCCTTCTGGAGAACTCATCAGGCTGGATGGGGCTCTGAGCAACCTGGTCTGGTGACAGTTGTCCTTCCCATGGCATGAGGGTCAGAACTAGATGATCTCTGAGGTCCCTTCCAACTTCAACTGATCTATGTTCCTCCCAAATGACTTTTTGATTAGCTATAGTACAGTACAGGCTTGGCTGAAAGGGAGAATGATAATGAGAAACTTGAGTCTGAAAAGATAACAAATGTTGTGTATCAGTGGGATAGCAGTTCAGGTAATCAGGTGCTGAAGCTAATTGCTGTTGTATTTGGACTTAATGAATGTACTTTGGCTCGGTGTGTATCAAGTACAGCCTTTGCTTGACCTGTGAGCACTGAGAACGATGCTAACAGGACTGATACCTGCCTAAAGATCAACATAGTATGTTTTGGGACATACTGGTGTGTACAGAGAGGACAGAATAGGCCCTGTCTGTTGAGAAACTCAACTCACTGTACTAGGTTGCAAATAATCTCTCTCTTTTTCCATTCAGAAACATTCCCCTGGCTCTTATCAGGGGAAAAAAACCCACAAATTGATAAAAACTTGCTTCCTGCTTGTGCAAACATCGAAGTTGGGTCTTCTTAAGATTTGTAGTCTGTTCTTAAATATATTTGTGGGTCTAGAAAGTGAATGTCAGATCACTGTGGAAACTACTAGGATGACTTATAGGGACTATAGAGGATGATTTGGAAGATACTGGTGCTGTACCAAGGGGTTTTTTGCAGATGCTGTTTCTGTTTGTTACACTGCCTGTCCTTTGGTCTTCCTCTAGATCAGTGCTGTACAATTCACAGCTCTTTGTGAATGGATAGACTAGTCCATTTCTCGTGTGTTTATGGATCCCTGTGCTTTGAATGAGTTCGGATTCATCTCAACTATAATAAAACTTCAGTAACATACCTGGTCTAAGTATAGGCAGCTGCCAGACTGACCTTCCCCCTTGTGTTCTTACATACTGAGCTTTCTAAGGAAAAGCAGAGAAACCAAGCCATTTTTCAGTCACGAGTATTCCTGTTATGTATACTTACCAATACTGTCATTAGTGCTTCTGCCTGAATCAGTTTCAAGCAGATAGTAATGAACTTATGTGGTTGGGTTGTGCTGCCCTGAAATACAGATGTTTGCTTTTTCAGTTGCTGGTTGAATTTCAAATAAGTTAAAATTTCAATTATTCATTCCCTTCTAGTTCAGGATGTGTTAGTTGCACACTGGGAGCACCCACCAGAGTGATCTTCATACATATACTGGTTTGGGTTCTCTTTTCCGTGCTGGTGTTAGCTCTCAGAGCTACCACACCAACCTTTTGGAGCCTTTTCATCAGTTTGCATTAGTTGAGCTTAGAAATGTTGCTAGATCTCACGAACCAGGGAACTGCAGATTAATCTTCTTTTTGACTGGAAGTGTTTGTGTCTTTATGTGGTGTCACCAACCAAGTCTGCTGCAAAAACAGCGTTTGGGGGTAGAAGTAGGATGTGGGGTGGGGGACAGGGTGTGTCTTGTCAGGAAATGAGAGAGATGATCACGACCACATTTCAGACTTCTGATTAAATCCATTATGAAACCATCCCTGCCTTACAGACCAGTACCATTGTGTTGCTCAGTTTCAGGTTTACCAAATAAAACCTTCCAGAAGTTTTTCTCTTTCTCCCCTCTGAATGAAGTCTAGTGCTATCTGTAATAAAGAATTCATATTTCACCCCGTGTCTCCTTCCAGTAATCCTGTTCTAAATTAGTTCTATGTTAGTACAGTCCTTATTAGCTATGCATAGGTTTCAATGTTTACCTATTTTTATATTTAAAAAAAAAAAAACCTGGCTGGAATTCTTTTCCAGGCATTCATACAGACCTTCTGCTTGAAAAATTCTGCCTAGTCCCTCAGATTCCTGCTAAGGTGAGGTGTTCCAGACTGAACATGTTCACTCTCTAATAGAATTGCTTTCTGTATCGCTAACGATTACAGCGTATCCTGTATTAAAGCAGTTCAGGAGTTCACTGGCAAATGTTGGGTTTCTCTTCTTACGGCAGCTGTTTTGGATGAACACAAACCTACAGTGATCCAGCAGCACTGCAATCGCAATATGATAACAGCATATATTAAATGTGATCTGTCTTAACATGCCGAAACTAAACCCTATTATATAATTGAGTACGCTTTATTTAATGTGTGTTTTTCTCTCTGAAGCTTTCAGACTTCAAGCTCAGTCCATAGAATACTCCTGGTGCTGTGCTTCTGGCTTCATTTTACTATTACATTCTTTCAAAGACCTTGTGTTTTCATGTGACAACAATTCATGGGCACTCAAAATGAGCATAGGAGTTACATTATAGATGTACTGTGCCTAAACTGGGGCCCAATAAATAAACAGAACTAATAAATAATATTCTGTTGAAAATGCCTGCTGCCCTGCTCCTTGAATGGGGTGATGCCTGTGGAGGGGTGGCAGAGCCGGTCCTAAGCCGATGCTTCCTTTGTGCAGTAGGCTCAGGGTTGCCTACATTGTGTGGATTTCCCCTCTTTTCCCTCGCTTCTACCATATTTCAGCTTTTCTGCTTGGAGAGATTAATCCAGGATTGTCCTGGTATGTACATGCATCAGTTTAGTTTGGCCAGAGCTATTGCAAATGTCTGCTGAGCCCCTAGGGAGGGTGTGTGGTTCGATGCTCTGGTTGGATCCCAAGTCACTAATCCAACAGTGTGTTTGCTGGCCAGTTGGATCATTGAGCGGTTTCAGAGCATTAATGAGGAAGAAAAGCTGAATAGAGAAGATCCATGTAAGGAGAATATTTTCTTCACAGTTAATTTTACAGTTTTTTCACAATTTCATCAAATTCAGCTTGTCTGAGGTCCTTCAAAGCTAGACTTGGCAGCAGACAAAAAGGAATGGCACATATGAGAGAAATCCAGGACTTCTGCTTTATTGCACTGACAGAACCAAATTGTTCAATCTGTTGCCTCATCTGTTTCTTGCCATAGCTGGGAGTTGTAAAGGTCAGGCCATTGCAACACAAAGAATATAATAGTTAACATGCTGCATCTCGCAGTGTCACCAGCTGGCTCGTGCCTTGCTCCCATTGAACAGCCAGGCGCCTTCCCAAAAAGCGTAAGCAGCATCCTCTGCCTATTTTGGGAATGCGTCAAAGTCAAAAGTTTCTCAAGGTGGCAATGTGGGGTGTCCAGGATGGTCAGTGCTGCGCTCATCTCTGCTATCTTGAGCTGCAGCAATTTCAGTTTCAAATAATTCCTGTCCCCCTCAGCCTTCCTCTGTTTTGAGGTGAGTCCTCTGACTCCCTAGGTCTTCAATCTCCCTGTTTTCCCATACATGTTAAAGGATGAAGTTTGTGTGAAGATTAATGAAACACTCTTGGCAGTATTAAATAATAAAAAAACAGGAAAAAAAAGCCAGTTAATTCCTTCTTCCCAGTATTCTTAACAGTTTTGCATCCTAACAACCTTCCATCTTTGCAGAAACCAGCTTGGTGCTTCATATCCCGTTAAAACTGTGAAGTTGACTCTACTTAGTGCTGCCTCTGTCTCTTCATATTGGCTGGGATTTGCTGTCAGTTGTTAGTAGGCATCGATGAATCAAGACAAAATTAACTTTAAAATTTCAAACACTGGTATTCTGAAGAATATTGGGAGTGCTTGGTTACTGAGTCAGGATCAAGATCTCATGTCTTCTGTGTTGGGGCTGATGGATTGGGTGAGACCATACCGCAAAACCCAGCGCTGTCCTTGGGGATTAGGGACTGTTGCCTCACACCTATTGGTCTCAATTCCAGTTGCTCACTTGGCAAATCAGAGTGACATAAGACGCTATTTTAGTATAGTGTGTCTTCTACTTCAGGGCTTTGTGTTAAGAAGCTGCATCGTGGATCAAAGCTGGTGGAAAAGATGCTGACGGTATAAAATGTAATTTATTAGTTGGGTTTAAGTTTCAATGACACACTCACTGATTTTTTTTTTTTTTTTTTTTTTGCATCCCTAACAAGAGACAAAAACAACTTTTGGGAAATTCTCCCAGCCAAAATGTTGTGTTCTGCTGGTATTGTAACTAAATATTTAGTGTTTGCTATTCTTAACGTTCTCTACTCTTGCTGTTCGGGGGAAAAGCATTGCCATAACTTGGCTTTTTTATTCTTTGTCTTCAAATTTTGCTAAGTTATCTAAGTCGCACTTCAAGTTAACAGAACACCTCTGATTTGTTTCAATGCTTAGAAAACTTATGAATTTGAAATAGTGTCTTTAATTGGAGAAAGGAGAGGGTATATTGATACAAGCAATGTATGATATTGTGGTGTATGCTGGCTTTGACTGTTTCTGTGTCTCATCCTTCCCAATGCCCTTTAATTATGATTTCCTTTTCCTTCCTAAAAGGTGCCATACTCGGCAGATCAGAAACACAGGAGTGCATCTACTACAATGCTAATTGGGAGAAAGATAAAACAAATCGCAGTGGTATTGAACCTTGTTACGGTGATAAAGATAAAAGACGACACTGTTTTGCTACCTGGAAGAATATTTCTGGATCAATTGAAATCGTGAAGCAAGGTTGCTGGCTGGATGACATCAATTGTTATGACAGGTGAGCAAGTTTTCCTATCAAATGTCAATTTATTTACAGTTCTAAAGTATTTTTTATAATTTATACATCCTCCGCGCTGCATGCAGTGCTTGAGACAGAAAATAACAACGCTGGTCTGTGAGTGGTTATCCTCTTTTCAGATGTGTGCATGCACAGGCTTTTGCCTAACTTACTTCTATTTAAGAATCTAACTTGATCTAAGTAATTTGTCTGTTTTGCAGAGATGTGTTTTACCTTTTCTGTTTAATTACTATCTTTTAAAGACCAAGTGTTCAGCTTTTTTTAGGCCATTAGTAATATATTTTTTAAGGACTCTGTGTTGCCGAACACAACAAATGCAGCTATTGGAACCAGAATCCTATTGCTTGCTTTTCCAAAGCCTTTGGGAGTAGGAAAATCAGCACTTTGCATCCGCTCTTGACAGAGACACGGAACTATTTTCCCTATTTATTGTAGGCTAATCTCGATGGTACTTCTAAGAGACATGGAATATCCTAAAATTCCAGTCTCTGTTTTAATAACAGATGGTCTAGCAAGTACCTGTGAGCAGTAACAGCAGGGCTTGGGGGTTTGTTAGAGCTTGGTTGGATAAAGGTCATGACTCTCTTAAGGTACAGCTCTTTGAAGTCCTGTACTCAGTTCTATTTGACCAACACTGTTAGCGTTTGGAAAAATGAAGAGTTAAGACAAGAAATGCCTGAAAGAGTTTTCATTAAAATCTATTTAGAAAGTCGTCTTAGTGATATTTTCTAACATCTTCCATCTGTGCTGCTTAAAAAATCATTATAGTAGTTTCTACCAAAGAGTTTTGCTACACACAAGGGTGTTTTCTCCCTTAAGCACAGTTTAAAGGTACTTAGTTGTGGTTTATCTGTTTCTCAGAGAAGTAGCAAAGCATTTGATTGAAATTCAGCTAGGCTGGCGGGCAAGGGACAGTTTTAAAGTCACCCAGGAAAGCATTTGTTTCTTTTATTCCGCTTGTAGTTGTAGCTTTGCAGAATACTGAGTGCCGTTATGACTTTTGAACTACATCTAGTTCTGATAAAGTCAAAAATTCTGGAATGGAACTAGAATCTTTCAGTTTGGAACTAGAAGTAGTTTCTCTGTAGCATTGTTACCCCACTAGTTCAACATAAAAACCTGATAGTAGAATGTCCCTTGAGCAAAAAAAGGTTGGAAGAAGAGAAAATACAGGGAGGGACAGTAAGGAAATAGTTGAAAACTGAGTGAAAATTTATCTGGCTCCAAGGCATCGTTAACTGTAACTTGTCAAAGGAATTACCGCTGCACTGCTTGTCTAAAGCACCCACTAAACAAACTCTTATCTCTAGTTTACTAAACAGGGAGTTACAGTGCATTGAACTCCAAACAGCAGCAGATTAAGTCCATGAAAGAACAAACGTTTTGTGGGAGTTGCAGTGTAATTGTGATAGCTGGTTCTATAAAATAACTCCAGTTTTTGAAGCTGAACCCAGAAATTCTTTGACAATCTTCAGCTGTATTTAAAATCGTGAACTATTTCTGCTGTTCTCCCCTTTTCTGCCGTCAAGATGTCTCCTGCTTGTAATGCCTTGTTTTACTTTCCTGACTTGGAATTTTCATCTTATTTGTTACCAGAACTCAGCTTTCCTACAATTAACTCATTCAGTGGGATCAGCCCTGTCCCTGAGCAGGATGTAGGCAGGGGACATTTTAGGCATTTTATCTTTTATTTTCTAAAAATAAAAGTTTAAAATTCTCCTTCTCACTTATCTACAACCCCCACAACCTGCACGGGGAGTTTGAGGTTAAACACCAGCCATTTAATCATTTGTTTGTCTAGTTTAAATCCAGATTGCGAGCTGTTCTGCAGTATCCTGTTGGTGGTTTTCTTTAACGCTTGTCTTAAAAACAAGTGCTGTTTGACTTTCAGAGATGTTTCCTTACAAAATAACAGCTTTTGGATTTGTTTCTTCAGATTTAACTCTGATTTGAGTAATATTTTACCTTGGATGATTAAAACCAAACATAATCAAGTTTTTTATTGTTCTCTCTCTCAGGAATGATTGCATAGAGAAGAAAGACAGTCCTGAAGTGTTTTTCTGCTGTTGTGAAGGCAACATGTGCAATGAGCGCTTCTTCTATTTTCCAGAAATGGAAGTCACACAGCGTAAGTCAGCCTGACACATTTATGAAGGAAATACTTGCTGTTGAGATAAGATTTTTCCACATGTTGTGGGCAGTTTTTCCTACCAGCAGGTTTCTGATTCCTGGATGACAGAGCTCTCTGTGCGTTCACATACAAAACCCAGAGAACTGCCTGCCAGTTTGTTTGCTCCCTTGTGAAGGTTCTCCATATACTGGAGTAATGTAAATTTATAAAATTCAGGAAAGTAGGAAATATTTAGCTCTTATCTCAGAGTGAGAAGGAAGGATGATCAGAAATAATTGACTGTTTTAAGATACAGAAGTTACTGCCAAATCTTAACCTGAGTTGTACAGTTAAGCTTCTCTAAGTGTCTATAATCACTGAGCTAAAAGCCACGTCATCGTATGAAAGCTCCTCTTGAAACAATCTTCCGACTCTTTCTTTAAAGAACTTTTGAGTTTCTCTGTAAATAGACTCAGTTACCTTTAAAAAAGGGCGAAAGAATTTCCTTCTGGGCTGCAGAGAAAATCAGATAGCCGGACTTAACAAATAATTGCTTTAAAAAAACCAATAGCTGCATGATAATTTGATTATTCTTGCATATCTTCTTCCAGTCAAGAATCTAATCTTTGTTGGAAAACTGAATAATGTTAATAACTGACCTGAAAACAGAGAGTGTCTTGTCTACCAGATAGCCACAGGAAGTTGTTTATGAAATTAAGGAAGATTTCCTATGAGATTAAAACAAGAGGTATTGTTGTTTGGTTTTGTTACTGACACTGCTAAGGCAGTGCCTGACGTTCCTATTCACTCTCATGAAATCTCTTTGACCACAGGGGCCTGTAGCTGCCCCTGTAGAAGGAAGAGCCTTTCTGGAGGTTGTGTTGAAGCCTCTTCAGCTGGAGAGCTTTTGCTTTCAGCCAAGCCACATCGAAATGTTGGCAGGTTATTTCTGGCCTGTTCTACTTACTAATGACACCTTGTTGTATGCTTTCCAAAGTTGAAGGCTCTGTATTGACCACTCATTAGGTGATAGCATTTTCTTGCCATCTTTTTGAAATGTATAAATCTCTTAGGCTAGAGATAGCACTTAGAAGCACAAAAGTGTTGGATGTGCTGCTGTGTGACTGCAGTTATTTCTGCAGCCTTTTAAATATGTGTCTGTTTATATTAGAATCCAACTGAGTATAGTTAGTCTGTCATAAGGAATTTTAGTAAATCATTAAATTAGCTGGACACTTCAAGCACTGGATGATTTCGATTTATGAAAACGTTTTCTGTTTGTTTTTCTTCAGCTACTTCCAATCCTGTTACACCGAAGCCACCTCTGTTCAATACCCTGCTGTATTCATTGGTGCCTATAATGGGAATTGCAGTGATTGTGCTCTTTTCGTTCTGGATGTACAGACACCACAAGCTAGCGTATCCTCCAGTGCTTGTTCCAACCCAGGTAAGTCTCTGCGTTATGATTTGGAGGTTTTTTTGGATGGTAAAAGCGGGGTACATCTGCCAAATGGCCAAAATCTGCTGCTGGTTTCCAGCTTCGGAGGTGCTAATGCTTGCTAGCCACAAAAGCAGAAAATTAAGCCTCCCTTAAATAGCCTTCTTGCCTGTAATTAATTGGTCATCAGCTGTACAAGCAACTGTTTAATGTTTTTACACATCTGTGTGATTGTGATGAGACACAACACAACACACAGAGGTGGTGAACAAGCTGTGGGAAGTTTGTTAAAAGCACTGCTCTGGCTGTGCTCCAGTGTGGGGGGTTAAGCTTTACGTAGTGCTCATCTCAAAACAAAAATGAGATGCTAACTCATGGAGGCAATTTTCAGTGTATACAAACCAGAAACTATTAGAAGCTCTTCAAAAACTATCCAGGGAATGTGAAGAACAGTCTCAGTTAAGGTGAAGCTGCAGGATTTATAGCTCAGTTGGTGGCCTCAACTGTGTCCTCTCTTGTTTATGTATTTGGAGCTTTGTCTCAGTGTTTCAGTTTTAGTGATGTTTGTCTTTTATGTAAAAGATATGGTGAGGTTATGGTCTCCAAATTTGAGATGTAAACTGACTGTGTTGCAGCAAAACAAACCTTGTTGGGCTGTGTGTGGGTAGTTCCTGCTGTTGTGAGACTCCAGCTGATTCTGTAGGTGTAATTAATATTAATACTACAACTCCTTTTCCTTCAGCTAGTCTAGAGATTTAATTGAAATTATGCCTGTATGAAAAGATGCAAATTCTTCAGACCAGAGTAGGAAGGATGAACAAAACATGGTCATGGAAATGGAGAAAAACAACTTGCCTGGGCTCCAACAGCACTTTTTTTTACAGTAGAATTGAACTTCAGCCTCAGCTCAGTGCAGTGACTGCTTGGAATGCATTGCCTGCCATACAGCGATGATACGGCGATGCTATTTCTGATGAAATAAAATTAAAACACTTGCTATTTTGGGAAGGATTGCATTTGAGAAGGATTTACATGCATTCGCTCTGTACTGCCAGCTTCTGAGATATTTTCAGCATTTACTGCTTGACTCCAGGGTGTTGCAGGAAGCTGTATTGCTTGTGCTTGATAAAACTGATTTGCTTTCAGTTTTGTAGTAATAGATAAGGAAAATTTGGGGGGAGGCAGTGGGCATATGTTCTTGCCAAATGAGAAGAACATAATTTAGAGGAAACAAGTATGTTTCCTGTCCTTGCAGAAAGTATCGCAGATCCGCAAACTTCGTGCAATCTGTTAGCATAATTATTTCATCCATCTCGGTTTTTTTTTTTAATGTGATTTGGACTTCACAATCAACCTAGTAGCGTTCACTGCAAGATCAGATTCATAACTGCTTCTCGTGTGGATAATTTCAGCATGGGATTTCCTTTCCAGGCTTACAGAAATTAAGGATCCAGTGGGAGGAAAGCAAACAAATGTTTAAAATTGGTGCAAGACACAGTGATGTCAGGTTTTGGTTTTCTTCCTCCTTTTTATGGCCCTTCTTCCCTTGTGTGGTTTATGTTTGGGTACGGGAGTGGACGCGTCATACATTTTTAATAAATAGGGTAATAGGCTGTTTTGTTAACATTGAGATGGTATCTGTTGGGATAAGTATATGTTGGTGCTTGAGCTAGTTATGATGTAATATCATAACTATCTTTTCTTATCTTGCGGTGAATAGGCATGAAGGCTCCATGTCGAAAGTCTGGAAAAGCTACTTCTGCCTGAAAAACACAATTTCTTATGGAAATGGAATGTATGAATATTCTCTGCTCTGCAGTAGAGCAGCATTTCCCACTTTAAATTTGATTAGAGCTGATGTGAAGGAGGCAGAGGAAGCAGGAAGAGAAAGGGGGTGGGAATTTTTAGTGATGTTACAACCACGAAACACTTAAATATTTATGCAATTAATGTATTAAATGTTATTATTACATTTAATAATGGATGCATGAGTAGAGTTTGTAGGAAAATACAACCTTTTCTAAATATCTCTCTAGCAAATGGTAGAACAGATAGGTGAGATGTATATCAGGTACCGAGTGGAAAACAGGGCTGTCTCTGTATGACAGACAGAAAAAGGTTACCTCATTTTCCCTGGTTTGTTCCTGGAAGGTGATGGGAGCTCTCTAGGTGTAGCGCTCTCCGCTACTAACCTTTCTTTCGGTAAAAATTAAAACACATACAAGATGAATAACCAGAAGATAAAAATGAGGAAACAGTAAAGAATAAGAAACTTAGAAAGAATTGGAGGACGTTATAAGTAAATTTTAAAAAAATCACACAAGAAAGGAGAGAAATTGTTAGAGATCCTTCAAAAAAAGGAAGAAATATGCCAGAAGAAACTTTCGTGTTGTGAAATGTAAAGGAGAAACAGAAGAAAGTGAAGTTGTTTGTATTTTCTCATATAACTTTAAATAGTTTCACTTAACCCTGATATTGAAGGTCTTCTCCAGTCTAAATGATTGTGATTCTAAGCAAATTGAGCTTGGTGTATAGTGGATTAATTGAACTTTATATTTCCTTCATACAGATAATTACACATAGTGGGGTTAGTTAATACATGCGGTGCAGGTTTGGAACACAGTAGGGGTTGGCTCCTTACACGTTTCATTGTTGCTTTTCATCAGGTATTAGTGTAGAGAGGTCAAGGGCATTGCTACTGCAGGGGGACTACTGAGATGCTCTAAGTTGGAAGTGCCTGTTGAGTCCTGAGGCACAGCCAGGGCAGAACCATGTGCTCTGAGGTGCTGCTGCCAGCGTGGGGGGACCTGTCCTGGCACTTGTCGCTCCCATTAGTCTTGGCTAAAGTACTTCTCCTCTTCTTTGTGCTGCTGACTGCGCGCCACACTTGATTGTGTGGGGCGCTATCTAGTTAAAGCTGTCAAACCCTCTAAAATCTGGCACTCTTAATTTTTAAATGAGTTATTAGCAAATGCAAGTTGGCTAAATACATCTGTGTATATGTAAAACGGCTTGAAAGAACTATTTAATTTCCTTATTTATAGTCGCTTTAATCATGCGGCAAACACACAGTCATATGTCAGCTGAAATTTACCCCCAAAAAATGGGTTAGTATTTTCAGTCCTGGAATCTGTTGGGTGTTTGCATAGAAATAGTTACTCTCACCCAGTTAATTGTCACTCATGGACACCAGGTACACTGAAAAGACACCTCAGTTCACTGTGTTTGCACAAACTGTTTCACTCTCAGTTAAATGCCGTTTACATCCCCCCCAGTGTCCTACTAATATCCTTGGTAGAACTCTGAACACGGATGGCAAGGAGTTGATATGTTTTGCTCATTTAACTTTAACATTCCTTGAGCTGAGGCCAGAGTTGTCAGTCAATGCTAATTACAACTGTGGTGTTACCACTCTGTCATCTGATCGAGAGGACCGTAACCTATTTTATGGCATAACTGACACAAGCAACACTTGTGGGGTTTTATCAGTTTGCAGAGCTGCAGCTCTCGGCGTTTTCCATCCATACTGTGCAAAGACATGTTAACCTCTTGTACTTTCTGTTGGGAGCCCAAGTTATGAATATCTTCTTGGATCGCAGAGTTGCTTTTTTGGGTTTGTGGTGTTTTTAAAAACAGAGTCATATGTTGAGAGGGTTGGAAAAAAAACCCCAAAGCTTTACAGATTCACATAATGTCATTTTTCTTCATAACCTATTTTTGTGCTTTCTTCTCAAACACTTGGGTCAAAGCTTCCTTTAAGCTTCATACCCGGTATTCCCCTTCGTGTGCACAGTCATCTTCTATGGGCTTCATTTTCTAGTCCGGGCTGCCCAGGGCAGTAGTGGAGTCCTGGTGTCTAGAGGAGTTGCAAAGCCGTGGAGATGCAGGGTGAGGGACTGGGGTTAGTGGGGACCTGGCCGTGCTGGGGAAACTGTTGGACTCAATAAGCTTTAAGGGCTTTTCCAACCTAAACCATTCTGTTTCTGTATTTTTTAGAGTTTGTTTATTGTTGTTCTCCCTATGGATGAACCTCATAGATCCTATAGAGAACATCCCTTGTCTTCACAATTGTGTTGTACGTGAACCAATAATTACAAATACTTGAAGCATGTCTCAAACGTAAAGAAATTGAGACTGGAGTGATAAGATCTCTAAAGGCTCAAAAAACCTCTAGAAGGAATTAGCAATGGGATATTTTTTATGGTTGGTATTGGAAAAGGGTTTTCATTTGGTTTTTTGGGTCTTATTCTCCATTTGTACTTGGAGCACGTCAAATGATCTACCTGGTCCACTTGAAAAATGTCTGGGGTAAGCTTTATCCCTTTTGTACACTAGGAAAGTCGCAGTTGGCTACTGAAGGAGGAAATAAAATCATCATATGTTCAGGTTTTTTTCCTTTGTATTTTTTTTGTCTTCAGCCACAAGTTTTTCCTTCACTGTTGTGAGAGATATTTCAATAGAAACATTCAAACACTTGAAAAATGAAGACTAAGAAGGGGAGGTGTTTTTACAAAGACTTATTCCCAACCTAGGAAGATTAATAGCCACTTGAAAAATACATGGAGGAGAAGCCCTGGTACTTATAAGAATTGGGAAGAAGAGATTGATCAACAATATAAAGCTGGAGCTCAGAAAGAGGAACAACTAAAAGCCTAGAGAAAGGCTCAGAGCTTGTGGTTAGCTAGGAAGGAGTTAAGGCTGGGCACATATCAGTGGTTGATGAATGATTAACACTTAATGAGTGGCAGTGCTGGTATTAACAAGGGCTAGGTGAAGGACCTGGAGAGGTGTGTGCATAATCTCACATTCTCCAGGATTAATAGGAATTTCATCTATAATTGATGACTATCAATAATAGCTGAAATGACACAGGAGACAGATGTGATGCTGCCCTTCCACTGCAGCACCGAGGCACAACACAATATGGTTTAAAGGAAAGAAATGCCACAGACTCAGGGATATCATGAGAATGCAGCAGGAAAATTGGTTTAGATAAGGAGTCCATGATGTGTAGTAGGGAAATAACTTGTAACTCTGTCTTTGCTCTTGAGAATTCACAGGCTGTTGCAAGCAGCTCCCCAAAATCTGTAGCGGAGGGAAGGATTTGTAGGAGAAATAATAAAAAGCCAAGTGCCTACAGTGATGTGTCCTTGTTCATTGTCCAGTATACATCCAGATGCCTTGAACTTTGGTTCTATACCTTGATAAAAAGGTTTAATTACTTTAAGTAGCGTCCTGAATTCTCAATTTGCTTTCAGAACAAGCCACATCCATGTGAACAAAACCCATAAATCCTCCCAGTTGAAAAATAGGTGCTTCCAGACTTGTGCTGTCTTAGCCTGAATGGCAGCGTAAAGGGAACTTTATAGTTCAGATTAAACGCCACCAGTTTCAAATACATGTCCGTACTGAACTTCAAGTTAATTTGCAATCAAGTACTCAACCTTCCGGAGCTTTGTAGTGATTTTCCCTAGCAAAGTGCAATTTGCCGCATAACCTGTGACAGGCTCTCCCAAAGGTTTTAGAGCCACAACTTTCTGGACATCTTTTATATCACTAAATGGGTGAGAATCGCACATTTCACAAAACACACCACATTTTTCATTTATGCACAGATTAATTGATAATAATTGACCTTATGTTTTGGGTTCTGTTTAGGAGCAAAGGAAGGAAATAGCCCAGTGACTCTCTAACATAGTGATTGGCATTTATTTTAGCCGCTTGTTCATTTGAAGATCAGAATGGGGTTATTGATAACCCAAATAATTTCTCTAATCCCTAATAAAACCCTTACAAGTAGTTTTCAAGCAGCATAAATAGGAAGTTAGTGTTTATATACATGTGTGCATGCATTTCTTGGGGTGAAGGGTGTTAATTGCTCCAAATGTGTATTTATAAGGGTTGCATTAATTCCAGGAATAATAATGCACATCCCTGCTTTTCTCCAATAGCCTGATACTGCTGTAACTGGTGATAGTTTAATTTCTAATAGGAAGGCTGAGGTGTTGGTCTGTGGTCTGAAGGGAAGGACTGTGATACTGAAATCAGAAAGCCTGTGATGTGCAGAAATCTCTTGGCAAATCTTCCTGTGTGTCTCAGTTATTAGTGTTTGAAGAGAGTAGCAAGAGGCTTGGGAGAGAACTCTTGATTTCTGAGTTTGGTGTCTGGGCTCTCATTATTTTAAGAGCAAAAAGGTTGGATTTGTATCTCTTCCTTATTTGTCGGGAATTTTCACCTTTCTCAGGAGCTGGAGAATTTCAATAGCAAACGGGTCTGAAAACATGACTGATAAAGCTTTTAAAGCTACAGGAAAGATATTTGAATAAATATTTAGTACAAGCAATGCTTTGGCATTTTTTCAAGTTGCTTTTTGCTCTTTGGTGGATTTATTAGAAATAAGAGTAGAGAAAGATTTGTTAGTGTGTTCCTGCTGGATTCACAGGTGGAGCAATGCAAAGGAATATCAGAGCAGGAACTTAGTTCAAAGATTTGTTTGCTTTGTTTTTTACTGCATTGGGGTGTTTTTCCATAATGAAGTACCCCAAAACATTTGCAGGTCTTGCAAGAAGCCATTTCAGTCTCTTGTGGGGTGGGTGTTATACTTATCTCCTTGTCTGCTGACTGATGGTGAGAGGAGGAGGAGTGATCCTGTTGGGCTCCAGTGCTCTGTCACTGGCAACAAGCTCTACTTGAGTCTTTATAAATCCAACCCCCAACTTCTGTAGTCTTCAAGAAATACTCGAGACCTTCTATTTCTGATTATTTTGAAAGTGCTAAGTGTGCGCTAGAGAGATGGCTGAGTACAGAGAAAAAAGCCTCATGTTGGCCCTACACTCCTGCAAACGTCAAGACAAAGGGTGAGGAAAAGGATGACTGCTGTGAGGTGGCAGCTGAACACTTCAAATGTTTGCATTTCATGCTCTTGCAACATCTGTGGGATCAAATTATAAAGGACAAAGCCAAGGGCTGAGGCAGAAGCACCAGAGGAGGGATGAAGGTGTCTCGGCACTTCTCTGCTTGAGTGGCAATGAGATTGTTCAGTAAAGGAGAGATGAAAGCAGCACAAACAAGCGTGTCGTGAAAATGTGGTTTAAAGTCGGTAACGGTGCTCTGGGACTTAAGTTTTCATAATGGGTTTTATTCCACAGTCTGTCAGCTCTTGTGACTTGTTTGAAATAATCTTCAGTACTGCCATCTCCCTCCCTATATGCTGGGTGTGAGACTGTCAAGCTCACTTCTTCTAGTTATACCTCTACCATGCCTGGTGTATTGGTTACATTTATTAAGATAGACCTAATACAGGATGATCTGTAGGTCTGTAAGGTTTGGATATCACTCGGGCATTAAAGTTTTCCTTTTCCACAGCTACTCATTGCAGTGAATTTTAAGAAATCCACCGCTGCCCTCTACTGTACAGTCGTGGCATCACAAGCACTAAGTTTGTATAACTCGTGTTTTAAATGTAATCATTAAGTAAATTAATACCAAGTGTTAATTTTCTGCATGTGCACATATACTGCTATTGGTTAACCTGTTTATACACCTGT
This sequence comes from Phoeniculus purpureus, assembly GCA_028565055.1. Classification (NCBI taxonomy): domain Eukaryota; kingdom Metazoa; phylum Chordata; class Aves; order Bucerotiformes; family Phoeniculidae; genus Phoeniculus; species Phoeniculus purpureus. The sequence goes on from JAOXOE010000602.1 coordinate 23,929,079, forward strand.
GGCAGACAGCTCTGGGCTTAATTAATTAATAACATCCTTTTCCCCATACTTTGACATATTGAGGGTGGATTTTTAATGTACTTTAATTTATCTGCTGTTAGAACGAAGTATTGCTATCCCCTTAAATACTTTTGTGGCTAATTCATCAAGAGTTGCATCTGTCTCTTCTTCTAAGCTGTTCTTTCATCCCGTTCTGGGTATAAATAGTAATTTCTTTTGCCTGTGTTTTCTCCCCTCTCTACAAGCACGCCTTTCATATAATGATTGAGGTAAGATGCGTTGATGTTTGTTCTGGTTATGGAACTTTCTGTGGACATTTAAGAAGTTGTTTTGGTGTCAATTACCCTTTTTTCAGTGTTTTGGACAGGAGATTTGTAAGCATGTGTGATTCTTAAAATCCCAATTTACCCTGCTGTCAGTAACTTTTTCCTAAATTAAATATTTTCCAATCTATTGAGTTAAATATCTGCAGAGGTTGACAGTGAAATACACCATGCAGTCACTTTGTGGTTTGTCATCTACAGAGAAGCTTGTTTGTGTCCCTTCCACTCCAGTCCCATGTGGATTTGCTGGTCCAGCCTGTGCTGGTCATCTTAGTCTTGAGCTGTGGGACCAGTCTGGACAGCAGAGACTGCAAGTCCCATTGCAGTGGGTTGTTTTAGGAGTGAACAGCATGTCCATGGGCAAACTTCTGTCCTCTCTGTGGGTATCTGTTGTCATCACTACCTGTGAAACACCTGTCTATGAGGTGTGTGGTCTTCATGTTGTGATCTGGGTTATGTGATGAGGGTTTATGTCATTCAGCAGCTCAGAGAAATAGGCTACCTGAAGAAAAGTATTTTTTCACTGTTAAGTCTCTATTTTGACTTTTTGACACAGCAAGAATTATTGCTTTTGCATTAAGTTAAACTTTGTGTGAAACTACAAGCAACTGAAAATTTCACTGAAACTTGGTCATTATTGCTTGGCTTGGAAATTGGAGGGTGAACAAGATTCAAGCTGTAATATGGGTGCTTGATTTCTGTTGTGCCTATAGGTTTCCAATTGCCTGAGGAGTTTATAAACAAAATCTAGAAGAAATAGAGTGACGCTTTTAAAATACTTTCCTGACTGTCTCACACCTGTAAAGAGTTAGCAGAGTTCCTTCTCTTTGGCCTCAAATGCTGTCACTAAGGGGAAATACTGCACCGTTAACACACAACCTGCCTGTCCTCTGGAGTCTGAGAACTTGTTTGTGTTTTGGAGTGGGGAAAGAAAAACACATCCATCTACAACCCTGTTGGAGTAGTTTGGATGACTTTTTTTTCCCTTTTGTATGTGATTAATCACCCGGTTCGGTTGCTGTAAGATACATGACTGGAGATAAACTCAGATGCTTGTGGATCTTGTTGGGGCAGGTCTTTAAATGATGTTTTGTTCTTAATGGAGATGTGTGCTTGTTAAGCTTCTCTCTGATCTTGAGAGCATCCTTGAAGACACTTAGAGAAACCTGTTTATGGAAGTTATCACTTTTCAGTGAATATTACTTTCTCCTCTCTTCATGTATGTGCTACCTGACCTAGGATTGTGCCATGGATGGGGCTTCTCCTACCTCTCTGAGCAACCTGGGCCAGGCTCTCCCCACCCTCAACACCAACAGTTTCTCCTTTCTCTCTGCTCTGAATCTCCCTCTGTCAGTTGAACCATCACCCCTTCTCCTGTCACAGCAATCTCCACTATGAAGTCCCCCCCAATCTTTCTGATTGGCCCCCTTTAAGCCCTGAAAGGCTGCACTAAGGTCTCCTGGAGCTTCTCTTCTCCAGATGAACCCCGCAGCTCTCCCAGCCTGTCCCACAGCAGCAGGTTCCCCCCTCAGAGCAGCATCTCTGGGGCCTCCTCTGGCTCTGCTCCACCATCTCCAGGTCTGTGCTGGGCTGAGTAGCCTAGAGCTGGACCCAGCCCTTCAGTGCGGGGGGGGGTGTCTCCACAGAGCAGAGGAGCACAATCCCCTCCCTAGACTCAGGACACAGGGGGCTTCTGGACTGTGAGTGCATGTTGCTAGCTCATGTCCAGCTTTTCACCCACCAGGCCCTTCTGTGTGGGGATGTTCTTCATCCTTTATCAAAAAAGTAACCTGATTTTTTTTTTTTTTTAAAGCAATTAAATACATGCAGCCCTATTGCCTTGATTTGCCGCATGGTCACACACCTTTCGGCATCAAGCCAAGGGAAGGGCAGGGAAAGCTTGGGAACAGGAAGTCGGGTGCGCCCTCATTTCTTTACCAGCTGTGTCAAACTGTGGGACCAATATATTTGCATTTTCTCTTTACCCACATTATATCATTGTCCTCAGCACGGAGATGATTTTTAAAGAGCCATATGAAAATAATTATCCCTGCAGTGCGTTAAAACATCTTTTACTTGGAGCAAGTCGAAAACGCTGTCTAGGAATGTTTCTACATAAAAATAGCAATAGAGTAAATGTTAAAAAAACCACCAAATCGGGGTGGGGGTAGAAAAAAGAACCTGGGAAACTTATTCTTCAGAGTGCAGTTAACAGAAGGCAATTATACTTTCCATTTCAAATCAGAATTTGTTTTGATTTGCCTGTGTGGGTGGGTGTTGCTTCTTTATAAGAATGCCGGAAGTTTTGACTTCAGAGAAATGTTTCGACACGAAAGGGAAATGTGCCGGGAACCACAGGAGGTTCCTATATAAGGCAGTGGGAAAGTATTTTAGAGCTGCCAGCGTTTTCTAGGAAACATGGAAATGAGAGACACAGGAAGGCATCGTGGTCTGAGGGAAAGTAAGGAGCAGCAGCTTTCTCTGGCTGCTTTCACTGAGGAATCACTGACTTCTGTTATCCTGTAACTTTACATCAAATCTCTGATGTAAAAGATGATGAGAAAGCATCCAGTTGATTCATGGTCAAAAAAAAAATCGCAGACTCCTCCCAACTGGAGGATTTTTCTTTGTAGGGGTGTGGAAAGGGAAGGGAGTTGTTCAAACTACTATAGAAAACAGATTTAGGGTTACTTTCCACAAACTGTTCTCTTAATTTAGGCAAATCACTGTGTTCAGAGCTTGAATCCTCAAATCACAGAATGGTTTAGGTTGGAAGGAACCTCTGAGATCATCTAGTTCCAATCCTCTTGCTGTGGGCAGACCAGGTTGTTGTTCAGCAAACTGGTTTTAAACTCCCAAATGCTGCACAGTGTTCAGGATTCTTAGAAATACTAGATAATGATTTTTACACAAATTCAAGTGGCCTTTCAGTGAGTAAATTCATCTCCTAGTTTCACCTCTGTGTTACAGTTTGAGGACAGCAGTTTTTTCTGATGCCTGTTACGTTCCTAAAGGACTTGACCGAAAACATAACCTTTCAATCTCCTCTTCTGTGACGTTTGTCCACTTTGAACCCAGCATTTTTGGTGGAACAGCATGAAGCATCGTTCACTGTCCTGTTTGTGAAGGGATTTCATGTGTTGTGAGGCTGACGTTGTGCTCTGTCTCTAATTAGAGTTGCTCACAGTTATTAATTAGTGAAATTAGGTTACTGTTGCTTCAAATTGCAGTAGGTCTGTCTAGAGAAGTTGTTTTTTGAAGAATGGATTTATGGCTTAATAGGAAACAAGAAGGAGGTTACTCTGGTTCTTAAATTACTCCAAGGTTACGTCAGATACAGGAGCACTTGTCTCATTCTCCCAGTAGTAAAGTAAACCTAAATCCCTAGTGGCTCAGAGAAGTTTCTTTAACACATGCACGATCGTAGGAGTCATAGAATGGCAGGAGCTGGATAGTGATTTACGCTGATTTGGGGGCATGTGGATGGGAGGTGAGGCTGTTCCTCGTGACAGTGTTGATAATTATACATAGTGACCACCACACAGCAGGACTTGACTTGTTTCCCTGAGAAAACAGATCAGAGAGAAGAAACCAAATTTCTCTGATGCAGATGTGGATTTGCTCAGGGTAGGGAAGAACCGCATGTAGGTTCAGGTTAACCTGAGATGGGAGAGAGACGAAAGGCCCAGAAGCAGCAAGTCTTTGGCAATGAAGATGAGGATCTGTTTGTTGCTTTCAGAGAAGTGTACACATTGTAAGAGCCATGTAAAATAGAAAATACAGTCAGCTGTCACGTGGTTTTTCCAAGACGCAGAGATGTTCAGACCTGTGCTGGCATTGGTGGTAGCATCAGTGCTATGTGGGAGCTCTGCCTCACCTGCACTTGTATTTCCCAGCTTGTGCTCTCACATTTGCAATGGAAGTTTTGAGCCAGCCATGCAGGAAAGAACAAACACTGAGATATGACAAGATAATCTCTGAAATCTAACTCCAGCTCTGCTCCTGAGGAGCAGCCGAGTACACATGTTCCAGTAACATACTGGCTAACCACATCACCAAGTGCTGGGAGCAGGAGAAGCAGATCAGTAGGCTGCTGCCTCCATACTGTGGTGGTTCCTCACACTGCAGGTTTGTGGGGCTGATGGTGCAGATGACGCTATCTACCTTCCTGCACTGTGCCTGTGGTTGAGTGGTTTCTGCATGCAGAAACATTTGTGACATCCTCCAAGGCATGAGCTGCCCATGAACAGAAGGTTTGCAGCCTTCTGTTCCCAGTAAGCAGGGGAGCTTTTGAGGTTGGACTGTTTTGCTGAGGGGGTTTGTTAGTCATTTGTAGAGTCATCAGGCCATTGAACTGAATGACTGAAAAGGTCACACATGTCAGATAAACAGAGAAACCTCTTAAAAGCTTCAAGAACTCATTTTGGTTCTGCTTCTTAAAACCAGTAATGGGTAAAGCTTGATTATTCCTTCATTTCTGCAGTGCTTTTACAGCAGGGAGGCAGGTTTATACTGTACTCACTGTTATTTTGTCATTTATTAATTCAGAGTATGTTTCGCACTCTCATTCTTCAATCTCATTTCTCTTTATGTGGAGAAGAATATTTTGTTGTTTTGCTGTTTTGTTTCTGTATTTGGGTG